>OY759215.1:34489249-35146204 GCA_963662175.1 Aradus depressus
CCCACCAGTAAAACCAACGTATTTTACGAATAACCCACGTTACCAACCCGGGGGTTGCGGGTTCGAATCCCCACGAGTAATATCAACTTACTTTACAAATAGCCCACGATATCAACCCGAGGGTTGCGGGTTCGAATCCAGATCAGTAATATTAACTTATTTTACAAATAGTTCACGTTACCACCCCGAGGGTTGCAGGTTCGAGTCCCGATCAGTAATATTAACTTATTTTACAAATAGTTAACGTTACCAACCCGAGGGTTGCGGGTTCGTGTCCCGATCAGTAATATCAACTTATTTTACAAATAGCTCGCGTTACCAACCCGATGGTTGCGGGTTCGAGTCCCGATCAGTAATATTAACTTATTTTACAAATAGTTCACGTTACCACACCAAGGGTTGCAGGTTCGAGTCCCGATCAGTAATATCAACCTATTTTACAAATAGCTCGCGTTAACAACCCGAGGGTTGCGGGTTCGAGTCCCGATCAGTAATATCAACCTATTTTACAAATAGTTCACGTTATCGTCCTTAGAGTCCCAGGTTCGAATATCAACTAGTGATATCAACCTATTTCACAGATTGGTCACGTTACCAAAGGAAGTGTCCTGGTAATCATGGGCGAACCACCTAGGTAGGAGCTTTAGCTTATAGCTTCCTGGTTGCGGAAATATCAAAAATATGACTATATTAACAACGTCAATGTTCTTCGTTTCATTTTGGGCTAGAACGCAATATTTCACTCCTACAGTGGCTTATTACATTTATTATTGCATTACATCGGCAGTTACTAGTTTTTGATTCGAACCTTCCTCAAATGTCTTACTTTCCTATTCTTCATGAGGTTTTGAATTTATATGTGAAATAAGAGTTAATATTTTTTGTGTTAAGCCACGCCCTAATCCCGCGTTCCCATCGGCCTATTCGGAAGTAAATCCATAGGTGTCGTTATTATATAGTTCTGGATAATGGAAATAGGTTTCGTTCTCACACAGATTCGCATACACGCATAAAGTCTGAAGGAAAGCATGAAATTTCGTTGGAAACTCAGCATCGAATATCTAACCGATTACGTGACTTCCCCTATACTTTGAATAGTTTGGGGAAGTAAAAGAAAGATGCCCAAATCTGTGGCACACGCACATCGGGTGTTCGTAGTTATGGCTCATAGAATCGTTGAAAGATTTTCATTTTTCTGTTGTTTTTTTAAAGGGGGAGCCCTATGAGTCTCAGAATTGCTTCGAATAGAAAAGTAGAAGTGGGGTGGGGGGGGGGGGGGGGGGGGGGGGATGTTATTGAATGTTTGAATAATGAGTACAAATTACTATGTTGTATAAATAACGTACTAATATTGGTTAATAATAAGTAAAGTAATTATTATTAATGTGAGCAGAAATATATTATCTTAAAAAGAAATAATTATTTTCTGTCAATAATATCTTGAAACTATCAGGATGGTTTCAAACACTTCCAATGCCCTTCTACCTGGCTACGCCTTTAAATATCAATAACAATTGATTAATTCAATTCGAAGGCTCCAACATGAGAAATGATTGTCATGGTAGCAATGTTGCCAGATTTAGACGTTTCTTCGGGCCAGAAAGCCGCGATATTTGCTTTGATTCTCTATTTTAAAACTGTTTCTGTAACTAAAGTGAAATTATGTGTTTCAAATGTGTTATTTTAATCTAAGCTTAAACATTAAAAAGGCTGGACCGAGTTTGATACAATTTCTTTCAGATCAGTTTTACGTTCACACGCTTCGATTGGCACCAAAGCGGAGTCGATATCATCTTTCATTCGCGAAATATCGTGCAGGAAAAATTGACCACGCACGAACGTACGTACACACACACAAACATACTTCTTACCAAAAAAGTTTAAAAATACTGTAATGACCTCAAAACATAAAAAAATTATGAAAATTGTTATTTCGATTTTCGGACTCATTACAATAACTTGCCTATATGCTGGGAAGTACTTAAATATAAAACTTGATATTACGGATCGGGATTCGAACCCGCAACTCTCGAGTTGGTAACGTGAACTATTTGTAAAATAAGTTGATATTACTGGTCGGGACTCGAACCCGCAACCCTCGGGTTGCTAACGTAGATAATTTGTAAAATAAGTCGATATTACTGGTCGGGACTCGAACCCGCAACTCTCGGGTTGGAAATTTGAACTATTTGTAAAATAAATTGATATTACTGGTCGGGACTCGAACCCGCAACTCTCGAGTTGGTAACGTAACCTCCCTCCGCTTCAGACCTGACTTCCATCCTTACTTCCTTTATGGCCAAAATTCAGGAGATGTTCACGCAAATGTTCACTCTCCTGACAGCATCCATGACCTCACTTCCCAATAGACCCCAATGACGTCTCCTTCTCACCGCTCTTTAACCATCCTTCTCTGGAACGCTAATGGCCTCCATAACCATAGAAATGAACTTGACATACTATTACACGACAGACAAGTAGACATTGCACTTATAACAGAGACAAGACTAACCTCCAGGAAGCAGTTTGCTGTTCCTGACTATGCCACATACAGGACGGACCACCCCGACGGTAGAGCCCATGATGGCACTGCAGTCCTTGTCCGTCACTCCCTCTCCTACAATAGCCTCCCACCTTACTCTGAAGATCACATCCAGGCTACGTCCATTTCCATTGCCCTCTTTCCTTTTCCTCTAACAGTGTCAGCAGTGTATTGTCCACCAAACCAACCTACCTCCACCCAACAGTTCTCATCCTTTTTCCACACCCTTGGTCCCAGATTCCTTTCCGGTGGTGACTACAACGCGAAGCACCCTCAGTGGGGCAGTAGAGTTGCTAATCAGAGAGGCCGAGTCCTTAACCGCTTCCTTTCCACAAACAACTATGGCTTCCTATCCCCAGATTCCCCCACCTACTGGCCGACCGATCCCAATAGACTCCCAGATCTGCTGGACTTTTTCGTTTCTCAGAATCTGGGAGCCCTATACTCTTCCATCTCCCGTCTCGACGACCTTTCATCCGACCACAGTCCTGTTCTTCTTACTCTCAGTCTGCAACCCATCCCAAAACCTCTTTACCCCTCCCTAATCCAAGGCCCAATTGACTGGCACCTTTTTCGAACAACCTTAGAAAATTCCATAGACCTAAAAATCTCTCTAAAAATCCCGGAAGACCTAGATGATGCAGTCCAACACCTCATCACTTCTATCCAGGAAAGCGTATGGAAAGCTTCCATTCAGTTACCTCGCAGAGCTCCTCCCAGAAATCACCCCCTCCCCACCGACATCCTCGACCTTATCTCCTCCAAACGCCGTGCCCGAGCCACCTGGCAAAGGACGCGTTATCCTTCTGACCGCTCAAACTATACCCGCCTCACTCGACTCCTCAAAGAAAAGTTGTCATCCTACCGTTCCGAAAATTACAACTCCTACCTAGCTTCCTTGTCAACTCATGATAAATCTCTCTGGTCCACTACAAAAAAAATCCTGAAGTATCACACCCCTTCCCCTCCAATACGCCGAGATGATGGCTCTTGGGCTGCATCGGATAGGGACAAATCCGATATTTTTGCATCCCATCTCCAAAAAACATTCACCCCACATCCTGATCCTCTGTCCCTTTCTTCAGAAGTTCAAGAGTTCCTAGACTCTCCCCTACAACTTTCGCTACCTCCGAAACCAGTCCATCCTTCAGAAGTCATCCATTTCATAAAGTCACTTTCCTCCAAAAAGTCCCCCGGTTATGACCTCATTACAGGAAACATCCTCAACCACCTTCCTAAAAAAGCCATCCTTTTCCTAACATATATTTACAATAGCGTCTTTAGAATCACCTATTTCCCTACTGTCTGGAAGTTCTCTGACATTATCCTAATCCTGAAACCCGGCAAACCACCCAATTCCCCAGCATCCTATCGACCAATCAGCCTCCTTCCCATCCTGTCCAAAATCCTGGAGAGAATAATCCTCAAAAGGATATACCCCATCCTAGAATCGCAAAACATAATCCCAAACCACCAGTTCGGCTTCAGATCTGGTCACTCTACTGTCCAGCAGGGTCTTCGCCTTGTGGATCGCATTTCTTCAGCATTGGAAAACAAAAGTTATTGTACAGGTGCTTTTCTGGACGTGGCGCAAGCCTTCGACCGGGTTTGGCACCCTGGCCTACTCTTCAAGCTGAAGCACCTGCTTCCCCACACATATTACCTTGTCCTCAGATCCTACCTCTCTGACCGCTTCTTCAGGGTGCGTCAGGGTTGCGAACATTCAGACTATAAACCTGTAGAGGCTGGTGTTCCTCAAGGAAGTGTCCTGGGACCAGTCCTTTACACTGTGTACACTGCTGATATTCCCACCAACCCTAATACTCTTCTAGCTACCTTCGCGGATGATACCGCTATCCTCTCCACCAATCCTGATCCTATCATTGCCTCCCAAAATCTGCAAAAGCATCTCCACGATATGGAAAGCTGGTGTAGGTTGTGGAGAATAAAAGTCAATGAGGAGAAATGTGTCCACATCACCTTCACCCTCAGACGGCAATTATGTCCTCCAGTCCTGTTCAACAATGTACCAATTCCCATTTCGAACCAAGTACGCTATCTTGGGTTCTACCTGGACAGCCGACTAACTTGGAACCCCCATACTCGACTGAAACGCCAAGAACTGAACAGACGATTTGGACAACTATACAGACTTCTTAACAGAAAATCCAAACTGTCTACAGAGAACAAACTTACTATATACAAGACAATTATACGACCGATATGGACGTATGGACTTGAGCTATGGGGCTCAGCCAAGTCATCAAACATCAAGCGGATCCAATCCTTTCAATCCAAAGTCCTTAGAATCATTGTAGATGCTCCCTTTTTTGTTTCCAACCTTACACTCCATAACGACCTCAAAGTTCCTTTTGTCCAAGACCTCATCAAATCCCGTTTTTCCAAGTTCCACACCAACCTCTCCTTCCACCATAATCCTCTTGCCAAATCCTTATCATCACAATCTCATCCGCATAATCCTCCAAGAAGGCTGAGGCGGCGTTGGCCTCGCGATCTTCTTTAATTTGTATTATATATATATTTTTTTTTATTTTAATATTTTTTTTATCTATTTTTTATTTATTATTATTATTATTATTATTTTTTATTTTTTTATTTTTTTTGTGTTTATTAATTTATTCTTTTAATTTTTGATATTTATTATTATTATTATTTTTTCTTTTTTCTTTTTTTTTCTTCTTCACACGCCATTTTTAAGGGAGTGCTGGTGATGACCGGATTCTCCCCTCACGCCTCTCTGTCCTTTCGACGCCCCACCTCCTGGTCTTCCTCCACTGCTGGACAGTGCATGGTTGGCTAGTGTGGTGGGAGGGTCAGCGCTGGTCTTCCGCCGCCTCCTCCCCTCTCCACTAGTTGCAGAGTGGTATATGGCAGTGTGCGGGAGTCCTACTGGTGCTGTCCTCGTCGATTTTCTTATATTTTTAGTTATTTTATTTAGTTATTTTTACTTTATTTTATTTTTATTTTCTTTATTTTATCTTTCATTTTATTATGTATTCTGTTTATTATTTTTGTATATGTTTGCTTATTGTATTATTTATTATTTTATCATGTCATCTTAGTCATCACTTCTGCTTATTGTTATTGTTTGTACAGATTGTAGAATAAATAAATGAAAAAAAAAAAAAAAAAAAAAAAAATATTACTGGTCGGGACTCGAACCCGCAACCCTCAGGTTGGAAACTTGAACTATTTGTAAAATAAGTTGATATTACTGGTCGGGACTCGAACCCGCAACCCTCGGGTTGCTAACGTAGGTAATTTGTAAAATAAGTTAATATTACTCGTCGGGACTCGAACCCGCAACCCTCAGGTTGGAAACTTGAACTATTTGTAAAATAAGTTGATATTACTGGTCGGGACTCGAACCCGCAACATTCAGGTTGGTAACGTGAACTTTTTGTAATATAAGTTGATATTACTGGTCGGGACTCGAACCCGCAACTCTCGGGTTGGTAACGTAGGTTATTTGTAAAGTAAGTTGATATTACTGGTGGGGATGCGAACCCGCAACCCTCGGGTTGGTAACGTGACCTTTTTGGAAAATAAGTTGATTTTACTGTTCGGGATTCGAACCCATAACCATGAGACAGATCTGGGCGAAAAGTATCTTAAATACTATCTCAGTTATTATCCGAATGATAACCAAGTTATCTTGAGTGACAAGATACATTAGTCAAGATACTTTCGTTATTCAAGTATCTTATTGTGTGACGTAGGTTATCTCGTTATTCAAGTATCTTAATGTGTGACGTAGGTTATCTCGTTATTCAAGTATCTTATTGTGTGACGTAGGTTATCTCGTTATTCAAGTATCTTAATGTGTGACGTAGGTTATCTCGTTATTCAAGTATCTTAATGTGTGACGTAGGTTATCTTGGAAGATAATGTATCTTAAAGATAACGTATCTTGTAAGATAATGTATCTTATAAGATAGTTATTTGGTCAGATAACGTATCTTGCAAGATAACGTGCCAGATTAGTTGAATAACGAAAGTATCTTGACTAATTTATCTTGTTATTCAAGATAACTTGGTTATCTTTCAGATATTATCTGAGATAGTATTTAAGATACTTTTTGCCCAGGTCTGATACATGTGTATATAGCCATGGTGGCCGTGCGGGCTAGAGCGTAGGGATTCGGTTGCATGGCTCACCAAGGTTTGCGGGTTCGAATCCCGTCCGGGAGTGAGTTTTATTTCGTAGATAGAACTCCCTCCCGGGGCCATGGATGTCGTAAATAATAAGATTTCACAGTGACATGGCTAATATGCGTTGAACATAAGGAAAAAAAAAAAAATGTGTATAGTAGGTACTGTGATGTATAAAAATAATACACACATTAAAAAGATTAAATTTAAACATTAAAAAATTAATTATATTTATTTTTATATAATAAGCAAATTTCTTTTTAAAACAAATGAGTAAAAAAAAAAAAAAAAAACACAGCCATCAGCTGTTTTTTTAGTGTGTGTAGAGAAGAGTTGAGGTCTGGTTGAGAGGAGTCGGTCGTAGACAGTGGTGTTTAGGCTTAAATTGTGATGAACTAAATATAAGGGAATTGACGGTGAAATTGATCCAAAAAGAAGGTACTTTTATTTGTTTATATGTACAGGATATATGCCCAGAAAGATATAACTTAAATTTTTAAAATGGCCAAAATATAAAACAAAAAAAGATTGAATTAGTGTTAAAAATTATATATAATATATAAAAATATATGTTGTCTGTAATTAGAGGCACAAAATAATTTTTAAAAAATATATAGTAATAAAGAAAAATTAAATAATAATATATTAAGAAGTATAAAAACCCACATGGAAGAAATCAGAGCGGAATATTGAGAAGACTTCGGCAGGAGGCTGATCGGTCTCCGGCTGCTGCGGATTCTGGGGTTGTTCACGTTTGTCTATCCTTCTGTCCCTAAGAGACTTCGAAAGAAGAGGACATGTCCTTATCCCGCTATCGTGGATGCTAGAGGATTCCCGCTCAGGATTCTTGAATAATGATGGAGAATCTGATCCATCCATGAGCCGAGGTGAAATATGGATCTCTAGACGACTTCAAGCACCCACTTCAATAACGTAACACACCACCAAAAGAAGTCGGAACGAGCTAGCTCCAGCTGATCTCCCCGATAATAACTCCAAGCAATTATAATATTTCCTTATTGTATAAAAATTATATTTGTAATGTCTTTCGTTTTCTTTAAATAAATATACAAAAAAAATGAAATAAAGTTTTTGAAACAGTTTCTAGTTGTCAACAACAATTTTTAAAATTAACTCACTCCTTATTTAAATAATAAAGTAACAAAAATTGTTAGTTTGGGAAATTGGCTATGAGTTCAATTTGCACATTGAGAGTTACTTGTGCGAATTAATTTAGCATTTACTCCAAGTATTCAAATGGCGCACAATCGTGGGGCATATATTCTATTCTTCAATTTAAACAAGGTTCCAGGGTTCAAATCCCTTTTCGGGAGTCAAAATAGAATATTACATGCTTTTATTTATTTTATCAACAAAAATATTATACATATACAACCCGCTTTCAATTTTATTGTCAGGTTTAGTTATAAATTATCGTCAGTTTGCTGAATGCGAAACATTCTTATATATGAGGAAAGGAAAGGTGTTGGAATTTCAAACCTCCTGGCTATACAGTTAGGAATACGTTTGATCTGGTGTATATACGAGTACATAAGCTACCGGTTGTTGCATTACACCATCGTCCTATTTAAACTTTTTATAAATAAACCTGACGATGGTGTAACCCAAACCAATAGTTTATGTATAATTGTTTTTTTTTCTGGAATAGACAATATTTCAAAAAGAAAATGTATTTTATTTATTCGGTCTATTAAGTACACTGGACTAGTTTGATAAGAGACTCTATGATCATAGTTTTATCTTTTGAAATGATGACCTTTTAAAACTTTTCTAACGACATAAATCTATTGTCAATAAAGTTGAACTGTAAATCCTGAAATAAAGAGGCTCTTTGCAGCCCCATTTCAGGCCGAAAAGTAATGAAATATATGGCCTTTTAGTGGGGACGGACACAGTGGACCGGGCTGTGCACACCACTGGAAACTATAAAAACCATTTCTATACACTCTTTCTCTTTCTCTCTCTACTCTCTCTTTCTCTCTCTCTATCCTCTCTACTCTCTACCCTTTTTCTTTAGCGCGAATCTAGGTTTTCTTTTTGCTCAGAAGAGGCAATTTTTATGAAAGTTACCTATCGGAAATTCGTTCTGAATTTGTGATTTGTGTGTGTAAAACCAAAAATTGGGTTGAATATATTTTCTACTTGCATTTGAATAACGCTTTGTTTTTCTACCTTATAAAATCAATATAATAAAAAATACAGGTCATGGTATATTATTTCGTGTTATGCAGAAAAATATATTTTTTATAATAGAAATTTTTACTTTTTGAAGAATAATCAAGTAAATTTTACTGAACTTAAAGAAAACTATTACGGTTTATATTTTTCTTATCCGTACTGTAAAAAGTACGGGTTGATTCCTCGTAATAAGTCTATATTTGACTCTCCTCCAACGCTCCGGTGCAGTATAGTAATTTTTACACTAAGTTTCGACGTACCTATTTTTTCCTCTACGGGTCTTTCCGCGTATAATCAATTTAATTAGGGTTTGTATGTACGGTTTGTAAGTTTATATCGATTATTAACAGTAAGAAATTACAATCATTACTTCGTCATTTGAGATATATTTGATGCTTCTAAATAAAACTTTGTGAAATGAACAATTGAAGTTCAAATAAAAAATGGATTTTTTTTTTTACTTTCGTAGCTATACGAAGTATAGGGGAAGTTATGTAAGCGGTAAAAAGTTGATTCTTGAGTTTTCAACGGAATTGCATGTTTTCGAATGCTGGAACACAAATATGTAAAAAAAAAAAGTGTCTGTCTGTCTACCTGTGAACACGATAACTCCCGATAGAATGAATGTATCGACATGAAATTTTAGATGTGATTCCAGAATCCTACAACGACCATATTGTTTTCCACCAGAATCGATCTAAGGGACGGTAGGGATTAGGGGGGTGGGCTAACATAAACACTCCAATAACTGCCCATAGGATGTATCGACACGAAATTTTATATGTGTAACCAAAACCCAAAGAAGACAACACCTATCGATGTTCAGTGAAATTGTCAATGGGGGAGGGGAAGATTAGGGGAGAGGCTCAAAATTTCATACGTGAAAGAGACCCCCCATAAAGACAACACTTATTGATTTTCAGCGGAATCGGCAGAAGGGAAGGGGGGTTCAGGGAGGGGATTTAGGATACATTAGGTTTTTCGCCACGGTTTCATGAGATTACAACAGTACGAGTTTTTTTGTTTACACATCAAAAATATATGAATAAATTAAAAAGCTAATAATATGCCCATCGAGTTATTGTGCGTAATTGACACCATTATCAGAAACTCTGTTTTGCCTAAAATGCTGGACTGAAAGTACAAGAGATTGTGTTGATGATCGTCAGGTAAAGATACCTTATGTCAAATAAACGTGACTAAATATCAGCCCGTCAATATTTGACGATGGTATGTTTACCTCGTGTGGTCCATATTAACATCCCTGCTAACTACGTCACCATAGAGGACATTGTCGTAATTCAACTATCATAGCATGTTGCCCGGTGAATTAGGCTGCAGGACATATTCGCTAAATCCGATTTTTTGTTGCCAAACGAATTAATCAGTTAAGTTTTTGCTCTCCCTCCGAGATCAATCAATCCTTTAGGCTAAAAATCAATAGTTGTCTGACATAGGGATCTCTGAATCTTTATACTAAATTTTGTGTCGATGTATTCATTACATTGGCTGTTATTAGGGTTTTTGTGTTAGTGCCCTTTCCCCTATTCTTCCTATTTTCTTCGATCGATTGGGCTGAAAATCAATAAGTGTCGTCGTTATGTGGTTCTGGACATTTATTTAAAATTTCATGTTGATACATTCATTCTATCGGTAGTTACCTTATTCAGAGACAATTTTTTTTTTAAATTAGAGGAAAACATGAAATTCCGTTAAAAACTCAGCATCAAACTTCTGACCGATTACATAACTTTTCCTATACTTCGTATAGCTAGCTGGGGATGTAAAAACTAAACAAATATCGAATTTACTTATGAAATTGTGTGTAGAAACGTTCATTACAATGTTATTAGAATTTTTGCGTTAAGCAGATTTTTCATTTTTGGATTCAGGGGGTCGGAAAACATGAAATTGTTGACCGATTACATAATGTCGTACAGCTGGGGCAGTAAAAATGATAGGGCTTGAAGGTAAACTAGTTCATTGGGAATATATACAAAGTTTCAATGTACAAAAATGATAGGGCTTGAAGGTAAACTAGTTCATTGGGAATATATACAAAGTTTCAACGTATAAAAATGATAGGGCTTGAAGGTAAACTAGTTCATTGGGAATATATACAAAGTTTCACCGTATAGAAATGAGATAGGGCTTGAAGGTAAACTAGTTCATTGGGAATATATACAAAGTTTCAACGTATACAAATGATAGGGCTTGAAGGTAAACTAGTTCATTGGGAATATATACAAAGTTTCACCGTATAGAAATGAGATAGGGCTTGAAGGTAAACTAGTTCATTGGGAATATATACAAAGTTTCAATGTACAAAAATGATAGGGCTTGAAGGTAAACTAGTTCATTGGGAATATATACAAAGTTTCAACGTATAAAAATAATAGGGCTTGAAGGTAAACTAGTTCATTGGGAATATATACAAAGTTTCACCGTATAGAAATGAGATAGGGCTTGAAGGTAAACTGTTTATATACATAAAGTTTCAACGTCCTACATGGACAGGTAGTTGCTTCAGTGCAACTGTCAGTAAATATGTTATGCTGTCGATATTATTAATGTTATTTTTGACATTTGTCTCTTTTTGATGCAGCATATTTTTGTTCAAAATCATGGAACATGATTGATTTGTAACTATCACGTGTGATAAAAAAAATTATGTAAAATAAAAAAATGAAAAAAATAAATAATAAACATAATTAAATAAAAAAATTACCACAATTCCTGCACAGATTATAGCTAGTCTTCTACTAAATTTTGATTTCTACAGTAGTTTCCGAAAAGGGCCCTAATAAAAATTATCGAAAGTTCAAGACGTGCAATTTTGAAGAAACAAATTTTTCAATTGGATTTCTTCTAAATATAAATATAATAATGAGATGCCATATTGTTTTTCCTAAATTTGCAAAAAAGTTCAATCCAATCCAAAGATATAAAGAAATCTTTCTGGGTTCGCAGGGAAAATGAATAGCATCGCATAAGAGATATTGGATTTATATTTACTTAAACCGACATTATAAATAAAATCAAAATATCAATATGAAATAAAAAAATCAAATTACAAGAAAAATCTTACAAACTAATTACTTAAAACTATATCAATTTTTCAAAAAAATGTATATATTATTTTATCGTTGAAAGTGACTCGATCACTGCACCGAGACCAGCCCGTTCTACGTTAATGGTCAATGATCGTCTTCCCCAAAGTTCCTAACTCAGGTGCCTCAAAACCCGAGCTAACTTGGGGATCAGGTCTTCCTAAGTCTGAGCCTCTCATTGGCCGGGTCCCGGTCTTACTTGACAGAGCAGGAAAGTGGACTTGATCAGACCTCTCAACTTACCTAACAACTAACTTGGACCAAATGGGATCTACTTTACCACCTCATCCAAGTTCCTACCTCGGAACTCATCTTCTTCCATCTCTGAAAGAATCCTAAACACCTTAAGGGTATTCTGTACGGGATGAAGTAATTCCTTATATATTCTGCTTTTTCGGTAGCTCCCCTTAGTAGAGGGGTAGTGATATGATCGATTAAATATCCTATGTTGAGTTTTGGACGGAATTTCATGTTATTTAACTCCTTAGATAAGGGTCCCTTGGCGAAGGTACCTTTGTTAGAGTCGGCCCCTAGGTCCAGTGGAGTAACTGAAAGGATAGGGTAGGTATATCCTCGAAAAAGCTACTCCCAGGAGCATCCATCCGCGCGCGGTGAAGAACCGCATCCTGCCAACATTCAACAGAACATTGCGATCTAACCGAGAGGTCGAACATCGCTGGTACCTTGATGGAGTGGAGCCGAAGACAATAGCCCTGATCAGAGATTGAAATCCAGAGGTATGTTGTTGAGCTCTTATGGCAGATGAGGCTCTACAACCGCGATGAAGGCTGCTCATCTAGGAGAAGGGCTTCCCGAAATCAAATTCCCTGAGCCTCCAGATTGGGGTGTTGGCTTGGATCTAACAGCCCCACACTGTAAGAAATATAGTTGTTACGAAACCGACCAAAACAACAAATATTCTTTTATATAAAATAAATAGTTAGGTCCTTTTCCCCGACGAATCGGCGAACGGGTGTTTTGGTCTCCACCGGAGGTCGGCAACCCAAAAAAAAACTTGTTACGAAACCAAAGACAAGGAAAATCCCAACAGACTTATCGAAAACGACCTAGGCAATGGGAATAAACTAACGAACGGAGATCATGGGTGATGCCTATACCGACCAAGTATGCTGCTTGTTGAGCTTACCAGTTACTATGTGGAAGAATTCGAATTCTGGAGAAAACATACAGCTACGTCTGCTACAACTGCCCGCAAGGGACCAAGTTGGTGGACGGTGTTTGTAACGAAGAGACAAGAAAGGAAGCTGATCATCGGATTCAAGGCGATCACTCCCTAGTCTGCTTCCACCGGTTCAATACCATGTTGTTAAATTATAGCATCATCAATGGATATGCGCACATGGTGTCTTAGAATGACTTCCACGATTCAATTGATATGCATACGGTGAGACAACACAATTAACAATGATAATGGTCTACGGCTCTTGACCAATGAGGTAGTCGTATTCAGTGGTCATTTTTACCCTGTTTGACCTGAGGAGTATCCCACAAACGTGCATAGAGATCACTAGTTGGCAGAACAATCAACGAGATGGACCACAACCTGATAAATGCGCGCCATAGGTCGGGTCTCTTTCACATCAGAGCTCGCCGAGATGGCAACATCGAGTCGAATCTCTTCTTCCTCATGTCCCACGTACGTCCTAAACTCTCCAGTGTTAAGAAGGGGTTCACCAGGAGGCTAAAGAGGCCAGAGTAAAGGCTTTACAGTGCTACGAAACGCGCACACTTCTAGGTCACCATACGGGAGATCCAGAGGCTGAAGATAAAGAAGCTCAAAGGTGAACGACCTGCGAAAGGACCTACCCCGAATCACTATCTGCGTGGTGGCATGAACACCTCGTTCAGCTATTGAACTAAAAAGCTATAATCAAGGCCGCCTCACTTTTCCAAAGTTTTTGCATAAAGTAGTCATGATGGTATTGAGAAAAACTTGACATTTTTGAAAACGAAATCCTGATGTTAAGGGCCTTAATATCTATACTACTATGATACAAAACAGAAAAATATACAGTTATAGAGGGCGCCGGTAGGTCAGAGGTAGCGTGCTAGCCTACTGAGCTCAAGATCGCGGGTTCGAAACCCGGCCGAGGCCCTTAGGTTTTTTATCTGAGAGGTGAAAATACTTCGACCATGCCGTCCTTCGGATTGGACGTTAAGCGATGGTCCCGAGCTTGTGAGATGTCAGGTACTCGTTATAGAACCCTACCCTATGTGAAACCTATGTAGGCAACATTTAGGACTCCCATAGTAGAGTCGGGTTCATGTCCATGTTTTTTTTTTTTATTGGGGACAAAAGCTTCTTTCTTCAGGACATGATGCCTGATTACCTGCAGTGAGAAGTCCGGCCCTTCACGTTTGGCAGCGCTTAGTTAGATTAAAACGCGGCGGTTTTTTTTTTCAGGTTTAAAGCTATGGGGGGGTCAATTGAAAAGCTTGGAAGTTATTATAAATTATTTATGACAACGATGAATAATAATGTAGATACGTATTAGATTGGACAAAGTCTCATGGATAATTGGTTAGTGTGATAGGCTAATAATTAAGAGGTCACGATTCGAAGTATTAATTATAAACTTGTGTTGACCATCATCCATACTTAGAAATAGGGTGGCAACCTCTGGAAAGCCGAGTGGGAATGTCCTAGAGTCTTATAGAATGTCCTCTTCAACCACAATAGTTTATAGACAGGAACACAGCACCCTAAGGCCAGCATGGCGTAAAAATCGAATTCAGCATTTTTAGAAAAATATTTTTTGTTGTACCCAACCTAGCGCATATTTTTGAAATTATCAGAGAAATTGTTAGAATTTTTCAAGAGCTTCTTGTATTTACATTTCATGTGGTGGGGCTGACGCACTCTATACACTTACCAAACTTGAACTCTCCACGTTCGTTTAGGCAGTGGTATTACGTAGCGACGTTATATCAAATATTTTATACTGTCATATATTTTGAGTTTGCGCCTTATAATTAGAATCAACCCAGATAAATTTGTACTTGGTTCTCTTACCGACCAATCCGTGTCCTCAACTAGAAATTACAACTCCTCTTTCAAAACAGAAAATTGAATTGCTGTTTCCTTCAACACTTGATTCATTGGGCCTCATGAAAGGCCAAGTAATTCTATCTTAGTTTTTTAGGAAGAATTAAAAGAATAATATTCAACATTTGCTTTTCCTTTAGTATTATAATTAACTTCAGAGGCAAACAGAGCTTTCAAAAAGCCTATTTGATCTTTCTGACAATTTCTGGAAGTAACCTGTGAATAATTAAATATCTGTCAATGTAATATTTTTCACTTCTCATTTAACCTGCCGTTAAAGAAAAATGTTCACATGTTGTCGGGATTACATATATTTCCCTAATCTGAAAGGTCAGACGACGTTTTTATTTTACAAACTGTGAAATTCTTCAAAGATTAATGGGTTTTTTTACCCCCCCCCCCCCCCCCCCCCCAAAAAAAAAAACAAGAATCTGCAGATCACACAACTTGAGAAGAAACTTAGTTGACTTCTTCTGTATTTAGCCAAATGGGAACATTAAATTAAAAACTAAATAATTTTTGTTTAAGCTTTTTTTTTTTTTTTCAGATACTGGTTGGCCAATTCCGTCCAAAGCTACGACTTATCGACAAACGCAGCCTCCACAACAGCCCACTACTGCGCCATCACCCAGGTGGACTTTCGACAGTATCAGCGTTGTCTGGACAAACGGACGAGCGCACTGGCTGCTTCTCACGCTGCTGTCAGCCGGGACACTGGCTCCGCAATCCAGCCCGCTCCAGGCCCTACCCTTGTGGTAGTTGCAGCCCTCTTAGCGTCTGTCGCCTTCACTGCGGCAAGGTGATGAATCCGCTCGTCAAACAACTTCGCAAATAATACACCATTTTGGATTTGCATGAGTATTAAGGGTTTTAAGATTTTTAACATTTTACCAAAAACCTAATCTACCTTGGGAAATATTCTGGACAAATCCAATAATATGTATGTCTCCCCGTCAAATTGAAAATAAGTATTTGTAAATATTTTTTAAAATTGAGAGATTCTTCGTAACATTTTTAATATTTTATCCTTTAATGTACGTTTGTGCAAATTTATAGAATGTTATCAATGTTTTGATTTCTTAAACGTATAAACCGTTTTTGTGTATTTACATATTAATCTTTCAAAGATAATTTATATAATGAAAAGTAATTGAAGAAAAAAAAATGTATGTTTTTTTTAATTAAGTGGCAGAAAAAAAGTTAGATGTAAGCATTTATGGATTTGATTTTGTCAAAAATATATCTACATATGAAATAAAATGAGCATCGTCTTGATATAAAAATGCACAATTACATTGTAGAGATATTCTGAACACGTTCTTTAAAATTCAAATAGGTAAATCCGTTGATGAAAATTAATGCACGGAATATCATCGGAAATAGAGTATAACCTCCTCCCTTCTGTAAAAAAAAGGTTAAAAGGGCGCTTCCCAGACCTCGGCGGTGGCCCATATCTTAAAAAATCATGCCCTTCATAGTCGGCATATAGAAATTTAATTCATTAAAAATTTAGTTGGTTGGTTGGCGTGTACACCTATGAACCTAAGCATCCAATGCTTTTATGGAGGCGCTGGGCTTTCATCGTAACTTGTCATCTTGTATTACCTGGATCTGAAGATACTAAGTACTTAATGAAGGATCTTCTCTCATAGTTTTCAAAGGAAATCTAGGAATACCTCTTGATCTAATCTTCTCAGATCTCCCTCTATGATCATATCTCTATCGAAAATGTGAAATCTTGGAAGTGAGCTGCCGACTCGTCTTCTTTTCCACGTCTGTCACAAGTGTCTATTGAACTGTGTTGTGTGAGGATCCCTGTCAGTTACCGAACCTCCCTCCTGTCTGGCATTCCATTCCCTTTTAGTACAGAACTGTCGACCTAAGATCTGTAAGCATTTTAGTTCCCTCCCCGATTACATAACTTCCTGTATACCTTAGCTGGGAAGAAAAAGGGGAGTTTGTCCAGTGGGTGCGGAGGCGCTTTTCTTTTTATTCTGGGGTTTTCAGTAAACCACAAGCTGGTCGCTTTTTTTCTTTGACCTTCCTTACAAAACAAAAAGGCTTCCGAGAATCAATATACTTTGGGCTAAAAATCAATAGATGACTTACACAGGAGTTTGTGAATTCATACTATAAATTTGGTGCCGGTAAATTATTCTGATACCCCTTCTCTGCCAATTTGAATGAATAGATGTCGTTCTTAAGGGTTTTTGAATTTATATATGAAATTTCATGTCGATACATCCATTACAACGGCAGTTATTAGCGTTTTTGTGTCAAGTCTATAATATATATATATTGGTAAATTCTATGTATATTTAAACGTACCTGTGCACATCGACTGGAGGGTCATATTATTGGTGACAGTAAAGGGGAATATTTTAGATTGGTTTCATACAATTTCCATTTTTTAAAGTTCTGTTTATTTCTAATATTTCTAATGAGTTGAGCAATGTGCTTTTTTCGCAGAAATGAAGGTATTTTATGCCTGTGTCTTTATCAAACGTATGTTTGTGTTGGTTGATGTGTTGTGCAAATGTTGATTTTGTTATGTTGCGTGTTGTGTCCATGTTAGTATCTATTTCTGATATATGTTCTTTGACTCTTTGTTTGAATTGTCTCCCAGTTTGTCCTGTATAGACTAGGTTGCAAGAGTTGCAATTTAATTGATAAACCCCACTCTCTGACTTTGTAAATAATATTCATGATAAAATAAAATTCACCATAGAATTAGGGGGTGACAAATTAAATTTTCTTTAATAATATAATATAATAATAATCCAACACAAACATACGTTTGATAAAGACACAGGCATAAAATACCTTCATTTCTGCGAAAAAAGCACATTGCTCAACTCATTAGAAATATTAGAAATAAACAGAACTTTAAAAAATGGAAATTGTATGAACGACTAAACCAATCTAAAATATTCCCCTTTACTGTCACCAATAATATGACCCTCCAGTCGATGTGCACAGGTACGTTTAAATATACATAGAATTTACCAATATATATATATATATATAGATATATGATTTATCTGAATCTTGCCAATAGATATATTTATATAATTTACAGTATAATAATTTTAATTAAGTTGTAACTGGAACCAATTATTTTTGATTTGTTAATGTTATATTATTCGCCTGTTCATTGTTAATGCTTTATACCTAGATCTTAGAAGGGGTCACACATTTGAAATATGGGGACCGCCTTGTCATAAAATATCTCACAGCTTGACAATTTAGCTTAGTTAGGAATGTCTGACGTCATGGGGAACACCAGTAGGGAGGGTAATGGGTTCCTCGAGAGGCTGACATTCTGAAAATTAACTTAGTCTTATCTCTTATGCTTTTGGCTGAGGATGGTAGAAATACCGAAAGTACTCCCATGTATATATAGTTAGTGAAATTAGACAATATATTAAATAAACCAGTTTTATTTTATTTTTCAAGTCCATTTGAATTATTTCACAATATCTCTGCAATAATGTCAGTTTACACAGACAGCAGTTTTTAAAATGTAAATTTTAACTTAGAATTTCTGACTAAATACATAATTTCCTATAGCCTCAAAAGCATCGATGGCAAAACAATCGAAGATTCGGCGTCACTATCGTTGTTTTACCATCAATGTCCATCCCCAGTTAGTACGGTTCACCATCTTGTTTTAAAATTCCATTTTAATTATATTTCCTTTGAAGCGACTCGGACCCTTCAAATTCCGCAACCATTTATGAAGAGAGATTTATTTGGTAATTATAAAACATTTTCGTTCAATTAATACATTTTAATTCAAATCTCTATTGAGAGGGGGGGGGGGGGGGGGGGGGGGGCTTTTATGGTACTTTTCATTACTTGCACTTTGATCAGACCAATAATTATATGATTTGAAAGTGATTTAAATTAATCACATGGAAAGTATTCGATTATCAGCCTGTTTGAGGATTCAAAATTTAACCTACCTAATAACCACACACTTAATCAGCACTTCCATTAACGTTGCTATATTATTATCGTTTCCCCTTTGCTCATATTTTATCTCTGGAACCGATGAATGGTGAATTCTCCTGTGTTAATGCCGGTTTGTGGTTTTGTCCTCGTTATAAACGCAACCACGTATATATCATTTCTCATTCCCGGTTTAGTCGCAATATTATCGAGTTGTGATAATTTCATATTATTTTCACGATGTCGCCTTACTGTTTGAGGGCCTAACTCACACCCCAGCACAATTTAATTGATTACTCGTAGACATAAGCATTCTGAATCCTCGTATTTGTTAAGCCCCTCCCATCTCTTTCCTCCCTTTTGCCTTATGGCTGATTTTGCTGAAAGTTAATAGATCATCAATCTTATGGGGTTCTGGATACACATAGAGTCATGTCAATACATTCATTCCATTACAGTTATCGTGTTCATAGTCACAGACACACGCAGACAGACAGGACATTTTTGGAATCAGGAGACATAAAACATGGAATTCAGGTGAAAAATCAACTTCGAATTTTTGACTGATTACATAACTTTCCTTATATGTATTTCGTATTGCTGGGGAATTTAAAACCCCATAAGGACGACACTCATTAATTTTTAGTGGAATCGGCCGATGGGATAGGAGGGATCTGAGGGGGCTCAACTCCAAATCATCATCATCATAGGCTCTACAGTCAGTCAAGAGCCTTGGCCTCCTCCAGGAAATGTCCCCATGCAGCTCTGTCCTGG
The DNA here is from genome assembly GCA_963662175.1 of Aradus depressus. Taxonomy (NCBI): domain Eukaryota; kingdom Metazoa; phylum Arthropoda; class Insecta; order Hemiptera; family Aradidae; genus Aradus; species Aradus depressus. Next base: position 34,509,066 of record OY759215.1, read on the forward strand.
GCCAGCCTCCACCAGCCCACTGCTCCAAACCGTCTTGCGTCTCACAGTCTCCAGCCATCTTCTTCTGGGTCGTCCCACACTTCTCCTACCCTCCGGTGTCTCAATCACGAGTTTCCTGGGTATAAAGTCCTGGGCTCAACTCCAAAACCCACATAACTGCCGATGTAACTAATTTATTGAAACACAATTTAGTATGAGGATTTAGGAGCCAGAACATAAGTCAACAATTGATTAATAGCCCAAAAGTCGACTGGTTTTGGAATTAATTGATTGATTTGTTATGGTGAATTGGTGATTCACCGACGAATTATTTTCTTCCTCTTTTTTATCTTATCTAAAAACTACCCAAAATGTTTCATTAAATTAAATAAACTTCTTTTTGAAATATTCCCCATTCTACAAAAATGTATCAGATGTTATTCGATGTATGGAATATATCATAAATCGTAGTCAATATAACAGCGTGTATGAGTCGAAGTGTCCATAACTCTGGGAGTGGTTTACTGGGTCGAAAATAAGAAAAAAAGTGAGGAAATATAAACTTGAGTCTGGAAATCCTTCTTTAAAAATTATTGAGGGAAAGTCTCAAAAACTATATATTTTTTCAAACAAGTTATAAGTTATCCACTCAGTCTCAGTAAAGGTAACGTCATTAAAAGAAAAATGTTTCTACAGAAAGACCTGTTAAGAAATAGTTTTGTAAGTACGGGAGAGTAAACATTTGATCCATAATGATAAATTGAGGTATTTGAGGTATATATGCTACCTTAACCAAATTTTAATCATTTTAAAGTTCTTAGTAAAAAGTTCTTTTCATTTATTTTTTTTTTTTTACAAATAGCTATTTACAACTGTATACAAATCAATACAACAAACAGATGTGCTAATAAAGAGATAATGACAGTCAAAATGTCATGAGGGGAGAAATCACCCAGTGGTGATACTTCCTAGTCACTGTTTTTCTCTCGTTTATAGCTAATCACTTTCATTGTCACTGCTTCTGCTCAGGAGGTCTCTCGGCCATTGACGCTTAAGCCGTCGCTGGGGAAGTATGGCAGAATGGAGGGCACGGCCTAGAGGATTATTGTGAGAACTAAGAAGGGAAAATAATTTTTTATGTTTGAATTTAGCGACTCCAGTGATTAAAGGTACGTTAAGGTCAGTGTGATGAGTTTTGTTGGAGACGTAGTAAGGAGCATTGTCTATTGTACGAAGGATTTTGGATTGAAGGGATTGAATGCGCTGGAGATTGAAAGCCTTGGCAGAACCCCAGAGTTCAAGTCCGTAAGTTCACATAGGTTTGAGTATTGCGTTGTATATAAGTAGTTTTGTTGTCAAAGTTAGTTTGTATCTTTTGTCTAGTAGTCTTAGTAGAAGTTTATAACGTCTGTTCATTTCTTGTCTTTTCAGTGTCGTGTGAGGATTCCAAGTTAATCGTTTGTCGAGTATGAGGTCTAGATAGTGGACTTCGTTTTTTAAATGGATATGATTTTTGTTAAGGTACACTGGTGGGCAGGTATATTTTCGACGAAGGGTGAAGACGATGTGAACTGATTATGTGTCGTTCACCTTCACTCTCCACTTTTTGTACCAGTACTGAAAGGTTATCAGGTGTTCTTGTAGTAAAAAGTTAGCTACGTTTTCTACAATAGTGTTATTATACCTGTATTGTATGCGGAAAGTGTTGTCACAAAATTAAAAATATTCAGGAAACGAAATTAAAATGATATTTTATTAATGAAAATTCCTCTTAATAAAATTTTAGCAATACAAATGGTACCGTGGCGGTCGTGTGGGCTAGAGTGTAGGGCTTTGGTCGCATAGTCCCACCACGGTTGTGGGTTTGAATCCCGCCGAGGAGAGTTTTATTTCGTAGATAGAGCTCCCTCCCGGTGTTGTGTAAATAACTAATACTGTTATAGAGGCATGGCCCATAACATATTCAATATTTGACTTACATAGTGGCTTCAGAATTCTCATACTAAATTGTTTGTCGATACATTCGTTACATCGGCAGTTAATAAGGTATTTGACTCGAGTTCCCTTCCCTGCCCCCTTCGACCGATTTCGTATGAAAAATAATAGGTGCCATTGATATGAGGTTTTGAATTTACAGTAGACGATGTCACCTCGTAGTTTTTTTTTTTTTTTTTTTTTATTTAAAGCCCGGGCCTGAGTCACAATAACTAACATTATTTTCTTATTATTATTTTGTTGATCACTAGAATAGAAAATAATACATTTTTTCACTCACAAAATTAATGATATTTGCACGACGATGTTAATACAGAAAGAGATGAAAAGTAATAAAAATGAAGTGTGATGGAAACCATTTTTTCTATAACCGGTTTTACACTACTATATTTCAAATTTAATGGAGCAAACACCATTTTCACATGTAGATGGCGCTGTGATATAGGTCTGACTTAGCTCACTTGGGCTTTTCCGTTTTCTCTACGAGTATTGATATAATTTTTTGAATTTTGGTGACTAATACACTTTACCCACCCAACACATATATATTTTCCATAAAATAAATATCAGATTCAGGATAAACTTTTGGCATCCTGTGACACAATGTAAAGAAGGAGACCTCATAGCTGAGAGAGGCCGGGCCTCGGAGGCCCCCAGAGGCAGCCACTCTATTCACCTATATAAAGTTCATTGACAGCCCTCGCCCCACCTCCAAGGAAGAGCCCATTTGGGCAGGTTCCAGGTTCCTTTTTCCTAAACGATTTTCCGTCTCATGTATCAAGTTCTCCTGCGTGATCAAGGCTGGGGAGCGGCTTCACATCGCTTCATCATTTATTCAGACATTTTTTTCCCCAGGTTCACTCAACTTCCTGTGTATTCCTTTTTGTTGGGGTGTTTTTTGAATGTATTTTTAAATTTGAAGGAGCAGTTTGCTATCGCAGATCGGAAGTTATATTTGCCAGGAGGAAGGAGTTTATTGTATAAAGCTGACGGGAAACTTGGCACCCCCTCCCCCCGCCTTCATGGAAAAAATACCGACACACTAACATATTTAAATTATGTATTTTCAACAGGTTCAAGAGTTTTTTAAAACTTTATTTAAAAATTAACATCTAATACTAGGAGTGAATAATGAGATGAGATGCAGGTAGCTTCTTAAAGGAATGATTCGTCCGGAACATGGATACTTAACTTTTATATATAGTTGTAGGTTTTTATACCAATGCATGAGACTCAATGTTATTGCAAAATTATTTACAATGATTCCTTTTTAGAATAATTAATATTTCCTGTTTCACAGGTTGTAAAATAAAATATAGTCTGACTTCTCACAGATTTTATTGATATTTGCTAGCCGGCTTTCGAGGTTGCCCTCATCATCAGGCGTCAAAAAAAAAAATATATATAATTTAGCAATAAAGAAACAGGTTCTATTAGTAGGTAGTAAATATAAGTACATTAAATCAATAAATACCTGGGTTCGCTCTATAGGTTCCTCATTAGTAAAACCCAGAAGTTTTGTATATTTTGTTCATTTACTTTCTTCGTACCTAATGCTTCTTTAAAACACTCCATTTCTGCGTATGTTCGAGTGAAACTCAGTACACATTTTTTATTTTTCTTTATCCAACATTGTTTTTTTGGTGAATTACGGTCATTGTCCTTTCCTACCGCAAATTGATGTACTTGTGTGAAGTTCTCACTCTTTCTCTGAACCCAATTTATCGATTCCTTTGCAGATCTATCGACTTACTCAGGAAATTTAATTTTTAAATCACACTAAATTTCTTATTGATACATTCGTTATATCGACAGTTATTGGGGTATTTGCGATATATATGCCTCTCTCTCAGTCTAGTTGGCTGTTTTGATTTAAAATTGTGTCGTCCCAGTTTTTGATTTACATACAATACTTCGTGTCGATACATTCATTACTTCGGCAGTTTTGTGTTAAGCCCCCCGTACGTGTTATTTGATGTTTCTGCCTAAATTGGATGCTGTTCGGGGAAGAATAGGAAATACGAAGACCAGGAATACACTCATGATACATGTATCATCTTGAATGTATCTAATAGGGATATATTATATCCTTGTGTTCGAATGGTATCATGTTTCACCAATAATTTGTGATATATATATATTTTTTTTTTCTAAATAAAAATATGTTAATATATCTAAATATATGTTGCCACAAACTTCCTACTTCAGAGTCTAATTGTGACAGTGAGTAACTTTTTATACATACGTGATAGTAAGATATTGTGGGACGAGATTTCTCATAAAAATAAAATAAAGTTTCTTCCGACTGTTTTATTTTCGACCAGAACCGGTTTTCAACGCAACTGCGCCATTACTGTGCATCTTACCCCAACAGTGTGGTGTCTAAAGAAACACGCTTGTGTGAGATGAGCCACAGTTCGAATACCAAAGGAAGGAAATTTATTTTACTTTATACTTACATTTTTATTTTTCATAATCATCTTTCAATTTTCAGCGAAGGCTCTATCCATTTTCTCATTCCGTCCATGAAACTTTCTGGTTTGTTTTTGATCCAATTGCGCACAGCATCTTGTACTGTTGTACCACACAAGGCTGAATCCCTCTTCACAGCGAACACCTCCCAGTAATAAATATTATCTATGCCCCTGGTAGACTCATAGGTGTGATGGTTGTGTTTGCAATATTTTCAGTCGTAATGAAGAATCTTGTTGCTAACGTATGACAGACAGTGTGATCAGTCCGAGTGACTTGAATTGAAAAGTCAGTATCTTAAGATCCCGAAAATCTGTAAGTCCCAGAATGGTTTGGTTTATTTATTTTTTTAAGTTACTAATAGATATTAACAACTGATAAATAATAACAACTGATTAACAAATAATATATAGTACCAGCAAATTTGCTAAAAGAGAAAACTATGGCATTGTCAAAATGTCAAGAGGGAAGAAGTCACCCAGTGGTGGCAACTCCGAAGGTACTGAGTTGCACTTATTCATCTGTCACTGTCACTGCTGCTATTAAGGAAGTCTCTAGGCCATTGGCGCTTAAGCCGTCGTTGGGGAAGTGTGGCAAAATGGAGGGCACGGACAAGATGATTACTGTCGGGATTTTGGGAGGAAAACTTAAATAACTTTAACTTCCCCAGCTACGCAAAGAGGTTATGTAGTCGATGCAGAGTTTATTAAAACTACTACTCTAAAACATGATAACTCCTCTTAGAATTAATTTATCGGGAGCCATGGTGGCCGTGCGGGCGCATGATCTCACCATGGTTTGAGGGTTCGAATCCCGTCCAGGAGTGAGTTTTATTTCGAAGATAGAACTCCCTCCCGGGGTCATGGATGTCATAAATAACTAAGTAACACCGTTGTAAGAGTCTTGGCTAATATGCATCGTACATAAGGCCAAAAAAAAAAAAAAAAAATTTATTTATCAACACGAAATTTCAAATTTGTATTCCGTACTCTTTACGGACAACACCTATTGATATTCAGCCAAATTGGGCAAAGGGAGGGGGGGGGGGGGGGTTATGGCGGAGGCTTAACACAAAAACTCTAATAACTCCCGTTGTAATGTATTGAAACGAAAATTCATATATAAATCCAAAGCTCTATGAGGACGACACCTATTGATTTTCAGTAGATTCAGCCGATTGGGGGGGGGGGGGGGGGGGATCAGAGGGGGCTCAACTCAAAAATCTCAATAACTGGGAAAGTACATAGCCGGTAATTCACCGACGACTTTCTTCTACCTGGATTTAGCTAATTCGGTGTCGAAGGGAATATTAAGGTCAGTATAGAGGGTATTGTTAGAAACATAATAACCTGCCCTTCAGTGTACATTAACAATAATAATCCCATCCAGAGAGTTTAGTCAAGTAATTGAGTAATTAAGAGGGATTTAAGGGTTGATTAGGACTCAAATTCCATTTAATTTCATATTGTCACAGGCCAAGGAGAGAGTCCTTACATAATAATAAAGTTTATTTATTTAATTCATTTTCAAATACAAATACATATTAACAAAACAGAAGCTGGTTGAGTTTCCTTCTGTCTTTTCTTGTAGACTTTATTTTTTTTTTTTAATATGGAAAAATGTCTTTAGTAGACAGAAGAAAGTTTTGAATGAGAAGTAAAAAAAACTATGAACATGTAAAAAAGAATTTTCTTGAATATGTTATGTGTCATTAACATAATTCTCAAAGGAAATTAATCTCCAAGAGAACAGAAGGAAAAGGGAAAGATAAAATGTAAACCATAAGACGGAAAGATGTGGTTGAAGTTATTGTGGAGTTGAAGCCATTAAATACAAGCTGCTCTCTCTAGAGTAACCTATAGTACCAATAAATAGCTGGGGGATGCAATACAGCTTTATCTACTTCGGGACAACCAACTTTGTTCTACTGCACCAGTTGGCATTAACTATTTTTGGTAATGTCCTCTCATTCTGCTTCTTAGGGCCACATATCATGGTGGGGGAATCTGTTTTCTACAGTTAGAGGATAAATAGCCGCTCTCCTCTCCATTTCAGCCAAAGCGACTGGATCTTGGAATGAAGCTGCTCTCTCTAGAGTAACCTATAGTACCAATAAATAGCTGGGGGATGCAATACAGCTTTATCTACTTCGGGACAACCAACTTTGTTCTACTGCACCAGTTGGCATTAACTATTTTTGGTAATGTCCTCTCATTCTGCTTCTTAGGGCCACATATCATGGTGGGGGAGCCTGTTTTCTACAGTTAGAGGATAGATAGCCTCTCGCCTCTCCATTTCAGTCAAATCGACCAAAGGGGAAAAGGGACTAGGGGGATGGCTTATCATAAAAACTCCAGTAACTGATGTAATGAATGTATCGATAAAATTTCATATATACATTCAAAACTTCATAAGGACGATGCCTATTGATTTTTAGGGCCAACGATTGGTTCTAAGCTAAAAGTTAATTGGTTCTGGGGAGGTACATTGCCGGTGATTCAGCAACTATTTTTTTTTTTACTTTTTTATATTCTTAGCATAAGAAAGTATTGTAATCACGAGAAAGTCATCAATCGCGATTTAAACGGAATTTCATATTTCAAGATCCACGAACACATTTTGACCATTTTATCAATGATGTATTTGATTGAAATATTGTAAGGACTCTCTACCTCAGAAACAATTTTATCAAAACTTGAAATTTAACCTGGAGAGGTCACATGTTCTAACGTAGATCTGATTAGATTTTGTTAGAAATCGGACCAGAATTCACCTAAGTAAATTTTACAAGATACTGCTTATATTTGTTTTTCAGTTCGCTGTTCTCTAACTAACGTAAACTTAAGAGAGTGTCTTCTGGTGAATAAATATTCCGACAAATATACTCAAACAATGAAAAAAAATTAAAGTGTAATTATACTGAATGCGTATATTTTGTTTTTGTCAGATGCCGCTTAAAATCGGTACAACGATACATTGGAATATATCTCAAGAACAGGGGCATTAAAAAAGCTAAACACGAACTTAAAAAAAAGCTGCATAAAACTACTTTATCTAAATATCTCCTAAAACAACACAAAATTTAATTAATTTTTTTTTTTTAAATTACAAAACAAATTAATCGATTAACCAAAACCAATCAAATGTTTGAGCCAAAAATCAATCGTTGACCTGGACTTGACACAGGCACTTAATTATATTTAATTTTATTAGAATTTTTGAGTTAAGCCCACTTCTCTGATCCCCGCTTCCCTTCGGACGATTTCGCTGACAATTAATAGTCGTCCTTAATGGGAATTTCAATTTAAATATAAAATTTCATATCCGTATATTCCTCCTCCCTAAATTCAATTTCCCTTTAGCCGTTTTGGCTGAAATTCAATTGGTGTCATCGTTAGGAGATTCTGGATGCATTCGTTCTATCGGGAGATATTGTTTATGAACAACAGGAGATTTTTTTTTAAATTTTTGGATAAAAGGGTTCAAAAAAGGTTTCACCGATTACTTCTATTACACCCCTGTACTTCTTATAGAGGAAGTTAACAGTCATTACCTTTCGTCAGAATACTAATTGTTGTCTATTTTCTCCTAACTTTCTATCAATTCGGACATATTCGTCAGAACACGCTGTGACTCCACCTTAAAAAGAATAGTTCTCTCCAAGTATCTCACGAATGAGGTAAATTTAAATTTAAGATTATATTAAATTCACATATTAATTAATGTAACATAGGCAGAAGCAGACAAAAGTATCTTTAAATAACAAAAGAATTCATTGATGTTACTCTTCTATAGGACATCTTGTTCTTGTATGAAATTCCCTGTTTTGAAAGGGTTTTCCTCGTCCTTTCATTCTGTACGAAGACAAATTTGGATTTGCTTTTCTCAGTAGTATTCAATGTAATTTTATTATTCGGTGTGCTTTCTTGTATTTTTATACAATAAGTCGCGACATATATGCTTGCGTTTTCTGCACACATTTTATGTATAAATATACTGTACATAGTTATAATATTACATGTGCCCCTCCATTGTAAAAATACAGAGTAAAATTTACTTTATTTATTTATTTACATATTAAAAAAAAAATTGTAAAGTTATAGATTTACCATAATACCACGTGGTTTATATTTATTTTGTACAAACGACCACGATATTTATGTAGTGTGTGTACATACATAACATGTTTTTTGCTAAATGTTCTCACATGATAGTAAATAGTTTTGAAATGTTTTTTCCAGAATTACACATAAAAGTCAAAAGAAATTGGATATTATAACATATCCTTGAATTATTAAACATAGTAGACGTACATTTTATTTGTAAAAAGAACAAAAAAATATATATGTGATTACATTATTATTATATGCTCTATTTAAATATGTATTATGATTGTATACTTTCGAAATGTTTATTTATTATTGTTAAAAATAAAAATTTTGATGTTTTAATGTTTTTGTTCTTCCATATCTTAAAGACATCAGTGAAATCAGACATTTACTTAAGACAATAACTAAACCGTCAATATTGCCGAAAATTACGTATAGGAAACACGTACATAATGCAAATACCCTAAGTGATCATTGTCGAAAAATAAATAATAATAAAATAATTTTTATTTAGCTAACAGCAACTTAGGAACATTATAACCCACAAGTGAAAGAAGGACCACACGCAAATAGCATTAAAACCATTTTTTTTCACATTTCCGATATGCGCAATTAACTCATTTTGTGCGCAAGTGTTAATTTTTACGATTTTTCTGTTTTTATCATATATCGTAAAACAAGATTAGTTTGCACCTTGAAGCGGCACAATCTTTGAAAAACTTAAATGCGCTTTTTTGAAAATATTTTATACACCCATCATTAAAAGTGCACAAAAACATTTGTATTCGTTAGATTGGCTAGTAAATTAATCAGATCAACAAGCGTCCTAACCATTGGAAAATATACTTTTCATTTCTATACTAGCAGTAATACCCGGCGTTGCCCGGGGAACTTTGACTTTTCTCCCAATATCTCCTATAAGGCTATTCAGTTCCTCGACAGTACATTCATGATGTTATAATTTTTAATTATTCATACGGAATTCAACTGTAGTAACGCTAGTAATTTTTTAGGACCCCTGGGCACCACAGCTAGTATGCGCCTTTCAACTGCGGAAACGACAGCTAGTGAATACTTAGCATCGCTGGACGTCCTAGCCAGTGCGTACTTAAGAACGTTTTGACCACAGCTAGTATGTGCCTTGCAACGCTGGGCACCACAGTTAGTACGTAGTTAGGAACGCTGGGCATCACAGGTAGTATATGCCTTGCAACGGCGGACCCCACAGCTAGTAGGTAGTTGGGAATGCTGGGCATCACAGCTAGAATGTGCCTTGCGACGGCGGACCCCACAGCTAGTACGTAGTTAGGAACGCTGGGCACCACAGGTAGTATATGCCTTGCAACAGCGGACCCCACAGCTAGTATGTAGTTGGGAATGCTGGGCATCACAGCTAGTATGTGCCTTGCGACGGCGGACCCCACAGCTAGTACGTAGTTAGGAACGCTTGTCACCACAGCTAGTATGTGCCTCGCAACAGCGGACCCCACAGCTAGTACGAAGTTAGGAACGCTGGGCATCACAGCTAGTAAGTGCCTTGCAACAGCGGACCCCACAGCTAGTCCGTAGTTAGGAACGCTGGGCACCACAGGTAGTACATGCCTTGCAACAGGTAGTACAAGCCTAGCCAGTGCGTACTTAAGAACGCCATTGACCGCAGCTAGTAAGTGCCTTGCAACAGCGGACCCCACAGCTAGTACGATATTAGGAACGTTGGGCATCACACCTAGTAAATGCCTTGCAACAGCGGACCCCACAGCGAATACATAGTTACTACTACTACATGTGAAATTCATGCCAATCCGCTTACCCTTTAACAGTACATTCATGATGTTATAATTTTCAATTATTCATACGGAATAAGGCTTATAGTTCTTCAACTATAGTAACGCTAGTAAGTTTTTAGGACCCCTGGGCACCACAGCTAGTATGCGCCTTTCAACGGCGGAAACCACACCTAGTGAATACTTAGCTTCGCTGGACGTCCTAGCCAGTGCGAACTTAAGAACGTTTGTGACCACAGCTAATATATGCCTTGCAACGCTGGGCACCACAGCTAGTACGTAGTTAGAACGCTGGTCACCGCAGCTAGTATGTGCCTCGCAAGAGCGGACCCCACAGCTAGTACGTTTTTAGGAACGCTGGGCCCTACAGGTAGTAGGTGTCTTGCAACTGCGGACCCCACAGATAGTATGTAGTTAGAACCACAGGGCATCACAGCTAGTATGAGTTTTGCAACGGCGGACCCCACAGCTAGTACGTAGTTAGAAACGCTGAGCATCACAGCTAGTATGTGTTCTGCAACGGCGGACCCCACAGCTAGTACGTAATTAGGAACGCTGGGCATCACAGCTAGTAAATGTCTTGTAGGTACCTTGCAACAGCGAACCCCACAGCCAGTTAGGAACGCTGGGGCTGAGCACTACAGCTAGTAAGTGCCTTGCAACAGCGGACCCCACAGCTAGTACGATATTAGGAACGCTGGACATCACAGCTAGTAAATGTCTTGCAACAGTGAACCCCACAGCGAATACATAGTTACTACTACTACATGTGAAATTCATGACAATCCGATTCATGACAATACGATCAACAGTTAATGAGCTAGCTCTATATTTATACTTAGTCCCCCCCCCTCAACTCCGCCACCCGTTCAAAACTTTGGAACGCCACACACCTTATTTTTCTATTTGGCTTTTAAAAATACTACATGTGAAATTTCATGACGATTCGCCCATTAGTTAATGAGTTAGATCTATATTTATACTTAGGCCCCGCACTACCCCCCCTCCCGTAAAAAATTTTGAGCCGTCACACCGCCTATTTTTTTATTTGGTCTTCAGGAATACTACATGTGAAATTTCATGACGATTCGCCCATTAGTTAATGAGTTAGCTCTATATTTATACTAAGGCCCCCCCAAAACCCCCCCCCCCTCCCCTTCAAAACTTTGGGACGCCACACACCTTTTTTTCCTATTTGGCTTTTAAAAATACTACATGTGAAATTTCATGACGATTCGCCCAATAGTTAATGAGTTAGCTCTATATTTATACTTAGGCCCCCCCACTACCCCCCCCTCCCGTAAAAAATTTTGAGCCGTCACACCGCCTATTTTTTTATTTGGTCTTCAGGAATACTACATGTGAAATTTCATGACGATTCGCCCATTAGTTAATGAGTTAGCTCTATATTTATACTTAGGCCCCCCCACAACCCCCCCTCCCGTTCAAAACTTTGGGACGCCACACACCTTTTTTTCCTATTTGGCTTTTAAAAATACTACATGTGAAATTTCATGACAATTCGCCCAATAGTTAATGAGTTAGCTCTATATTTGTACTATTACAGTAAATTGTTCCGTTGGTCTTTTTCTCAGATTTGATATTTCGTTACCTTTACATACCACATTCTATTCTAGACATTTTCACTCTTTTCTAAAGTTAGGTTTTTACTTTTTAATTAATTTATTTTAAAATATACAAATAAAAAGTTTAATTTCCAATGGTTAGGATGTCTGTTGCTCTGATAAATTTACCAGTATAGCCAACCTAACGAGTACAAATGCTTTTGTGCTCGTTTAATTATGGTATACAATATTTAACAAATGGAGCATTTAACATTTTTAGTGTTTGGTGCAATGAAACCTTCTAAGTATGAAAATTAACCTCGTTTTACGGTAATTGAGAAAAATTGTATATTACAAATTTGATAATGTAACTAAATAACTTTTTCAATAAAGTATAACAAAACAAAAACTACAACTTTATCAGAATTCTGCTTAAACTCCGCAAACTCAAATTTGATAATATTATTAGACATGTGCGCAATGCTGAAGTCATTTTGTCTCAATTTTTATTAAGTTTCCCATCCTTCTTCTTTGTAAAGTGTCTCTTGTGGAGAACAAAGTGCCTCCCCGTTCTTCACAAAGAAGCCAGAAAATGAAAGAGAAGAACTAAGTTATTAGATGGAGTTCGGATCCTCACTTCACATCTTCACTCCACTCTAGAGAGCCTAGCCTCACTCACACCGTTCCTGACACCTACCTCATATAGGACCACTCAAATGTGGATGGCACAAAAGACAAAATGTTTAAATCAAATCGAAAAAAATTAAAATTTACATAGTTGATGTAACATTTTTGATAGTAAAAATGCTATAGGACGAGATTTCTCATAGCAATAAAATACGTTCTATTCCCACTTTTTTATTTCCAATTGCGTCATCATCAGTGGCAAAGCCCACCATTTCATTAGACTCTACAGTGCACATAGTTGCGTTGAAAATGGGTTTAGTTGGAAATAAAACAATGAGAAGGCAACCTATTTTATTTCTACAGTTGATTCAGTTGAATTTTAAAGTTTTAAAACAAGTGTTTTGTTTGGTTTATAATTAAATAAAAATTGTGAGTATTTGAACGATTTATCCATTGGTCCAGAGCACCTTTGTCCTATATCACGAATTGATGACATGCAAAAACTTATTATTTAGATACGAGAATAAAGTGCTTCCGTTATGTGTTGTTTTATTAAAAACAGCTCTCCCACAACAGCCTCCAAAATAATCCACACTTGAGTTAAAGGTTAGCTTGTAAACTGTAGCTCAGGTTTGACTATTCTTTCAGGAAAGATAAAAGGTAGGCGCGGCTGAAATCGCCGCTTGAAGCGAATGCGTATGATTTCGCATTATCTTATTAATTAAAGAATAGAGATAAGAGATGGCAAGCTGTGACTCATGAAAGCATTAGCCTAAACAAGAAATCGGGATGCCGATTTTCAGGAAACCCGAGTGGTTCGGGAATACTAAACTAATACAAATAGATATTGTGCATTGTGTGCATTTTGAACACAGTGTATTTGTCATTCCAGGAAGTACATCGAGACTTGAGTTTTATTTTATTATATATCTGTGCATCAGAGGTAAAGAATCCGATCTCACTTTTATATTTGAATCGAGTTATCATAAAATAGAGTATTTCCCTGATATATCATGAACTTGGATTGCATACTTCTTACTAGCTCTTAAGATATCAGAAATGATGGACATAAGACCCTTTAGCATTAAACAGTGCATTTTGTTTGCGGGAAAAATATTAACTCGATGTTGATATAAAATGGAGATATGATAGTCTGATCTAGGTACATAGATTTTATAATTTGATGATTAGTTTTTTTTTCTCTTACGAAACGGAACGAATTTATTTTGAAGTTTATATTCGAAACTTTAATCCAATATTTAATTTTTTTTAAGTTTAAGAAAATATATCTTACGAATAAAAGCTCATAATTTTCTGACGAGCTTGAAAAGTAGTTGACATCAAATGAAGGAAACTGACTTCTAAGAACAACAGAGAAAAATAAATAAATACAATAAGAAGATAGAAAAGTCTGATAAAAGTGGAACGGAAAAAAAGCTCTGAAGTAAATATTTTCATTTTTTATTTATTATTATTTTTTCAAATAAACTTTCTCTTGTTGGATAGTTACGAAAATCACTGGAGTTCAGTCAAATAACCTTATGAACAATTTAGTCGATTCGACAGACACAGAATCAAATTTGGATCTAGGTGAAACAAAATGGGAGAACTTTGCTTGGTCAATGAAATAAATCTAGAATTTTATGAATAGTTGTATTTTTAATACCAGATTAAAATAAATTTAATAATAATACAATTCAATGTATTAAAAGAGAAGTTAGATAAGCTAAATAAGACGTTATAAATAATATAAGTTATAAATACAGTAAATACAATATATATGATGAGCGTGTGCAAATATACGAATACAGAAGAGGAAAGCGTAGCGTGTGTTATTTGCCGGACACTCCCATTAGCTAAATAACACAATTACCATTCTTTGGTTTCAGAGCCTTACTATTAATTAAAAAATTAAATAGTACTAAATACTAAAAATTGATAAATACATTACCAAATATCTCAGAAAATTATTTATTCATGACTTAATCAAAATTAATAATACATATTCATTCATGAAAAAATGTATACTTATTTTAATAATATGCTAACCACATTTTTTCTTAAGACATAAACACATATAATAAGGTCACTTATGGTGTATTCATTATTATATCTTATCCATAAAAAGTTAATAATTATTTAATAATATCGAAGCTATTAAATTACATACGTTTCTTAAGTAAAACATTAATAATAGAAATTTATTAATTAGAAAAAAAAAAAAAAAAAACATTTTATTGGATCAGCACAAGTTGGTGCTATACACAAAATTGAAAACATTAAAAGGTAACATTAAAATTAAAACAATAGATAAAATAAAAAGTGCATGGGTTCAATTGATAATGCCGTAACAGGCGAAACTATAGTCGTGTAATTTTGACCAATATAGTGAAAATATTGACGAGTAGTGTTTGGAGTTTATATTCCTTTGTGTGTATATTTCTTTATACTGTTTATTTTAATGACGGTGACATCATTAGTCCTCGGACAGATGTTTCATACCTTCTGCTCTTGTCTGGATGTCTCACACAAACCAAGTTAATATCGGTAATAGAAATAATCAATGACAATGAAATATTCTTAAAATCTTTTTTTTTTTTCTTAGTTCATAAGGACGCTCTCTAGTGGTTTTCAGACGAATCGGACTCAACACAAATTTTAAGGCATCCACACGAAATTTTGTATGGGGATTGTTAATTCCCTGAGCAAGAGTGGATTTTTAGCCAAATTGTAGGAACAGTATGAGTGTAACGTCAGTATTATACAAACAATTCAACCTGAGGAAGTAGGTACATGGCTAGTGATTGGCCTACGACTTATTTCGCTCTTCACATTATAAGAACGTTTATGGAATCAGTAAAACATTTAGTTTCTTTTTATGTACCAATGGACAGACAGTCCAGAGAGTCATGTAATTAGAGGTAATTATAGTATTCTTCCTTATATTTTCCAAAATAATAACAAATATTAATAATTTGAATTAAAAATATTGAATAATGGAAAATAAACATTTTATCAACGTTTTAGAGACTGGGTAGAGACTGTATTTTGATGGGTCGAGACGAAAAGTCAGCAAATTAATATTGAAGAATAAAAGTTTCATACATATCTATCTACTTATAAAAACAGTTTATAAGAAAGTTATTAAATACCTATGATTATCAAATAAAGCAAAAAATATTGTAATAAATGTCTTCGATAATTACAATAGTAAACTCACATTAAAAAAAAAACAGAAATTTATTTACAGAAAATATTATAAAATATGATAGTATAATTTTGGAGGTATTTGTGTGTTTAAAATGTTTAACAAATGTAAGTCGCCAATTAAATAGTTTATGACGCAAAAAATTAAATTAATAAATTGTAACGTTAGTAAAAAAATAATAATAATATTTTCATTGAATAATTAAACTTTTTTTGTTATCTTGTATTTTTTAACGTCATACTTATGTCATTGGTGACGACTAGGTTTTAAACGTCTAGATAAGTGAATAAAAATTAACCATCTCAACATCGAAATAACAAAGCAAGATACATAAAATATAATTCTTTAAGGAACTTAAAACTTAAAAATAAATAGATCACGACAACATTTAAAGAAATTATTTAAATAAATATAAAACATAAGTAAATAGGCTAGATACCATCATTTTGTAAGTTGCATAATTATATCTATATATACATATGTATATATAATGCTTACTACCAGAAGGAAGCGGACATAAACCCGACTCTACTGTTGTTGCTCTAAAGTTTTGCTGACCCAGGTTTTATGAGAGCAGGGGTACTTAACGAGTATCTCGAAGAACCATATATCCATGCTACGCAAAATTTCATATGGCTTAAAAACTAATAATGAAAATCAAAATGTATTATATTAAACAATTTAGGAACTTAGCCGGCTAGAACAAAACACAACTTTAATTTTTTATGGTCCCAATAAAACAGTTCACTTAAAAACTACCTCTTCTAACTTACATGCTATAAAAACTATGTCCATTTTTTTCTCTCACTGAAGGAATTGACCAAAAGGTTTATTAGTGAAGTAGAAAAAATTAGTTGTTGTATTTTCTGACTTTAGAAAAAGGATAAAATTGTAAATAAAAATACTAAGAAATAACAGAAGTCTCATTGTCAGTCAGGAAAATCATTATTTGAAACTGTGGTAAGATGTGAGCTAAAAGTAAGGGCAGTAGACATTTCCAGAAATGATAATATATAGAAATGTGAAATAATAAATTAATGGAAGCGAAAATGCTGCATTATAGCAATTAAAGTAAAATTGTTAAGTTTCTCAATGATACGTTTAAATAATATACACATTTTGATAGAAATATCATTAATATGAATATGGATGATGTAGTGAGAAGTGATTATTTCACAGATTGCAAAATAAAAATATAGTCTGTCCTTTCCCAGATTTTATTATTTTATATTAGCCGGCATTCGAAGTTGCCCTCATCATCAAGCCATATGGTAAAACAATTTAAAAAAACATAATTTAAAATTTCTTAGTAGTGAGTGGATAAATAAATTCTCAAATAAATAATTAATATTTTTTTAAATATATGTAAAACTATTCAAGAATTACCTATTTTAATTTCATTTATGGGAACAGGAATAACGTATCTGTCCCCGTCCGTGAAATTTTAAGTAGTTGATTTCTGAATAGTTTCATACATTTTTTATTTATTGAAAAGTTTTGTCTTATTAAATTCACTTACTTTTAAACATTTTGAATTGTTTTGTCAGACTGCCTGAAGAAGAGGTAACCTCAAAAGCCGTTTAGTCATTGCGTATATATACATATATACTATTATTTTGTACATATTCTTCTCTACACAGACATTTTTTTTTTTTTTTTTTATGTCTCTATATTCACCTTTTTTAAATTAATTTATTTATATTTACATTTTGTTCCATTTCGGATTTATTTACGGTTTTTACCGATTGTAAATAACTTCAATTGAAAAAAATAGTTGTTTTTGTAATTTGCTTTTTAAATTATGTTATTTTGAATGTTTTATCAGATTGCCTGATTGTGAGGGCAACCTCGAATGCATAAAATAATAAAATCTGTAACAGGGCAAACTGCACTTTCATTTTGCAACCTGGAAAATTAAAATAAAATAAAATTAAATTAAAAAATCAATTTACCTTCATGTTTTAATAAAAATGGTGAAACAATTCAGAAATATAGCCTTTTACCATGGTCTGAAATTCTCACGGAGTACAATTATTGGAGATTTAAACAAATAGCCTTTTCATTTTGTAAATTAATACAGCTGATACGAGGCAGTGGTGGACACGAGCACTATACCTTTTTGGAGGTGACGTTACATGCCGACAAGACCCGAACATGCCCAAACAACCTCTAACTTCAAACTTATGTTACACAGTTTCATTTTCATGTACCAGTTAAATTTAAATACATGTCAAATAACATTTATTTATACATTTTTATTTATTTCATATAAACGTTTTTCTATCTTATAAATATATATTATTAATTAAAATATTAAACAATCAAAGAAAAGGCCCCGACGCCTCGCCACAGATTTGAAAGATTATAACCTTAGTCAATGTGTCTTAATTAACACTAAGTTTTAGAAAGAAGAAAAGAGTTTAAGACAAAAACGTAATGCCAACTATAGCAGAAAAAGTTTAAGTAAATTAAATAAATGCTCCATTTTGCTGTACAA
This sequence comes from Aradus depressus, assembly GCA_963662175.1. Classification (NCBI taxonomy): domain Eukaryota; kingdom Metazoa; phylum Arthropoda; class Insecta; order Hemiptera; family Aradidae; genus Aradus; species Aradus depressus. Next base: position 34,527,302 of record OY759215.1, read on the forward strand.
AGTGAAAATGTTGCTCTTTGATTGAAAATGGAGCCATCAGAGTGCACTGAGCGTCAAGTATAACTTTAAAAACTAGTTTAATTACGCTTCATCTGCCCAGGAACTGCAAATGGAAATAAGAACAACTCTATAAGTTTTAATCAGATTTAAACGTTTCAAAACAGTTTTATAATTCTTATTAATCAGGTTATCGAAGTTCTGGCCCAATCATCAGTGTAAAGTGAATCAAGCAGTGAATGAAGGCTAACTATCCACTTACGGTTTTAGGGGCATTCTGTAAACGTTTCATAGCGGCATCTGAAATTCTGACTTTGCAAATTTCGGTCCGCACTTGCCCTAAATCACCTTAAAATTATTCTTATATTATTTTAATTGTATTATTATAAAATAATAGTATACTAAGTTAAGGCAATCAATGTTATTTGCAATGGGAGTGTTTTGTTGCTGTATGGTTATATTGTCGTCATTCTGTTGTTATATTGTCGTCATATTGTTGTTATATTGTCATATAGTTCTTACATTGTTGTCATTCAGTGATCTGTTCAATACTCATCCCCTTCATCTCCCTCCCCTTCGGTAGAGTCCACAGCAACCTCTTCGTAGTCTTTCTCCAGAGCTGCAAGGTCCTCCCGTGCTTCTGAAAATTCACCTTCTTCCATTCCTTCACCTACGTACCTGTCCAAAGAAAAAAAAAATAGTTAAACAGAGACTAATCGTAGAATATATTTCAAATGGAGAGGATTCAAGGGAAATCTACAGCAGGCCATGAAGCAGAGTGGAAGGACTGTAAGCAAAGCCACTCTGTGGGTGGTCCATCAATCAGAAATGGAGAGAAAAAAGAGTCGTTGATGAATCACCGGCAATGTACTTCCCCAGCACAAGGATGAAATTCTGTTGAAACACAACATCGAATTTTTGGCCGGTTACATACGTCATATATCTGGGGAAGTAGAAATAAGAAAAATCACTAATGAATCACCGGCTTTACACTTTCCCTCCTCCAATTAATGAATTATGATTTCACTTTGGTGTTGCACTACTTCTATCTATACCGAAGACCCCCTCACACGATTAAAACGACAGGAGCTGAAGAGACGGTTTGGCCTGCTCTACCGCTCAGTCCTTCCAATCCAAAGTCCTAAGAACAATTGTTGATGCACCCTTCTATGTGTCCAAACTTACCCTCCATAATGACCTTAAAATTCCTTTTGTTATTGACCTCGTCAAATCTTGCTTCTCCAAATTCCCTTTCCTTTCATATCAATCCCCTCGCTCGACACTTATCCTTCCGCTCCCACCCAGATAATCCCTGAGGAGGTGCTGGCCGAAAGACTATTAACTAGGCGGCTTTCGAGGTTGCCCTCATCATCAGACAGTCAACAAAAGAAACCATCCTTGAGCAACAAAGATTTAAATAAATATAAATACATTAAATTATAAAAAGTAAAAAAGAGCTTGAAATAACCATACCTAACTGATAAAATAAAATTTTTTGAAATTTGAATGAAAATTAAATTATTTTAGTAAAAAAAATTTTAATTTTTTTTGATCAAGTCAGACTACATCTTATTTGACAACCTGTGACATATTTTTTAATGTGAATCTAGAACGCCTTAGGATGACGTTGATTTTCAGCCAAATAGGCCCAAGGAAAAGATTCAATTAGAAAGAAATCTTGACACTAATAACTCCTGTTGTATTGAGTGTACCGACACAAAATTTCATATTTAAATTTAAAACCCCATAAGTACGACAAATATGAATATTCCGTGGAATCAGAGAAGTGGGACTCGACATAAAATACCTAATAACTGCTAATGTAAGGAATATATCAACACAAAATATAATATTACAGAAGCCTCTTTGGAATCAGGATGTCGGAAAATCCATCGTGGAGCTGAAGAAGGAAAATTAATATATTTTTGTTCATCCCACATACATGGCGACACACTCGCACCCTCTAACGGAGTGCTTTCGAACAATAATAAGATTACTATTATCTCAGGTCTCTCATGTTAATTAAATGGAGGAACAAAATATGCATGAACACAATAGATGGTAAAACACAGAATTAATAAGATTCCTAGCATTCCGGAATGAGGACAAAAATGTTTTATAAAAGCTTTTGTTCTTAGACGGTTCCAAATAAGAGATTTCACAGAACAGGAGACGTCAACTAAAGAGGAAACATAGCTCAAATGAATAAACGACTAAGAACCAACCGTTCTTAGAAATTGACATAAAACTTTTGTGTAGCTTCATTAACATTTATATTGCTTTGTACCACCCTGACTTTATAAAGTATAGGGGAAGTTATGCAACCGGTATGTCTATCCAGAACCCCCCTAAGGACTCCAGCTAATAATGTTCAGCAAAATCGGCAAATGGAAGAGGGGAATTAGGAGGAAGGCTCAACAAAGATACTCTAATAACTGTCGTAATTATTGTATCGACACAAAATTGACGAAATTAATTAATTATCAGCGGAATCGGCCGAAGGGAACGGGATCAGAGGGGGCTCAACTCAAAAACATAATAACTACTGATTTAATGAATGTATCGACATGAAATTTCATATTTTATTTCAAAACCACGTGAGGACAATAACTGTATGGTAAAGGGGGGGGGGGGGTTCAGGGCAGAGGGTACAACTCAAAAACGCTAATAATTGCCGATGTAATGAATTTATGACAAATATTTAGTATGATGATTTAAAAACCGCTATGAAAGTCAACAATTGATTGTTAGCCCAAACGAAGTTTAGAAGAGGGTGCGAAAAATTGATTGATTAATTTGTTTTGGGGAAGTACATCGTCACTATTTCTTCAGCCCCATCGCTTATTCTTCGGAATTTTTTCATTAGAATTCTAAAGATATTTCAACAAGGATGACTTAATCAGACAAGACGGAAAATGTTGAGTACTGCAGAATATATATATGGCAGCATCAGGAAATCAAATTGAAAATATGCCATGTGTAAAGCATAGACATGAACGCTATCCTGAAACTAGGACAGAAATTATCTACTGGCCTCCTCCAGAAAGTAGAGTTCTGAATCCATAATGGATTAGAAACCTGAGCCTTGAGTTTGACCCCCCCCTCCCCCCCCCCCTTCCCTCCCTCCAGGGAATAAACAAACGAAACTATTACTTTACTTGACCTTTATTCAAATTACCTGACACCGGTAATTTGCTGTTCTGGAACAGAAAAAAGTCGTTGGTGAATCATCGGCAATATAGTTTCCCAGTACAGACACAATGGCGCGACATCCCGCTTAGCGAGGCAAGCCTCTTCCAACAGTGGCCTCCAGCGTTGGAATCCAAGCAGGCTCCTCGCATTATTCGCCACCCCGCCTGCCACCTCAGTTTCGGCCTCCCGACGCATCTTGTTCCGTAAAGCCGGTATGACATCGTCTTCCTCGGGATCTCATGTTCGCCTTCCCAGCCTGATGACCTTTACAACCGTTCCTGAGTGAGGGAATAGACTTCTTGGTTCGTGCGTCGTCTTCAGGTTTCTCCGTCGACTTATATTCGGCGGAGGATCTTTCTTTCAAAGACCAGAAGATGTTGTTCATCTGACTTGGAGATAGTCCAAGCTGGATCCGTATTTTAGGATGGGGAGGATCAACGTTTTGTGAACCCTGAGCTTTGTTTTCCTTGTAAGGAAGTGACTACTTATATGATGCCTCAGGCCGAAGAAGCTCCTGTTCGCTGCCATTGTTCTTCGCTTTACCTCGGCTGACATGTCGTTCTTCACGTTCACCTGAGAGCCTAGGTTACAAGCACTTTCTAGAAGAGGTAAGGGCCAATGGTGAGAAGCTATTTGACAGACTTGAAGCTTGTTTTGCATACTCGTGTACCACGTTGTACCATTAATACGATGATACTATAAACGATAAAATGAGGTATGGAAGTTTGAGCGGAGTCCTTGCCCCGAGGCTCCAAATAGTCTATATTGAGTTGCCGTAGGTAACATTCGTTTGAGGTTTTGGATTTGGGGAGAGAGAGAGAGCAAGATTACTGGAGAGGTCTTGTTTGCTGTGCGACCTGATTTAGCAGACTTTGACAAACTTCTGGTAAACAGCGTCCTATATAGTCCCCTGAGTGTACTCAGAATATCAACTCTGTCGAAGATTATACAATTAATATGTACTAAGTTTTAAACTAAAAATGTACTAATTGAAAATAAACAAAAAAATACATCGGTGAATCACCGGCAATATACTTCCCCAGAAAAAAAATAAATAAATAAAATAACCAGTTGACCGTCTGAGCTAATATTCTACAGTTGACTTACATAGGGGCTCCTAAATCCTCATAATTAATTTTGTGTATATAAATTCATTACATCGGCAATTATTAAGGTTTTTGAAATGAGTCCCCCCCTCCCCTGAACCTCCCTCTTCCCGTCAGTCTATATCGTTGAAATTTGACAGGTTATGTCCTAATTGGGTTTTGACTTTAAATATGAAATTTCATGTCAATACATTTATTACGTCGGCAGTTATTAGGGATTTTGAGTTCTGACCCCTTCCCTTCTGCTGATTGGGCTGAAAATTAATGTGTCGTCATTATGGTATTTTGAAATCCCATATGGCATTAAGTGTCGTGATTGGTTATTATTATGTAAAAATACTTGCATTTCCTTATAAAAAGTAATTAAATCATCCTCATGGAATTTGGAGCTCTACAAAGTATAGGGGAAGTTATGTAATCGTTCAAAAATTAGATGCGGTGTTTTTAACGGATTTTCTGGTTTTCCGACCTCTAGATTCCAAATATGAATTTTAAAAAAAATACTGTTTATGTGTGACTGTGAACACGATAACTCCCGATAGAATGAATGTATCAACAAGAAATTTTATATGTGAATCCAGAACCCTTTAAGAACGATACTTATTATTTCTCAGCCAAATCGGCAAAAAGAATGGGGGTTTAAGGGGGAGGCTTAACATAAAAATTCTAATAACTGCCGTTGTAATGCATATATCGACACTTAAAGTCATATGTGATTTTATATATATATATTATGTACATTTTATTTGATTTTTATTATAACTATTAACTGTGCCAAGGAGGGCGCCGGTAGCTCAGTGGTATTCGTGCTTGCCTTCTGAGCTCAAGGTTGTGGGTTCAGAACCCGGCCGAGGCCTTTAGTTTATTTTATCTGGGAGGTAAAATAAACTTAAGCACGCCGTCCTTCGGATTGGACGTTAAGCGATGGTCCCGAGCCTTTACGATGTCAGGTATTCGTTAAAGACCCCTGCCCTAGGTGAATAAAAATTTAGGGTAGGCAAAATTTAGGACTCCCAGAGTAGAGTCGGGCTCATGTCCACCTGAGTGACGAAAGACCGCACTGGTAGCAGGCGATATGACCTCGTTGTTAAAGCCCGGGCATGAGCCATAAAACCTAACCTAACCTAACTGTGCCAAAGTAGATAAATTTTAGGTTAATAAAGGGCAGTAAAAATATAAAACCTAAAAATACTTGAAAATTATATTTTATTGAACTGGTACTTCAATGTTAATTACAAATGTTACCAGTGTTTTGTGATAACTAACAAGTGCGATATGAATATTCTTGTATCAAGTTTGTGGAGATATCTTGTAATAAAATGTATTCAATAAGAAATCGATAATTTTAATGAATTTTAATAATTTAAAAATATAAATGGAGCGTAATTATTAAAAATTACCTTTATGTTGACTTTATTGTTGCCTTATTTGCTTTTTTTTTTGTATTGCATGGAGTTGTCGAACACGTTCCGCTGAAGTTTTTGGCATTTTTAACTATTTACTCGTAGTTGACTTGTACGCATTCGCTACTCATCCTCCTCTCCTTAGCGCGAAATTTTATATGTTTGACCAAAACCCTAAAAGAACAACACCTATCAATTTTCAGTCAATTAGGTCAAAGGGAAGGAGGGGATCAATGGGGCTCAACTCAAAAACCCCAATAACTGCCGATGTAATGAATGTATCGACATGAAATTCCATATTTAAAGTCAAAACCTAATGAGGACATAACCTGTCAAATTTCAGCTATATCGGCTGAAGGAAAAGGGCTCATTTCAAAAAACCCTAATACCTGCCCATACACTGAATTTATCCACATAAAATTTAGTATGTTGATTTAAGAGCCCCCGTGTATGTCAACTGTTGAATATTACCTCAAACGTTCGACTGGTTTTGGAGGGGGAGAGAAAAGTTAATTGAATAATTCGTTCTGGGGAAGTACATTGCCGGTGATTTACAGATGATTTTTTTTATTTTTTTTTATTTTTATTAGTTAATTTTAAAGATAATAAATAACTATATACGCGTGCCGTCCCCACAATTCCTCCACTTGCACATTTTAATACCAGATAAGAAAGTCCATTGATTAATATCCAAGATCTTAATAATATACAACCAATTATGTAAATTTAAGGGTTGTATTAAGATGTTATACACGGAAATTTTCAGTTCTACAATTGATGACTTAATTGAACCGTAATTCATATAAGTTATGTGTTTTAATATTCTGTACAATTTGAGAAAGTGTTTAGAAATGACAAGTTGATAGAAAACAGACTAGGGCGGAAGATAGAGGTGTTGTGAGCAGCAACACACAGGTGAGATACCTCCATTAATCTGCTAAATGAGGCTGTACATTATATGGGCGAGCTGGCACAAGCTAAATGACCCAACATTCTACAGCTAGCTTCATTCCTTGATTACGTCTTGTGGCTCGAGGGATCCGTACCTTTCTAAATGATATGGTACTTCCTAATATAATATACCTACTGGTCTTCTCATGAGACATTTGTAATGTCAAAATGTAATGAGGGGGCTGCAGATCACTCATTGGTCAGACTATGTATCCATCCTAGGTGAGCTACACTCCTTTCACAAAATATTAACCAATAAATACTTGTTTTTTTTATATACTAGCAGTAATACCCGGCGTTGCCCGGGGAACTTTGACTTTTCTCCTAATAACTCTCGTTCGAATCCTATTCAATTCTTCGACATTCATGATGTTATAATTTTCAATTATTCATATGGAGTAAGGCTCATAGTCCTTCAACGGCGGACTGCTTTGCAGTGGCCCCACAATCCTCTCCTCCCGTTCAACATTTTGAGACGTCGCACACCATATTTTTATATTTGGCCTTCAGGAAAACTACATGTGAAAGGTGACAATCCAACCATTTTTAAAGAGCTAGCTAGCACTATATTTATATTTAGGCCCCCTACAACCCCCCTCCCGTTCGAAATTTTGCGTCGCCTTATAGCCTTTTATTCAATCGTGCTCAAAAGGATGCTACATATGAAGTTTCATGAACATCCGTCCAGCCGTTTGGGCGTGATGCTGGATCAAACATACAAACAAACAAACACACAAACCCCGTTTCAGCTTTATTAATATAAATTGTCTATTCCACAAGAAACGGCCCCGGTAACTCAGAGGTAGCGGTGCTTGCCTATTGAACTCAAGATCGTGGGTTCCGAAACTCGGCCGAGGCCCTTAGGTTTTTATCTGAGAGATGCAAAAAACTACCGGACTTTCGGATGGAAGGTTATGCGATGGTCCCGAGCCTGTGTGATGTCCGGTAGTTGTTGAGAATGTCTACCAACTAAGAGCAAGGAATGAGCGGTCTGGTAGTAGGCAATATGACCTCGAAGTTAAAGCTTGGCCATGAGTCACAATACTAACTGAAAGTATGGGACTGTAAACTCTGTTCCCCAGAACGGACTATGTCGGGCTGTCCGTTGTCCAGCATACAGTAATCTGCTATTATTAAATCAGTTAGCACTGAGAAAGGTCAAAGGTGACTGAAATTCGTTAGAGATCCCCATTCCACAATTGAGTTGGGCTCATGTCCACCAGAGCGACGAAAGAGCGCTCTGATAGTAGACGTAGACATAATCACATATTTTATTCCTTTTTCCAATATTAGTGCTACAATAAAAAGATAAAATTATTTATTTTACAATGTTGGCGCATTTAGTAAAATTATTACTGATGTTATGATAATAATGATACATTTAAAATCAGAGGTTTTTCCTATCTTTGAAATAACTAAATGAATAACAATAAATACATAAATTGAAAATATAAATAAACTAGCAGTAATACCCGGCGTTGCCCGGGGAACTTTGATTTTTGTCCCAATATCTTCTATAACGCTATTCAGTTCCTCGACAGTACATTCATGATGTTATAATTTTCAATTATTCATACGGAATAAGGCTTATAGTCCTTCAGCTGTTGTAACGCTAGTAAGTTTTTAGGACTCCTGGGCACCACAGCTAGTATGCGCCTTTCAACGGCGGAAGCCACACCTAGTAAATACTTAGCATCGCTGGACGTCATAGTCAGTGCGTACTTAAGAACGTTTGTGACCACAGCTAGTATGTGGCTTGCAACGCTGAGCACCACAGCTAGTACGTAGTTGGGAATGCTGGGCATCATAGCTAGTATGTGCCTTGCGACGGAGGACCCAACAGCTAGTACGTAGTTAGGAACGCTGGTCACCACAGCTAGTATGTGCCTCGAAACAGCGGACCCCACAGCTAGTACGAAGTTAGGAACGCTGGGCATCACAGCTATTAAGTGCCTTGCAACAGCGGACCCCACAGCTAGTATGTAGTTAAATACGCTGGGCATTACAGTTAGTAAGGGCTTTGCAACAGCGAACTTCACAGCTAGTACATAGTTAGGAACGCTGGGCACTACAGCTAGTAAATGCCTTGCAACAACGGACCCCACAGCTAGTACGTAGTTAGGAACGCTGGTCACCACAGCTAGTATGTGCCTCGCAACAGCGGACCCCACAGCTAGTACGAAGTTAGGAACGCTGGGCATCACAGCTATTAAGTGCCTTGCAACAGCGGACCCCACAGCTAGTACGTAGTTAAATACGCTGGGCATTACAGTTAGTAAGTGCTTTGCAACAGCGAACTTCACAGCTAGTACATAGTTAGGAACGCTGGGCACTACAGCTAGTAAATTGCAACAACGGACCCCACAGCTAGTACGATATTAGGAACCCTGGGCATCACAGCTAGTATGCTTTTGCAACGACGGACCCCACAGCTAGTACGTTTTTAGGAACGCTGGGCCCTACAGGTAGTAGGTGCCTTGCAACTGCGGACCCCACAGATAGTATGTAGTTAGAACCACAGGGCATCACAGCTAGTATGAGTTTTGCAACGGTGGACCCCACAGCTAGTACCTACGTAGTTAAATACGCTGGGCCACACTGCTAGCGCTTTGCAACAGCGGACCCCACAGCTAGTATGTAGTTAAATACGCTGGGCATTACAGTTAGTAAGTGCTTTACAACAGCGAACTTCACAGCTAGTACATAGTTAGGAACGCTGGGCACTACAGCTAGTAAATGCCTTGCAACAACGGACCCCACAGCTAGTACGATATTAGGAACCCTGGGCATCACAGCTAGTATGGTTTTGCAACGACGGACCCCACAGTTAGTACGTTTTTAGGAACGCTGGGCCCTACAGGTAGTAGGTGCCTTGCAACTGCGGACCCCACAGATAGTATGTAGTTAGAACCACAGGGCATCACAGCTAGTATGAGTTTTGCAACGGTGGACCCCACAGCTAGTACCTACGTAGTTAAATACGCTGGGCCACACTGCTAGCGCCTTGCAACAGCAGACCCCACAGCTAGTACGTAATTAGGAACGCTGGGCATCACAGCTAGTAAATGTCTTGTAGGTGCCTTGCAACAGCGAACCCCACAGCCAGTACATAGTTAGGAACGCTGGGGCTGAGCACTACAGCTAGTAAGTGCCTTGCAACAGCGGACCCCACAGCTAGTATGATATTAGGAACGCTGGACATCACAGCTAGTAAATGTCTTGCAACAGTGAACCCCACAGCGAATATATAGTTACTACTACTACTACATGTGAAATTCATGACAATCCGATACATGACAATACGATCAACCGTTAATGAGCTAGCTCTATATTTATACCCCCCCCCCCCCTCAACCCCGCCACCCGTTCAAAACTTCGGGACGCCACACACCTTATTTTTCTATTTGGCCTTCAGGAATAATATATGCGAAATTTCGTGACAATACGACCAACCGTTAATGAGCTAACTCTATATGTATATTTAGCCCCCCCCCCCACAACCCTCCTTCCTGTTCAAAAATTTGGGCCGTCACACACCTAATATTTCTATTTGACCTTTAGGAATATTACATGTGAAATTTCATGACGATTCGCCCATTAGTTAATGAGTTAGCTCTATATTTATACTTAGGCCCCCCCACTACCCCCCCTCCCGTTCAAAACTTTGGGTCGCCACACACCTTTTTTTTTTATATGGTCTTCAGGAATACTACATGTGAAACTTCGTGACAATGCGACCAACCGTTAATGAGCTAGCTCTATATTTAAGGAATCCATCCTCCCGTTCAAAATTTTGTGACTTATACACCCTATATTTCTATTTGGCTTTTAAGAATACTACATGTGAAATTCCATGACAATACGACCAACCGTTAATGAGCTACCACTATATTTATACTTAGCCTCCCCCCCCCCCCCCCCCACAACCCCCCCTCCCGTTCAAAACTTTGGGACGCCACACACCTTTTTTTTTATTTGGCCTTCAGGAATACTACATGGGAAATTTCGTGACAATACGATCAACCGTTAATGAGCCAGCTCTATATTTATATTTAGCCCCCCCCCCCAAACCCCCCACCCGTTCAAAACTTTGGGACGCCACACACCTTATTTTTCTATTTGGCCTTCAGGAATACTACATGTGAAATTTCGTGACAATCTGACCAACCGTTAATGAGCCAGCTCTATATTTATACTTAGCCCCCCCCCCCCTCAACCCTCCCTCCCGTTCAAAACTTTGGGTCGCCACACACTTTTTTTTTTTATATGGTCTTCAGGAATACTACATGTGAAATTTCATGACGATGCGCCCATTAGTTAATGAGTTTGCTCTATATTGATACTTAGGCCCCCCCACAACCCCCCCTCCCGTTCAAAACTTTGGGACGCCACACACCTTTTTTTCCTGTTCGGCTTTTAAAAAGACTACGTGTGAAATTTCATGACAATTTGACCATTAGTTAATGAGTTAGCACTATTTATATACTTAGGCCCCCCTTACAACCCCCCCTCCCGATCAAAATTTTGGGACGCCACATAGCCTATTATTCAATCGGGCTCAACAGAATGCTACATGGGAAGTTTCATAAAAATCCGTCCAGCGTTTTGTTCGTGATGGTGGAACAAACATACATACAAACAAACAAACAAACAAACAAACAAACCCCGTTTCAGCTTTATTAATATAGATTAAAACGACCAAATAGTGATAATTTACAGGAAGTTTCAGTTGAAGAGCCAATAACTCCAAGAGTGGTTTACAAGTTATTGAATTAAAACTTCTTTAGCGGGACTAGTGAATCGGAATTAACTCGACATAAAAAACAATCACTAAGGAGAAGGGGAGGCGTTAAAATAATACGTTTGATTATTAATTTAATAGGTTTAATTTTATTCTGAGTTAGTGTTAAATAATTAACTTCCGTGTAAATAAATTGTTAATAAAAAGATACTACCTACGTCATAGGTAAGACGTATTAACTCACATTACATTTTAATGAGACTTACATTGATCACATCTGCCTTCCTTAGACATGGCTAATCGCATTACAGGAATTGACGCACAAGGCTTTTAACCAGTGACGGATCTACGATAAGGCTCTTGAGACTTATGTTTCAGGCCCCCGAAGCCAATGAGGCCCCTCATTTGAAGCAATGTCATTTTGCACAGACGGCTCTTCGTTTACTTCATCAAGTGTAACTCTATTTCACTGTATAAGTATTTTTATGTTTATTTTAAAAGTATATTATAAATATATGCAGAATGAGACGGGGATGGGAGAACGGTGTAGTCAAGGATGCAAGCGAGAAGCCTGATCGGTGTCCGGAACTGGAGAGCAGCAGCACAGAACATTCAAATGGCGGACGCTACTTAAGGAGGTCAAGACACAGTTATGGGTTGTAGCGCCACGGAAGTAAGTACGTAAGTAATTATGAATATAAAAAGATATTTCTTTTCAGTCTTTTCTTACCCCACTGCGGAATGCGAAGGGAGAGTTATTCATTATTCTGTAGTTGGTTAGGTATTGTGTGAGTAATGCCCAGGCTTCAACTATGAGGTCATATCGTTTTAGTAGGCAGGTACTCGTTAAAGACCCCTAACTTAAGTGAATAAAAATTTAAGGTTAGCTAAATTGAAGATTCTCATAGTAGAGTCGGCTCATGTCCACCAGAGCGACAAAAGAGATAAACCCAGCCAAGGCCTTCAGGTTTTTTAACTGCTAGATGAAATTTTGAGTACACCGTTCTTCGGATTGGACGTTAAGCAATGGCAGATAGCTCTTTCATAGCTTCGGTGGACATGAGCCCGACTCTACGACGAGAATCTTAAATTTTGCCAATCCTAAATTTGTATTCACTTAGGTTAGGAGTCTTAACGAGTAACTGACATCGACTAACGCTTGACGTCCCACCCGAAGGACGGCGTACTCAAGGTTTCATCTCCCAGTGAAAAAAACTGAAGGCCTTGGCCGGGTTCCGAACCGAAGATTTTTAGGGGTAAGCAAGCACTCTAGTTCTGAGCTACCGGCGCCCTCTTCATTATTTTTTATGTATGTTATATTCTTTGTTCCCTGGGTAGTCGGAAAACATGAAATTCCGGTAAAAAGTTTCCATTGATTTTCCGAACGTTTACATAACTTCACCTATACCTTTGTATAGTTTAAGTAGTGTAGTATTGTACATTGAGTCTCAACTTGATGGCACCTCATTCTCGCTTTAGTCGAAACATATGAAATGACAACCAAGCAGCAATCCTACCTTGGCAGACAAATGACTAATTCCACACAGGACTATTCATTTGTCCGAGTACTGATCCCGATTACATGTGCTATGATGCACATGCATGTAAACATTGCATAATGCATGACAGGTGCTCCTCAACAAAGGTAATTAGTTACAACTTCCGGTCTGCTTTCATGTGGCACGACATCTGTTTGCAAACCAAATCCTACCTACGAGCTATATGCATACATTAAATGTTTGCGCGCATTTCTCCCCCTCTGTCCCACTCAATTAGTTACACCCAAAGTAAATATTGTACCAATTTAGTACTGCATAGTGAGTACACGATATGAGTTTCGTGTACTTATAATAATAATAAACGTCTTTATTACTTTTTCTTTTTACAGATGTACATTAATAATAATAATAATATTGACAGACAATACTCATGGTCAAATTGACCGTCTGAGGGAGTATCTCTTCTATTTCTACTCGATAATACACATATAAAAAAGTGACAAAATAAAAATAAAATAATTCAAATACAAATGCAGTAATTTACAAAATTAAATTAAATGATCCTTTAAAAAAACTAACACAAAATAAGAATAAAAACATCTTCCTGTTTGTATATTATTAATAATTAACTTCTGAAATTAGCTCAAATCTATAATTCCAGGCGGCTTTGCAATAGTTAATTAAACTTTTGTAATTTCGTCCATTTACATATTCAAGAAACTGAACATAGCTTAACTCTGCTTTACTAAAATAGATAAGACGAAATTCTTTTAAGATGGGACATACGGCAATAAAGTGAAACACATCTTCTTGCTTGTTATTACACATGGAGCAAAGTTTGATTTCCTTAGTGTAAGAATACTTATTTAAATAAAGAAGTTCACCTCGTACCTTCAGCACCCAGCTTATCGAATTCGCATCCATCTCTGAGAAAATAACTTTATTATCTGTAAATAACTGTTTATATATATAAAGTATGCTTGGTACTATTTATTGATTTTAATTTATATTCAATAATAAATTTATTTTTTACTTTATTTACAATATCATTCCCTTTTATTCTGCCATCCAAAAACTCAGTTATATTAACATTACAGTTATTACAAATAGATTGCACTTCGTTATACCAAAATACCCTTTTATCGATGACATTCCTCGTAACAATGTGTATATATCTATGAGATGGGAGATTTAAAAAAAACTTTATAAAATGTAAATGTGATTTCAATGTAACAAAGAAAACAGGCATTAAATCATTCGTGTACTTATATGTTTTTAAACTTTTCTTACTTTACGAAGTGCAGAAGAATATATGCAATCAGTCATCATTTCATATTTTCCAACTTTCAATTCCAAAAATGAATTAACGACAATGCACTCGTATTTCCGCAGCACGAATACTCAATAATGTTTTCGCGCTCTTCTTCAATAATAAATCGACTGTTTGGGATAAAAATCAATCCTTATATTAAATGTTCTACCGACACATTCATTACTTCGGCAGTTATTAGATTTAATTACGTTCAACTCCTCCCCTCCACTTATCAGATTCTCTTTGTCAGATTTTGCTTTAACCAATAGGTCCTTATGAGGTTCTTCTGGATAGACATATAAAATTTCGTATCGATACAATCATTCTATTGTCTTTTATTTTCAAAGACATACACACACAGACCGACAAACATAATTGCCGATAGAACACATAAGGACGACCAGGTATGAATTTTCACCCGAATCGGCTAAGAGGAAAGGGTGATCAATCAAAGGGAGGGAGGGGGGGGGGGGGGGGGGGGGAGGAGGACTTGTACTCAAAAGTCCTAATAACTGTCAAATGACGGATCCAATAAAGATGCCTTTCGTTTTTTCAGTGAACTCGGCTGAAGGGAAGGACGGGATCAGAGAAGTGTGGCCCAACTCAAAAACCCTAATAACAGTCGATGTTACAAATATATCAACTCGATTATTGGAATCATTCAGAAATCCCTGTATAAGCAACTATTGATTTTAGGCAAAACAGTCGATTGGTTTGGAGGGAAGCGAAAACTAAATTGATTAATTTGTCCTGGTGAAGTACGTACACTGCCGGTGATTTGTCGACGACTGGTTATCAGGTATAAATATCTAAAAATAATTTTTGGTAATAAAGATGTGGTAAATAAATAGATCCTCATTTTATTTACAGTTCCTCGCTCCAAAACCCAGTTCCCCCTCTATCATGCGTTCTGCGTTTTTGCAGAAACACTGATCAACTCTACTGTATTTGTACCAGTAAATACATGAACAGTAACGTTCAACTAATTTTGGCAACCTTTTTGAAACGGACTGTATCTTACCAATGAACGAAGGCTCTCTTGGCGTACATGAGGTCGAACTTATGATCAAGACGGGCCCAGGCTTCTGCAATGGCGGTAGTGTTGGACAGCATACAGACTGCACGCTGCACTTTGGCAAGGTCGCCACCAGGCACCACTGTCGGTGGTTGGTAGTTGATCCCGACCTGAAAAAATACATTCCAACATATAAGGAAAGTCAAAATAGTAAATTTTATTTTGTCTGAAGGCCAATGTGAATAAGAGTTAGTTAGTTATTATGAATCATGCCCGGGATTTAACTACGAGGTCATATCGCCTACTACCAGAGCGCTCTTTCGTCACTCTGGTGGACATGAGTCCGACTCTACTGTGAGAGTCCTAAATTTTGCCTACCCTAAATTTTTTTTCACCACCGGGCAGGGGTCTTTAACGAGTACCTGACATGGCTCGGTACCATCGCTTAACGTCCCATCCGAAGGACGGCGTGCTTAAGTTTATTTTACCTCCCGGATAAAATAAACTAAGGGCCTCTGTCGGGTTTCGAACCCACGAAATTCAGTTCAGAAGGCAAGCACGCATACCACTGAGCTACCGGCGCCCTCAAGGTGGATAAGATGAAATGATATAAGTTCAACAATTAGTATTGCTGAAATGACGAATCACACCAATCTCAACAGGAAATGCGCACTTGCTAGCAAGAGGCTACAGCAGACACTGAGAGCCACATACAAGGCTTCACTAATGGTTCCAGATAGAACAACAGGACTCTCAGGAGGCGGGTTATGGATCCCGAGCATGGAGTTGGAAGTAACAGTCCCACAAACATACACGCTACTGTATTTCAAGTGGAGGTGATGGCGATCCTGGAATACGCATCTAGAAAATAGGTATTGTATTCGGTGACATGGAGGAGGTGAAAATCTTCCTTGACTGTCACGCAGCCAAGCACTTGCTGGCGCTGAAATCAGATCAAAGCAAACAGAGGAGTGCGCAAATCAAATATACACCTTAAAAAACTACAAAAAAAATGGACTGCTGGGCCTCCGGTCCTATGGGGATTCAGGGGAACTAGAATGCAGATCGATTGGCCAAGGAAGGTTCAAGTAAGCTCTTCATAGGGCCAGACCCAGTACTAGAAACATCCCGAGAGGCATACTGAACCTGGATAAAAAAGTGAACAAGAGATCTTTTGGAGAAAGCATGAAGAGAAATAAACATATGCAAACAGTGGAAGATGGTTCCTGAGTGAGAATCCCATGGTGTTGGGATCCTGATCCTCAAAAGGAGGTTGTTTCAGCAACTAACAGGAGTTCTCATAGGACACGGTCCGTTCAGTAGGCACGTAGAAATCAAAGAGAGTCCATTTGTGACAGAAGTGGAGAAGAAAACGAAATTGCAGTGTACTTCCTGGGTAGATGGGTATATGCTCAGACGAGATTCCAAATTTTCTGAGCGATGTGATCATAGTGGAAGAGTTTAGACCACGAGTATTCTTTGATTCACCAAGGAAACTGGGAGACTAGATCCTTCATGAAGGACTGGGTATCTTTTGATAGTAGATACAGCTAGACGAGACTAGATCCTTCATGAAGGACTGGATATCTTTTGATAGTACAACTAGACGAGACTAGATCCTTCATAAAGGACTGGGTATCTTTTGATAGTAGGTACAACTAGACGAGACTAGATCCTTCATGAAGGACTTAGTATCTTTTGATAGTACAACTAGGTAAAAAAAGGTAAAGTGGATGCAAAAAAGGTAAAGGGTTATATAACCCTTTAAATTTAAGTGAACGTTTAGAAAATTTTAAAAGAGAGAATCTCAAAAACACATAATATCATCTTCGAATCTACAGTGATCCTGTCCTGTTTCCATCTACTGACATATCGTATATCCATGAGGGACATTATACACAAAAACCATGGAAGATATGGAGAAAATAAAAGTCCGTGAACGGAGGATTTCATTGGTAGGTTTCATTTCAGTCCGCATTTACTAATTAACTAGTAAAAAGAATCAGTTTGTTTAAAGGTTCGGCATTAATTACTATTCTGAACGGCATTCCTTACGAACGTTTTCTGGCTAACCCTTAACCCTGGAAGTGTGCCTGTAAGGCACGTACACAAACAGTTTGAGGCGACCCTTTTTTCATGCCATTCCCTAGAAACTTTCTGTTGACTCTTTCTGAGTTGGTTTCCAGTTTCTGCCTGAGTAGATCGAACAACTTTTTTAAAAGTTACACTATATGAGAAGAATCATTGTTATTAATGTTTTTTTTTTTTTTTGTTTATTCTTAATATTTTCTCAGTACTAATGTTTACTTCTCTGTGAATAAAATACTATTGACCATTATTTTAGAAAATGCTTAGTTTCATAGAACTTTCAGGCAATTAGCGTTTTTAGAATATTATCATATTCTTAGATTATTATGTTTTATATACTTATTGGGAGAGGAGGGGGGGGGGAGGAATCATACTCAAAAGCCCTGAAAACTGTTATGTAAGATGATAATAAGAAGAAACATTTTTGGAGAAACTCAGTGGTATGCGTGCTTGTTTTCAGAGCTCAAGTTACCGGGTTTGAAACTCGGCCGAGGCCCTTAGTTTATTTTATTTTATCCGATCCCGAGCCTGTACGATGTCAGGTACTCGTTAAAGACCCCTATCCTAGGTAAATAAAAATTTAGGGTAGGCAAAATTTAGGACCATAGTTGAGTCGGGCTCGTGTCCACCAGAGCGACGAAAGAACGCTCTGGTAGTAGGCGATATGATCTTGAAGTTAAAGCCCGGCATGAGTCAAACAAAATAACTAACTAGTGTTCTCACCCCCCCCCCCCCCTCATCGCTTATCGCAGAAAAAAATTGGGCCGATTCCACTGAAAATTCATATATGTCATCTTTATGGAGTTTTGAATTTACAAATGAACTTTAAGACCCCCCCCCCCCCCCCCCCCCCCCCCAATCCCCCCTTCCGTTTAACCGTATGTGTCTGAAAATAATTAGGTGTCGTTTTTACAAGGTTCTGGACGACCACGAATTTTCAGAACGTTATCACCATTCCCCTTCTACCGTTGTTAAGAGAGAAATTCTCACTTTTCATTCTTCAGTATAAAGGTGTGAATATCTAAAGAAACAAGGATAATACTAAGGAATAAAGTAAAAAATAAAAATAAAAAAAGGGAGAGATTTCGTGATATAAAGCCCGAAAAATTTATTAGATCATAAGAAAACGTGAAAGGATTATATATCGGACCGTCAGGTACACAGGAGCCGTAAATTCGGTCTTTACGGCAGGCTCGGCAGGTCCAATAACAAGAAAGACTAATTCTACACAGAAATACGGTGACTGTTCAAACTTGGCATTTCTTTATATGATACAGTAGCTTTTCGGAAATAAAATATCTGTCTAGTGAACTGGATGCTAGAAATCGAGAAGTTTTAATAATACAACTAATATAATATTTATATGTAGAGTTAGATATACATATTTTTTTAATGGAAAATAGGCAGTTACAAAACTATGTACATAAATTATTATTTTTATTATAATTATTGATTAAACATGAAATTTGGTTGAAAACACCCTTCTCGCTCTCTACTTAGCTCTATCTGACTACACGCTTCTCGCTCTCTACTTAGCTCTGTCTGACTACACCCTTCTCGCTCTCTACTTAGCTCTATCTGACTACACCCTTCTCGCTCTCTACTTAGCTCTATCTGACTACACCCTTCTCGCTCTCTACTTAGCTCTATCTGACCACACCCTTCTCGCTCTCTACTTAGCTCTATCTGACTACACTCTTCTCGCTCTCTACTTAGCTCTATCTGACTACACCCTTCTCGCTCTCTACTTAGCTCTATCTGACTACACCCTTCTCGCTCTCTACTTAGCTCTATCTGACCACACCCTTCTCGCTCTCTACTTAGCTCTATCTGACTACACCCTTCTCGCTCTCTACTTAGCTCTATCTGACCACACCCTTCTCGCTCTCTACTTAGCTCTATCTGACTCAAGTCGTGCCAATTAGAAGTTAGAGTGTAAGAGGGGGAAGACGTCTTTGATCCGGAGCTAGCACTAATCTGCCTTCTTTGTGAACCCCGTCAAACCTTCTCCTCCTACAGTTGCTTCATCTGGACCAAAACTCCTAGCTACTTCATTCAGTCTTTTTCTTATAGAAATAATAGTTCTCTTCCCACTGTTTTATTTTCTACCAGAACCAGTTATCGACGCACGTCATCATCCGTGGCACGCCTAAGAATGAATACATATAAAATATAAATTATTAAAGATAACTAGCAAAATCTTAAAGCATCAGGGGTACGGAGTAACAAGATAAAAAATCGGGTGCGTGCAACTCCGATGCGTGGCGAAATGAGCGTGACAACGTCTGAGTTGCGAGATAGCGAAAGTGTCAAGAATCAAATATAACAAATCATTTCAATAAAATTTTTGAACCTTGAAACAATTTAAAAACAATATAGAAAGAAAACATTCATAAGCATAATAGTGAAAAAACGAGTTTATTATTAATATTATTAATCTGTATATATCTAATAATAATATTGGATAACTAGGTTATCTGTATATACAGAAAGTAAAAACTGTACTATAATATAATATATGCTTGACTTCTGAGCTCAAGGTTGTGGGTTCGTAGCCCGACCGAGGCCCTTCGTTTATTTTATCTGGGAGGTAAAATAAACTTAAGCACGCCGTCCTTCGGATGGGACGTTAAGCGATGGTCCCGAGCCTGTACGATGTCAGGTACTCGTTAAAGACCCCTACCCTAGATGAATAAAAATTTAGGGTAGGCAAAATTTAGGACTCCCACAGTAGAGTCGGGCTCATGTCCACCAGAGTGACGAAAGAGCGCTCTGGTAGTAGGCGATATGACCTCGTAGTTAAAGCCCGGGCATGAGTCATAAAACCTAACCTAACCTATAATATATATAATCAGTATTAGTAGTAACAGCTGTCTCTCTCTCTCTCGGCGCATGCGCGATACGTGTGTTACGTGTTACCGAAAGTAACATAACGCAGTTTTCGAACATGGGGTGCCGGCCTACCAAATTATAAGACGTTGTCACGTCAAAAATAAAATGAAAAACTTGGTTACCTCACCTGTACAGTGTAAAGGTTGAAGGAATACTGGCATATATAGGAATATATAATTGAAATTGAAGAATTGATTTATAAAATTCTAGAAAGCAATTTTATATTATCAAAGTATATGTTATGTATTCTATTGACATACATTAGTTTCGATATTATTACTAACTTTTTGAAGTGAAACTTTTACTTCCACAGCTATACGAAGTATAAGGGAAGTTATGTAATCGGTCAAAAATTCGATGCGGAGTTTTCAACGGAATTTCATGTTTTCCGACCTCTTGATTCAAAATAGGAAAAAAATATTAGGTCTCTTTTTTGTGTCTGTGAACACGACAAATTAATTTTCAGTGGAATCGGCAGAAGGAAAGTGTCAAAACCCAATTGAATAGTTTATTTCAGAAACCCATCAACAGACAATTTTATCTCATTTTGTCAATACATTTTTTTTTTTTTTTTTTGCATATAGTGCAGAAATCCGACAAGCGATACATAGCGTGTTTCTACAGTAAATCTATTATTATCTTTCGTCCTTTAGACAACACTGCCCTGTTGCCAACACTGGTTGTTGTTGTTTTTCTCGTTGCACCACCTGTTTTTAGTTGTTTACATTACTAAACAGGAAGTTGTGTAGAGTTAAAACTACAGTGTTATGGTTATACGTATGGTTTTACGTTTTATGTTAGTTTTTCTGTTTTTAAACCAATGGATTTCATTTTTGGATTCAGCGTGAAAAAATCTATAAGAATCGATTCTAACATCAATTTCGAAAATATTGGACAAATATTGGACATACTTTGACATTAGACTCCTCAATTGTATGAATTAATTTTTCTAATTCAACTATACCTTTTACCGATACATCCTGTATGCACCAATTATGAAAAAAAAATAAGCCTAGTAAATTTAAATCATATTGCTAACAAGCAAAAAAAGGTTCACTTCGAACCTGTGGATTCTGTATCTCCACACCTATTTAAAATAAATAAAAGACCCTCATTCAGATGTAGAATTTCAGAAATGTTTAATTTTCACGTCGTCATATCGTTCATTATCAGTCACATCGCTTAGTTAATATAAATATTATACCAGCAATAATAACGAACAGCTCATTTCATTATCAGCTAAACTCGTTGTGCATCACTTCCGTTGCAAGAAAATTAGAGCTTGGCTTTCGTGATGCACAACTATTTTAAAAAAGTTTCACTTCAATAAAAAATGTTAAAATTATACATTGGTCAGATTTAATTTAAATATTTTAAGCCCCGATCTTTCTTAATCTCAGAGGGTTTAATCTAGAAACTCAGGATCAGAGAGTTGTAATACATTTATTAATCTATAGTAGATTAATAAGTTTCTGAAATGGACTCCAGTTGTGAAAACTCTGATATTTTAACACCCCCCCCCCCCCCTTGGTCAAAAATCCTGTGCTCAGCAAGCTTTTTAACTTCAATTGAAAAGTAAACTCAAACCAGATGAAAAAAGTTTAAATGAACTTAAGACTTGATAAAGTTCAACAAAGTTCAGATCAATGTGTTATTAAAAAATATTAAAGATCGTAAATTTCTTCTATCTAATTATTTCGATTAAAAACAGTAAGCTTTGCAAGCTAGTAAAAATAAGACGTATTTGAAAAAAAAAAATCCGCAAAACAATTAAACTTTTTCTCTACAACGCAAAGAAATTCACCATGTCGTGATGACGAATGATGAAGAAACTAGAATTTGAATTAAGTAAATATTGATGATTAAAATACATTAAAATTTACTTAAAGGTATCAAATTATTTTTAAAAATATAAAACTATATGATCTAGAGTAAGCAGAAGAAAGAAAAAAACATTCGGAAAAGACCGAAGGCTAAACTGTGCTGCGACTAACATGCAGCGCTGTTAGTGGCAATTAGTCAAAGCTCTCACATATCCACTTTTAAGACAATACTTTCTTCCCATCTATACAAAATATGGGGAAGTTATAGTCAAGCAGCAGAGGGCGCCGGTAGCTCAGTGGTATGCGTGCTTGCCTCCTGAGATGATCGCGGGTTCGAAAACCGACCGAGGTCCTTAGTTTATTTTATTATCTAGGAGGTAAGCAATGGTCCCAAGCATGTAAGCTGTCAGGTACTCGTTAAAGACCCCTGCCTTAGGTGAAAAAAAATTTAGGGTAGGCAAAATTTAGGACTTAGGAGAGTCGGGCTCATGTCCACCAGAGTGACGAAAGAGCGCTTTGGTAGTAGGCGATATGACTAGTAGTTAAAGCCCGGGCATGAGTCATAATAACTAACTAGTCAAGCAGCACTCCAAGCATCTGCCAGCGCTGAAAACAGATCAAAACTAGTAAGGGAGTTCGCAAATCAGCTAAGCACCCTAGGAAACCTCAAGAAAATTGGACTCTATTGGGTTCCCGGAATCTCTGGGATTCAGGGAAACGAGGACGCAGACCGACTAGCTAAGGAAGGTTCAAATAAGCCAGCCCTTCATGAGGCCAGAGCCAGTACTAGGAATATCCCGAGAGGCATACCGATCCATGATTTCCGATATATATCTAGTTTCAAAATATGAAAAAAAAAATACTGTGTGTCTGTGAACACAATAACTCACGATAGAATGAATGCATAACGCGAAATTTTATATGCGATTCCAAAAGCCTTTATTGATGACACCTATTGATTTTAAGCCAAAGCGGTCCAAGGGAAGGGGGATTAAGGGGAAGGCTTAACACAATAACTAATAACTGCCGTTGTAATGAATGTATCGACACAAAATTTTACATGTGAATTCAAAACCCAATAATTACGCCACTCATTAATTTTCAGCGGAATCGACCGGAAAAGGGGGATGGGGGGGGGGGGGGGGGGGCTCAACTGAAAAACCCTGATTACTGCCGATGTAGGGAATTCGTCGCATGAGGATTTAGATGCGCCCATGTATGTCAACTATTGTTTATTAGCCCAAACCATCGACTCGGTTTTGGATTATTCTGTTCTGATGTACACTGCCGGTGATTCACCGACGTCTTTTTAAGCCTTATTAGTTCATTTCTGAAACTTGTGGCACTTGTCACTTAAACTTCTTATCAAACACTGAAATATTGAAAAATGAATTTCGGAGATTTCGTCACGCTTTTGAAACCACTCAATAGTGCGAAAATCGAAGTACAGTTTACAAGAAACCGCTTATGTTTATGACTTAATCAAACATTTTTTCAAACAAAAATTTTAGAAAAAAATAAAAGACATGCAATAACTTTCTTTTGAAGGTCTTTTTTTGGTCTGCGAAATACATCTTAAGTAGTCTAAAAATAAAGTTTCAGTATTATCAGAACATTTTAAGCTGGTGGGCATTTAGGGTCGTGAAAAATAGGCTTGAAACAGAATGGACTAGTACAAGTTGTCTCGGGTGGACTTAAGGCTCCGGGCTCTGGTGTAAGTTGGTGCTATCTCATGGAGGTAGGTGAGATATGCCCCTCAGAGGATCAAGTACTAGAGAAAGGGACCCCAACTTGATGATAACCGGATTATCACTGATTGGAGCTGCTCTTGCAGGGCGGGGCTAAAGTGCGCCTCTTACCTATCTACCGTCTATCTTCTAACAAGTCATTTTCGAATTAATATTTAATAAAAAAAATAATAGAAAATAAGAAAAAATTGTGATGTGGCCACATGACTTTCTTATACCATGCTTACAGATCACTCTGTATTTTCCTTCCCTTCTCAAAATCATTTCATACTGGCATTACTGGGTAATCTGTAAGTGGTTGGTATAAGAAAGTCCTGTAATGACCACATCACAATTTTTTCTTAGTTTCTATTATATAAAAAAAAAATACCAATTTATAAACCATATTTTAAAGTTCGTTGCTATGAGTTACGATTTAAAAATTACTTACAATTAGAGGTTAGGTTAGGTTTTATGACTCATGCCTGGGCTTTAACAACGAGGTCATATCGCCAACTACCAAAGTGCTCTTTCGTCACTCTGGTGGACATGAGCCCGACTCTACTTTTGCCTACCCTAAATTTTTATTCACCTAGGGTAGGGGTCTTTAAGGAGTACGTGACATCGTACAGGCTCGGGAACATCGCTTAACGTCCCATCCGAAGGACGGAGTGCTTAAGTTTATTTTACCTCCCAGATAAGATAAACTAAGGGCCTCGGTCGGGTTACGAACCCACGACCTTGAGCTCAGAAGTCAAGCACGCATACCACTGAGCTACCGGCGCCTTACAATTAGATCTATTCCTTTTAGTTTACATTCTTCAGGGCGCTATAACTTTTGTGGTATTGATCCTATCTCAAATCTAAAGACTTACTAGCGATTACAAATTTTATAAGGAGCGATTATGTTTAGAATCAATTTTTCAATAGGACTAACCGTTTTCGGGTAAATCAAGGGAACGTCTAAAAATATGTTTCAAAACTACATTTCAAGATGGTTTTAGGCATGTATCTCGAAAATCGGACGACCTGTAAAAAATCATATTTCGTATAAATTATTTATTTCAATACTATCTACAATTATTACTCGAAACAATTTTTGATTTGGTCATAAACATAATCTGTATTTTGTAAAATATAGTTAGGTCCCGGAAAAAAGTGGTCTCAATTTTCGTTCGAATTCGAACAAAATCAAATCAGACCAAAGTTAAAACCTGTGACCCCTTCAATCCAAATTTCAAGTTAATAGCTACAATCGTTTTTGCGGTAGAGAGCTCACAACTCACCAAACACAGATATACACACACGCATTGAGATACATCATCGAGAAAATAGTCAAAACGTATTCAGGGGACCTTGAAACGTGAATACCCTTTGAAACCTCGATCTCGGATTTTCGCACGATTACAATACTTCATTATACTATAGGATATAATACGTATTTCCTGTTCGTCCTTCTCATGAATACACGATTTCGGTTGTGTAACGATTGAGTTCTCTGATACTAATAAGAAACCGTCTAATGTTTTTAAAATGGACAATAGGATATTTTAAGGACAGACCTACATTACTTTCATCTTAGACTAAACATCAAGTGCAAATTCTTACCTTAAAGCCAGTAGGACACCAATCAACAAATTGGATGGAGCGTTTGGTTTTTATTGTAGCGATGGCAGCATTAACATCTTTAGGAACAACGTCACCCCTGTAACATAAATATAGGTAATCAATAAAAAAAAGTTGCAGGTTGGAGCTGTACGGAATTTTTCATTACTTTGAAAAATACTCCCAATTTCATTAAACAAATTCCACAGTTGTCAAGGTAGAAGGGCTTGACCGATAATACGAGTACGTCATGTTTTTCCTTCTATTTTATTATTTTTTCTATACCTGAACCGAATTTACTCTCCAACAGTAAAACAAAAATAACAATATAAGTCGTTTTTGAGAATTATTTTTTGAAAATGCCTATTAATTCGTATCAAGAATGTTTATTGCTTTAAGAGTATAAAGTATAACTTAAATAAAGATTTTGGACGAGGAAATGAAATGATGGAATTCGTGTTTATTTAAATAAATGTAATATGACTTGTTTTGTACATGCACATTAAATGTATACTTAAATTTTAAGTATAGCACAATTTTCGTTTATCCTCCGAAAATCGTGAAAGAACTTCCTCTTTGAAGTGTTCTCGATCGTTTTCCAGCAACTTTCTGTGCACGCTTAGCATGCAGAGACCATTGAGACGGAATTTTCAATCTAAAGTTTTTTAATTTATTTAATTTTTCTTGGTTTTTTGCTCTAGCCAGGGGGGAGGGCACGTGCCCCCCCCCCCCCTGGCTACGCCCCTGGTTGTTAAACCTTTTAGTAAATGTTGGGTTTTTGTAGAAAGCTTGTTGAGGACCCTGTGAAAGGTCAGAATTCTTTGATTTTGCAACCTATCAAATAATCACTTCTCACTATTACGCGTTATATGTAACAAAGTTCAGATTAAGTATCATCATGAGATCATTAGCCTGAATAATCGAACTTACAAGAGAAAAATTTATAATAATATTATTCCATGTGTCGATTGTTTCAATTAATAAATTTAATATTTTCCTTACAAATTTCCATTCCCGCCATAAAGACATTCCATGAGCCCTTTGGTCTAGCTAGCTGCCAAGACCGCTCAAAGGCGGGAATATACTTCATTACATCGCAGCTTTGAGAAGCTATGAAAATTACCTAACCTCCTTCAGAATCTCGTCACTTATTACGATATTTAATTTTAACCTACATTCTCATTAATTGATGTGACCTACACAGGGAGCAGAAAATATGGAAATTTATTTTAAATTGAGTAACATACGAGTAGTGATAAGGAAGTTGGTCTGGATGGGAGGGATCTCAAAACGGGATCTAGCTATATATGTGTATTTTTATTAAGAAATAATAATCTATAATACCTAATATATACAGAGAAAAACTTTGCGTATTTGAGGTAATTTCGAAAACTACTTTTCAATCATTGGGAAGGTTATTTCTTTGGTGGACATAGGCTATAGATCTTCATGCTTCAACCAAAGAAAGCTGCGTTATAGTAGAAGTGAAGCAAGTGAGAGGAGGAACGTCCGGGTGTCATTTATTGCAAACGCTGCTTAAACCGTTGAAAATATATTAAAAAATCTAGGGAGGAATTGTTTCAAATAAAACGTTTTAAAAAAAAGTCCGCACCAGCATACACCTATCCTATGTCTTCTGAGCTCAAGGTCGTGGGCTCGAAACCCGATTGAGGCCCTTAGTTTATTTTATCTGGGAGGTAAAATAAACTTAAGCACGTCGTCCTTTGGATGGGACGTTAAGCGATGGTCCCTAGCCTGTACGATGTCAGGTAGTCGTTAAAGACCCCTGCACTAGGTGAATAAAAATTAAGGGTAGGCCAAATTTAGAACTCCCACAGTAAAGTCGGGCTCATATCCACCAGAGTGATGAAAGAGCGCTCTGGTAGTAGGCGATATGACCTCGAAGTTAAAGCCCGGGCATGAGTCATAAAACCTAACCTAACCTAAAACGAAAAATGTAGCAAATCAAATTTCTAACGTTTGATCGAATGGATATTGGAGGGGCCTTGTAGCTGATATGGATGTTGAGTTTTTAATTTAACATTAAGTAGAACATCGTTTAAAAGCTCACATAGATCGTGAAGTAGCAGAAATTTAGATTTAAGTGGGTAGGAAACAAATCTCCCATCAATCATAAATAATTTAAACTTATTTCTAAAATCATGTAACTTACACACATGTAGTGTGGTGTTTGCACAGGCCAATTAAAAAAAAAATGTATTTATAGAGTTATTTATTTATTTATTGTGGTTTTAGGCCGAAAAACTGCTGTATTTATATAAAAATCTTGCTTCGTCACCAGTTGCCATGGTGATCATGTTTATATTACACTACTTTAGTTCATGGAGATTTCTTTAATTCTGACTGGAAAGTGTCGTTTAGCTTTCACTTTACGTCGTTGTTGTTGTTTCTTTTCATTTGCTCATCTTATTATTCATCTGGATACTTTTATTGTTTATTTTGTACGTTTTTTTTTTTTGTTAATAATTAGTTTTTTGTTCGGGCGATGATAACCATGGCAGTTTTTCGCCCTAAAACCACAATAAATAAATAAATAAGGTTACTAACCTGTAGAGCATGCAACAGGCCATGTATTTGCCATGACGTGGATCGCATTTGACCATCTGATTCGCAGGTTCGAAACAAGCGTTTGTGATCTCTGAGACGGTCATCTGCTCATGGTAGGCCTTCTCAGCGGAAATCACCGGAGCGTAGGTGGCCAGCGGAAAGTGGATCCTGGGGTAGGGCACTAGATTCGTCTGAAATAGAATCAAACGGTAATGTTAATAAAACATGCAGTTTGCAAGTACAATCCATATGGCACTAAAATTACGTAATATGCACCTACACAAGAAACTATGAAATACATATATGATAGGGCGCTGATAGTTCAGAGGTAGTGCTAGCTTGCTGAGCTCAAGATCCCGAGTTCGAAACCCTGCCGACGCACTTAGATTTTTTTATCTGCAAGTTAAAAAATCCTGAGCACACCACCCTTCGTATGGCACGTTAAGCGATGGTTCCCAGCTTCTGCGATATCAGGTACTCGCTCTGGCAATAGGCGACATGACCTCATAGTTAAAGCCCGAGAAGAACCACAATAGCTAACCAACTATTATGTAGATTCTATCATGCTGCGGTGGACCGAGAAACAAAATGTAACAGGCTTGCTAACAGCAATACCTTCATCCAAGATCAACATTCAACTACACCTAATAATAATACACCTAATGAATCTCTTTGGAACGTAGAAGAGAAATGGAATTTAAATAATGTACTGCTGTGAATATGTTTTAGACCAATTACCAAATTTAGTTTAATAAAATTTATTAGTTTTGCATATTGTGTATTGTAAAATAATCTCCTCCTACTTATGGCATCATATCGCTTCTCGACTTTATTTGTACCTGGTGACTAATTTTTATTTATTTTTCATAGTTTTATGTTACGTTATAGACTTTTGTGTGAACAAAAAATGTGAGACAACTTTAGCTTATCAAGCCATGAAGTACTTTTATTCACAAAATAAGCACTGTTTTATAAAAACGTTCAAATCGATGCCCTCTATTTACAGTGAGATATACTTTACAAGAAAATTGATATTGCATAAATTTTCAGATGAGGGGAGAGACTGGACTAATAAAATATTTTAAGTGTAGAATTGTTATGAATTTATAGGAATGTAACCCCTTATGAGTATATAAACTTTTATTTTTTTCAAAATATAACAACCAAAAAGTGGATAGTGGGTCTAACGGTTCAACTGTGCTATCCCATAATTTCCTCTTTTATAAAGAACTGTACTGTAGCTATGAAATTGAAGCTTGCCTGGAATTCAGTAAGATCGACATTAAGAGCACCGTCAAATCGGAGAGATGCAGTGATGGAAGACACGATCTGTCCTATCAGTCGGTTGAGGTTGGTATAGGTGGGTCTCTCAATGTCCAAGTTCCTCCGGCAGATGTCGTAGATTGCCTCGTTGTCCACCATGAAGGCACAATCAGAGTGCTCCAGGGTCGTGTGTGTTGTCAGGATGGAGTTGTACGGCTCTACTACAGCCGTTGATACCTGCCCAACAAATTCAAGATGCAATCAATTTAAACAAGAAAAGTTATTACTTTTAATCAATATTTTAATATATAATTTATAAACTATTTTAATATACACATTCTTATGACGTATCTTATTACCATGTTATTGTTTAACTTATTAATATTATTATTGGTGGTGCAGGGGAGAGGGCTCAATTCAAAAACCCTAATAACTTCCGATGTAATGAATTTATCGACACAAAATTTAGTATGAGGATTTAGGAGCCTTTATGTAAGTCAACTGTTGAATATTAGCGCAAACGGTCAACTGGTCTTGGATGGGAAGTGAAAAGTTAACTGAATAATTCGTTCTGGGGAAGCACATTGTCAGTGATTCACCGAAGATTTTTTTGTTATTCATTTACTTTAAGCCACAACCATAAAAACAAAACTGCACAAACAGCAGATGGATTAAATTATATACACAAGGAGTAAAAAAGTAAATAAAAAAAATAAATAAATAAAAAGAAATGTCATGAAAGGCTTGAGAGAAGAGAAACAGGGGGAACCCTCACGGCGTCACTACATAACAGAAGATCTCTTTGTGCCGAACTCATTGTATAGACCGGTAATGGTACCCAAAAGGGGTTTCCAACTAACTAGCTATAACCTCTGGTGGTTCTGGAGGACCACTCCAAAATTTTGGGGAATAGAAGAAGGGGTAAGACTGTAATGATAAGACTCATTAAGTTTAAAATGATATAAAATATTTAATGTACAAAACAAAACCTCGTAAAAGGCATTTGGCCAACTGAAAAGAAAACTGAACATAGAATCGAACCTAACCCTCAAATGGTTAGGTGGGGTATTTTTGGACCCCAAACGTTGTTTACTTTACGTACCTTCTAGGGAACTCGTCTCAAGGTCACAAAACCAAAAGGCATCCTATCTCGCAGTCTTCGTCTAGCACCCAGACCGACTGCAAGTCTCAGCTAAGCTACCCCTTCTTCTCAATCTCGTTTGCAATTCACGTGTCCGACTCTGGGGTCGCCGCAGACCCCACCTTACCGTTTGCGTATATTTTTTTACCTTCACTTACCTAAAATTTTCATCTCGGGATTTAGTTTTGTTATGTAGAAAACTAATTTGTTTTCTGTAATAAAATAATATAATAATACAATTTTATTTTTTGGGAGGAATACCCTATGTCGACAAAGAAATTGAAAAAATGAAGAGATTTACCTCTCAATAAGTACTGCGACTCACCAATTCGTGGAAAAGGACCAATAGAAATATAACAGCAGATAACTGGTTCTCTTCCTACGAATTAACTGGAGAGCTCCGGAAAAATAAACTTATATATGTAGAAACATTACGGAAAAACAAACCGCAGATTTCTCCGAAGATGCTAGCTCGCGCCCCAGCATCAAATAGCACTTTTTTATACCAATACGATAAGATGCTCACTTCTTATTCTCCAAAGAAGAACAAAACGGTGTTATTGATTTCATCAAACAAACAAACCTGAGTTTGTAGAATTCTATAACATGACCAAGGGTGGCGTCGACGTTCTCTACAAGCTTTATCACGACAAAACCACGACCCATTATCAATTAGTTTTTTTTCTTCTAATAACCTACTTTTTTTCATGGGTTGACGTCAACTAAGACCATTAATTATGATTCTTGATGTAAGTGATTTAAGTAAACCCGCAATTATAAGAAATACACGTGGGGTCCATACAGACCCCATCTTACCGTATGCGTTACAAAAGTTCACCTTACCATTAGAGGGTTGATATTAGGGAAAAAATATAATTTGAAGTAAAAACTAAAAAATGTAAAATAATTAAGTTCTTAGCGGAAGATTGGATGCAGCCTTTGAGGTGGTGGGGGGGGGGGGGGGGAGGGGGGGCTGGATGGTCAGATGATGGATCTAATGGGACGGTGTGGTGATGGGACGATCTGGTGGTAGATGAAAGTACGTGCGGTCCGGATGGCTCCTGGCAGGGTACTGAAGGCTTAGGTACAGCCTACTTTGGTAAATATTGAGGGAGTAGGATTAGTGGAGAGGAGTCTTTTGGCGGGTCCGGCTCCAATCCAAATTAAACAATGTAATAAATATTGAAAATGTTGAAATTTAAAATGAATGCCGAAACACTCATTTTAAAAGGTTCTTGAGGGATAGTGGGGTCACTTTGGACGTATATTTTTATGAATTTCCAGATTTGTGTGTAAATAAATCAAAATATATTTACAGAGAAGACCTCCTCTTAGACCGACTTGATGGGAAATTGATAGGGTGTCGGTATGAGACAAAGTCTGGTTTTAAAATTTAATAACATTTTCTGCATTGTATTTAGTGTGAACTGCATTTACCTGAGGTGCCGGGTATATGGAGAACTCAAGCTTACTCTTCTTGCCATAGTCGACGGAGAGTCGCTCCATAAGAAGAGATGTGAAGCCAGAGCCCGTGCCGCCGCCGAAGGAATGGAAGACCAGGAACCCCTGAAGGCCAGTGCACTGATCTGCCAGCTTGCGCATTCGGTCCAGGACGATGTCCACGATCTCCTTGCCTGGAGCACGGCAACAGACATGTTCAGTAAGGAGAAGGAAGGGAAAAGAACTTTAGATAGATAAGATGACCATCTATGGAGTAAGCAAAACAATATGTGGACATGGGTTGTAAGGATTATTTGAGATGTCTCTACTTCTCATTTTAGCCTCGGAAGTATAGTATTTTCCCATCCTCTATATCCAGTGATGAAAAATAAATGTGTGTCTAGCTGTCTGTCTACGGCCATGAAATCTATCAATAGAATGAATAAACGAGTATGAACACAAAATTTTATATTTTAGTTAGTTATTGCGACTCATACAAGGGCTTAAAATACGTCGAATCGCCTATTACCAGATCGCTTTTTCGTCGCTCGGGTGGACATGTGTCCGCCTCTACTGTGGGACCCTAAATTTTGCCTACCCTGGTTTAGTTACTTAGAATAAGGGGTCTTTAACCTAATATGTAAGGGCTCGGGACCATCGCTTAACGTCTCACCTCAAGGACGGCATGCTCATGGTTTTTTCAAGTCCTAGAATGAAATGTCGACACGAAATATGTGTATTTTCAGCCAAATCGGGCAAAGGGGGGGGGGGGAGGGGGGGAATCCAGAGGAGGAGGGCTTGACCCAAAAACCTTAATAACTTCCGTTGTAATGAATGTATAGACATACAATGAAGTATGACTTAAGACGGAGAGCAGAAACGTAATTGATTAATTCGTGATGGGGAAGTACATAGCCAATGACTCATCTTTTTTTTATAGTTTATGACTCATTCTCGTGCTCATATCAGAGCAATTTTTTGTAACTCTAATAAACATGAGCCTGATGTTTTGGCCTGGCTAAATATTGCCTACTCAGAGTTAATTAGGGTCGTATTTAACGAGTACGTGACATCGCATAGGCTTGGCACCGCCACTTAACGTCTCCTGCAAAAGGACGGCATAACCAAGGTTTTTTTAGCTCCCAGATAAATCAACCTAAGGGGTTCGAATTGAAGAGCTTGAGCAGACGACTAGCTTGTATTTCCCTCCCAAGATGGGTCTCCACAAAGATGTTAAAAAGTAAAACAAAAGATAGTTTAGAACAGAAGGTAGAGAAATAATATTAAAAATAAAAAACTACAATTTTTTCAGAAAATTATTAACTATTTATTTTTTGTTTCAAAATTATTATTACTTTCTGTTGCTTCTTAAGTTTATATTTAAACGACTTTTAAAAACAATTTGATAAATCGTAAACCATGCATAACTTTTTTCCTCTTTTGGAAACTTAGTAGAACTCCACTTAGTTCTAAACAATTCGAAAATTTTCGAAAAAAAAAGGCACATACTAAAAATATTTTCTTCGTTCATTCGGTTTCCATTCTCATCGATCCGTATAACGGTCATAAAGTGATTTTCACACATTCTACAAGATAAATAACATTTAATGAAACAGGAGCCATTATTTATTTATTTACGATTTGTACAACAATAATTATGAGAAACGTGGACATATTGTGGAAATTATAATTATAATAAATGAATAAAACAAATATTATTCGTTCCACAAGAAATTTATTTTTAGAAAATCAACCGGTTTCGCTTCATCTTTGCTCAAAAAGCAGTTTATTCACAGTTAAGAACAAATGGACATAAATAAAGCCACAAAAAATAACATTTGTTTTAACTACTTCCCTTTGCTAACAACCCAGAACCTGCTCTGTTTTCTCATATGAATTTAGTATTATAGTTATGTTTACTCCATATATCATTAATTTT
The DNA here is from genome assembly GCA_963662175.1 of Aradus depressus. Classification (NCBI taxonomy): domain Eukaryota; kingdom Metazoa; phylum Arthropoda; class Insecta; order Hemiptera; family Aradidae; genus Aradus; species Aradus depressus. The sequence continues at coordinate 34,561,004 of OY759215.1, forward strand.
AGTCAATATATCATCACTAATTTTCTATTTTATTTAGTAATTATCTATCTAATCTTCATTGTGATTCATTTAGTTATTTTAAAGATAAGAAAAGCTTCTGATTTTAATGTTATTAATACTCTCATGCTATCAGTAATCATTTTGTTAAATACACAAACATAATTACAAGTACTTATATCATATATAAATTAGTTTATCTTGTTAGAATGTAATAATTTTATTTTTAATTTTAGTTTTACCATTGTTATTGAAAAAAGATAGAAAATATTTACTGAAATAAAAATGGATGTTTTATGCACTTAAAGTGGCAATTGGACAAATGTGCGAAGTCAGACATAAGCTTTAAATATTTAAATACAGTTTTCCGTAGATAGTATGATTATTAACATCAAATTCAGCTCAAAGCGAATTTTTGTTTTAAAAAATTGCTATTTGGACTACTCTAGGTGCTTATTGTTCTCATTATTCTTAAATTATTATATCACTGAAATAATCATTGTGACACATGCCCGGGCTTTAACTATGAGCTCTGGTGCTCTGGTGGACATTAGCCCGATTCTACTGCGGAAGTTCTAAAAGTTGCCTATCCAGGTTTATTCACCTAGGGCAGGGGTAGTCAACCTTTTTATACCTACCCCCTACTTTGTATCTTTATTGGCTGTAACGTTTTCCTACCGCCCACCGGTTCCACAGTAACTTAATTTAGCGCCACTGCAGAATACTTGTTTGTACTGACAAACAAATTCCTCATTGTAAAGACACGGGATTTTCCTAGTTGAAAGTTCAACCCTTTCTTAAATACCTGATTTACCATAATTTTATAGGTAAACTTGTGTTAGTTAAATAACTAAACCTGACCATGGTATTACGCCAAAACACGTTATGTACAAATTATATCAATTCTTGTAAAATAGACAATTTTAAGAAAGAACAAAGTTTGTGTTCATTTATTTAAAAATAATGAGAACAATAAGCAACAGGAGTATTTGATGTTAATAATCATACTCTCTACGGAAAACTGTATTTAAATATTTAAAGCTAATGTCTAACTTCGCACTTTTGTCCAATTGTCACTTCAAATGCATAAAACATCCATGAAGTATAAGTGCTGTATGTATTCATAAGTATATAATTTATGTTTCACCCTGATGTTCTAGTGAAGGGACAAGCACACTGCGATCAGACATTCGTTGTGCAGAGAGATCGTACAGGGTCTAGCTGAAGAAGGTAAAAAGTTAACCACAGAGTTTACCACCAGTTAGATATTCATAAAATATTTCATCATAGCAAATCCAATCATCCATTTATTTTACTAGGTTGGTTATAGTGAAAAACATAATTTTCCATTTTATTCTCTGTCATCAGTTAAAACAATAAGCTGGTAAATCTACTTAGGCAATGAAACTGAAATGAACTTCACGCAACTGAAACATCAAGAATCATTGTGACACATGCCCGGGCTTTAACTAGGAGCTCTATTACCTACTACCAGTGGGGTCTTTCGTCGCTCTGGTGGACATTAGCCCGATTCTACTGCGGGAGTTCTAAATGTTGCCTATCCAGGTTTATTCACCTAGGGCACCTATCTAACCTTTTTATACCTACCCCCTACATTTGTATCTTTATTGTCTGTAACATTTTCTTACCGTTCACCAGTCCCACAGTAACTTAATTTAGCGCCACTGCAAAATACTCGTAATATTTGAGTGAAGGTTTAGTAAAAATATGTAGTTAAATGTATCGTTTTATTTATACTTTGCATATATTTATAATATACAGAAAATTCAACAACATTTATTTGGTCCAGCAAAATACATGCTATGCACAAATATATACAAGGAGTTTAAAATAAGAAGTCCTGATACAGTCTTTAAGTCGTCTCCCAGGTGTAGGCGCACCAAGACTGTAGTGTACAGACCCGGAACAATTCACAATGTCTTCCTGGTGATACTTCACTAGCTTCTCGAGGTGAGCTGCAAAAAGAGGAATACCCAGTTCTTACTGGATTTTGTGATCCCTGAGAAACCAGGGTGCGTTTGTTGCTATTCGTAGTACTTTATTTTGAAATGTTTATAGTCGTTTCAAGTTGCTGGTACCGATTTCATGTTAGTGTTGCTGGTACCGATTTCATGTTAGTGTTGCTAGTACCGATTTCATGTTAGTGTTGCTGGTACCGATTTCATATTAGTGTTGCTGGTACCGATCCAGACTGGACAGGCGTATGTTAGAAGTGGAAGTAGGAGTGTCTTGTTAAGAGAATAGTACATGTGTGTTCAAGTAGTGTGTTGCAGAAAATTTAATTTGATGCATTTTAAAATACGATTTGTAATCGCGATTTTCGATTTGTTCTCATACGGCGGACTTTCTAACATGACGGCCGGTAGATTGATTTAATATTACGACACATTGGAAGCCGAGAATTGAAATAACCGAAAGTAGCTTCAGCATCGGACAAAATCCCTATCGCCCATTATGTAAGCTTGAATCGCCCACTAGTGGACGATAGGGACTAGATTGACTATCCATGACCCAGGGTAAGGGGTCTTTAATGAATACCTGACATTAGAAGAACGGCACACTCATTGTTTTCCCCCTCACAGATAAAACGAATCAAACCCGCGATCTTGAGCTCAAAAGGCAAGCACCCTCCTCTGAGCTACCGGCGCCCTCTTCGGGCCATTCCTTTGTTGTTCACTTAAATGATTGTTTTCGAACAGCTATCACTTGTAGACTTTGTGGTTGGTTCTAAACACAGTTAAAATCTGACCTATAATGTTTCAAGGAATCATTAAGTCCACTATCTTTACAACACAGCCTTCTCAAGCGTGAAGAAGAAAGACCAATTTATCTTTATCCTGAATTATCTACTTCTTTTCCACTAATTTCTTGAATTATCTTCAGAAACATTGAGGCCTTTCTCTCTCAAGCCGTGTATGAACGGGTTCTTCGATTCATATAACTATGCCCCCAGCCAGAAATATAGAAGAAAAACAGAAAAAAAATGTCGGTGAATCACTCGGCAATGTACTTTCACAGAATGAATTAATCAATTAAATTTTCGTTCCCCTTCCAAAACCAGTCAACCGTTCGCGCTAATCTTACAATAGCTGTATTACAAATCCTCATACTAAACTTTTTGTCGATAGATTCATTCGAATGCGTCGATTTGGCTGAAAATCGATTGGTAGTCGGAATCCCCCCTTCCCTTTTACCGATTCCGCTAAAAATTAATAAGTGTCGTCCTTCCTCCGATTTAGCTTAAAATCGATAGGTGTTGTCCATATGTGGTTCTGGTCAAACATATAATAATTTCGTGTCGATATTCATTCTATCGGCAGTTACTAGAGTTTTTGTGTTAAGCCTCCACCTTAATTCCCTCCTTTTCTTTCGTCGATTTGGCTGAAAATCAATAGGTGTCATCGTTAGAGGATTCTGGATTCACATATAAAATTTTGTGACGATATATTTATTCTATGGAGAGTTATGGTGTTCATAAACACACAGACTTTTCTTTTTCAATATTTGGAATCTGGAGGTCGGAAAAAAAGAAATTCCGTTGAAAACTCCGAATCAAATTTTTGCCCAATTGCATAACTTTCTCTATACTTCGTAAAGCTGGGGAAGTAAAAAAAAATCCTCACTGCTACTACAATTTTCCGAATAAAGTGCATGAGTTCGATATAGCCTATCAAAAATGTATACGTAATGTTAGATCCTTTCTTCGGTATTTAAATATTTGAACAGAAAATAAGTAGCACGTTTTAAAAATAAATGACCAAATGGCATTTTCAATTGAAAATAAAAATATCTATGTCACTGTTCCCAATATATAAACGATGAATATTGTATGCAGGTTAAATAAATAATACAGCCTTTGAGAATGCTTCAAAGCTTCCTTAACTGACCTTAGGTTACTTCGAAGGAATTTCCATATTCGCACTACTGCGCTCATAATAAGTATGGAGAATTTCTTATTATGTATTGTAATTTTGAAAATTTCTAAATTTTAAATACACGTATATAAAGATATATTATAATTATGCTGGCAAACCTAGGAAATCCCCGTGTCATTACAGTTAGAAATGTGTTAGTTCTGAAATATTTCCTTATTTTATTTATTTTTTTTAATTACCGTTGGTAAAACTAATATTAACAATCAAATTATTACATTTTAACAAGATAAATAAATTTATATGTGAAATGAGTAAGTGATGTTTGTCTATTAAAAAAAATGATTGCTGATAGCATGTGAACATACCCTACATATCAGACATGCCCACATTACCTCAACATTATAATATTATTATGCTATCACATGACACCGCCTTCTCAACTTTATACATACGCCTCATTCACATTACAAGATCATCTCACATAAACCTGGTGCAACATGTGGAAAATGACAATGACAAAGACAAAGTTCAACACACTCCCTTCGTCACGGAAACAAGCCCCACCCAACTTATCTGGAACAAACCTCTCACGATAGCTTGGACTGACTTTAGAATAGAGATGAACATCGAAATAGAGCCATCGATAGTTTGAAAGCATAGATTTTATTTCATCGATGGACGACGCACCCTTCTTTGAACGACTTAATGGACTCAATGGAATTTATTTCATTATTCCAAACGCAAAAGAATTCGTACCATATATAGAGTACGTTAATAATTAATATTTCTTATCTATTATTTCATCAAAAATTTCAAACGAATAATCATCGCCTTGAAACCGAACATCGATGTTTTTCAACCATCGGCCATTCATAGCTATCCCCATTTTTAATAACTTTCTCCGCGCTATCTCATCCTGTAGGTGACAAGACTGCTGATCAGGGAGCGGCTGGCTAGTCTGCTGGTGGCGGTAGATCTGGGGACAGACAAGCAGGTAGGAAGGGCCATTTTCTGCCTCACCCACCTACTATACCATCGTTAGGGTGGAGCCACGCAGGAAGTCTAGGCTAATAACGCAATTCACCAATTGTCAGCAGTTCAGGTACGTTTCAGGTACTCGTGAAAGACTTCTATTCAATGTAACTAAACCTGGGTAGGCAAAATGTAGGACTTCTACTTTAACGTCTGGTGGCCTGCAATCCTCACGCAACTGCGGATGATGGGAACATCTAGGAATCTATTCGGGCTGATCTCCAGGTTCCTCGGCGAACCATGAGCTAGAGCTATGCCAGCACTACAGCGGAGTTACCAGAGACTGTCCCCAGGGCTTGGTCCTCGGACCCACTCTGTGGCAAACACTCTTTGACTTAGAGAACCGTGGATTCAAGGCAATATCCTACGTCGACGATTTCGCATGATAGTCGCGTTGCTCTCACCTAATGCCAATGAGCATATCGACGGCTGGTGCTGCGCCAACAAACTCGCCCTCTCATCCGGCAAGACGTTGGGCATGCTAATGAGAGGGAGGAATGACGCCCGGCATCCTCTGGTTATAAGATATCATGGGATGCGCGTTGAGTGCCCGGCAACGGTTACATACCTAGGAGTGTGAATCTGTTTGAGTGAAGCCGGACCACTGGACATTACAAATACCAAATCGGTCACGTGGATTATCAACTCGAAGCTCTTCTTTTTCAAGAAAAAGGACACCCCGAACTACTCGTGCGACGGTTTCGAGCTCTCTCAGGATGCGCCAATAAGGTTGGTTGGAGGACCCAACCGGTAGCTCCGGCGAATGGCGGGGTCCTACAACCGATCGTAGTAACATCAATAAAATCTGAAACAGACCTATCTCCCCTCTACGCGGCGGACGGGTGGTGTGAACACAGAGGGCCGGTACACCCGAAAAAAAAAAAAAACTCCACAGTAAATTCAGGCTCATTTCCAGAGACGGAAGATGAAATTGTAATGATAATAACTAATTAAACCCACCACTTCAACTTTAATAATATAGATATAGATTTATTTTGAACCTGGCTCATTCCGAACGATTGCTTCACCGAAACTCTCTATTACCCTTGGCTATTTGGATACTGAAATGTGTGTCCCATGCAAAATTCAAATGACGGGAAATTTCCTCCATGCCAATAGAAGGGGCACATCACGTTCATCATTCATGAGCATTGGTCGGTATCAAGTTGTCCGATCAATACTGGAACTCTTCAGCGAACTTCAAATTCCTAAATGTAGCATTTACTGACAAAAAAAAAAAATTGAAAAAGGAAAAAGTGAAGAGCGTGGAGTGATACAAATAAATTATTCTGCTGGCCCCAACCTGGTGGGTGATAGCTGTTTTTTTTTTTTTTTGTTTTTTGTTTTTTTTATCTCCTGAATATACGGGGAATTATGAATGATACAACAGAGCCATAAGTACGGATAGTGCTAATTCATGTTGGAATAATAATGCAAAAAAAATCATTTATTTTTTTATTCTATACTGTAAGTAATGGACCGATAAGAGAATTTTAAGGGTATTTTTATTTTAAAATTTTAGACTAAATACGATTTTTTATCCATGTCAAAAGGGCCAAAGTTCTACATTTTATATTTTCGGCCAAAACGAAGGGGGATTAGGGAAGAGAACACAATAACCACCGACGGAATGAATGAAACGGCACAAGGACTCCATTAGGGTGATCCTTATTAATTTTTTGCGGAATCAGAAGGGGGGGGGGGGGCACTCTAGTCAGTGCAGTTGTGTCTCAGCAATAGCTTAACAAATGTCCTTACCATAACTATCCAACTACGTCTCCTCTTAACAAACTGGTAAAAGCGCTGAGTAAGGAAGCAGAGTACACGGTGAGCACTAGGAAGAGTAGAAAAATTCATCGGTGAATCACCGGCAATGTATTTCCACAAAACGATTTAATCAATTAAATTTTTGCTCAGCTATAGCTTATATAGATATTATCGATAGTTGGCTTCTGAATCTGTACACTAAATGTTGTATCGATATGTTCATAACATCGGCAATAATTAGAGTTTTTGTATTAATCCCCCCTTTGTCCGATTTGTGTCGTTCTTCAAGGATTCTGATTTCATATATAAAATTTCGTTCGGATACATTCATTCAATCGGGAGTTATTGTATTCAAAGGCACACACAGAATATTTTTTATTTTATTTTTTAAATCAGGGAGTCGGAAAATTGATCGATTACATAACTTTCCCTACACTTCGTAAAGCTGGGTAAGTGAAAAAAATCGTTTATCTGGAAAAATGTTTCGTTGAAGTATGTTCTTCATCGTAGAAATAAAAGACAGGGGGCAAATCCCAATTGTATTTACGAACGACCAAATCGATTTTAGCATCTTATCGAATTTGTGTAGCTGTATGAGTATGTTAGTTATTCTAACTCTTACCTGGCCTCTAACTAAGAGGTCATATCACCTACTACCAGAGCGCTCTTTCGTCACCCTGGTGGACATGAGCCCTTTTATATAACTTTCCCTACACTTCGTAAAGCTGGGTAAGTGAAAAAAATCGTTTATCTGGAAAAATGTTTCGTTGAAGTGTGTTCTTCATCGTAGAAATAAAAGACAGGGGGCAAATCCCAATTGTAGTTACGAACGACCAAATCGATTTTAGCATCTTATCGAATTTGTGTAGCTCTTATGAGTATGTTAGTTATTCTAACTCTTACCTGGCCTCTAACTAAGAGGTCATATCACCTACTACCAGAGCGCTCTTTCGTCACCCTGGTGGACATGAGCCCTTTTATATTGTGAGAGTCCTAAATTTTGCCTATTCAGGTTTTGTTACTCTTTTTTGTAGGGGTCTTTAACGAGTACCTGACATCGCACAGTGTTGAGTCTATTGCTCAACGTCCCATCCGAAGGACTGCTCAAAGTTTTTTTACCTTCCAGATAAAAAAACCTAAGGGCCTCGACCGGGTTTCGAACCCGCGATCTTCAGCTCAATATGCTAGCACGCTACCTCTGAGCTACCGGCGCCCTCAGCTTCAAGAGGACAATCATGTTTTGTGGCAAACTCCATAAAAACCCCATCTATTAATTTTCCGCGAAATCGGTCGAGTAAGGAGGGGATCAGAGAAGAGTCAAATGCCCTAAAAACTGCCGATAAAATAAATATATCGATACAAAACGTAGTGTAAGCATTCAAAAGTCACTATGTAAGTCAAATATCGAACGGTCGATTGGCTTTGGAGGGATAGAAAAACGAAAGGAATTAATTCGTGCTAACCGACGGCTGATTCACCGAATTTTTAACGTAAAATATGATCCCGAATCTAAAATTATTTTAATTTCACCCAATTTCAAAATGGCCTGTTGAACTGAGATTGGGTAATTTTAATAACCTTCTCCCAGTCCCACTTTACTGAGGACGAGTAAAGAACTCTACCTTTTTCTAAAGTTCTTGAACGGTCCTTTAAAACGATCTATCGAACGAGCACTTCTAGTGATTGGAAGCTCCGTCCCTCAACCAAAAATGGAGTACTTTCAAGACGGGACATCTAAAAAATTCCCCATCTCAGTTTGAAGATTACAGTTGATTGAACAACATTTTTATAGCTCTCATACGTTCAAAATGGCGGCTCAAAAAGTAACATTTCTTTATTTTTTACTGTCTCATATTTAATCATTCCGTTGAAAACTTGATTTCGGATTAAAGCATCGCGTTTAAAAGTCCCCTGAATATTTCAAACATTTTTGGAAACGAATAGCAATTAACATCAAATTTGTTATGAAGATGTGACATGAAAATTAGGACCGCGTTACTTCTGGCAAAAGTATATTTTACAAGATATCTCTTATAGTCATGACCTGATCAAAAATCTTTTTGAGTAATAGTTGTAGACATTACTGAAATACAAAATATATATAATACAGGATTTTTTACAGGTCGTCCGGTTTTCGAAATACATGCCGTAAACCATCTTGAAATGTAGCATCTAAGTAATTTTTAAATTGTAACTCATAGCAACGAACTTTAAAACATGGTAGGTAGTTTTCTTTCAAAAATTATAAATAATTAAAAGATGGAGGGAAAACTGAAAGACGCATTTTATAAAAAAAAATGTATGCCCGGCTCATGAGATAAACACCGAAAACCGTCCTAAAATGACCAAATGAAACACATTTTGTTTGACGTATTTACTCGAAAACGGTCCTATCCAAAAACGTATTCTCATCAAAAATCTCCTCATTGAATTCCCAATTGATAACAAGAAGAAGAACATATCTTAAAATTCGTTGCTATTTGAAAATATGGACGAACTGAACTCTGGAGGTCACCTGAACCTTCGACTCCATATAGAATCCAAATTTTACAATCCCGTATCCTTCGTATATCCAAACGCTCCATTCTACGTCTCAAATGCTATCCTTCACAATGACCTGCAGATTCCCTTTGTAAGAAATGTAATTAAATCCCGCTACAGAAAATTCCATTCTACTCTTTCCTTTCACCCTAATCCTTTAGTCCGCAGACCTGCGACAACCTTTCCTAATGTTCATTTTCGAGGCTGAGGCGGCAATGGCCTGGAGACCTACTAATTGGTATGCATGCTTGCTTACTGAGCTCAAGATCGCGAGTTTGAAACCCGGCCGAAGTCCTTCGGCTTTACATCTGGGAGGTGGAAAACCTTGAGCACAACGTCCTTCGGGTGGGAGTAGGCGATATGACCTCGTAATTAAAGAACGAGCATAATAACTAACTAGTTGTAAAAATATCTTATCCCCCCCTTTTCTACATCCTATTTTGTGAAATATTAATATATGCCATCCTTGTGGAGTTCTAGAAACACATATAAAATTTCGTGTCATTGGATTCCATCTATTGAGAGTTATCCTATTCACAGGCACCAATTTTTTTTCTTTTTTTATCTAGTGTACAGTCACCATAAAATTTCTTATAGATTACATAACATCCACTTCATTTTGTTTAGCTGCGAAAGATAATAGCAAATCAGAGGAGGTAATTTCACAAATAATTAAAAATGGCAGCTACAGTTAGTTGACGAGACTTTTCAATTTAATTTGATAAATTGAAGTGGAGGGGGACTTTCAAGTTACTAAGCCCCCGCCCTGATCAATGACAAAGTTGTTGCCAACACTGTATACAAGAGAAGGGTCTGTTTTTATACACAACATTTATTTTTATTCATCACAGCCCAATGTTGTTCTGCAGTCTACACCTGATTTAACCTGAAAGCTTTCCCGTGTTTTAATTTTGTGAATCCTCGATAACTTGTACTCTAGAAATATCTTCCCGGTGATTTCATGTCGACCAAATGCACCAGTAAGAGGAAAAAGTCTAGAATTTATTAACTTTATCAATACAAAAATGAATGTAAATATGTAGTATACAGTTCACTTCGTCATATATGATAATCTGGATTTCAAGACCAAAACAGCAATGACATTATTGTTTATGTTACTTCAACATGGAAAAGTTTGTTGACATTTGGAATGAAGGGGTCACATGTGACAACTTAGATAGAGTTAGACCACTTTACTTCGGGCTCTAAGAACAATTTACAAAATACCGCTTATGTTTATGACCTGATCCATAACTAATCATGACGAAGTGAACGTCGTAGATTACCGTACTTCTGAGTCTGCTTGTGACATAATAAATAACCAACGTGAGTTACTCGATGAAGATGGTTTGTAAACAAATAAAGGTTGGCCTTAGGCCTCCAAAAATATATATTCATTTCATTATGTTGACGTTTCGCCATTCAAGGCATTATCAAAAATATAATTTATGATAAACAGATAAATTGAACAGATTTTTATTATATATAATCAATGATAGTCAATATCCAGATAAATTTTTTGTATCGTTACACACACCATGTGACCTAGTAATAAAGTCTAAACTTAAAACTAAATCTGATTTGTTGCTATTAGCTTACAAATATAAGGTAGTAAAGGCATCAAAGATAAAACAATATGAATATTTCAATGCAAGAACCTCCGACGGAACTACGCCCATGCAATAAGACTTGAAACATCACACCCATAGATATCGTCTCTAATCAACATTTATTTATATACAAATCTAGAAATTTTGATTCAAAATCACCAGACACCAAGAAGGATAAAGAGAATTTGGCATAGAGCTCTCCTGTTATGAGTTGATGCCCATGAGATATATATTGTGATGGTTCGTTTATCCACACATTAATGAAAGGGTTGTTAATTAAAAAATAATTGGTATATAAACATGTATTATTGTTTAAATGTTGTTTATATAAAAGATAAAATATTGAAGGATGAGGGAGCCAATGAAGTGGGAGGAGCTTGCAGAAGAAGGGGGAGACTGACTAAAAATATGAGAGTAGAAAAAGAGACTTAGAGGAGACAGGTATAGAGTGTTGTGTGTGTGGTCAAATTGTTGAAGAGAGAGAGATGTGAGGAATTGGGAGTTGGACAGTGAAGTGACGAACCAGGAAGATGACGGACAATAAAATGAACAACCCAGGAGTCACCCTCTAAGAAATAGTATAAGACAGAGTTCCACCAGTTGATACGAGGATGCATGCAGTTTTTTTTTATCTCTTAGTTCTAAATTGTATCCATGCACATTAACCATAGAATTAAGAAAATAAATTTTTTTAAATAAAATAAAAATTATTACATGTGACACCCTTTTTTTTATCTTTTATACATAAAGTCTTGCTCGAAATAATATTAATTTATAATATTTTTTTTCTATCCATGCAAGAACGGTCACAATATACAGTAGAACCTCTTTAAGTCGAACCTCGATAAGTCGAAAACCTCCAAAACTCGAAAAAAAGTTTTGTTCCTTCCCCTTCAAGCCCCAAAACCTCCATTACTCGAAATCTCAACCCTCTATTAGTCGAAATAATCAGTGAGTCCCTACAAGCCATTTTGGTACATATTTTCCCTCTGTAACTCGAAAAAATAAATTGGACCTCTGTATCTCGAACATAGCAATGTTTTATTTTACATCCTTTACAACTCGATTATTTGAAACTTATTACCTCTATAGCTCGAAGAAAAATAAGTTACCGCCTTTAAGAATTTGCGGACCATGTACACCATTCTTTCTTAGAGAACAATTTAGGAGTATACAATAAATAGGATTACCAATTATCTAAAGCAAAAAAAAATTACTGACTTTTTTTAATACCTACATGTACTACGTATTTTTTATTTTAAGAATGTTTTGAAATAATGTTGATTTATAATAAATATAAATATGTTTACCTTTGTAACTTGAATTTTTATTTATTTCACCTCTCTAACTCAAAATTAGAATGAATCTTAACCTCTACAAGTCGAATCAAAATCTGCCTAAGTCAAAATCCTCCGTAAGTTGAAAACTCTATAACTCGAATTGTTTGGCGTCTCCCTTGATGTTCGACTTATAGAGGTTCTACTGTATATAGTACCTAGTTCAAAAGTGGGATATCTCAGTATTATTGATTTTTGAGAAAACACATTTGAAAGTTTCGTTCACTTCATAAAAAGTAGCTTCTGGACTTGTTTTCGTTTCATATTATTGGAATGCGAATAAATCTCAGCTCTCAAATTCAATTCGAGTACGAAATGAATTTGAGAGGGGTAAAGGAGAGTGATCTGTAAAAAATGGTTGGTATAAAGAAAAAGACCTGTTATGGCTACATAATTTGTATAGTTTTGGATTGCAGTAACGAATAGAAAAAAAATAATAATAGTTATCATTAAAAAATAAATTTCAATTAGCCCTTCAATTCGAACCATAGAACCTGTGGGAGTGGAACAATTAAATTGATTTGAAATGGGATATTGTGGGCGGTTGGGAGCAATTACTTTGACCGGAGAAGTAAAAAAAAAAACAGCTTGATTGGTTGAGAGGAGGACGTTACAGATATGAGCCTATAATTATTACGCAGCGGAGAATATATCCAAGGTTTAATTATCGAATAAAGTCACCTCATCCACAATAATTCCTCACAAAAGCTTACCCTGTATAACAAATATTGCTGATGGATAGCTCCCAGTTCAAATATTAATTAAATATTGAAAGCTTTATCAGAATGACAAATTATATTTTAACGTCGAATATGTATTTGGAAATTACAACACAATATGCCGCTCTTTTCTTGGTCTCCATAGAGCACCTACTGTCATTCTTTTCCAGAATATTGCCTTCAGTATCTTGGATAGACTACAAAGTATAAATAATTTAATCCCAAAAATTCTAACTGATCACACAATGCCCAGCATACTTTTTTTTGTTTATTAAAGTTGCTCGCAACTGTTTTCATAACGAGTCAACCAACTATCAAGAGGATGTGATGGATATTGGATGTCTTGAGTGGCGTAAAAGAGGAAAGCCAACCAGCGGTAGCTCCTATGGTGACATTTAATACAATGAATAGGTTATTATGATGATTTTGTTTCAATAAGTGGGGGTTTACAATTTGGGATTATAGTAAGATACGGTTCCATCTCATTTTCAGTTTTCTCGGAGGATTGTGTGGCAAGCGTGGTGAAGAAAGTGAGTGGATGTATGGATTTGGGCGTGACTGCAATTTGCTATGGAAACATCTGTAAAGGTCCTGAATTGTGTCATGTGATACTTATCTAGGTTTTCAAGTCAAAGACACTCAGACTCATTACACAATGCCCACCATAGGTAAGTAACAGAACACTCCACAATGACCTCAGTACACGACTAAAATGTCTAAAAAGATATTTTAGACGAACCGTAAATTTGCGAGCTATACATCCAAAGTGGTTTCAGTAAGAATGTCCAGTAGTTATGCATTCATGTTAAAGGTAATTTTGAATGTGAGTGCAGAAGAAAATAAAGGATTTAAGATAGTTTTTTTAGTGTATAACATGTGAGACGTATGGGGGTTCCATGTCATCACCATACGTTAGCAACAAGACTTTACATTGCGACTTGAACATCACACCTTGACACAAACATCAAATACTTATCTCAACGATGCTACACCAACATTTATTTATACACAAATCCAGAAGTTTGCAAAAATTTACGTTCAAATTTATCACACAATCTCCCGTGAAGGTTGAAGAGTGTTTGACACAGATGTTATGAAGTGATATTATGAGGGTTCACCGCTGGTTGTTTTTTCCACTCTCGTCATTTTTTTTTTTTTTATTTACGTTTTTACTTTTTTTACTCTGTATATATGTCAACCCAGCTGCTGGTTGTACATTATCAAATAACGACGCCTCACCCTCAATAACGCCTCACAAATGTTTATTATAACAAATATTGCAGATGGATAGCTCCCAGTTCAAATATTAATTAAACATTGAAAGCTTTATCAGAATGGCAAATTATATTTGAACTTCTAATACTTGACGATTTAGAAGTTGGAACACATTAGGAAGGAGAGTTTATTTTTTTGAAAAAAATTCAAAGATGATCATGAGTTTATAAGTTGTTTAAAAAAAACAACTGCAGGCATTCCACTTAATAATAATAATTATTTATGTATTTCTTCTTTGATTCTCTGATAAAGCAGCTACCAACATAATTTTCCAGAATATTTGCCTTCCGTAGCATGCATAGACTAAACGAGGCCGAACATTACAGGTTAATATTTATATTTACACCAAAATTCAACATCAAACGAATTCAGGCGTTTCAGTCAAAAACCCTCAGACTGATAACACAGTGCCCCCCATACATAAACAACAGAACACTTCATAACGATCTTATGATACACACAGTACCCGACACGATACAAACTACTTACATACGTTTTTTTTAGAAAACTTTACACACATACAAATCCAGAAATACGTACTTTATCTTCACAACACTTACCACAAAACCCTCTACGAAGGTTGAAGAGGAGATGGAACCGCGACTTACAGCCACCTTAATTCCTATTCGTTCTTAATATTTTATTTTTTTATTTTTTACATTATTTTCCTTTACTTTTATCATCTCTCTTACCCATTCCATCAAAGTTGTCTTTCAATTCCTTTTTTTTTTATTATTTTTTTTTTAATTATTATTTTTTTATTTTATTTTTTCCGTTGTCCTAATAATTAATATAAATTTTCGTCCCGAGGACCTACCACCGGGGGGCCTTCCTCTCACATGCCATTCACGCCATTATATCCATACCTACCAACATTGATGCTGGTTGTTGCACCCTAGCAACAGTTGCACCTTTATAAATAAAAGACAAAAAAAAAAATAATAATAAAAAAAAAAATTACACAAAATGTTCCTAAACAAAAATAGCACTTACTTGTTTAGAACTTCGAGGTTACAATAATTATTATTGTCGAGCTCAGTTGGTCAGCATCTCGTGGCCCTTTTGTACAACCTCTGAGTGGTCAAAAAATCAATAGTTATTATGACTCATGCCAAGCTTTAACTACGAGGTCATGCCTACTAACAGAGTGCACATTCATCAATCTGGTGGACATGAGCCCGACTCTACTATGGGAGTTCTAAATTTTGCCAACTCTAAATTTTTATTCATCTAGGGCAGGGGACTTTAACGAAGGACGGCGGTTTATTTTATCTCGGTTTATTATAAGTTTATTTTATCTCCCAGATAATTTTTTTTTTTTAGAAGTTGAGAAATGTTATAATTTAAACTAAATAAAATGTTGCTAGATATTTTGAAACAAACTTTGCTAGAGAAGCAAATTTAACCCATTACTATAGATTCGAGGAAACTACAGGGTGGACAAGCCTTCGGGCATTTATTTCAGGATAAAGAATTCTCAGGAAACATAAACAAATATTTTTTTTTATTAGAAAATGAGAAATATTAACATTTTGACTTGGATTTTAACAAGTTTGAAAGAGAAACTTGCCAGAATATATGAATGCATAGAATGTAAACAAACTTACAGGGATAAAAATCAATATATTTCACAAAAAATTGAATATAAACTGATAAAAAAGTTGTGGATAGTCTAGCCGTAGGATGGACATCAACTTATATAATAAATACAATGTATGTTTTTTTTCTTCATATTTTGGTGACTCATTTTATACTGATCCTGCGTCCCCCGCAACGAGTACCATGAGCATTTTGCGGACCATTAGTACAAAAAGATTGTCGACCCATGGCCTAATTTACCTATAATTATTACTAACTCTCTTTAGGACCTGGTTAATATAATAAAAACAATTTGTAGCTAATCAAATCATATACATATCATAAAATTTATTCGAAAAAATTACATTTTGACCCGTTGGTTTTTTAGTGAAGCAGCAGTAAAGGTTTCAGAGTTTTCCCGTCCCTTATTTTTTTTTTTTACTTGTTTTGAGGAAAACGGGTACTGTTTCACAAAAAGGACCGATGGGAGATCAATATTGCATTCCTTCGAATACATGAAATGAAAAAAATATATATATCATATGCAAATGATATCAAGTTTCCGAAAGAAAAACCGGTTCCTGTCGAAAAATTGGTTCATACAAAAATTTTCCTGCAATAAGAAGAAAGTTATAGCGCTGTAAAGAATATATACAATAAATAATGTTTAAATTGCAATACACAGCAATGAATTTTAAAATATTTTTTTTCTAGTTTTTATGTAGTTTTTATGATTAAAAATTGAAAAAATATATGTGATGTGGTGGCCATGACAGAACTTGCCGATTGTTATGTATCAAGCTAAACGAAATGTACAATATATTGAAATGAATACTGTTTTAACAGAAAAATTAACAAAAAAAAGCCATTCCTATTGCGCAAACTCATGAAAATCTGTTTTTTATAATATTCATTTAAATATTTAAACCCATATCGATACTATTTTACACGTATACCAACCAATTTGGTACAGATCACTCTCCCTTTCAAATTAATTTTAGTCTGGTATTACAGGTATAAGAAAGTCATTCTCAGAATTACACTATACAACGAATCAAAAAAAAACGCAGGAAGACACATTACCTTAACACACTTAATGCCGGTATGAGATGAAACGGAGAGGGGGGACTGGGAGGGCCTGTGATCTGTACAAAAGTGATTCATTATGACTACCTATATCATATACGAGTATATATATTTTCTAAATATATAAATTGTGATAACTACCAATAGTGTAGTGCCCACGAGCGTAGTTGTTGGCAGCATCCTCTTTTCCAGTGATCAGCTGTTCGGGATGAAACAGCTGTCTGTACGTACCAGTTCGAACCTCATCTAGAAACAAAAACAACACAATTGTAGATTTAACTTCAAAACAAGTTACTGAAAAAATTCAAATATTTTTCATTGGATTGAAACATTTTTAATAGACATTGAAAATGGAATCTGTTTTGATAATATACTATAGTCAAAAAATTATATATGTTGAGTCTTGGAGAGTGATGGTGAATTCAGGAACTCGCCATAACAATCGATTTCTTGTTGATTGAACTACTTGAGTCATTCAGTTGTTGATCGCGTCTAGCTTTGTTCCTAAAAAGTGTTAAAACTAAGTTCGCGGTGATAAAGGGACTTATTGTGAATAGTAACATTGTATTCGTCATTACGCGGTTTGTCAAGGGACTTATTGTGAATAGTAACATTGTTTTCGTCATTACGCGGTTTGTTAATAAAGGTGTTGTCTAAACATATATTAAGTGTTCCAAGCGGCTTATTCTTTAACCTATTTACCCAGATCCAACAATATATAAATAGATATTCTGTTCTATGCATCAGATCATTGTTCATGTTCTATCTAATCTCACACAATAAAGTCTTTAAAATAGAGCACATTCTCCTTCAGAGTTGAGCAATGATCGTGGTGAATAAAACAGCGTAGGCCACATTTAGAACTTACACGGTAGAGTCGGCCTCATGTCCACCACAGCGATGAAAGAGCGCTCTAGTAGTAGGCGATTTGACATCGTAGTTGAAGCCCGGGCATGACTTACTAACTAACAATAAAGTCTTCACCCTCATCAACCTGAACACCGAAGAGTAAACTCTACTTTCTGTTCAATGTTTTTATTATTTCCATTAAGTTTATTTATTACCTACTTACTTTATTGTTATTTGTTAATTTACTTGTACATAATACATAATATGTACATATATTTATTTAAGTATATACCTATTTTATATATATTCTTTTTTTCTATATTTTGCACTTTGTGACCTGAGGAAAGGGCGAGAAATCGCCCAGAAATATCGATAAGTAAACTACTTATAAATACATTGATAAGATTTGAATTTTATATGAAATTATTTTCTATTATTTCTTTATTTTATATTATTATTAGTATTATTCCTGTTAAATGTTTGTATTCTAAGATTTAATATAGGTTGATGTTAATATGATAATGGTTGATGTAGCAAGAAGTGATTATTTCACAGGTTGAATGTATATAAATTATAAGCTATTTTCAATTGACTGAAGTGTTAATTACCATGTTTTGGTTTGAAGGAAAAAAATATTATTTTTGTTATTATTACTAATCATAATTTCTATTAAGAAAATAAAAAGAGGATATAAACCAGTTTTCCAGATGTGTTGAAGATTTTTTTTATTTCTCATATGAAAAATAGACAAGAGAAAATAAGAATGAACCACCGTCTAAAGAATAAAGGACTGTATGTAATATGAACTGAAAAGTATCATTGATTAAACTTTCTTCTTTTGGATTGATGTTAGTTATTGTATCGCCTACTACCGCTCTGCTCTTTCGTCGCTCTGGTGGACATGAGCCCGACACTACAGTGGGAGTCCTAAATGTTGCGTACCCAGCGAGTAGCTGACATCGTACAGCCTCCGGACCATCGCTTAAAATCCCATCCGAAGGACACACTCAAGGTTTTTTTACCCTGAAAATAAAAAAACCTAAACGCCGGGTTTTGAAACCGCGATCTTGAGGTCAGTAGGCTGGACGCTACCTCAGAGTTACCGGCGCCCTCTGGGGGTTATAATTTGGTTTATTATCCTTGCATTAAGGTTTATTATTCGTGGTATGATGAACAGAATATAGACTGAAACCTTATTATTATTATGTATTTCATAAAACTGGTAATGGCGAAGAAAAATCCTATTTCTTTAAATATAACAAGCTTACAATAGTCGCATACATAATTTAGTAAGAGAAAGATTGAAGCATCGTTCTATGAGACGTAGAAGACGGAGATACAAGACAGAGAGGCATTAGAACAGAAGACTGTTCCAAAGAGGATCATGTCTTTATTCCACGAACTTGGATCCACGCTGGAGATCACAACTCTTCGTTAAATAGGCCTTTGTAGCCTGACTCGAAATAAATCTCATGGGATTCTTTTTAAATAACGACAGAAAACGATTCAACAACAGCCTTGTTTTCATTCTTGTGTCTGTCTGTCCACCACCTGAGCCCAAAGCTACCAACGGTGTGAATTCAAACTTTTTTTAAATAAATTAATTAAACAAACCTTTTCTTTAAGAAATATTTGTCAGATTTAGCTATAAACTGAGACGTGTAAGCTGAGTGCGAATCATACATATAGATACACTGCTTACCTGCGTAAGTAAGGAAGGAGTTTGACTTTCAACTAGAAAATCCCCGTGTCTATACAGATAAGAATTTAAATTGAAAATTTAAAAATATTTTCTTCCCCTTTTTTTTATTAACAGTGGTAAAACTAAAATTAAACAAAATATTATTACATGCCAACTAGAAAAACTAATTTATATGTGATTTGGGTGTGCGACGAACCGCATATTATATATATATATTAATAACCCATCTCCCTCCCTGTGTGAGTGCAAATCACGTAATTAATAAAATAAATAAAATTGAGATCGAAAAATTATTAAATTTGAAAATTATTTAAATCGCGACTTTAATTAAACAATGCCTGAATAGCTGAAAGCACTCCCACGGGAAGAACGGTTACAAGATCCTAACGGTTAGTTGACATCAGTAATTAACAATAATTAATTACTGTTGTCAACCAGAAGAAGCATGAGTGGGGGGGGGGGAATGAAATGAATCAAACCTATAACTTTAACATATTTATTTTAATGAGAACATATTTACAAAACAACAATTGAATATATATATAATTTGGCCGTGTGTCTGAAGGACTGAATTATAACTTAATTACGAGGTACCTCGATACGATATCCATGGCGAATGACGGCGTGATCACCCTTTCTGGACTTCTCGTAGAAATCGTCTATTCACATAGTCCCTGAAGATCTGCGTAGTTTCGAGGGCACACCAGAAGTTACACCCCCACTGACTTTGCACCGTCCAAAATCAAAGTGTGTCTCTACGACTAATTCACATATTCAAACTAAACTTTACTTATAGAAAAGATACGTGGTGATCCACCAAGACATGAGCAAAGAATGTTAATTTCACATATTCTAACTGATATTACTTATAGAAAAGATACGTGGTGATCACCCAAGACATGAACGAAGAAAACTCAATTCACATATTTAAACTCAACTGTACAATATAAAAAGAACGTGGTGACCAGCCAAGACATGAGCGAAGAAAAAGTACTTTCACATACTGAAACTAGGCTTTACAAAGAGAGGAACGTGGTGATCCACCAAGATATGAACGAAGAAAACTCAATTGACATATTTAAACTCAACTGTACAATATAAAAAGAACGTGGTGACCAGCCAAGACATGAACGAAGAATGAGTAAAACGGGGAGTGGCTTCCGATATCCGACCGTGGTAGGGGACAGTTCTCGAGACTTGATTCGTCGTCGGACTCCGCCCATTTTATTTCCAGCCAATCGCATATTACCAATTAACATCTGCCTCTAGTTGTGTGAAAACCTGGAGTAAGAAAAAAAACCTTTACTGCTTATTCCTTATACACCGGATGTAGACAATTATCTTGGCTTCCTTTCCATTGTGTCTCTATTATTCTTTATTTTCGCTCCCAGCGATCGCGATTCTCTCGCAAGCATCGTTGGTTCCGAGCATTCTCTTCCAAATGCAATTCTCGTTTATTCAACACCACACAACCCATACTTTGCTCCTAGCGATCGCGATCCTCTCATAGACATCGCCAGTTCTGAGCATTATCTATGGGGTAGACATGCTACAATATCCCCCGTTCCCGTTAAAATAAAATATGTCGGCTAAATGACCATTGGAAGTCACATATTTTATTAGTTTCACTTAACACTTGCTCGTTCACTGAGCGTATACACTTAACCAAATACTCAGGTATCGACCTCATTATCATGCGTGACCAGAACATGATTTTAAATTTCCTTTCGAATCGGCATGGCTTGCCTATGCATGCGTGACCAAAGCATGATTTTACTTTACGCTGTACTTCTTGGAGTTAACCCTCTCCATTGGCAAATAACGATGATTCTATTTCTAGCATACATTCACTGACTAGTTAAAACATCCAAAAAGGCCCCACGCCTCGACAATGTTTCAACTGAATTCCCATATACCTAATCCGCTTCAACAAAAATTTGGGTTGACCAAACCCTAACCATATGCCTCCTTAGGCCTTCGACAGGTATTTACCTTCTGCCGGAACGACGACGAAATATAAAATAGAAAAATAAGCCCACTCAAATCCCATCTCAGTTTCATAAATATATGTAAATTCCGGCATCCGCATTAATCAAGTAGCGAAACCCTTTCTTCAGTTCAACCGTCAGTTCATGGCATAAAAAAAATAATTAAACAAAATCCCGCCCCTTTACATGGATTCTACAAGCATCAATGGAGTGGCCCCTTCTCCGTGTGTACGATAATTAAATATTCAATTCTGGGTATCCCCTCCAGTTTATAATATATCTCCCCCTTTAGTCATGTATGCTTCGGCACCTTGCCCTAGGATTTCTTAAATAAAATAACAAAATTGACATTTGACCTACCGTGGTCGACACTGCATCATAATAAGTAAGGTCCATACCTGAATATATGTTACAAATATATTTACAAGGCTCTCATTGGGTTAACATAGCCCATCATGGTCACTAGATAAAATATGGGTCAATGTGACATTTTCAATAGATACACACGGTCGGATACTAATACAAATATTATTTAAAATACAAAACAAAACAGACAAATACAATTGAAAGTAAATTTACCATACGTGACTACCTACAAATGTGTGTGCCATCGCCTCGCTGTCAGCCTACTCAGATCCGCGTCTCCTAATCAAATTTAAATACGTAGGTATATTCCCATGGATGGCCAATCCATATACCGTCTGCCCCGTCCTACAATTACGTTAAATTAAAAATGACACCATTACCTAAATTAAATTATCCCATCTATCAATATAAAAAGAAAAAGACTTACTAATACTATTTAAAAAAAATATCCTATTACTAAATATAAACAAAAAATTATTCTAACTTAATATCTAGAATAAAAAAAAAACTAACCCTAACTTATTATCTAAAATTACTATTTACAACCTGGCGATTCACTTCGGAATCTTTGAGCTCGACTAAGGGGGGTATGCTCGATGTTAAGCCCCAGGGGAGTGCCAGAATGTCCCCGTCTGCCTTATCCTATTTACAAAAAAAATAACTAAATAATAAATCCCGTGTCCCCAATAAATGTGTATGTGTGATTCTTTGTGTGTTGTTGTATAATGAGGTGTTGGCCGTTAGTGTAAAATAATAAATAATTCCCAAATAATAAAAAATAGTGTCTTTTATGTGTGTGTGACTTTGTCTAACTGTTCCTGGGATAGCTGGGGATGGACACCCATAGAGACGTCACAAATCTCCTCCCTGACTCTAGGGCCGCGATCTCGTCTGCAATAATCGCCCCCCTAACTCGGCTGAAGTAAGATCGTTAATCTCAAAGAGAGCCCTAGCGCTTCTCTAGCCTGCTTGTAAATTTATCCGCTAATACACGGCTTCTGTAAGATCGTATAAAAGATTCCTCCTTCCGCTATGTCGCTGCCGAGATGTCCTAAAATAAAAATTTGAGGACTTTCCTTGTCTAAAATCTGATAAGGTCCTTCCCAGAATAGTAATAGTAATATTTCCCTCTTACCGGTGGATATCCGCAGAGATTGTACTAACACCTGATCGCCAATTTCTAACGTAGTCTGTTGGTGTCGTACCTCAAAGTTTTGTTTCTGTCTTTCGGCCTGTTTTTCTGTAAATTTGTAAGTCTGTTGTTGTAGTCCCGAAATGTCAGTTATCCTATTGTCTTTGATGAAGTTCACCTGCGGATGTTCTTCACAAGTGGGGTTGCCATTAGTCGGGTAGCGGATTATGTGGTCATTGTCTGTCGATATGTCTGTTACTTCGTCCTCGTTTATACTTGATGAATTTACGTGATCTGGGGCAGTCATAGTATTGTCGGGGTATGTTTGTTTGTCGATGGGCTCTTCCTGCTTAGCAGTGATTGGTAAGGATGTCTTTGCTATTGATTCTACGTTAACTGGTGATCTGATATCAAAAAATTTGTACTCGTAACCTAATCCTTGAAGTGGTCTTCTCGTGCTGATAAAAACTGGTTCTAAGCGTCCATTGCCGTATTTTCCTAAACCGCTACCTTCTTGGTACCCTTGAAGCTTCATCAATGTCAGTCCGTTGTTACTGTCTGTCTTTACCTTTACAGGAGTGGGACATCTATTGTCAACGTTAGTATGTAGGTCAATGTCCCCTGTCAATCTCGTCATCATCTCTGTACCAAGCAAACTGCGTATGTCCCCCTTGAATTTAAATTTACCTCCCCCCATAGTTTTAAGTTTGTTCATCCCACTCCTGCTACTTAGTTTTTTATCAAGTGGTCAACAATTGGTTTCAGGTTGTTAGCCAACTCTCCAAGGGATTGCTTTATTTCTTTCATGTCTGTATTGACATTGTTGTCGGTCACTACCTCCATGTTTCTTACGTTAGGTTTCGACTGGTTATCCCTATAATTAGGTGGTCGATTATAATTCTGATTTGAGTCATAGTAATTACGTGGCCGATCGTAATTTGGATTTGACTCGCGGGAAGGGCCTCGGCTAAATTGATTCCCTCTCTCTTGATTGTAGTGAGAGGTTCCCCGTGCATTCCCAGAATTGTAACGAGGTAGGTCTTGTTTGGGAAAGTTATTGTTTTTCGGAAGACTATCTGGTCGGTACTGTCTTCCCCCGCCTTTCCAAGAACTATCCTTTAATTTACAATCACGTCTAATTATGTTAGTACCTATCCTAATTATTTGCTCATGTAGTCTCTCAATAGAGATTATTCCCTGGATCCTAACTGAATTTTCGACCGTCTCTCCGTAATGTTTGCTCAATAGTTCACATACGTAGCCTTCCGGAATTTTATATGTACTATCCTGGAGTCGTGACACTAATTTTGAAAAATGTTCGCTGGGTGTTTTATCCATATGATCGGCATAGCCTTGGGTATCAAGTTCCCTACGGACTATAACGTCATATTTCTCCCCGCAGAACCTATCTTTGAACGCATTGACGAATTCATCAAAAGAGCGGATACTTCCTGACTTTACAAGGAACCAATCCAGACCCTCGCCCTTTAAATGTGACTTTATAAATTCGTTCAGATTATAAAATTCTCCAATGTGACTATATGCAATTTCTAAATTTGATATGAAATGATTGGGTAAATCCAACACATTGTTACGGAACGTTACCTTGTTACGTTCGTAATTTTTTATATACGTATTTTGGAAAGTGACGTTACTAGGCTGTTCGCGAGCAAAGGTCTGACCTGTATACCAATCTTTATGTTCTTCAGGGATGGTGAACGTCACTTGGTCATTATGTTTTGGGGTTGAGACCTGATTTTGACCCGAAACAGTATCTATTCTCTTCGAGATATTGGCGAATCTCTTCTCACAATCGGTACGAAAAAGATTTTGGTTCGAATTTATTTCCTCGACCTCCTTATCTAAACGTTGTGTTTCTGACATGATCCTACCTGTCATTTCATGATCTAAACGTTGTGTTTCTGACATGATCCTACCTGTCATTTCATGATAACAGACATCTACCATGTCCCTAACTTCAGAAACATGTTTGTCATATTTCCCTTCTAAATTATCCTGTCTAGTTCTCAATTCTCCGGACTCAGATCGTAGAGTGCCCATATCGCGATTAATGGATTCGATATTATTTGCCATTGCCGAAATTTGTTCCTTTATCTCCGAAGTCTGCTGTCCTATCTGTTCCTGCATGGCCTTTCCCTGTTGTCCTAGTCCCGAAATCTGTTCCTGCATGGCCTTTCCCTGTTGTCCTAGTCCCGAAATCTGTTCCTGCATGGCCTTTCCCTGCTGTCCTATCTGTTCCTGCATGGCCTTAAACATCGCCTCTAGGTCAAATTTAGGATTTTCTACCGGGGACTCCGGGGGCGTACGGATAGTTTTCCTAGACCGTGTCTGTATCGGCTCTAAGTCCGACTTCTCTTTCCCTTCCATTCTGATAAGAAATATATATCAAAACAATTAAATGAATTATACGGGAGGTCTGGTGCTAACCTAATTTCTATGGTGACCTGTCACATGGCATCACAATACAACAATAGTTATAATATGTAAAATAAATGCCTACTAAATCTACATAAAAAAAAAAAATCAAAAACAAAAAAATAAAATTATTTCAATAAATGATGTCATTCATTGTCCCTACCCTCACCCATCCTTCTTCAGTTTTGATTCTAAATACCGACTTTAAGTGAAAATATAACATTGTGGCCTAATAGGCTGGAATCTACGTTAAAAAGCAAAAAAAAAAATTTTTAATTAAAAAAAAATTAATTAATTAATAAGGGACCGATTAGTGGGGTTCATTAATTATACTAATTGGCATAATTAATAAACAAATCAAGTCCCTGTTCGGGCGCCAATTAATAACCCATCTCCCTCCCTGTGTGAGTGCAAATCACGTAATTAATAAAATAAATAAAATTGAGATCGAAAAATTATTAAATTTGAAAATTATTTAAATCGCGACTTTAATTAAACAATGCCTGAATAGCTGAAAGCACTCCCACGGGAAGAACGGTTACAAGATCCTAACGGTTAGTTGACATCAGTAATTAACAATAATTAATTACTGTTGTCAACCAGAAGAAGCATGAGTGGGGGGGGGGGGGAATGAAATGAATCAAACCTATAACTTTAACATATTTATTTTAATGAGAACATATTTACAAAACAACAATTGAATATATATATAATTTGGCCGTGTGTCTGAAGGACTGAATTATAACTTAATTACGAGGTACCTCGATACGATATCCATGGCGAATGACGGCGTGATCACCCTTTCTGGACTTCTCGTAGAAATCGTCTATTCACATAGTCCCTGAAGATCTGCGTAGTTTCGAGGGCACACCAGAAGTTACACCCCCACTGACTTTGCACCGTCCAAAGTGTGTCTCTACGACTAATTCACATATTCAAACTAAACTTTACTTATAGAAAAGATACGTGGTGATCCACCAAGACATGAGCAAAGAATGTTAATTTCACATATTCTAACTGATATTACTTATAGAAAAGATACGTGGTGATCACCCAAGACATGAACGAAGAAAACTCAATTCACATATTTAAACTCAACTGTACAATATAAAAAGAACGTGGTGACCAGCCAAGACATGAGCGAAGAAAAAGTACTTTCACATACTGAAACTAGGCTTTACAAAGAGAGGAACGTGGTGATCCACCAAGATATGAACGAAGAAAACTCAATTGACATATTTAAACTCAACTGTACAATATAAAAAGAACGTGGTGACCAGCCAAGACATGAACGAAGAATGAGTAAAACGGGGAGTGGCTTCCGATATCCGACCGTGGTAGGGGACAGTTCTCGAGACTTGATTCGTCGTCGGACTCCGCCCATTTTATTTCCAGCCAATCGCATATTACCAATTAACATCTGCCTCTAGTTGTGTGAAAACCTGGAGTAAGAAAAAAAACCTTTACTGCTTATTCCTTATACACCGGATGTAGACAATTATCTTGGCTTCCTTTCCATTGTGTCTCTATTATTCTTTATTTTCGCTCCCAGCGATCGCGATTCTCTCGCAAGCATCGTTGGTTCCGAGCATTCTCTTCCAAATGCAATTCTCGTTTATTCAACACCACACAACCCATACTTTGCTCCTAGCGATCGCGATCCTCTCATAGACATCGCCAGTTCTGAGCATTATCTATAGGGTAGACATGCTACAATATATATATATATATATGTATATTCAGGCGTCAAACCAATTATAAAATAAATAAAACAAAACTTGTAATTTTATGACACTTATTTCATTCCTATGAACCTCCAATAGTACCAACACTAAACACAAAACAGTACTACTAAACTACTAAAACACCTCCAAATTGGTCCATGAACTTTAACATACTGAAGATTGCATCCTCACGCTTTATCCGCCATCTTTCTTAAAAACGAAAAATACTAGACAACACAAAATAGCTAAATAAACTAGTACTATTTTTATTATATCTAACAAGCTGGGGAAGTAACTGAACATATTCTCGAAAAGAGACACCTGGCAACCTAGCGAAGGGAGGAAGAAACAAAAAGAAAACCACACAGTCACACCCAATATTCACAAGTCAAAGGAGAGTAATAGCAAGTAGCAGAATAACAGTTTGGTTCACCTCGATAACAGAACCCGAAGATAGCAGGTCCGCAAATAACAGGAAAGCAGAAATTATATTATATATTAATTAATTTAAAATAAACAAAAACACAACGTCGGAAAAAGTGAAAATGTCAATAATAAATAGGTATCTAATGGTAACAGAACACCAAATCTGAGAAAAGGACCGTCGGAACAATTAACTGCAATATGAGCTTAACCTTGGATTTTTTCAGAAATTATAAAGAAAATTTGGGGGCGACTGTTATGCCGTCTGAAATATAACGAGTACACCTGACTACTGTATATACATAATATAGGTACTATATATGGTATATTTATTATGTATATTATTTTGAATAGTTATAATTAACTTATATTTTTGTTAGATATAATAAAAATAGTATTAGTTTATTTAATTATTTAGATATCTTGTGTTATCAAGTATTTTTGTTTTTAAGAAATATTATATAATAGACATATAATATATGTCTATTACATATATATTATATACATACTATTAACATTTATATATAAATGTATATGGTTCACTTCACTTTTAATAAAACCAACATTAATTAAAAGTGAAGTGAACCATGACACATGGATGTTTGTGTGTTTAACAATATGATTACTGATAAACATTACTGATGAACTGATTCATAACATAGTAGGGAGCATCGATGGTTCTGACTAACTCCAAATTTTGATCTATCAAATTCCATGTGAATTGATAACTATTTGGATGTAATTTCCATGTGACTTGGTAGTTATCAACGTGTTTGATAAATCAAAATGTGTATTTTTTGTTTGCCTTATGGTAGATGCATATTAGCCAAAATGTGTATATTGATTAATATATAAAACAATAATGGTCATAAATTGTTTTATTTTGTTACATAAGTTTTTATAATGCCATAATAATGGCGAAACGTTAACAAAAATAATATAAATATATTTTGGAGAGACGGAAGGCTATCTGTTGTTTGTTTTCAAACCACCTTCAGCAAGTGAACTTAATTCTGGTCTCAAATCAAGTTTATTCTTCCACAATCTCAATGTTCTTATGCTGTAATCATTTTGTTAAATACACAAACATCATTACATGCTTATCACATAAATTAGTTTATCTTGTTAGAATGTAATAATTTTAGTTTTACTAATGTTATTGAAAGTAATAGTTCACTTCAGTGTTCCTAGTTTATAAACTTATGAACAAACTCTTGCAAAGATCCATCTCTTTTTTTTTTTTTTTTTTTTGAAACGACTATGAACCTTCAGTGATACTAACTTTAGAAATATTAATATAGCCACATACCGACAACAGTGGGTTCAAGGTCGACAAAGACAGCCCGAGGAACATGTTTGCCTGAGCCAGTCTCAGAGAAGAATGTGTTGAAGGAATCGTCGCCTCCTCCAATCGTCTTGTCGGAGGGCATCTGACCGTCTGGTTGGATCCCATGTTCCAGACAGTAGAGCTCCCAGCAGGCGTTCCCAATCTGCACTCCAGCCTGCCCAATGTGAACTGAGATGCATTCACGCTGAAACAACAACACAATATTCATTTTAAGGTACTGTATTTATTTTACTTAATAATAATTCTTCTCCATCGATTGCATCACACTATTCAACTTTGCGCAAAGTTTCAGTTAGGTAACTTTAATAGGTTTCTAGATATCCATCGTATACTTCGTTTTAGCTGAGAAAGTAAAAACAGGCAACCGGACTCCACCTGCCTCCAGGCCACTGAGGAGAGGAACAATGTAAAATATAAACGTATTTCTTTCGAATAATTTATGGTTTCCAGATTTACTTTGTGAAGCTCCATTCTAGGAATAGATAATTAAAATGCACAATTTCTTTGTCAAACTTCACTATATATTCTCAAATACTCAACTAGTTTCGCCGTGTTAAGGCATTATCAAGAGTCACTTACAAACTACAGTTTGTAAGTGACTCTTGATAATGCCTTAACACGGCGAAACTAGTTGAGTATTTGAGAATATATAGTGAAGTTTGACAAAGAAATTGTGCATTTTAATTATCTATTCGTATTTCTTTCGTATTTTAGTAAAAAAAAAATATTAATGTGAAGGAGGGGGCGTTCAACAATTTTCGCGTTATGTTATTTATGAACCGAGGATATAATAGAAAGATTGAAGTCACTATCAGTCTGATACTCTCTTAAAAATAATTCAAAGGAGATCTAGAAACGAACCTCTTATTCGGTGAAGAAGGGATTGAAGTGATAAATTGTCTGGTTGGAATTGGTTGGGAGGATAAACGTTGTGCAGAAGAATTAGGACAGATATAAGATCCGTCTTGCCTTCTTGGAGGCGGCGACCCAACCCTGATATACAACAATCGATCCACTCGAATATAGTTATGACTTCAAAAGGAAATGGAATATAGGGACAGTCGAGGCTTGAGCCCCAGGACTTACTTATTGCAGCTCTATCGTATCTCTTTATGCAATTTGCAAAGATTCAAGGTATATGACACTCAAACCTAAAGCCCCAAACTCAATGGGTTCCCCGCCCTCATGCTCCCGAAGCCAATGGGAATAGAGTGGTGCTTAAGTAATGCTATGGTAGGTAGAGGGCGTATCTGCGGTCGGTCCCTAGCCCGTCATCAACTCATCAACTCCATCAACGAATCAACTCCACCCTGGTCTGGTCGTACAAAGGGATATCGAGTACAACATGTTCTTAGGTTTCTTATGCTCTCTATACATTTATATACACTTTCACTTAACTTATTTCTCTGTTTAGCCAGCAACTATAGAAACTTAGGGAGACAATGTTTAGAATTGGGAGGAAGTGCTGAAGCTAAAAAAAGCAATCCTTCAGTTCTAAACCAGCCTCCAAAAAAAAAAGACGTCACTGAATCACCGGCAATTTACTTCCCCAGAACGAATTATTCAATTAATTTTCCACTCCCCCTCCAAAACCAGTGGACCGTTTGCGCTAATATTCAATATTTGACTTATATAGAATTTTTGAATGATTACATACCTTCCCCCATACTTTGTATAGCTGGGGAAGTAATAACCACAACCAAATTCAGAAAAGCATTCGAACAAATCTGTTTTTGTTCAACAAATGTGTACTCTTAAACATGTGATATACATAAGTAGTTAGAGCCCGGGCATGAGTCATAAAATCTAAACTAACATATATATATATATATATATATATATATATATATAGGTTAGATTAGGTTTTATGACTCATGTCCGGGCTTTAACTACGAGGTCATATCGCCTACTAGCCAGAGCGCTCATTCGTCACTCTGGTGGACATGAGCCCGACTCTACTGTGGGAGTCCTGAATTTTGCTTACCCTAAATTTTTATTCACCTAGGATAGGGGTCTTTAACGGGTACCTGACATCGTCCAGGCTCGGGACCATCGTTTAACGTCCCATCTGAAGACGGCGTGCTTAAGTTTACTTTACCTCCCAAATAGAATAAACTAAGGGACTCGGTCGGGCTTCGAACCCACGATTTTGAGCTCAGAAGACAAGCACGCATACCACTGAGCTACTGGCGCCTTATATATATATATATATATATATATATATATATATACATTGTAAAAAATATCGGCGTGAACAATTCAGATGAGAACGATTTTGAATCGTATCCAATTTTTGGCTGAAGTCTCCACGTCTAGTGAATCTTCAAAAAACTTTTTGGTAAAAAAAGACCTCCACTACTTTTGGAAAGATGTGTATTTATCGGGAGAATAATCGGGAATTTTTTTCTTTTCACAGAGGAGATTTTTTTAATACTTGAGAAGTGACTAAAAAAACGGTGGAATGATACGATGTGTGAAGTTTTATGGGTTTTCTTGGTGAGAGTGATAATGGATTATCTCCTTTTTATAGGATAACACGGTGTTTTCATACGAGTCTGAGAAAGATAATGGCCTCTTACAGTTCATGTATATATGTTCAAAAAAAAGAGATAAAGGAATATATATCCTTCATATTTCAGGTTTCAAGCTGTCACTATACTGTGTAGAATTCTTCAGTCATGTCCTGAATCCTCCGAAATGCTCTTTTTCAACAAAAATGGAAAAGTTGTCGGTAAATCACTCTGAACTCTCCATCCGCAAATAAATCAACTAAGTTTTCGCGTTCGCTCTAAAACTAATTTACCGATTTGTTTCAAAATCAATAGATGTTTTACTCATTAACTTCTGAATATACTAAATTTTGCGTTAATACATATTTAATTTATTCACATGGATTTTGGATATACATATACAATTTCGTGTAGATACAAATATTATTTCGGGAGTTATTAGAATTTTCGTGTTTAGCTCCCCACAACCCCCATGCTTATCATTCCCTCTGGCGGATTTGGTTTAAATTCAGCAGGTCTCGTCATTAAAACTTGTGAAATTTCATGTCGATATAGTAATCAAGTTCACAGACAAACAGCCTTTTTTTGTTGTTGAATCAGCAAAAAGAGAAAAATGGAATACTGGTAAAAACTCAACATCTTTCTGATAGATTACAAAACTACCCCTATACTTCGTATAGTAAAAATAAGTACAGTTTTCATACGTAGTACGGAAATATAAGGTATTTTCCTCTATCCTTTTTATTACTATAAAAAACCTGAAACGAAAATTTCTTGGTTTGATAAGTGAGATTTTCTCCTCAATTTGAAATTTAAACTTGCGTTAAACATCAACATGAAAACATTTCGAAATATTATCCATTTCTTTATTTTCTTTCCCTCTCTTTTATCGGATAAATAGTATATTTTTTTCTAAATAAAATAGACTGTTTCCATTCTACTGTTTGAAGGCAGAACAAATACCGATACGTAATGGATTGAATTTCAATGAAAACAGACGGGCAGAAAGACAACAGCCAGTCAGGACATATTTGTTTAGTGAAAAATGTTTACCTTTCTATAAGTAGATCCAGAGAGTTTCAGATTTGTAAAAAAAATAAACAAAATAAATACAATTAATGGAAAAAGAGAGCAAGTGGAATTTAAATGTATTTAAGTGCATATATATTGGAATGAATACATTAATATGAAACGGGTCATCCAACGTCACAAATCAAACAACATTACAGATAAATAAAACAAACTTATTTTTTTAAATAATGTCTATTCCACAAAAAATGTGTTCATAAAGTACCGATTTCGGCATTACGCTATCCTCAATTAAGTTATAAGACAAGTTTGCAGAGTGCGAACCGTTCTTATAAGTACCTCAGGTGAGGAAGGGGTTGAACTTTCAACTAGGATATCCCCGTGGCTTTACAGTTAGAAATCGCTAATAGTTGCTGAGAAATATCTACTTCTCCAGCTTTACGAAGTATAGGGGAAGTTATGTAATCGGCCAAAAATTGGATGCGGAGATTTCAACGGAATATTATATCTTCCGACCTCTAGATTCCAAATATGGAAAAAAATATGATTGTAGTTAACTGTGAACATAACTCCCGATAGAATCAACACGCAATTTTATATGTGTGATTTAAACTCCATTAGGACAATATCTATCGATTTTTAGCTAAATCGGTCAAATGGGAGGGGGAGATTAGGGGAGAGACTTAGCTCAAAAGCTTTAAAAACTGGCGTTGTAATAAGTGTATCGAAACAAAATTTCATATGTGGATTGAAAAACCCGTAATGGCGACATCTGTCAATTTTCATCGGGTTCTACAGAAAGGAAGGAGACTCAACTCAAAAACATCAATAACTGCATAATGAATGTACTGAAATGAAATTTTATATTTAAAGTCTGAGCTCAATGAGAACATACATACCAGATTTCAGCGATATCGGCTGAAGAGAAGGGGGGTTCAGGGTAGGGGCTTAATTCAAAAACTCTAATAACTGCCCATGTAATCGGTCGATTGTTTTTGGAGAGGGATCAAGAAGTTAGTTAATGAATTCTTTCTGGGGAAGTACATTGTCAGTGATTCACCGACGACTTTTTTTTTTTTCAATAACAGTGTTAAAACTAATATTTGAGATACAATTATTAATTTCTGACAAAATAAACCAATGACTATGTAATATTCTAAATTAAAATCAGAGCATTTTTTTATTTATAAAAAAACGAAATGAATAACAATGAAAATATTAATTTAAATAATTAATTTTTTTATAGATAGGTTAAAGCAATTCTGCCGAACATCGGTGGCCCTAGACAGAGCAGGAGAAGACTGCTGGCAGGAGTCAGCACATCCATCCTTCTGCACGGGGCCCCGACATGGGCAGATGTAACGAGGATTCCCTCATACCCCAAGAGAGGGCTATAAGCAGAAGAAGGGGCGTTACCCGCGCCACCCATCCTCCCTTCCGCGAAGTAATGACAGGCCGTCTGTTCCGCGGAAGGGAATCAGGATCGTCGAAGGAGGGGGTTTTAGTGGGTATGGGGCCACGGCTCGAGTCCCACACTATCCAGGGCTATCTTCCCTGGATGTGCGTAATTGGCATTCCCCCTCCTGTCAAAAAAAAATAGGTTAAAGCCTTCTCTCTAACCCCATTTGTCCGAAAATTCCACAAATCCACAATAGATAAAACTCCACTATTTTTTTAAGATTTTTCAATCGCAATGAATATTGTTCAAGAAGGTGGGGAGGGGGGAGGGGGGAGGGGGAACATTTAGTTGTTCTTCCAGACGTCCTGTCGTTTTATTGACTTTAAAAATTTAAAAAAAACTCTTTTAATTATTGACTGTTCCCTTTAATTGGATACCCTACTCAACTATTTTTTTTGTTACGAGCGGCTTGAAAATGTTTCTTAAATCGGTCTCTGTTCATTGCTGCGACTACGCCACAAACACTTATTGAATTCATTCAAGAACATCCACACCCAGTGCCGGATTATGATTATTCGATGCCCTAAGCATTCTGAGCTTATGGAGCCCCCGCCTCTCTATTGATATGATTAACGTCTTACTTATGTTGGAAGTTCAATACTAAAGCTCGATTGAACAAAACGAAGACAAAATTAATTAAGCGAGAAAATAAGAGAATCAATTTTTTTCAAAATTAATTTATTAAAACACTAAATTTCTCTTTCGTCCAAATAACGTCATTCGTTCATCATATACGTGCACCTCTTCAGATACTTCTTCTTCCTCAGAATCATCATAATCAGGATTTGATATTTGGTCTTCCATCCGAAGTTTACGACAGGATATGAAAAAAATTATGCTACCTATAAATGTTTTTATATTTAACATATTAGTTCCATTTTTAATTAAAAATGTTAGCAGATTTACGAAAAATAAAAATTGAGAAATAATTAACTATTTAAATAAATAACTATTTCAAAAATAGCGTTGGTGGCCCCGAGAGTCCTTAGTTTGTTTATAGGTTAATCCGGCACTGTCCACACCTTATACACAGGAGGATTTGGAATAGAAGAGGACAGCCCAAAGAAAGGAAAAAATAATAAGTAAATAAAAAAAAAAATGTATGATATAATTTAAAATATAAATTTAATTACTGTAAGCTAAATAAAATGTATTAATAGGAAATAAGCATTTTATAATTTATAATCCAAATGGCATATATTTTATACACATTGTGAAATAGACAATATTTTTAAAAAACATTAGTTTTTCTTTATATTTTTAGTAAAATAAGTTTAATTTGAATGAAAAATGAAAATGAGTTGATAATGCACTGGCTCTCAAAACTGAAGAATTCTTTACATATAGGAAAGTGTCCTGGAAAAAATAGAAGGCAAAATATTAAGAGAGAAGAGAAGTTGTGAAGTGAATGTGAGGCATGAAATCACTTCCTTGGTGTTATCAAGAAATACGACGAGAGTGTGCAATCATGAAGCTGTTTACTTCTGATAGACTATCGGTAGTTATCGCCGCTCCTGACGATATCGTGACGATGAAGGAGAGCCTTGATGTATCACTATCAGAACACGTAGATCTGGAGGCTTGTTGATGCTATTCAAACCAAGCACAGGAGTATATCAGCTCGTTAAGTATCCTAGCCATAGCTGCATGTCAATATAAGAGCATGATGACAGCGATGCATCTGCATACCATATGCATGGTTGTTATTTTAAAAAAAATGATATAGTTATTTATTTTCACTTAATTGTTGTGGAATATTAAATATTTATGGACAATGGACGACACATTGACAATTATTATTGTTAGTTAGTTATTATGACTCATGCCCGGGCTTTAACTACGAGGTCATATCGCCTACTACCAGAGCCCTCTTTCGTCACTCTGGTAGACATGAGCCCGACTCCACTGTGGGAGACCTAAATTTTGCCTATCCTAAATTTTTATTCACCTAGGGCAGGGGTCTTTAATGAGTATCTGACATCGTACAGGCTCGGGACCATCGCTTAACGTCCCATCCGAAGGACGGTGTGCTTAAGTTTATTTTACCTCCCAGATAAAATAAACTAAGGGCCTCGGTCGGGTTACGAACCCACGATCTTGAGCTCAGAAGTCAAGCACGCATACCACTGGGCTACCGGCGCCCTCAATTATTATTGTAATATATTAAGTTTCAGTTATTCTATTAAATATAATATAGTTATCCTAAACACATTTTATAATAAAATGTTCAGTTGATGTTAAATAAATGACTTGCAATGGTTACTTATTTTATAATGCTTACATATACAATAATTATTATAGTATTATTATATTATTACTATTATAGTAATCGGAAAATGTATTTTAGTCACAAATACAAATAAATATAAAAAATACTATTTTATATTTGTTCAACTACTTCTGTTTGTATCTGCAGATTGAATAAGAAAAAAAAATGTCTGTCCTTACAGAGAGCAACTCAATTTTATTCTAAGAGAAATATATATATACATTTTTTTTAAAATAAAAGCAGACTTTGGTACAGCCAAAGGAAAGTAGGGTCTCTTATGGAAGAGATTATTCTTTGGTCAAAGAACTTACAAATTAAAGATACATTTTGATACCGAATTGAGACGAGGAGAGTTTACAAATATGATCCGAATGTTGTTTTCCTCGAACAGTTCAAGAACCTCTGTATCAATTAGATAAAACGTTTCTAAATTGTTCATTATTTTCTGCGTCAAAAGATTTTGGATGCGCAGAGTAGGAAGCTATATGTTTTAGTTTTTTTAAATGTTTTGTTTAAGGAAGTATTGTATTCTTGTGAAAACCCGAGAGCGAGTTTCCAATGGAATTTCACATTTCAAGGTACCTTGAACAAGTTTTTGATTCTGGTATTCCTTTTTTTGGTAGTAGGCGATATAAGCTCGTATAAAAGCCCGGACATGCGGAAAAATAACCAACTAACTAAATATACCAAGTAATGCCAGTACGAAAATATTTTAAGAGGTGGAGGAGCAGGGAGAGAGTGATCTGTAAAAATATGGTTGGTATAAAGAAGTCCTGTTGTTATCATATCTCTTTGTTCGAGAGGATTAAAACTCACTAATTGTACCATAATACCTTACATCAATTATCCTGTGAAAGTAAAGATAGAATAGCGGTTCGATCCTTATCAGTTGTGGTGCCACACCCTCCCCCCCCCCCCCCTCCACCCCCCCACCGTTCCACTGAAACCACTGCACACCTCACCAAACTATGGCTGGCACCATGGCAGAATAGGCAGAAGGTGCTCCTCCAATGACAAGACCTCATCTTACAAACTTTTTTCCCTCTGTTGTCCTAACTCTTCGACAGTCAGGATTTCATCAACCTCTCTCCCCCTCTTGGTATTCAGCTCCGCCTCCCTCATTTCTTTTTGTTTTTCTCCACTACTTCACAACTGTTCTACGCTCTCTCAAATCTAATTCCAACTTATTGAACCACTGTTATTGTTAGAAATTTTGTAAAGAAGAGTAAGAAAAAATAAAAAATATATATTTCATATCTTTCGCAATATCCTGTGAATTCTTTTATTTTCACAATTTCAACGGTTCTCATACAAGAGTTCAATATCTGCTTTTGTGGCTAGAGTATGTACAGAACCTCTTGTTCTCCGTTGGGTGGGTTCACCGCTTTGCGTTTTAATCCGATTGCTTAAAGTCCATCCGGTAAACATTTTTTTTTTTAACGGACCATCCGATTTAAACTTAACTTGGTTTCTTGAGAGACTTAGAATTTGGGTCACAACAGAGAACTTTTGACCACTCAAAGTTTTATCCGATTATGTATACCCAAACTTGGTCTACAGATAGCTAATGGTTTAAAGAACCCACAAGCTTCTCAAAGATGCCTAAAACACACAAGAAAAAATTGTCCAAAACTAAAAATGACAGGAAGGTTTCCAGTTTGACAAGGAATTATGGGGAAAAAAATGTGAATAAAATACTAGAAAAAAAAACTCTTTTTTTTTCTTAAAATTAGGAAATTTAAACTCAGCAGGAGAATAAACTAATGTTAGTCAATGTCCGAATACTAGAGCTCTGTGTCAATATATGTACTGGAAAAAACAAATAATCGGTGAATTTTTTTTTCGCAATGAATTTCCGCAGTGCAACTAAGTTTTTTTGCTATCTAAATGAAACCGATTTACCGATTTGGTTGAAAAGCTTTTTGTGTTGCGCCCTCCTTCTCTGATCTCCTATTTCATTTTGGCCGATTTTACTGAAAATATATATGTGTTGTCCATATGGGGTTTTGGGTATACATTTGAAATTTTCTGTCGATACAATCATTACTTCGGTAGTTATTAGGATTTTTGTGTTGATTCTCCCTTTATTCTTCCCTATCTTTTAGTCGATTTGGCTGAAAATCAATAAGTGTGGTCCTTATGAAATTCTGGATACACAAATAAAATTGCTCTTCAATATATATTTATTCTATCGGGAAATATCAGGTTCATAAACATTTTTCTCATTTTTTGGAATCTAACGATTGGAATACATGAAATTTTGAGAAAACTTAACATCGAATTTCTGACCGATTACATAACTTACCCTACGACCTTACTACAAAGAGTTCTACAGAATTTGATGAAAATCATGCATGACACCATGCATGGTGACAGGTTAAGAAAAGCTGTGTGCCGTGGACGTAATGATAAAAGATAGTGTTCCCCTGTCAGCGCCTATTTGCTCCTTCCCCGTGCACAATACTCGCTGATTGTGTTCCATTGCAGATGTACATTTTGCATTACCACTGCTCAATCTGTCTCTTTGACTTGACTTTGACTTTCCCTGGCGCTACGGTCCTTGCAGAACCTGGGCCTCCGCAACAATCTTCCGCCATTCTACTCTGTCCTCGGCCTCCCGTCTCCATCTTCTCACACCCATCGTTCTGAGGTCGTCCTCCACGTCCTCCAGCCAACGTAAGCGGGGTCTACCTCTTCTTCTTTGTCCTCCCGGGTGTCCCTCCAGTATCCTCCTCGGCAATCTATCTGGTTGCATCCTCTGTAAATGCCCCAGCCATCGCAGCCGTCCCTGCTTCACTAAGGCCACCAGGTCCGGGCTCTTGTACAGGTCCCTCAGCTCCCCATTGGTCCGTATCCTCCATCTATGCCCCTCTGGAGTAGGGCCGTATATCTTTCTCAATACCTTCCTCTCCCACGTATTGAGTAAGACTTCGTCCCTCCTAGTCAGGACCCAGGTTTCACTCGCATATGTGACGACCGGTCTCAGGACTGTTTTATAAATTGTTATTTTGGCGTCTCGGGACACAGTCCTCGATCCGAGCACCTTCTGCAGTAACCGGTAGCATCTATTCCCGGCCGTTATCCTCGCTTTGATGTCTTCTTTAACGTCGTTCCTTTCCGTGACAACGGCCCCCAGGTACTTGAAGCTATCCACCCGGTCAAACCTGCTACCTCCAAGTACGAGTTCCTTCTCTTTGACTTCTTTCCTCGTGGTTCTCATGTACTTGGTTTTGCCCTCGTTGACAAGAAGACCAAGCTTCCTGGACTCCTCGTCACATTCCTGGAACGCCCCCGCCAATGCAGCTTTCTGTCTCACAAATTATTATTTCCTCGCACATCCGAAGGATAGAGGAACCTTTGTGATCCTTTTAGAGAACAAATCATTTTTTGATCTAGGATTTCAAAAAATGTGTTGTCAACTTGTTGTTTCAGGAGTTTCCGCGCAAGGCAAAAGCAAATACAACAACAAAAAAGTCAACATAAAGGTAATTTTTAATAATTATGCTCCACTTATATTTTTAAATTATTAAAATTATTGATTTCTTTCTGATTAAATTTTAATTATTGATTGAATTTATTGATTAAAAATTTTCTATTCAAAATTAATTTAATTCAATTTACACATGTAAACTTGAAGGTACACGTGGAGGTATAAGCCAGGTTCTGGACGACCCAGGAGGGCAATAAAAACATGATCGTTGTCGAGAATATCGGGAACATATTAAAGAAAATCGTGAACTTCGTATTCAAAATAATCTTTAGTAAAATTTTAATTAATCATTACCTTTTTTTACTAAAAATGTATATATATATATATATATATATATATATATATATATATATATTTTATATAGACATTTTTAGTAAAAATAGGTAATGATTTAGAAAACGGTAATAATTAAAATTTTAGTAACAATTATTTTGAATAAAAAGTTCACGATTAATATGTTCCCGATATTCTCGACAACGATCAGCTGTTTTTTTTTTTGTCCCCCTGGGTCGTCCAGAACCCCCAGAATATATATATATATTAATTTGTTGATTTAATTTGCATGAATAATGAAGACAAAAGAAGTTTCACTTCAATCGTGCGCTTATGTGGGTGAGGCACACCTGCTTTTTTAAATTTTTATGAGGTAGATACAAAATATCTGGCATCGATGTATGCCAGAGTCACAATGCAGCTTTATTAGAAAGCTCTCTAATAGCTTTTCCAGTAACACAGGAACACTTAAAAATGTTTTTAAAAAATGTGCCCATCAGCCCCTGGTACGGGATTGATAAACACTACCTATGGGTTAGGATCAAAGGGTATGAAATCTCAAATAAAAAAATTAAAAGTCTGTTAGGATCGATGAATGAAAAGTTATATATATAGTTAGTTATTATGACTCATGCCCGGGCTTCAACAACTAGGTCATATCGCCAACTACCAGTGAATTCTTTCGTCACTCTGGTGAACATGAGCCTGACTCAACAAGGGGAGTCCTAATTTTTGCCTAACCTAAATTTTATTCACCTAGGGTAGAAGTCTTTAACGAGTACTTGACATCGTACAGGCTCGGGAACATCGCTTAACGTCCCTATATATATTGCAACGGTTGTTATACTCTAATTCTTATTTTATTAATTAAAGTTAAATTAAAAATCAAATTATGAGTAAAAGACCTAATGTGGTTGACAGTAAATAAGAAAAATACAACAACGCTACATTTAAAAAATAAATATTTTTTATTTAATTTTTTTTTTTCATTCAAATTAATCGGGTTAGTCCCACAATTTACATACATAAAAATAAATATAACAAAATATAGACTTGCATGCTCTCTTTCATTTTATGGTCCTGTGCCTCTGGTTGTGTCCCAATTGATGGCGTGGATTTACAGATGTCGCAGACAGCCTCCTCTGATTTCTACCAAAAGTCCAGTATACTCCTCCCTCTCTCACTCCTACATATTTCATGCATCTCTCATCACCATCTGTATTTTCTTCCTATTGCACACATCCTCTGCTCTCCCCTCTGTCCTCAGATAATACAACTCACTGCTGCTCACATATTTTTCTGACATCAACTGACCATACCACCTCTCTTTACTCACTCTGAACATAGAGTGCCCCCTGTCCAAATGGGAGAATCCTTCGCCATATGTATTCTCAATCCGCACCTCTCATTGGTTATAATTCATAATTATGCCTTTTTTTTATAATTACATTATTTTTTATTGCCAAATTTTATATCTTAATTACACATCACTACAGCAATATTTTTTATAATGAAACACACTAAATACTTAAATTCTATACATTACATAGTATTAATCAAATTTTATGCTACTAATTTAGATAACCGTGGCATTTAGATAGCCTTACTCTCTATGGAGCTGGGCGTGGCATACTCAGGTCAGTAGACCTCCCCACTTTCCTTCTTCTTCCAGTTATGTATGGAATACGAACCACTACAATATATATAAATGTTTTGCCCCCAATTTAGCTTCTTCAAAATTATGTTTTCACCGGAATTTCATGTTTTCAGACCGCCTGATCCCAAAAATGAAAAAAAAAGTTCTGTCTGTGCCTACTGTGTCTGCCAACCCGATAACTCCCTATATAAGGAATGTATCGACATGAACTTATGTATGTCTATCCATAAAAATATAAGGGTTACACGTATTGAATTTCAACCAAATCGGCAGAGGGAAATGAGGGAATTTCATATTTCAATTCATCTTCAAAAGTACGACACCTATTAATAAACAGCGAAATTGGCCAAAAGGAAGGGGTCATAAGAAAGAGGCAAAACCCAACAAACTATTGATTTTTAGTCCAAACGGTTGATAGATTTTGGAGGGAGAGCGAAAACTTAATTGAATAATTTCGTTCTGTGGATGTAGATCGTAGGTGATTCACCGAGGACTTTTGTTTATTATTGTTTAATTTACACATTAGGGGCTTGATTTTATTATGACGAAAAGCTATTGACAGATGTTTCCAGGTCAAAAGACTATCGACTTCATAACATGCTGAATAAATTACGGAAAAATTGCCATAGTGGGTTTTGAGGGCAGCTTGTCGTTTCTGCCCTAGTTGGAAGTACACAAGAATACTTAACGAAACAAACAAACTAACGACAACTTGAAAGACCATCAAAATTCACTCTATGACACACTACAAACTAGAGTGTCCGTTATTTTGAAAAAGTTTAAATTTTGATGATTTCCAAACGGATTCTGGTTTAGAATCACGAAAAAATAAATCTCTCAAAATTTGGAATTTTTTGAAATGGAAAAACCCATGCCACCGATCATTTGAATTTCAAATGGAGTTTAACATTCGTTTTCGACACTTCAAGACATTTTACAGCGCGGTTCGTTTAATTACTAATGTTTCGGATTCAAAATTCGTATTCTAAGGTTTTGGAGGGTGCTGATCACGAATCCGGTGTTAGAATTGCAGTTTTTCAGTTGACGTTTAAACAGTAGATTTTATTATTTTTTCAATTCAAAAGTTTACAGCATTTTTGACAGTTGTCAACTGAAAAACTGCAATTCTAACACTGGATTCGTGATCAGCACCCACCAAAACCTAAGAATATGAATTTTGAAGCCGAAACATTAGAAATTAAACGAACCGCGCTGTAAAATGTCTTGAAGTATCGAAAACAAATGTTAAACTCCATTTGAAATTCAAATGATCGGTGGCATGGATTTTTTCATTTCGAAAAATTCCAAATATTGAGAGATTTATTTTTTCGTGATTCTAAACCAGAATCCGTTTGGAAATCATCAAAATTTAAACTTTTTCAAAATAACGGACATCCTACTACAAACACACTCCTCAATACTAAACAATGAGCACAAGATCGCGGGTCCGAAAGCCAGCCGAGGTTCTTTAGTTTCTTATCTGGGAGGTGAAAAATCCTTGAGCACGCAATCCTTCGGATCAGATATTAAACAATGGTCCCGAGCCTGTACGATGTCAGATACTAAACTTGATATTTGGCGAAATTTAGAATTCCCAGTGTAGAGTCGAGCTCGTGTCCACCAAAGCGCTCCAGTAGTAGGCGATATGACCGCATGGACCAAATGACTTCAGCTGTAGGGTGAAGTTTCACAAACTCAACACAACTGTCCGTATTAAATATAAAATATAATAACATATTTAAATAGGTCAAACGTTGCATACGTAATTAGGGTAATGGACATCGATTTATAGATTTGCATGTTGACAACTACCCTCACACCTCGTTTTTTATGAACAGTCATCAAATGCATTTCTCGTTTAGTTCGTATCCTAATTAGCCTGAAATTTCGGGTTAGGCTACAGTTACATATCGCTCAGCAATTACCGATACTTTGATAATCATACACTTTATACTTATTATAAGTATGATGACTAATGATAACGAACACACGAAAGGTTCTAGCCTTTACTCGTTAAAAACCCGGTGAATAAACATAGGTAGGCAAAATTTAGAGCTTCCACAGTAGATTTGGGCTCATATCCATGAGAGTGACGAAAGAGCGCTCTGACCTCGATCAATATTACCACGTAGTTAAAGCCCGGGCATTAGTCATAATAACTAACGATTTACTTCGGGGCCTAAATACATTTTACAAGATAACGCTTGTATTTATGACCTAATCAGAACTCTCTTCAAATAAAAGTTGTAAAGATAACTGGAAAGTACATTATATATATATATATATATATATATATATATATATATATATATATACTGTATATATATATATATATATATATATATATATATATATATATATATATATTGTATATATATATACAGTTGTATCTTTATAAATAAAAGACAAAATATATATATATATATATTTATATATATAATATATATTTTTTGTCTTTTATTTATAAAGATACAACTGTTGCTGGGTGGAATAACCAGCATCTATGATGTATATAGAGATGGTGGCGTGAATGGCGTGTAAGAAGAAGACCACCCGATGGTAGGTCCTCGGGA
Source organism: Aradus depressus (assembly GCA_963662175.1). Classification (NCBI taxonomy): domain Eukaryota; kingdom Metazoa; phylum Arthropoda; class Insecta; order Hemiptera; family Aradidae; genus Aradus; species Aradus depressus. The sequence continues at coordinate 34,605,070 of OY759215.1, forward strand.
CGGATATTTATCTTAATTATTAGGTCAAAAAGAAAAAAAGAAAATAAATAGAAAGGAATAGAAAGACAACACATAATACTTTTTTTCTTAATTATTATTTGATTTTAAATTATTTTTAATTAATGTGTATATTGTGTGATAGTAAGTAATTTCGTGAGTGCTCTAACCAGAAAACTTTTGTAGTAATTAACTTGAAATTTAAGATAAGATCAGGGAGCCATGGTGGCCGTGCGTACTAGAGCGTAGGACTTTGGTCGTATGGTCTTATCATGGTTTGCGGGTTCGAATTCCGTCCGGTAGTGAGTTTTATTTCGTATATAGAACTCCCCCCCGGGGCCATGGATGTCGTAAATAACTAATAACTATAATAACATCATTATGAGAGTCAGGGCTAATATGCATTGTACATAAGGCCAAAAGATAAGATCATATGTTCTAACTCAGATCTGATTAGTTAGGGTTACTTTTCAAAATCATTTCATTCTGGCATTACAGAGGGGCATGTCAGAGGTATGTTTTTGTTTCATTGTAGCCTTATTCTGAGAGTGTATTTCTTATACCCAGTAATGTCAGTATGAATTTGAAAAGGGCAGGGGGAGAGAGAGTGATCTGTGTGGTTGGTATAAGAAAGTCCAGTAATGACCTCATCACATATATTTTACTTTTATTTTCTTATTACTGTAGTATAAGGAAATATTGTAATCGTGCGAAAATCCGAGATTGATGTTTCAATGGATTTTCAATTTTCAAGGTCTCTTTGAATACGTTTTGATCATTCTCGCGATTATGTCTGCTGTGTGTGTGTGGAAAGTTGTAAGCACAAAAACGATTGTAGTTATAAACCTGGAATAAGGTCATATCGCCTACTACCAGTGCGCTCTTTCGTCGCTCTCGTGAACATGAGCCCGACTCTACAGAGAGATTTCTAAATTTTGCCTACTTGACAAGTTCAAGGTTTTTTTAGCTCACAGGTAAAACAACTAAGGTCCTCGGCCAGGTTTTGAACCCGCTATCTTAAGCTCGGTAGATTAGCACGATTCCCCTCAGCTACCGGTTCCCTCCTCATATTTCATAAGAATTTTCACAAAATCAGACGAGAAACCAGATTACTTTACTTCGGGACTTAAGTACAGAGTTTTACGAGATAACGCTTATATTTATGAACTAATCAAACGTCTCTTTAAACAAAAGTTGTAAACAGAACTGAAAGGTACCGACTGCAAATACCTAGATAAGCAAAGAATTTTTTCTATTATGGACAAAGACCGAAATACCCAAGTTATTTTCCAGGAGTGAAAGTGATGGTATACAGCGTTCTCCTTACTCCAAGTGACATCCAGCTGAGTAAAATTTACCCTCTGAGTTTCATGTTATTCAAGTTGACAGTCTCACAGAGACCTGCCAATTCTGCCCAGAGGTAAGGTAAAATAGGGTGTTTTGTTTCAATTGACTGCAATTGACTCAAACTCCCGTCACCCAATAAACACAAAACACGGGACACACACACACATACATGAAGTCCCCCCCACCCCAACTTCACTTCCAATTCCTTGATACCTCTAGTCCCCACTTCTTTTTATGTCTCAAACTTGCGTCACTTCTCTTCCGTTAAGTCAGTTTACCCGAGGGAGAAAAAAGGGAAACAAAGCTATAAAAAAAAGGGTTTTTCATCATTTTGTTTTATGTTTCATTTAACCTCATTGAATTTTACTGGGTTAGCACTTCTTGAAGATTCGCAGGGGCGCCGGTAGCTCAGTGATATGCCTGCTTGCCTTCTGAGCTCAAGATTGTGCGAAACCCGACCGAGGCCCTTGAGCACGCCGTCCTTCGGATGGGACGTTAAGCGATGGTCCCGAGCCTGTACAATTTCAGGTACTCGTTAAAGACTAGATGAATAAAAATTTAGGGTAGGCAAAATTTTGGAATTCCACAGTAGAGTCGAGCTCACGTTCACTAGAGTGACGAAAAAGCGCTCTATGACCTCATAGTTAAAGCCCGGGCATGAGTTATAATAACTAATTGAAGGTTCGCTGTCAATTCTCAAGCAAAATTGTGTGTCGATACATTCATTATATCGTCTGTTATTAGAGATTTTGAGTAGAGCCCCCCTTCTCTGAACCTACTCTCTTCCCTTCGGCTGATACCGCGGAAAATTAATAGATGTCGTCCATATGGTGTTTTGAATTTTTGTATCATGCATTCTCCCAAATCCCCCATTCCCTTGGCAGTGTTATAGGTGTCGTCTTGAGGAGGTTCTGATTTCGCAGCGAAACATTCATTCTATCGTACTCACAGAGAAGCATGAAGTATCGTTGGAAACTCAACACCTAATTTCTGATCAATTACGTAACTTCTGGTATACTTTGCGTTGCTGGAGAAGTAAAACGTACTGGGACACTCTCTTAGTTCTTCTAATAAAGTAACTTCTGTTTTGTGTTGATTTTATCCGGCATTCTTTTCCAGAGGTGTCTTATTTTTTGACAATATTTCGGGACACTTCCATGACGTATTGTAACGAAATATTGTCAAAAAAGAAGACACTTACAGAAAAAATTAATATATAACATCCCGGAGAAGTTTAAGAAACACAACTTCTGTTTTTTGAAATATTGTCTATTCCACAAAAAATTGTTCTATAAATACTACCGGTTTCGGCATTACACCATCGTCAGATTTAGTATATTTATAACTAAACCTGACGATGATGTGATGCCGAAATCGGTAGTTTTTGTATAATACTATTTTGTGAAATAGACATTATTATGTAAATGTGATAGTATACTTTGATTATATTTAGGAAAGTCATGAAACTATCAGGATGTCTTAAGGATTCTGATCTTGTATTGGGGGTGAGCATGATTCATGGGACTGCTTGTGTATCAATGCATAACTTCGTGTATAGACATGTTCTCTTCATTCTGAGCGTTGAGTCCATGTTTGCATTCTATATACCTTCAATTCATAAAAGATCATAAGTTATTACGCTTTATCGCAACGATTTCAAACAACTAATTTTATGTTTCTTCCCAATGTTTGGGTTGGGAGAGAGGATTTGATGATGTCCCGGAGCTGGCTATAAAAGCTAACAGATCACAAAGACACCAAGTTACAGATAGTCGTGTGGGCACGTTATCAGAAGGGAACCGTAGCTTCTCTTGGCTATCTCTGAAACTGGAGGACAGTCAGTTTACAGCCGTCCTAACAACATCTGCTTTCTTACAGCTCTCCTAACACCAACCTATAAACTTGCCACCTTAACAAGACAAATTGTACAACTTGGTCCGACGTAGATAGAAGCAACTTCTCATTCCACAACCGGTGACTTTCATGCCAGAAATCATATATACCATCCTTCTGTTACGACGAACCGCCTATTTATTTATTTCTATTCGAGCGCCAACACAATATATAAAATAAAATAAAAACACAATTTGTAATTTTCTAAAAACTTTGTTTATTGTTCAACTTATTTTAGTTAGTTATTGTGACTCTTACCCGTGCTTTAACTATAAGGTCATGTCGCCTACTACCAGAGAGTTCTTTAGTCGCTTTGGTGGATATGAGCCCGACTAGAGTTCTAAGTTTAGATACCTAGGAAGGGGTCTTTAACGGTTACCTGATACTCGGGACCATCGCATAACGTCTCATCCGAAGGACGACATGCTCAAGGTTTTTTTGATTCCCAGGTAAAAAATCTAAGATCTTCGGCTTGTTTTCTCGCGATCTTGAGCTCACTTGGGAAGCACGCAAGCTCTTAGCTACTGACGCCCTCAGCTTATTTTTTGATCAGGTGTATATCAGTGTCTGTATTTGTTTCAGATTTAACATCTTTGTAATCAACCATTTTTTTTGTAAAATGTAACCTTTCGCTAATAAGTTTTTCCAAAATCGTTGAAAGAATAACTACCTTTAATTATTAGTTGATTCGTCGATTACTTACATCGTTGATTACTTTCATATAAAGCCATTCAGTGGTTCTTCTTGGAGTCAGACGCCACAAAAGAATTTAGGAAAAACAGATGCGGAGCAAAACGTGTTTGTTTTGACCTGAAACGCAATGTTGGGAAGGAAATTTAAATATCCAATCCTCTTTTCTTCCGATATACGAGGAAGAAATAATAAATAGAATAAACAAACTTAACAACTGTTTTTTTACAAATCCGAAGAGAAAGCACAGGAGACCAACACTGGGCGGATTTAGCCTGTTGGAGGCCACTAGCGGTAAGATTTACAGGGTCTTAAAAGGAGAGTGATCTGTACGAATATGGTTTGTATAAAGAACTTCTGTTATTGCCACATTACGTATTTGTAGCTATACAAAGTATCGGGGAAGCTATGTAATCGGTCGAAAATTAGATGCGGAGTTTTCAACGAAATTTCAAGTTTTCGACCGACCCTGATTCCAAAAATGAAAAAAAAAGTTATGTGTGCCTTCATATACTATATACTTTTTTTTATACGAAATTTTATATGTATATGCAAAACTCTGTAAGTACGACACCTATTATTTTTAGTCAAATTGGAAAAAGGATAGTAGGGTGTGATGTATAAAAATAATACACACAATAAAATTATTCAATTATAAACATTAAAAAACTAATTATATTTATTTTTATATAAAAAGCAAATTTCTTTTAAAACAAATGCCAGTAAAAAACAAAACACTCCCATCAGCTGTTTTTATTAGTGTGTGTAGTACAGTCGAGACCTAGGAATGGCAACGGTCTGATTGAAGATGGACAGTGGTGTTTAGGCTTAACTTGTGTTGAACTAAATAGAAGTAAATTGACTGTGAAATTGATCCAAAAAAAAGGTACTTTTATTTGTATATATGAACAGGATATATGCCCAGAAAGATATAACTTAATTTATTTTAAATGGCCAAAATCTAAAACAAAAATGATTGAATTAGTGTTAAGAATTTAGTTTTTAAGATTTTTCTTTTGATTTTTGTATGTTTCAATGTTTAGTTTATTTATTTTAATAATGTAGATTTAAGAAAATAAACCCAAGATTTGTTCTCGTAAATTCTGTCCTATTCATTGTCCCTGTTGGCCCAGTAAAAATATTTGAAAACCTTTGGATTAGATTTAATATTATTTAAAATTATTAAAAATGGCATCTCTTTAGTAATAAACCAATAAAAACCAAGTGAAAAGTTTGTAAAAAGCATTTTTTTTATACGTGCAGTTTCTTAAAAATTGCACTTCTTGAACTTTTGATACTTTTTAGGGCCCCTTTTCCAAAAAGTACTGTAGAAATCAAAATTTAGTAAAAGAAAAGAGATAAAATTTCTACAGGAAATGTGGTAATTTATTGTTTATTAAATTATTATTGTTTGTTTAATTATTAATATCAATTCAATTATTATTTTTATTTATTCACCATTTATTTAAATTAAACCTTCTCAAACCTTTTTTTTATTACCACAGGGAGATTTAACTCAAAAATCCCAATAACTGCCGATGTAAAGAATTTACGAACACAAAATTTATAATGGGGATTCAGAGGCCACTGTTTTTAGTCTAAACGGTCAATCGACTTTGGAGGTAGTGCAAAAATGTAATTGATTATTTTATGCTGGACAAGTACACAGCCCAAAAACTAACGAGTTGTCAAATTCTAATCAGATCTACGTTAGGAGGTGTGAATCTTAATTTCAAACAAGTTCATAGCTATAATCCTTTCTGGGGTACAATGACATACAGTAATCTGTATTTGTGGATGCTGTTTGATACGCCATCGAAGCCTGAGGATGTAGGCTGAATCAGACTTGAGTTGTAGGCTGAATGTTTTTTGTTGGGTTCTAAGACCCTCCCTTCTTGTGCTAGCATTCTGAGCCTGTCTTCAGATCCCCTTGACTTCCCTTCCTTCCCAAACATGACCCAACACAAATAAATCTCTCAGTGTTCCAGTCCTTAATTTGTTTCTTAGATTCCACAAGTAGGTAGATGGGTGCTGTACCGCAGCACGAACCAGGTCACAGGATTAACTTGAGATATCTCCACTGAATATCTACCGGCTCCAATCGCAAACAACCAGGAAAAATACTCAACTAGTTCAGATTTTCACAAAATTTACTGCTTACTGGGAAAATAAATCTTAGCGAGTAATATTTTTTGCCATGTAACAGAAAGAATCTGCAGAGATATCCGCAGAGAGAACAGACAGAGGTGGTTGGGCATACCTGCCCTAGGGAGAGGGGAACTCATCGCTTTTATGATTGGGAAAAACTGGAATCTGATATATAACTATGCAAGGATTATAGAAATATAGAAACATGTTAATTCAGGAATTCAATTTCTAGAAACCAAACCAGTTTCTTTAGTTTATTTGATTTGTGATTATAACCATCCACGCAGGTTTATTTATTTTTATTTGGTTCTTAGCCTTAACACATATACGTTTTTAGTTATGTATTTATTTGATTATTATTTGTATTATTATAATGTATGTATACTTACTTTTTGAGTTTATTTAATTGTATAAGCTAAACTGTTCTGTGTGTCAGTACCAAATATTTGTGGTGCCAACACCGACTGACGGCCAAAATGGCCATAGTCTAAGTATTTTTTTCTTTTTTCTTAGTAATTTCTTGGCACAATTTTGTATTCTTCTTATTTTCAATAAAAACAATACTATTCCATATTCTACTGAAGATCTACTGACTCCAATCCAACAACCAGGAAAAATAACCCATTTAGGTTAGTTTTTATGACTCATGCCCGGGCTTTAACTACGAGGTAATATCGCCTACAACCAGAGCGCTCTTTCGTCACTCTGGTGGACATGAGCCCGACTCTACTGTGGGAGATTTTGCCTACCCTAAATTTTTATTCACCTAGGGTAGGGGTCTTTAACGAGTACCTGACATCGTACAGGCTCGGGACCGTCGCTTAACTTAACCAGCTCAGAAACCCCATTAGCTGTGTTCATAGTGACCGGAAGAAGGGACGTGAAAGTGTCCCGAAATTTTGTCAGAAAAAAGGAAAAAGAAGGCACCTCTAGGAGAAATGCCTGCAAAAAACAAGAATTTGTGTATTTTTTGAATTTAGTATAATATGAAGGAATGCGGCAGTGATCCGCCACGCCAAGTAAAGTTTGAAAAGTTGGAAAGCTGCCATGTATGAACTTGACAGAAAGTTTGAACGTGTGTTCTCTACATTATAACGCGCTTAGAATAACGCAAATCTGATTTTCCAGCATATCTTTGTATTGTGGCACTAAAAAATGAAATTCCGGTGACGATTCAACATCAAATTTCTGACCGATTGCATAAATTCCTTCATACTTTGTAAAGCTTGAAAAGTAAAATTGAATTATTTCATGAAAGAAATTGAATACTCACATTTTTTCCACTTATTTATCACGAAAACGGATGGGAATCCCATACACTTCGTAAATAACATTTTAAAAGAGGGAGAAAAAAATGAATGTATGCGACAAAATTGGATAAGGGGTGTTTATTATGTCATCTAGCGGCGGTGGTTGTACGATATCCGATATCTGGTCGGTAGACAGAGAACTTTAATAATGGTTATTGGCATTGTTCTGGTCTCGCGGCAACAAGTTAACCTGGATTTTATTGGAAGCCGACCTTATGTACACCAAAGTCTATATATATCCTTCATTTTTTTTAAATATATAATATTACCTTTTTTTCTTCCCCAGCTGCACATAGTTTGGAGGAAGTTATTGAATTTTCACCAGAACTTTGGTTCCAAAAATAAGAAGAAAAAAGTCCTCTCTGCCTGTGTGATCGTGAGCACGATGACTCCCAGTAGAATGGGTATATCGACACGAAATATCTTGTGGTGTCCAGAAAGGCATAAGGACGACACCTATTGATTTTCAGCCCGATCGGGTAAAGGGAAGAAGGAGGGAGGGCCTAACTCAAAAACCTCAATAATTGCCGAAGTTATGTGAAGATGGCTGATGTAGTGAGGAGTGATAATTTCACAGGTTGCAAAATAAAAATATAATCTGACCTCTCACAGATATTATTATTTTATTCTAGCCGGCTTTCGAGTTTGCCCTTACCAGACAGTCTGATAAAATATTCAAAAGAGTTACAAAAAGCAAATGAATAAATGAAAATGAAACGTCAATAAAAATAAAATACAAAAAGACAAATTAACAATTTAAAATTTAATGGAAGGGGACCGATACATTATTCCGGTGCCCCATCTGACTCAGTTGTGACATATATACTGAATTTATTATCGATACATTCATTATATCGGCAGTTATTAGGGTTTATGAGTTAAGCCCCACTGTTATACATCTGATTCCCCCATCCCTTCAGCCAATTTCGCGTACGTGCGTGGTCAATTTTTCCTGCACAAAATCTCGCGAATAAAAATGATATCGATTCTACTTTATTGCTCAATCGAGGAGTATTAATGTCAATATGATCCTAAAAACATTTTATCAAAATCGGTCCAGCCGTTTTTTTGTATAAACAAGAATATTGCAAAAAAGTGGATTTTAGAATTTCTTGAAAAAGATTTATCCGATATAATTTGTTTTGGTGGCAACTTAAAATACCTTTCAGAAATTCTGATGGAGTTGTTATCAAATAACATCTCATAGTTTTCATATTATTAAAAAAATGATTTTAAAAAAAACAATAAATAACGAATATTAATAACGATTAAGAGAATGAATCGAAAATGTATTTTATTGACTTTTCGCTAACTCTCCTGTGTTATTATTATTGTTGTTATTATTTTTTTTTTTTTTATATGCATTGTGTTATATATAATATATATTATATATACTATATTTTATTAAATTGGTGCATAAAGATAATACATGAAGATTCACACTATTTTATGATATATTTTTCTACAACAATTATAATATATAAAGAAATTAAATGAGTTCTATCTTTACCGATTTTTAGTCGGTGAGAATTTTTGACGGAGGTGTGTTTGGACGCGTTTAAAAGTACAGTTCTCATTTTCTTCCGACTACTTCAGATTAAAATCGGACAGATTGAAGTCGGTCTTGTTCTAGACCTTAGGGTGCAGAGAGGCGAAAGACACATCAGAGAACCTGCTTGTTAATATTATTATGATTACAATACTTCGCGTAGATCGGGATGTAAATAACTGAAATACATCGACGGAGACTATTTGACAAGTAAACTCTCTGAAACAATCTACTTTCTCATCGGCTACATATAAATACTATAACATCACAGACGAGACCTCAAACAAATGTTTGGCTAAAATTTATCCAATTTATTTGAAGTTTTTATATTATTAAAAATTATTCTCCCTCTCAACAAAAAGGAGCAAAATCAAAGGAAAAAATACTGCGGAGCCGCTAGCTGGAAGGAAACATAAATACAGAAAAAAACGTAAATACATAGAAAACATCTAACATGAAAAGGATGAGGATTTTCATTTTTAAGTGTGCTTGTCCCTGGGGTGAGGTGGATCTGGAAAAGGGTGAGGTTCTCTCGACTTTAAACCTGGTTTACATTATTTTAAGGGAAATTCTAAACCCACATGAATTACATTTGAGCTATTCTACATAATTTTTTTTCATACTTGAGGGAGGGGAGAGCGGGACATTTTATTATTCTGGGATATCATCCCTTAAAAATAAATATACAATAAAATAAAAACAAAGTAATAGCGAGTATTAGTCTTCAATAATCAATTAAGTTTTCGCTCTCCCTCCAAAGCCAATCAACGGGCAAACTCAATAATGGCTCTAAATACTCATACTAAGTTTTGTAGTACTCAATATTTTCCATGGAATAATTCCTCAGCTATATAAAGTAATGTACTCGATCGAAAATTGCTAAGTTTTCACAGGAATTTCATAGAGGTTTCTGAATCCTCATACTAAATTTTGTGTCAATATATAAGGTACATTACATCGACAGTTATAATGATTTTTGAGTTAAGTCCTCTGATCCCCTTTTCTTTTCGGCTGATTTCGATGAAATTTAACAGGTTTCGTCGTTATGTTCATGTAATGTTTACACATCGGCAGTTATTAGGGTATTTAAGTTCAGTCCCTCTTTTTGTCCTTCTCTTCGACCGATTTCGCGGAAAATCAATAAGTGCAAATAAGTTAAAAATAATGGGGTTTTAAATTTTTAATATAAATTTCATGTTGGTATTATAATCAAATCGGCAGTGATTGGAATTTTTAAGTTGATTCTCCCTTTCTTTTTGCCGATTCAGGGGAAAATTGATCGGTGGGGGCCTTATAGGGCTTTGAATTAACAAACGAACTGACATATATCATCATACATAAGTACTCGTGGTCAGGACGTCAACGTGAAGAAGTCATCTAGTGACGCACATGAATGAATTGCAAGGATCGCTCTTTAGCCATTGCGCCAAAACCTACTTATCTCCTCTACTGACGTTGTATACACCTAGGGACCTAAGCATCCTATGCTTCTATCTAATTCTAAAAATAGACAAAAAGAACTATGAACGGAAACAGTACGTCCCACTTTAACCAGCCATTTTGGCAGGAAGCAAGCCGAGTACACAAATGGATTTTTGGGAGCTGAAAGTATAAAAGCTGTATATGGCTCAAAGATGTATCTGGGAGGTAAATTCAATTTAAGCACGCCGTCCTTCGGATGGGACGTTAAACGATGGTCCCGAGCCTGTATGATGTCAGGTACTACCAGAGTAACAAAAGTGACTTTTGGTAGTAGACAAAATGACCTTGTAGACCGGGAAAGAGTCATAATAAATAAATCACTATTGCTGAATGAAAAAGGATTGTGAAAAATTCAGCTTGATAGGTGTTTTTAGAATGACCAGAATCTATTTTATTATTTTAAATGTAGAGAGTACAAATGCATCCGGAATTTCTTTTTTATTTGGAGACGGGCCAAATGCATTTTGGATTAAACCCAGAAGAATACAACTTTTGCAGAATGTACCAGTGTAAATAAGATAATAGGTCTATATAGACATATTTTATATAGAAATAAAAGGCGTCGTTTTCTCATTGTTTTTTCTTCCCAACCAGAAACAGTTTTCAACGCAACTGCGTCATCATCTGAGGTACATCTCCCATATAGAGTGGTGTTCCATTAGACACGATGGTTGACAACTGGTCTCGAAAAAAACGTTGAGTAGACGGCGTCTTCTATTCCTATGAGAAATCTCGTCGCATAACATCTTACTAACACAAATATTTTAAACTTCAGATCCAAAAATCAAAAATTTTTTTTTTACTCCTCCAGCTGTACGAAGCATAGCAGAAGTTATGAAATCGGTCAGAAATTTGAGTTTCCATCAAAAGAAAATCCTGTCTGTCTGTGGGTCTGTGTGTAGGTGTGAACTTGATAACTCCTGGGTGTAGTGTACTCATAAGGGTCTATTCCGCTTATATATACTCAACCAAATACCAAAGGGATGAGGGGAGGGGGTGTCTTAACATAAAAACTCTGATAATGCAAATGTATTGTGAATTTATAGACATAAAATTTAATATGTAAATTCAAAACTTAATAAAGACGACATTTATTAATTGGCCGAATGGAGGAGAGGGGTCAGAGAAGTGTGGCTCAACTCACAAACCCAAATAACAGCCAATATAATGAATGTATCGTCACGAAAATTAGTTTGAGGATTCACAAGTTAGTACTTCAGATCCGAAAATCAGTTTTCACCCAAATTTCACTGACCCCAAAATTTGTTGTTCATTTTTCCAAAAATGAACGTTTTCTAAGAACACAATTACTCTATATAGAATGAACGTATCGACACGAAATTTTATTTGTGCATTCAGAACCCCATATGGACGACGCCTATTAAATAACTGCCATGTACAATTCACCCCCCCTCCCCCTCTGTCTACGGATGCCTATAAGGCCCCCTTGTGAGTGTGAATACAGCAATCTTTCTAGAGAGAGGTGAACAGACCCAGCTACTGTAGACAACCAAGGTTGACATATCGGTCTCAATTAAAATGTCCCCTAACATACATAGGAACATATGTCAACAAACATCAACAGGCTCTATCTACGTCCACTCAGTGATATGTCACATATAAATCAACTAACCACTGAAATGAAACTTAACTTTTTTACTTTTCATATGTAACTGTAAATATCTACAGCGGAGTGTCAATAATCGAAGAAATAATTATCTGGAAATTTCTAAAATTAGTAATATATATTCGGAAGAACGGACAAAACCATATTGGGCATAACTAAACATTGTTCTCATAGACATAAAAGATTTTGTCTTACCTCTGTTTTATTTTTGACCAGATCCGGTTTTCAACGCAACAGCGTCATCATCCATGGTCATGCCACTGCACACCCCACCCGTACAGTATAGAAGCTAAAGGACGACTAGGCCTCTACGATGTACGGTTATGATGTTCGCTGATGATGATGTTGTTGCATTGAAAACCGGTTCTGGTCAAAAATAAAATAGTGGGCAAACAACTTCTTTTAGGTTAGGTTAGGTTTTATGACTCATGCCCGGGCTTTAACACAGAGGTCATATCGCCTACTACCAGAGCGCTCTTTCGTCACTCTGGTGGACATGAGCCCGACTCTATTGTGGGAGTCCTAAATTTTGCCTACCCTAAATTTTTATTCATCTAGGGTAGGGGTCTTTAACGAGTACCTGACATCGTACAGGCTCGGGACCATCGCTTAACGTCCCATCCGAAGGACGGCTTGCTTAAGTTTATTTTACCTACCAGATAAAATAAACTAAGGGCCTCGGTCGGGTTACGAACCCACGACCTTGAGCTCAGAAGTCAAGCACGCATACCACTGAGCTACCGGCGCCCTCCAACTTCTTTTATTTTTATGAGAAATCTCGTCACACATTTTATTATCGCATATAAATATTGTTCTTCCCTTCTTGAAATAAACAAATCATTAATATCCTTCCCCACTTGCTCTTGAAAACAATAGATACAATAAAAAAATTTAATTAATTTAAAAAATTTTTATTTAGAGGAAACCCTTTATTCGGAAACAGAATTTTTTTTTTCATTGTTCAAAAAGGGAAAAAATAACTGTAATTTAAATATCGTACATAAAAGCTCGTTAGTTGTGATTCATGCCCGGGTTTTAATTACAATGCCATATCGCCTACTACCTGTGGAAGTCCTACCTAGGTTTATTCACATATTTAACGAAAACCTGTATTTGTATAATTTTATTATTATCATTGGTTGTTTAGTTATTTAGTATACTGATATTTGAAATTTGTTAATTAGTTTATATTTAGTTATTTTGACTCATTCATGGGCTTTTACTATGAGGTCACATCGCCTACTACCATAACTCTGCCTCCCCAGGTTTAGTTATCTAAAATCGGGGGCTTTATCAAGGCCAATCGCTTAATGTCCCATCCAAAAGACGGCGTGCTCAAGGTATTTTTTTTTACGTCTCAGATAAAAAACGTAAAGGCCTCGAACGGGCTTCGAACCCGTGATCTTGAGTTCAGTAGGCATTAGATTACAACATTACTACATTCTTCCTGTTGGCATTCAGGCATCAATCAAACTACCTACATCTATATGCCAGTAAAGTCTGGAAGTTAAACGGCAGGCATGGCCCCTAGGGCTTGTGGTGGACAGAAACAGGAACGAAAAAATTAAAGTAATGTCCTCGTTTTCCGAATTTCCGAACACAAGAAATTCCTTCATATGTGTACATCCATCAATTAATGGATGTCAGAATTTTTTCAGGATCATAATAGCACATTGATTCTCCAGGCTAATGGGACGCCTAGCTATTTCGGCCTCTTCTCTTGCTTCCTCCAACCATACAAAGTATAAAGGAAATTATGCAATTGGCCAGAAATTTGATGTGGAGTTTTCAATGGAATTCATGAAATGACTGATTTGACTAAGTGACTACGACATATAAATAATTGGAATCGGAATCAGGCGGTTGGAAAACATGAAATTTTAGTGTCACCTCAACTTCGAATTTCAGACCAATTTCATAACTTTCTCTTATATATGAGGAGTAACTCATTTTCCGAAAAATTGTGGGTTGGTCCGCTCTGGCTCCAAACTCCTCATGTAGTAAGTACAATTTCTTTCTACATAATGTGATTTTTTTCTTTTGAGACAGTACCTATGTGCATGATCTTATTCAAAAGATTGGGTTTGCAAAATGGATGCAAGATTTGGTGAACTGGGACTAGCCGAAGACAAATGTGATTCATGAGCTAAACATGGAGCCAGAGCGGACCAACTGGTTTAAACTGAACAGGAAGAAAATGGCAATTGAAAATTGAGTACATTTTGTTTATCTCCATAAATGGGCCCCAAATATTTATTTATATTTGAAATTTTAGAATAGTATTGGATGAGTGATCCCTTTTTGTGTTCTATAAAGTTTTTGAAGGCCGTATGATCCATTGTGACTTTGAAAATATATGCACAAAATATTTGTGGACTAAACTTAAAGTGCTGCTATCTATCACTGAAGTGAAGAAACAGTGTTCCACACTGGTTTTGAAAAAAGGGAACCTATGCCAACATCAGGATGGTAATAACTCATTTTCCGAAAAATTGTGGGTTGGTCCGCTCTGGCTCCAAACTCCTCATATAGTATGTACAATTTCTTTCTACATAATGTGATTTTTTTCTTTTGAGACAGTACCTATGTGCATGATCTTATTCAAAAGATTGGGTTTGCAAAATGGATGCAAGATTTGGTGAACTGGGACTAGCCGAAGACAAATGTGATTCATGAGCTAAACATGGAGCCAGTGACAAGCACATGGTAATCAGTCCAGGAATGCAGCCTTCACACAGACAGCTCATCAGATGCAGATACTCAAAATAGTCTTCAGGCTAGAAGAGCATTCACCAGTTTTTAGGGCCCAGTTTATATGCAGCTCTAAAAGACAGAACGAATTTCAGCCCTTGTCAAATAAAATTCACATTTTGTTTGTTTTGTTAAACAAAGTGACAGTCTTTACGACTTTCATCCTAAAGCTATTTTCTGGAATTTTGTTGACTTTAAAGCAAACGGACGCTCAGTGGGGCAAAAAATTAAAAAAAGTATACTTTTGACCAAACATTTGTGGCCCGTTATTTTATCATAGCAGCTTCGCCTGGAGTACCTTTAAGCCTAGTAACCTAGTAACATTATCTGCCTGGTTAGTAACTTTAAGTTGAAATTACCAATGATTTTGAGGTCTGTGGTTTATAACTTACCAGCCCCCCCCCCCCACCCCCATCAAATAGGTAATCAGATGATAAAAAGTTAGAAATTTGAGGGAAAATTAATTTGGTCTCAGTGTATCTGGGAGTTGCGGAGGAACCAGGGGGCAGCTAACGCCATCCGGAGCACCTTGTTCTCAATGGCCTGGAGACGCCGTAACTTGGAAGGAGCCGCTCCACCTTACACCTCGTAAATCACCAGGTGTCGGAGGATCGACTTGTATAAACAACAATAAATTTCTTAGCATTATAAAAAATAAAGAGAATACATACTTTTTCATTTTTGTTCCAGTGTACATCATGGAGAAGATACATCAAGAATTTCGCAGAAGAAGCAAAATATATCGATTTATGCATTACCAATTACTTTTATTATTTTATTTAAGTTATCGATATTAATCAGTCTTTTACAGCTGCATATAAACAATAATATTTAATGCCATTAAACTATAATGTGGTAATAGGATACGTCAGAAAAATGTAGACATCATGATAGCTTGATAGCTAATAAAATACATCAGTGACTTTCGGTGCATACATATATATATTGAGACCATTTTTGGAAAACGTCTATCCGAATTTGTATATTTCAGTTCGTCCGCCACTTTATTAAGTCTGTAAATTTCGTCGAAACATCACATGATCAATTTTTAGGTGCAATTAAGAAATTTCATTAAATTTATATTCCAAAATGACTTAAGGAAATTATGGTCTTACTATAATAAAATGTATTTAGACAGATTAGGAAGACAGTTTTTCTCAAATGTCACTGACAGGTCTATGGGAATGTTTCGTGCAGATCCGAGCTGCCCATTGAATATTATTAGAGACTGATTCAGACAATTTGAATATCGGAACAGGCAAAAGATCAGCGTAATGACTGAACGTTTGACAAGGATTGAATACCTCAATGAGCTGTATATAGTCAGTTGAGGAGTCCACCGATATGGCACCTCTGCAACAAGCAGTCCTTCTTTGGACATGTTGTGCTGGCCAAGATACCATCAGTCCTTCAGTTCACTTAAGTGAACATCAGGGTGGACAATTATCTTATTAGAGTGTCAACAATCATTCTAGACCGAAACACATGAATATGTGATTTGTGAGAGGTTCTCTATGTGACCGCTCGAACTCAGCAATTATAAAGTAGCTATGAAGATGTCACTATGCTAACTTAGATATGATTCGGTTTTAGCCAAAATCATTGGAAAAATAAGACCACTTTACTTTGAAGTTTAAGTACATTTTACAATGCATTTCTTCATGCATTTTTTGTAGAGAATATCAAGAGGCACAATTTATAATCATAATACATTTTTCGATAGACGCCCGGTTTGCGAGATACATGCCGAAAACCAGCCTTCTAGTAATTTTTTTAGACGTTTGCTTGATTTAAGCAAAAACGAATAGTCTTATCGAAACGTCAATTATAACTAAAAATGTTTATTATTAAATTTCCAAACGATAATATCCCTCAGATATGAGATAGAACCAATAAGAACATAGTTATAGAGCTCCAAAGTATGTACAATAGATTTCCTTAGGATAAATTTCGATGTATTGTTTAAATTGTAACGCATAGCAACAGTGGTATGGACGACCGAGGCCCTTAGTTTATTTTATCTTGGAGGTAAAATAAACTTAAGCACGCAGTCCTGCGGATGGAACGTTGTTTCGAAACCCGGCCGAGGCCCTTAGTTTATTTTATCTGGGAGGTAAAATAAACTTAAGCACGCCGTCTTTCGGATGGGACATTAAGCGATGGTCCCGAGCCTGTACGATGTCAGGTACTCGTTACACCTACCCCTTGCCCAAGGTGAATAACAATTTAGGGTAGGCAAAATTTAGGGCTCCTACAGTAGAATCGGGCTCATGACCACAAGAGTGACGAAAGAGCGCTCTGGTAGTAGGCGATATGACCTCGTAGTTAAAGTCCCGGCATGAGTCATAATAACTAGGTAACAGCAACTTATTTTAAAATATATTTTTACTACTAGTAGTTTTTTATTAAAAATATTAGATAGTAGTATTAGATTAAAAATAAAGAAAAAAGATAAGAAATATTGATGTGATCATAACAGGATTTTCTTATACCATCCAAGTTTTTACAGATCACTACCCCTTCTCCCTCTGAAATTCTGGCATTATTGGGTATAAGAAAGTCACTCACAGAATTATGATGTAAAATGAAACAAAAAAAACCGCTGAAGCCAAAACATTATTTTCATATAGGTACCCAAAAATGCCAGTACAAAATGAATTTGAGAGGGGGGCAGGGAAAGGAGAATGATCTGTACAAAAGTGGTTGGTATTAAAAAAATCCTGTCATAGTCCCATCACATATTTTTTGTTCATGTTGTAGTGAACATGATACGATGAGTCCTTTAGTCCACTTTAGTGACCACCAGAGTGGACAATTATCTTAAAAGGCGATCAACAATCTTCCTTGACCATAACACTACAATGAGTCTTTGAAACTCGATCCCAATTAATTTTTTAACCTCACTTTTCACTGGCCCAAATAAACCTGGCCCTATTTGTCATGTAATTAAAAGACAACCAAAGGAGAAAATATGACCAAAATGAGAAAATATTCAAAGGTGGGGTTAAAAAAATAATATTCACAACAGTGTCAAGTTCTGAGAAGCTTTCAACACATTTAGGGCGTAGTTTATATTTTCTGTACCAGGAAAAAAAAATTGCCGGTGAATCACCGACTATGTATTTCACCCGAACGAATTAATCAATTAACTTTTCGCTCCCCCTCCAAAACCAGTCGGCCATTTCCGCTAATATTGAACTGTTGACTTACATAGTGGCTCCTAAATTCTCATCCTAAATTTTGTGTCGATACATTCATTACATCGGCAGTTATTAGGGTTTTTAAATTGAGCCCCCCCCCCCTTTCCTTTAGCCGATATCACTGAAATTAGACAGGTTATGTCCTCCCGTACTTTACCTACTGATATTCAGCCAAATCGGTCAAAGGGAAGGGGGATTAGGTGAGACAACTCAAATAACTACCGTTGTAATAAATGTGTCGACACAAAATTTCACACATATTAATTTTCAGGGGATTGGACAGAAGGGAAGGAGAGGATCAGAGGGGCGGCTCAACTCAGAAACCCCAATAATTGCCGATGTATTGAATGAATCGAGATTAAATTTCATATTTGAAGTGAAAACCCAATGAGGACATAACCTGTGAAAGTTCAAAGGTATTGGCAGAAGAGTAGGTGGGGGGGGGGGGGGGGGGGGTTCATGGGAGGGGGCTCAATTCAAAAATTCTAATAACAGCCGATGTAATGAATATATCGACAAAAAAATGTATTATCAGTATTTGGGAGCCCCTATATAAGTCAACTATTGAATAATAGCGCAAACAATCGACTGCCTTTGGAGGCGGACCGAAAATTTTTGGAAACATTTCTGGTCGCAAGTAGAACAGTGGGAAGACAATGTCTTTTATTAAAAAAAGTTCTTTTGCAGTTCACATTCACTATGTTTACACATAACTATGAGAGTACTACTAATCGAACTCAAAATTATTTTTTTCAGAATTGGGTATCTTTGCATTACGGAAACATTTTCACTGCCTCTAGAATGCCCATTACGTGGGATACTACTCAACGCTAGTGGCCCAACCTAAAATTTTAAGAATCGGGGACAAACAAAAATGCCAAAAACCTATATAAATGTAGGCTCGATAACTTACATTAGCTAAATTATACCACAAGTTCTTCACTAAATAATATATCAAATTCCATTGATGCCAATGAAAAGAAATGTTACAAATTGGAGAGACGAAATCAATAAAAATCAGACCATGTAGGAGATGTTATTTTGACTTACAGAAGACAACAAAACTAAGTTTAAACCAATAGATTGCTAAAGTAGGTCGAAGTGTCCACTCAGGGCCGACAATCGACCGACCCACTTTAATACTAAACGGATCGTAAACAGCCGATCTGGGTCTCCAAACAGCGCTATACTTCGTAAAAGTGGTGGACACGAATTGCACTTACAAAGCTTGCATTACGGACACACATAAAGTTGACGGGGACCTCATTACGTTTTACAGCATCGATTTGAGTCAAATAGCCTACGATACACTAGTATCGTATAATGAATGACTGCAATAAAAGTTGCATAATACTAAGTCTCACAAAACAACAAATGTAAATTCTGCAACAAATGCGGTTGCAATAGATGATTTGAAATTGAGTCCATACACCGAAACAGTAATCAATAATGCAAGTGGTATATGAAATGCAAAAAATATTGTCTATTTCACATAATATATAAAATATATGGGAGTACCTTCGGTATTGTACCTTCTTCAGCTACGATTTAACTATCTTCAAACACAGTATTTGTCAAATTGTGGCTGAAGATGTTAGCAATACCGAAAGTACTGCCATATATTTTATATATTATGTGAAATAGACAATATTTTTTTTAAATCATACATTTTTCTTTATTGCTGAAAAGTGAAAATCCTTTGAAAACTCGAATTTTTGCACCATTACAATACTTTCTTATGATATATGATAAGGAAGTAATAATAGAAGCAATAACAGTGTGATAAGAATGCACGTTTAATTATAATATGCTAGCGATTAATGTCGTTAGTTAATTATGTACATCCTATATACGAGTATATATTACTATTATCTGATAATATTACGTTGTGTAATTTTGTGTTCTGTTAAATGTGAATATGTCTCCAAGACGAGAATTTATTTATTGACAAAACTTTTGTTATGAATAATTTTTTGGCAATACTGACGATAGTCGTGTAATTACAATATAACCTCAATTAGAAAAATCAGAATAATTTTGAAAGTATTAATTTAATTTATGGCTCATTTATTAGTTAAAAATTGTTGATAATAAATCAGAACGAATTTTCACAACGCTAGAATAGTTAACAACAGCATCTGACTTCATTTGGCATCAGTAACACGACAACGAAGTAAAGACGCCGTCAGAGCTAGAGCCAGTCACGAACACTCGCTAATGCCCTCTACATCTTCGCTCGGATGCGCACTGACTCATCTGTTCGTGATATATACCGTTTTTCGTCAAAATTTCATGAGATTAGTAATGTATGGATTATGAATGTGGAAAGAGATGGTGTGAATCACTTCTACCATGACAACCAGTGCGACGAACTAAAAATGTTTTAATTGAATCGGGAACAGTGCAGAAATCTCATAGATGGTTCACAAGGGAAGTTACGAGCAGCTCCAGACTGCACTAATTTTTTTATCCTATAGGAATGTAAATGTGGTGGCAGCGAAAGAACCCAACTGCTATATTAAATAATTCGAAGAGAACTTCGTAGATTTCCCTAGAGATTAAGTTTTTTTGGAGTGGAGGATTAACATAAAAACAAAATTGAATACAGAAAAAACAAAATATTACAGAAAGAAAAGTGAGAAAAATTTGTATTATAGTAATATTAATTTAAATGTATAAATTAGGTTATAATTACCTAAGCATTGATTGAGCTTATTAATTTAAAATGAGTTAGAATGTTTGACTATTGAAGCAAGTTAATATATTTAAAAAAATAAACAATAGAACACAAAATTACACAATATTTAGTTCCTTATTACGATTATGCCCGGACTTTAACTATGAGGTCATAACGCTGGAGCCCGACTCTACTAGTGGGAGTCCTAAATTTTGCCTACCCAGGTTAAGTCGCAGAGTACAGACTCGGGACCATGTCGACATGACACAAAAAAAAACAGAAAGAAAAAAACCAAAAATCGGCAGTGCTGAGACCTATAAACGATGTCAGAAAAAATGGTAGGGCAGGAAAATTGAAACCGATGTAAAAATGGTAACTGTAAAGGTTACACATTTATCAAGTGTCCCAAATGTAAGTTAAACTTGTCCCTCAACAAGATGAACAATTGGTTTTATTTATATCAGCAATGAGAAATTTTATTTCACTCTTTATTTTTGTTCATCCACTCTGATCAAGAGGTGTATAAGCAAAAAAATGTTGTGAAAATAGTACTGAATAATGTGTTGGTTCGAATGTATCGTACATTCTATAAATTTACCATAATTGTGTAAAGTGGGTTATGAAAAAGTAATGTTTCAGTTTGATATAATTCCTGAATTTCAGAGGAAACTTGGGCGACATTAATAACAATTGAATAATACAAGTTTCAAGACCATTAAAAAAAAATATGCGTTTCTTAACGCCTTTTAATCAAAATTTAGTGAGGTTATGGTTTAATGTTGGTATCATTGCATATTTTGATAAATTTACCTTGCCTTGAGAGTTCTGTTAATAATACTTTTTTTTCGGATATAAATGGCACATATCTGTGGTCACAGGGAATAAATTGGTATGTCTAAATTCGTAACTTTTCAGGGCAGCACTTTTTTAGTTTGGCATTAATCGTGTAAATCCAGTTTTTGGAATAAATAAATTATGTTCCCATCATTATTAATCATATTCCTTCTAAATGTATAGGAGTGAATGAAAAAAAATTTTGTTAATCCTTTCTTGGATTTCCCCTTAGTTACCTAATCATTCCCCATCACTTACCTAATTATTGACCACACTTACCTAATTTTTATACACACTTACCTAATTATTAACCATACTTTTTGAAATACTACTCGTGAATGATGCCTCTCTAAAGTTGATTCAACTGAAAACGTCCTCTTCACTTGGAATAGTCTGTCGTAGTAAATGCAGTTATCTCGTGAATGATTCCTCAAAGAAGTAGATTAAGTTGATTTAACCGAGAACATACACAATTTTACGAGGTACCAAGAAAACCACATCTTTATAATCTGTTCTGAGCTCCCAACTTCTTCACAGTGCGCAGATGGCTTGGGAAATCATCACAGTACACTTAACTCATCTTGGCCATTTTACGACAACAACTTATTCCCTGTGACCATATATACAGGGTGGCCCAGATAAGCGGGCCACAAGTGAAATAACTCCTAAACGGTTAGAGATATCAAAATTGTACATAGGACTAAAGTTGTAGCACTTGCCAAGAGCTATTGTATGGCGTCCTCGAAAAGACATAAATGACTCTTTTAATGGCTCAAACAGCCCTTCCAAGGGCGGGGTTCCTATTGACCCTTAACTTTCATTACATTTTATTAAAGTACTAAAGAAACAAGGAAGAACTGTGCAAACAGATTTTTGATACGTCAAGTAGTTCTCGGAATAAAAAAAGGTTAAAGTTGCACGTTTTTCTTATTCAAGTTATTAAATTCCAACTAACTTCAGAATAGGTTAGGAACTAACTTCAGAATAAGAAAAACGTGCAACTTTAAACGAACGTTTTTGTTCCGAGAACTACTTGACGTACCAAAAATCTGTTTGCACAGTTCTTCCTTGTTTCTTTAGTACTTTAATAAAATGTAATGAAACTTAAGGGTCAAAAGGGAACCCCGCCCTTCGAAGGGCTCTTTGAGCCATTAAAAGGGTCATTAATGTGTTTTCGAGGAAGCCATACTATAGCTCTCGGCGAGTGCTACAACTTTAATCCCATGAACAATTTTGATATCTCTAACCGTTTAGAAGTTATTTCACTTGTGGCCCGCTTATCTGGGCCACCCTGTATATATTTCAGTTCATTTCGGTTGTCCTATTTTCACACTTAACTTCTAGCAAGATCGGGTTATCTGATAACCCCAAAGTAAGTTTTATTTGAGTCTCTTGGTCATGAAGCTGTTTCAATTAGACGATAAAGTCGAAGAAGAAATCGGACAACGAACTGAACAGAGAATGAAGGAAACAAAACAGGAACTCGTTAAAAACAAATTAGACATAAAACAGACAAACCCCAGCTTCAATGGTTGGAATTAGTGAAAAAAAAGACAAGAACAAAAAGAAACCACTCCTTAACGATGTGTCCATTAGTTGGTCTTATGGTAGCTACTCTTGTTGGGCATGTCAAACGATGTAATTAGGAGAGTGGATGTAAGGCACATCTCTGCACAATGGTCAGCAAGAGTGAAACCCTCCCTTCACAATA
Organism: Aradus depressus; assembly: GCA_963662175.1. Taxonomy (NCBI): domain Eukaryota; kingdom Metazoa; phylum Arthropoda; class Insecta; order Hemiptera; family Aradidae; genus Aradus; species Aradus depressus. Next base: position 34,628,286 of record OY759215.1, read on the forward strand.
CAGCCACTACTTGAGCCGTTCAGGAGCTAAGTTAAACCGTTTTAAGCCCTTTTTTTAAATTTGTCAAGTCAAACTCCCTTCTTTTGAAGAAATAAATCGTTTTTTTTTTTTTAAGAGAAACTTCTTTAGAGAGACTAGTGAATCGGAATAACCTCGACATAAAAAATCAAACATAAAACGCTAAGGAGAGGGGGATGAGTAGCGCATGCGTACAAGTCAAGTACAAGTTTAGGTCGGTGTCGATGCATCAGGTGTTGTGTCCTACGTGTGTTGAAATAATACGTATGATAATTAATTTTATACATTTAGCTCTATTCTGAGTTAGTGTTAAATAGTTAAAAATGCCAAAAACTTCAATGGAACGTGTTCGACAATTCCGTGCAAAACAAAAGCAAATACAGCAACAAGGAAGTTAACATAAAGATAATTTTTAATAATTATTGATCATTAAAATTATTGATCTCTTATTGATTAAATTTGAATTATTGATTAAAATTTTTCTATTCAAAATTAATTTACTTAATTCAATGTACACAAGTAAACTTGAAGGTAAACGTGGAGATATGCCCCCAGGGGGACAAAGAAAACAACAGCTGATCGTCGTCATGAATATCGACAACGTATTAAAGAAAGTCGTAATTAATTGTTTTAAAGAAAAACTTGATTTAACAATTTCCAACAAGTCAAAACAATCTACAACCACACATGGTACAACTATCGATGCTGTTTTTACAAGATATCTTCACAAAATTGATACAAGAATATTTATATCGCACTTTAGTTATCACAAACCACTGGTAACATTTGTAAGAAGACAAAAGAAGTTTCACTTCAACCGTGCGCTTATTTAGTTGTTTTTTTGTCTTTTTTTTTTTTTTTTTTTGGGGGGGGGGGGGGCAATTCAACCTTGAAGGGTCATCAGTGCCCGAAACAACGAACCATATTGTCAGGCTAATAGCAAAAAAATGTGATGTGGCCATTACAGGTCTTTCTTATACCAACCACGCTTATCAATCTCTCTCTCTCACTCTCTCTCTCTCTCTCTCTCTCTCTCTCTCTCTCTCTCTCTCTCCCTCTCCCTTCTCAAAATCATTACATTCTGGCATTACTGGGTGAATGAAAGTAATGAGATAGCGTCAGAGGTATGTTTTTGTTTCATTGTATAGCGTTATTGTGAGAGTGTATTTCTTATACCTAGTAATGTCAGTATGAATTTGAGAAGGGCAGGGGGAGAGAGAGAGAGTGATCTGTGTGGTTGGTATAAGAAAGTCCAGAAATAGCCACATCACATATATTTTACTTGAGGGCGCCGGTAGCTCAGTGGTATGCGTGCTTGTCTTCTGAGCTGAAGAACGTGGGTTCGAAACCCGACCGAGGCCCTTAGTTTATCTGGGAGGTAAAATAAACTTAAGCATGCCGTCCTTCGGATGGGACGTTAAGCGATGGTCCCGAGTCTGTACGATGTCAGGTACTCGTTAAAGACCCCTACCCTAGGTGAATAAAAATTTAGGGTAGGCAAAATTTAGGACTCCCACAGTAGAGTTGGGCTCATGTCCACCAGAGTGACGAAAGAGCGCTCTGGTAGTAGACGATATGACCTCGTAGTTAAAGCCCGGGCATGAGTCATAAAACCTAACCTAACCTAACCTATATTTTAATTTTACTTTCTTATCATTATAGTATAAGAAAGTACCTATAGTATTCGTGCGAAAATCCGAGTTCGAGGTTTCAATGGATTTTCACGTTTCAAGGTCTCCTGAATACGTTTTGACTATTTTCGAGATGATGTCTGTCTGTGCGTGTTTGAGTATGTGATTGGAACGTTGTGAGCGCTCTACCACAAAAACGATTGTAGCTGTAAACTTGGAAAAGAAACTCTTATGTGCTAACTTCGATCTGGTTAGAGTTTGGTCTAAATTGGATGAAAATTGAGACCACTTGGGGCCTGAGTACATTTTGAAAGATACCGCTTATTTATACCGCTCTTCCTCAAAATCATTTCATACTGGCATTACTGGGTATATGAAAGTGAAAACTCCCATAGTAAAGTCGGGCTCAAAGTCCACCAGAGAGCAGAGAGGCAGAGAACGCACCTAGAGCGGCAAAAAGCCCTCTGAAAGTAGACGATATGATCTCGTAAATAAAACCAGGGCCTGAGTCACAAGACAATAGACGCCAATTCCACTTGACCTATTATAGTTTTCTTGTTAACAGGCCATGAACCGGCTCTCGCCTTCTGAAATAGACTAGTATCTCTGTTTTCAATTAGGACTCCTAAGATGGGAGAGCTGGTCTCGTGTTGATCTAGTTAAGGTATCTTATCCAGGGGTATAAATCCAGAATAATCAGTGAGGCCTCATGCGGCCGATCAGCTAGTCAAATATCATCAGACACTTCCTGGCCGGTCTGGTCTGGAAGTGTGACTTGGAGCCACTACAGGACCTTGTTTCATCGCGGACCCAATTCTTACATAAATTCCAATATATCTACTACTGTATTGGCAACTCAGAAATTAAATACTCTATCTTCTACAGAACCTATATAAATACATAGTAACTAGGCTTCTAAGCCACATTATTATTCCCCCCGTATTTTTATTGTTGCAGAAAATTTAAATTATTTTTTTTGGTTTGTTAATTATTTTTAACCATCATGTTGTTAAGCAAGAAAAATTATATCCTAAACAATATTATATTTAAAAGGAAGGAGGAGAGATGAGGTTTGTGGTCGATAGAAAAAAAACTTGTAGAATTTCTGCCAAGCTTTCGGCAAAGAGTGTACCTTCTTCAGGGCCTGTATTGACATATATACATTATCAGAAAGGTTATATAATCTACAATTACCTATCTTTACAATTATTTTAACTTAAAAACAAATAATAATAATTTTAAAGTTATATTCGCTATTGATATAGGTTGTTGAGAGGGCGCCGGTAGCTCAGTGGTATGCATGCTTGCCTTCTGAGCTCAAGAACGTGGGTTCGAAACACGGCCGAGGCCCTTAGTTTATTTTATATGGGAGGTAAAATAAACTTAAGCACGCCGTCCTTCGGATGGGAAGTTAAGCGATGGTCCCGAGCCTGTACGATGTCAGGTACTCGTTAAAGAACCCTGCCCTAGGTGAATAAAAATTTTGGGTAGGCAAAATTTAGGATTCCCAAAGTAGAGTCGGGCTCATGTCCACCAGAGTGACGAAAGAGCGCTCTAGTAGTAGGCGATATGACCTCGTAGTTAAAGCCCGGGCGTTAACATAGGTTGTTGTTTAGACACATTTAGTTGTAGTGTTTTTTATTCTCTATGACATTATAAATAATATTCAATTAATAGTATAAATGATGTGATAATCAGCCAATTTCACGTCTTCTCAAGATATTGGTTAAGGTAACCATAGCATAAGGGAGTGGTTATACCAGTTTATAACTCTTCGATGGTACTTCATCAACGGTCTCAGTTTTTTTTTTTTACTTCCCTAGCTATACGAAGTATAGGAGAAGTTATGTAATCGGTCGAAAATTTAATGCTGAGTTGGCAGCGGAATTTCATGTTTTCCGACCCCGTGATTCCAAAAATGAAAAAACAAAATGTCTGTTTAAATGAATTATACCTAGATTTATTCACATAAGGTCTTTAACGAGGTCCTGACAACTTACAGGATCGGGACCGTCACTTAACACCTCATCCGAAGGACGGCGTGCTCAAGGTTTTTTTTATTATTATATAATAATAAAGATGTAACTTTTATTTATTTTTTTTTTTTTTCACTTTGCGAACAGAATAAGAAAATATGAACACGAGAGTAGTATATCGAAAACACTTGAGTCACTTGACGAAGTGGCTGGTTTGCACCACCGCCTCCTCAGGAGTCATCCCAAACCGGAGATCACATGACCAACGACGATTCAGTCATCGAGGAAGGTTGTTCGGCAAGGACCTGACTGACATTGCTCCCAGTAGTGTGTTCAGTTTTAAGTTTGAACACTTTTTATGCACATGTGTGTACAGTTGTTGTGTGACTTTGTGTATGTCCAGATCTCGGTGTAATGTTATGTTCGAAACGTAGCATGGGCATTGTGTGATTTTCAAAGTATTTTATTTTGAATGGCTTGAATTATTTAGGCATGATGGGACTTGGCAGGACATCAGATGTTATCATGTTCTGATAACGGTGTTATAGACAATCACTTTGTGGTCCAGATCGCTTGTCTAGTAGTATTTTGAGCAGTTCAAATTGTCGTTTCATTTTCTGTCGGGTATGTGTAACGATAAAATACAAAAGCATGTTTTACAAGACTATGTAATATAATTTTAATTATAATACACTGAAAAGAACGAAAAATGTACATCAACGCGGGTTCTAACTTTTAGAGATAATATATTATATTATTATCAAATATATAATAAGGAGGAGGGAGGGAGGGCCCAGGCCCTTATGTCTTTATCTGGAAGGTAAAAAATCCTTGTGCAAGTCGTCCTTCGGATGGAACTTTAAGCGATCGTTCCGAGCCTGTGCAATGTCTTACTTTACTTTACTTTCCCTGGCGCTACGGTCCTTGTAGAACCTGGGCCTCCGCAACAATCTTCCGCCAGTCTACTCCATCCTCAGCCTCCCGTCTCCATCTTCTCACACCCATCGTTCTGAGGTCGTCCTCCAGCCAACGTAACCGGGGTCTACCTCTTCTTTGTCCTCCAGGGTGTCCCTCCAGTATCCTCCTCGGCAATATGTCTGGTTGCATCCTCTGTAAATGTCCCAGCCATCGGAGCCGTCCCTGCTTCACTAAGGCCACCAGGTCCAGGCTCTTGTACAGGTCCCTCAGCACCCTATTGGTCCAATGTCCCTGTGCAATGTCAGGTACTCATTAAAAACCCCTACCCTTGGTAAGTAAGAATAGGTAGTCAAAATTTAGGATACAGTACTAATATACGAAACTCATAATTCAAAAATTGAGATTGAACAACTGAACGGTAAAAAATAGTTAATTTTTTGTGGAATAAACAATATTTCGAAACAGAAGTATGTTTTAATTATTCATATCATATATGCACTTATTAATATTTAAAACTCCATACTCTTGTTGCATATTCGTTATTTATTCTCTTTATCAATTTTATTATTTATTTGTATTTATACACAGCGCTTTTTCGTAGCTCTGGTGGACATAAGCCCGACTGTACGGTGGGAGTCCTAAATATTGCCTACCAGGTTTGTTCAGGGTAGGGGTCTTTTACGAATACCTGATATCGTACGGGCTCGGGACCATCACTTAACGTCTCTTTTGAAAAACAGCGTGTTCCAAAATGTTTTCCTAGGAGCCTTGGCCTTTAAATCCACGATCATGGGATCAGTTGACAAGCATGCTACCTCTTCATGTGTGATCCCTTTAAATAATGCAATTATGTTTATTATATTTTATATTCAGTTTTTTGAAGTAGTGAAGAGAACGACGCACTTACCTAATCGATGACGAAAGCGAAGTAGTTAAGCCCCATGGGAATTCACATGAGGGTGAATAATTCTAGTATTTTTAGTTTATTTCATAAATCATATAAAATAAATTGGGAGTTTGGCACTTATTTCAGAGCTTGAAGCCATCAAGAAAGAACAAAAAATGGTGACAAAAGAGTAGGGACAGACAGGCCGACAGGAGAGTGACGTCATGACAAATGACCTCATCACATCCCTCCTTCCCCGTTAATCCTGAAGTCTCATTAGCTACAATGTAGTTTTTATTTTGGTTTGGTAGGACTCTGATTTCTGCTTTTCTGTTTTCCACCGAAGACAACAAATCATCGGTGAATCACCGGCAATGTACTTCCCCAGCACGAAATAATCAATTGAGTCTTGCTCCAAAATCAATCGACCATTTGGCCTAAAAATCAATAATTGATTTACATAGAGGCTTCTGAATTCTCAAACAATATTTTGTGTTCATATATTTATTACATCGACCAGTTATAAGGGTTTTTGCGTTGAGCCCTTCTTCCAAATCCCCCCCCCCCCCCCCCCCCCCGCCCTTCTCTTTGACCAATTTGGCTGAAAATCAATAGGTTGTCTTAATGAGCTTCTGGATACACATATATAGTTTCTCATAGAAATAAATCACGCATCGTAGTGGTTAAAGGACAGTTGTCCTGATCAAAAATAAAACAGTGGGAAGACAACGTATGCAATGTGACACTGAGACAGACAGAAAGACCTTTTTTTTCATTTTTCTAATCAGAGTGTTGGAAAACATAAAACTCCGCGTGAAAACGTAACATCGAATTTCTGACATAACTTATCCTTTAGTGCGTATAGCTGGGGAAGTGAAAACACACTCAAGAAAAAAAATGTGTACACCAATAAATAAAGAAAATATAAAATCCGCTAGAGGCCTAAAGAAAAAATAATAAGAAACGCGTAAAATATTGTAAATGAAAATAGCATACCACAAGGAGAACTCTATCTGGTGGAGAAAATTGAAAACACAGAAATATAATGGAAAAACAAGCCTTTTAGGACCAAGACTAGAAGATAGAATAACTTCAGATCATATACTTAGGTATATTGTATTCAGATGTTCTGTGGTGAGGACAGATATACAAAAATAAATTGTAAGGAGAGAGTAGAGTCATTTATCTGAACAATAATTCTAGTCTTTAGCTAGCCTTTTTGTCAAAGATATAGAACATCCATATCCAACTTAGGAATTTCAACGTCAAAACTAATATTATAATTAATACATTTAGAAATGTTGTCGTACTTTGTACTTCTCCAGAACGAATTAATTAATTAACTTTTCGCCCCCCCTCCAAAAACAGACTGTTTGAGCTAATATTCAACAATTGACTTTCGAAATGGCTCCTAAATCCTCATAGGCACTAAATTTTGTGTCGATAAATTCATTACATCGGCAGTTATTGGGTTTTTGAGTTGAGTCGGCTCTCTGATCAACCTCTTCCCTTCTGCCGATTCCGCTGAAAAATAGTAAGTGTCGTCCTTATGGGATTCTGGTCACACATATTCATAGCTACAATCGTTTTTGCGGTATAGAGCTCACAACTTTTCAATCACGCACACACACACACAGACAGACATACGCACAAACAGACATCATCGCGAAAATGGTCGAAACGTAGTTGAAACTTCTATCTCGGTTTTTCGTGCGTTTACAATGGAGCTGGAGGGGATCACTTATTTTATACATGTACTCGTCTTTTTGACCCTTTTATGAGGGGGGGGGGGGGGGGGGGGGGGGGGTATTAATTACCATCTTCAAAATCAATGAAAAGTTCAACGGAATTCTGAAATCAAGTGACTTTAAAGCTACTAACCTGGCTACTAACATTACTAACCTGCTTACTAGTGCCATAATGAAGTAATAAAATATTAGTTGTAGTAAAGTCTTCATTAACATAATAGAATATCACATTCAAACCATATATACATTAATGAGATCTTTTATGAAGACAAACTCAATGGCCTAAGCCGTCTTGAGGAGGCTCCATTTACAAAATATTACCTTATAAACTTAATCAAAACAAATTTTTCTTTCTAAAATCAAATAAAAATAAAATAATATATATATATATATATACCTAACTTTGTTCCTATTTCTTTATTTATTTAATTTACAGTTTCTGAGATTGTAAGCCTTTTTGCAATATTTTACCAGTAGGTGCCAGTCTTTACCATTTAATAATTGCAACATAAATGTGGTATCTATGGTGTTTTTAAATATTTTATTTTTTAAATCATCATATTTGGGGCAGGTAATGAGTAAGTGATGTAGATCTTCTTTACAGAGGCTGTAACACATTGGGCATACAAAGTCCACATCTTCGGAGGTATATTGATTGATAGGTGTATAGCTTAGATGCCACAGTTCACCTCTAAGTTTAATTATAAATCTAATTAATAAAATATTATAAATGTATGTTTTCTGAGGAAAAAAAAACGGGTACGAAATGGGGAAATGTCATGAATGGAAGATTAGCTTTCCAGGGTAAATTGTAATATTTAATTTAATAACGTGTTATTATCTACCATGTATATAATTTCTACCATGTATATAATTTTTTACATATATGTATTTTATATTCTTATACCTGAAAGAGAGAGAAAAAAAAACTGTAATTCGTTAGAATAAAGTCCAAAGATTCTGCCGCGAAAAACCTTTCCATTGAAACAAGTCACCAAATAGGGAGTCCTAAATAGTATAGAGGTGGGTGGCCACAAATTGAAGTGTGCTAGTCAGTCAGCTGAGAGAGGAGTCCCTGAAGGACACGGTAGTTTGGTCACCGGTCATGGTTGAGTCGACAAGATGATCCTTGTGATGTGGGCGAGCGAGGCGCCGCGCCCATTTAGCTCGCTCCAAACATGACCTCACATTGTCTCAATGGCCGGAAGGGCGGAGTTCAATTTGAAAAAAAGGACCATCTCCAAGCCTCAAACTCAGCAGAACAATGCTTCCGAAAGCCTGGGTTCAGGGAGACATCTTCACTACAACTAGCTGTTGTCGAGATAGAATGCAAGCCATGAATCATGGTAGGCCCAACCCTCATCAAAGTTGATTATGATATGATGAGAGATGAGATGAGTGGCGTAGCTCCACCTCTGGAGGTCCCTGGCTATTTTTTTTAGCTTGCAGTTAAATATTACAATTAACCCTGGAAAGCTAACCTTCCATACTTGACAGTTCCCAAATGATGCCGTCTCTAAGATATTCAGGTTTCATCAGAGCCTGTATGGAGACCTCGGCCTCTACAGCTAGAGACTTGGAGTTTAAGCTCAAATGTTTATAAGTGCAAGCCTCCCCCCAACCCTCCAAAAAAAAGCACTTTCCACCAAGGTTTCAGTAAGAAAAAGAATGAACAAAAAAATGTTTTACTGTGCCGAGGCCCTTTCATTTTTTTAAACTGAAAAGTGGAAAAACCTGGAACACGCCATCCTAGTGTAAACTTACTCCCGGACAACGCCAGGTAACCTGCTAGTAATTAAAATAAGACGTACGCAAGAAGTCAAGAAAGAGAAAACCAAGATGAGTCTATCAAGGACAATCTACCGCAAAGTTGACTCACTCTCCAGTGAACCTTGTCGAGTGATCTCTTCAGGGTTACCATAGATAGTGGAACCACAGATTGTGATCTAACCACTGGAGAAGAACATAGAAATCCTTATATCGAGATCATGACGCCTCTCTGTCTGTCCTCTTGCCTGACTTGAATACCTGGAATTTAACAAAACAGTGACGTAGAATCTAAAATATACCTACCAAAAAATATTAAAATTAAAAAAAAACGTATTTTCCTTTTGTACTCCTGCCTTTTTTTTAGAGAACTGTCTCCAAAACACAGGCAAGAAGTTTTCTTGGGTCGCCAAGCCTTCAATCGGGAGATTAGGCAAAAAAAGTCGAATCACCAGCAATGTACTTTCCCAGCGCGAATTAATCAACTAAGTTTTCGCTCCGTTGAAAATCAACAGGCGTTTTTCTCAGGGACTTCTGGGTATTTTTTTAATTTAGTCTTCTTAATAATATTAATATAAGTATTGTGTTTTTATTTTATTTATTTTGTTTTTCAATATACACAACATCCATCGAGAGAGAGTTTTATCTAAGAAATAAAACTCTAAGTCGAGATTCGAAATGACAACCATAATAAGACCATGCGACCAAAGCATTACGCTCTAACTCGCACGGCCGCGGCTTCACTTATTCACACACAGCTCACTATCAGACACAGACATCACACGACCATACACATCCACTGAAGACATAAAAAGGTAAAGTTAGTTATAAGTATTCATGGTCGGGATTTAACAACGAGGTCATGTCGTCTACTACCAGAGCACTCATTCGATTTTGCCTACCTAGGTTTATTCACCTAGCGTAGTGGTGTTTAAGGAGTACCTGACATTGTACAGGCTTTGGACCATCGCTTAAAGTCCTATCCGAAGGACAGCGTGCTTAAGCCACCACCTTAAGCTCAGTAAGCAAGCACGCATACCACTGGAGCCCCCATTTCTTACTCATATATAATTTAAATTTGTATTTACTTGAAGGTATTTTGAAAACAGATTGGCCTTCGGTCTCCCCAAAATATATTTATTCTATTTTTGTCAATTTCCCTAAACAATATTTTTGTGTGTTTCAGATAGCAGACGACTTAAACAACTCACAGAAACAACAAATTCTTCCTTTGAATGTATAAAAAAAAACTTCTTTCTCAACAATCCTCCAGAAGTAAGTCCCAAAAACAGGAATCGAGCTAACAAAAGTAAAATACTTTAGAAATACTTCACCATACAATAAAGTTTGAAATACCTCAGGCATGCTTTGAAAATACCTGAGATCGTCAAATCCATAAAGGGGACTTAGAAAGCTCTAACCAGCTCTGATTGGACAGAACTAATACTGCCTTATTAAAGAATCGAGCCATAGAAATCAGGTTAAAGGTTCTCAAGGTTAGTATCACAAAAAATTTAAAATGGCTGATTCAATATGGCGACCAAAAAAATGAACTATTGTTCGAATGTCCAGAAAATACTAGAATTCGATTGGGATTTAGAGAGACGGCTTAACTCTAAAAACCTAATAACTGAAAATTTAATTAATGACTCACGATTCGGAATTTTATGAGAGGTTTTAGAATACTGTAAGTAAGTCTCCTTATAATAATAATATATAATTATAATATATTATAATAATATAATTTATATCCAAATTTAGTGAAAAGGAGAAGAGAGAGAGAGCAAAAACTTAGATGATTACAAAAACGTCAAGTTGGGGAATTACTTTGTACATTGTCTGTGCGCCGGCAGTTGAGAAGTAGCGTGAGAGTCTACTGAACTCAAGATCGTGGGTTCGATACCCGTTTTTTTATCTGGGAGGTAAAAACTTTGACTTTGGATAGGACGTTGAGGTACCTAAGGCTGAGTTGCCAAATTTATTTACTTGACTCCCACAGTAGAGCTAACAGGGAAGTAATAAGATCACTGGATGCTTAGGTCCCTAGTTGTGCACACCAGCACCAACATAAGTACATATGCTAACTATGGTTTTTTCTATAATTTCGACTTCAGGGGAAAAGGGACGACAGTCAGAAAAGTTCCATAATCCTAGAATCCATTTCCTGGCTACCAAAATTTCCCACATGTTGGTCCGAATTAGAACGAGAGGGTGCCATTTTTACGAAAGGGGTTTGAAGTGTATAGGCGAAAGGGAGGTTAGCTGATGTCGGAAAGAATGGGGGGATCTCTATCGCTGGTTCCAGGAATTCAATCTTTCCCATTGTTAAATCGTCCGCAAACGATACCGACGATTCTAATTAATCTAATTGATTAATTCAATTAATTCTTAACCCAATGCATTTTTCAGAATTATAAACAAAAAATCTGGATAGCCAGGAAATAGACCCTACGATTATTGCACTTTTCTGTCATCCCCTTTCCCCTTAACAGGTGAGCGCACGAGTTGAATTTTATTTTGATTATGAGGATTTCTCCACCTAAAATTAAGCTAACAGTTATCTCCATACCAAATTTGAAGTCTATAACTCCAGTGAAAGTGTTAGAATTTTGATAAGTGAGTGTTTAACCGTTTAGCTTTAGTAAGTATATCTTATAATAATAGATTATCACTGAAAGTTCATGAAATCCCCACTAGACTTTATTGATACTTTTAATGTGTCGTTAAGTCTGAACAGAGGTCGTAAATGTTAGTCAGTATTTACGAGAGGCTGTTGGGACGGTTCCGACCCCGATAAAGTTCTTTCTCAACAGTATTTCAATCAGTAATAAGGCTGGGTTCCTATAGAGATGCCATCTTAGGAGGACAGCTTACCGGAGCTAGTGGGATCTTAGAAGAAAGTGGCCTCATAGCCTCACAACACACACATAGACTAGAGTATGACCATTTTTTTCAATACCCAATCTCGGAATCCTGGGATAGGAAAATCTCCGGTTTGATTTATTTTGTATAATTTTAATTGCATGATAGAATTTCTTTCTAGCTATATACATTGTTTATTCTTATGCAAAATTATTCCATTGAACCTTTGACTTTATTTCCTTATTTAATTACAGTAAAGCATTTTTACGAAATTCAGCTTTTCACTATGGATAATGATGCGTGCAAAACCATTATCAACTTGATAACTATGTTTTTAATTTTCTATACCATTAGAAATAAGGAAGTATTGTTATTGTGAAAAAATCTGAAATCAAATTTTCAACCAATGAGGTATGTGATTGGAACTTTGTGAGCGCTGTAACTCAGAAACAAAGAATGAATTTTTTTTTGAAATTTGAAAAGGAAGATGTCATATGTGTTAACTTACATCTGATCAGATTTTGGCCAACATCGGACGAAAATTAAGAACATTTTACTTCGGGGCCTAAGTACATTTTAGATGATACCGCCACATGCCAAAAGCCATCCTACAATGTCCTTTTGAAACCCATTTTTTTCCCGTTTGCTTGATTTACGCAAAAACGGTTAGTCCTATCTAAAAATAGAGCTCTTAGATTTGAGAAAGGTTTAATACGAGCCTTGAAGAACGTTCAATAAATGTCTAAAGTTTTTTTTTTTTAAAAGTATGAAAGTAAAGAAGAAAATAAAATATATTTGATGTTACCAATATAGGAATTTTCTTATACCAACCACTTTTGTACAGATCACTCTCCTTACCCCCTTGAATTTCTTTTCATACTGGCATTACTGGTATATGTATGTAACTCATTTTCAAAATTATGCTGTACAATAAAATAAAAAAAATTTTGACGCCATCATATCACTTTCATGAACCCAGTAATGGCAGTATGCAATGAATTTGAGATGAATATTGATCTGTGCATTAGTTTTGGTAAAAGAAAGTTCTTTGTTAGCCACACAACCTATTTTTTAAATTAGAATTCTTTTTAAGATTATTAATCTATAAAATTTTAATTTATTTCTAGAAGATCTAAAACGTTTTTGCAAACATCGTCCACCGACAGATAGGACTTTTCCAAAAACGAAAAAGATGTTTTTAATGTTGTGTATAGGAACACTTTTATGTTATAATTCTGATTCCGATGACCGTTCTCGACTACCAAATTATTAATTAAAATAATTACATTTTTCATGCAAAATTTATTGATCTCATCATTATCATGGAATTTTTTCCGTGCTCTCTCACAGAAGTACACATATACACACACATACATACAAGAAGTATATGAATTATATATTATATAAATACATGTGGGTAGGTGAAATCGATTTCACCAGGTCCACAGTAATTGAACTAATAATAATGGGGTATTATTTTTTATTTATTTTTTTTATCTATTAATATAGCAGAACAAAATCACGTAATTTCGATTCTTATTTTTTATAAAAAGCCTGTATTTTTTTAACTTCTGTCTTAAAAACCCTTAAGAGATAACGAGTAGTTAATTTTTAGCTCAATGCGGCTAGACATAAAAAATCATTTTAAAAAAATTGTTCATGTGATTTTAGTATCTAGTTTCTCTTCTCCGTTACTTTAATAAGGAGCCTGATGCAGGTATCTACCTTATGTTCTTGCTACAAAAACAGTCTTTAAAAAGTTGGATATGGAAAGCTTATTTGAAATCTCTCTATTATCTTCCTCTCAAACATTCTCATTTTCTTTACAAAAAAAGACCTTATAGTTTCTGAACTTCAAAAAGTGAGAAAGAAAAAGTTGGCCGTCTGAAGTGTATGAAGTGGTAGGTGATCACCGGCTATGTACTAGTACGTTTTTGCTCTTCTTTCAAAGCCAATCGACTGTTTGGGCTAACCCTGCTTTCACACGAGACACTCAGTGTACGGCCCACTGTGTCTCCAGACAACGGCCACCGGAATTTGAGAAGGCCACTCTGTGTCCCTGACGTCAGAGACACAGTTCTCCCTCCAACGACCGTCACACATCCCTTATCATCAATACGTGCAATTTCGAAGAAAGTGCAAGTATTTTAAAAAAATTTCAATTAACAAACTTTTCACTTGGATTTCTTCTAAATTTACTAAAGAAATGCTGTATTGTTATTCTGAATCGTATTAATCGAGACATCGTAATAATCTTCCAATGGTGGTTTCCCTGTTGATCCCATGTCTTTTGGCTTTGATGTTCGGCGATCATTCCCCCGACTGACCCTTTCCGTCATTGCAGAGGAAATTGCAAAATTCTCCGAATTTCGCAATCGTTAGCACTCGAAACCTCTCTAAATATAGTGTATATAAATAAAAAAAATATATTTTTGAAATATTGTCTATTCCACTAATATTTACTATCAATTTCGGCATTACACCATCCTCAGGTTTAGTTATAAACTAAGACAAGTTTGCAGAGTGTAAGCCCTTCCATATATAGGATATGAGAGGGAATGGCATTTCAACTACTTTACTGTGAGGATTTTGTTTGTTCTGAAATATTTTCTTCCCTTTATATATATACCTTTATATATTCCTTGCAAATAGTAAAGCCTTCTCGATACTTCATCATTAACTGATTATAAATTATTTAATTGTTTTATTTTTTTTTAGTTATTTAGTTACCCCTAATTACAGACCGTTACAATATATATATAAAGAAGTTGGTTTTATATATTATAAGTTACCACAATATATCCACATTTCTCAACTTAGAAGTTGTTATTAGTGTGTATAGCAGACTGTTGTTACTTCCATCTGACGCAAGTTGATTTTGACTAGAGCTCGTCATGCTATGAACCAGGTTGAAGTCTGACGTACAAAGTTGAAGTCTCTGCGGTAAATCGTGCGGTATACAACTTCCAGGGCACATCCTGTTGACTTAACTTCTCTCTTCACTCTACTTCCTCGACATCAATAGCCAGCAATCCTCAACCTCGCCAGACTCTCCTTGATTACTGAATGAGAGTCACATGAGGAGTCAGAACGGAGCTCGTAGACCACTGTCCTCAAGTCCTATCAGCTGTCCTGGTGTTCCATAAGATGTCCAATATGGCTGAAGTATCCTCTAGTTTCTGTATCGCGCCCTCTTCTATAATTTTGTTTCTCCAGCTGTACAAATTACACGGGAAGTTAATCAATCAAAAATTCGATCTGGGATTTTCAAAAGAATTTCATTTTTTTCAACATTGATTCCAAAAATTAAAAAAAAAAAAAATTGTCAGCGAATCACCGGCTATATGACCCCAGAACTAGAATAAATTAATCGATTAACTTTTAGTTCTCCCTCCAAAAGCGGTCAACAGTAAATTCAATAGTTGAAATACATAGGGGCTCCTAAATCCTTATACTAAATTTTGTCTCGATACATTCATTACATCGGAAATTATTAGGGTTTTTGAATGGAACCCCCTTTGATCCCCTTTTCTCTCCTGCCGATTCCGCTGAAAATTAATAGTTGTTGTGTTTTATAAGGTTTTGAACTTACATATGAACTTTTGTGACGATACATTCATTACAATGGCAGTTATCATGTTATAGATTCACAAACAGACATTTTTTTTTTCATATTTGTACTCTGGAGGTCGGAAATCATTAAATTGCGTTTGAAACTCTGCATCGAATTTTCGGCCGATAACATAACTTCCCCTATAATCCGTATATCTAGGGAAGTAAAATTGCTATGTGTCTGTGAACACGATAACTCCCGATAGAATGAATGTATCAACACGAAATTTTATATGTGTATCCTGAACCCTCCAAGGACGACACCTGTTGAATTTCAGCCAAATCTATCGGAAGAAAGGGTGGTATTAGGGGGGAGGCTGAACACACAAACTGGTTATGAAAAAATGGAATCGACGAAGAAAGCTTTCAATACAAATGCGAAATTCCCTTGCTTGTGTTTTTTATCCCCGCGAGGAGCGAAGCTTTGTTTAACAGTCGACTATACCTCTGAGCAAGAACAATTGTGTTGAGAAGGTGAAGTAAGTAGGGAGGAGAGTGTTGTAGGTTTCACAAGACGGGACGACAGCTCCGCGGCTCAGTGGCGCGATTCGTCACATCGAATTAGACATACCAAGGAGCGATCGCAAGCACTTGGTCAGCAGCACTTGGAACAATTCGCCACGGGCTCCCCTGCATCAAACATCCACAAACCGCATCCATCCATCACCGTTAGATTACGACATTCCTTGAAAACCACCTTAAGGATGGTCAGGGAGATTTGAAAATGATCCCTCATTCTTTTCGCTCCTCCTAACAAGAATGAAGCATACGGGTGTGTAATAATGAGTAATTCTGAAGACTTAATAGTTACATTATACAATGTTATGTATATACAGTGGTATGCATGCTTGCTTGCTGAGCTCAAGATCGCGAGTTCGAAGCCCGGCCGAGGTCCTTTGGTTTTTTATTCGGGAGGTGAAAAAACCTTGAGCAAATTTAGGGTAGGCAAGATTTAGGACTCACATAGTAGAGTCGGGTTCATGTCTATCCGAGTGACGATAGAGCGCTCTGGTAGTAGGCATTATGACCTTGTAGTTAAAGCCAAGACATGATAATAACTGACTAACTTGAATTTAAAAACATAATATGATCGGAAATATTATTCAATTGGGAGAATACTGGTGATGAAACCTCGTTCTATTTTTTTCAAGAATTCTGAGAAAAGCATCCATCAGTGACTAACTCTCTCCCCCAAAAAGTTTAACATCCACTCTCCTCAAAGAAATGGGTTACGATTGGCTCATTTTTAGTCCCTCCACAGTGTCATATGTCGGTACTGCACAAAAGTGTTTGGTCATGGATAGCCAAGTTATGAATGATAATTGCATTCAGTGAGTTGAGTCACGAGGTCTTATTGACATTTCTTCAGTGACGTCAGTCAGAAATGTTTGGGAAGTTAGCTTCATTGTTTTTGTGACTAATGCAATTTTAATAAGAACAATGCCAGAGTACGGAACGTGTTCTGCAATTCAATGCAAGATGTGAAGTTCAGGAAGCTCTCTAGAAACTTAGTTATTGGTAGTAACAGATATTGATAGTAATAATAGAGAGAACTGTACATTGGCATAATAGTAGTTAGTTATTATGACTCATGAACATAACTGTATATACCTGAATTAGAGCGCTCATAAAGTTCCAGTCACGTACGAGTAGACAGACTGACCTCATCGCGAAAACCTCTTCTTGAAACGTGAAATTCTGTTGAAAACTCGATCTCCGATTTTCGCACGATTACAAAACTTATACTAGAGGAAGTAAAAAGAGTCTACCGAACCTATGTCTATCTGCAATTCAAGCTCTTCGACGATATTTTTGTCACCCCAATGATCCATCTATTGATAAAGCCTGAAGATGGATATAAAAAACATTTAGTTTCATAACGCCGATAACCACTACTTTTTACTTTCTTATACAGTTTAAAAAAAAGAAAGTATTGTGATGGTGCGAAAATCCGATATCAAGTTTACAACGGATTTTCACGTTTCAAGGTCTCTGTATACGTTTTGACTATTTTGTCTGTCTGTTCGTGTGTGAGTGTATGTGATGGAAAGTTAGATTAGGTTTTATGACTCATGCCCGGGCTTTAACTACGAGGTCATATCGCCTACTACCAGAGCGCTCTTTCCTCACTCTGGTGGACATGAGCCCGACTCTACTGTGGGAGTCCTAAATTTTGCCTACCCTAAATTTTTATTCACCTAGGATAGGGGTCTTTAACGAGTACCTGACATCGTACAGGCTCGGGACCATCGCTTGACGTCCCATCCGAAGGACGGTGTGCTCAAATTTACTTTACCTCCCAGATAAAATAAACTAAGGGCCTCGGTCGGGTTTCGAACTCACGATCTCGAGCTCAGAAGACAAGCACGCATACCACTGAGCTACCGGCGCCCTTATGATGGAAATTTGTTAGCTATCTAATTCAGAAACGATTGTATCTATGAACTTGAAAATAGGAATGTAGAGTTCACTGTGCTAGCTCTGATTAGATTTTGGCACTTATTTCACTCTTACTTTTTAAGATACCGCTTATATTAATACCTTAATCAAAAACCTTTTCAAGTAATAGTTATAGAAAAAACTGAAGCAGATTTTACATAAAATACGATTTTTCGCAGGTCACATATTTTTAGATGTTTCCTTTATTTACCCGAAAATCTTATCGAAACATTATCTCCTACCAAAAAGTTTCTTATTAAATTCCCAATCGCTAACGTCTTCACAGATTTGAGATAGAACCAATACGATGAAAGTAAGTAATCTATAAATTGTATCCGCGTGATAACGAATTATAAAATATTTTTTTATTATTTGCAATTTTTATAAAAAGTTAAAATATATATGTGACGTGGGCATTACTGGAATTTCTTATACCAATCACGCTTACAGATCATTTTCTCCTCCTCCCTTTTCCCAAAATCATTTCATACTGGGTGTAATAAAGTCACTCGCAGAATTACGCTATACAATCGCTAACGCCAACTCATTACTTTCACAAACTCATTAATTCAAGAATGAAATGATTTTGGGAATGGAGAGATGAGAGTGATCTTTAATTGTGGTTGGTATAAGAAAGTCCTGTAATGGGCCACATCACATATTTTTGAGTTAAATTTCTTGATGAAGTTTATGATGGAATAATCGAAGCTCGATAACTGAAAGTTGAAGGAAGAGAGAAAGTATCTCGAGTTTCATCGTGTAGAGTTTCAGAAGTGACGGTTCCTATAGAAGAGGGAGAAAACTAATCTGATTAGAGAGAAGACATCGAATTATTTTTCGAGTTACAGAAGTTCACTTCAAGAAGTTTCTAAGTTTCCAGATCTGAGGTGGCATGAGAAAGTTTTGTAGTTTTTTTTTTTTTTTACCCATTAAGGATTTTAGAAGGCTGTATATTTCTCTAAGTTGAAAAAATTATCTAAATTTTCGAGTTGCCTATATTCAAATATACAACACTCCCTCTCATCCAAAATAATCCAACTACAAATGATGGATTTATTTTTATTTTTATTATTATTATTTGTTTTCCTTATTTTTATTAGCGACGACTTTTGTGTCTAAATGTACGCGTAGAATTTTGCGTCTTGAAGGAACTGGATGAGTCCGTTGTATTCGTCGGTGGGTGTTTGCAGTAGTTTTTTCATGTCAGTCGGTAGTTTGTATTTGTTTCTTAATGTGGTGTAGTTTGTGCAGTCAGTCAGAATATGTTGTACTGTGAGCTCTGTGTCGTCTTGGTTGCAGGAGCATGTCGGCTGTTCAAGTCCAAGAAGTAGGTAGGAATGTGTCAGTTTCGTATGTCCAAGTCTTAGTCTTGTGATGATCACCGTGTCTCGTCTGTTCATGGTGCTTGGAGGTTTCCACGGCTTGTTTTCGTCTTTTATTCTTTGGAGTTTGTTGTCTTCCGTCTGAGTCCATTGATTGTTCCAGTGTTGTTCAATTTTTTTTTTTTGAAGTAGGTCGAAAGGTTTTGTGCTGTGTTAACTGTTTGTTGAGGAAATAAGGGGGAGAGTGCAGCCTCTTTTGTGGCAATGTCTGCTTTTTCGTTCCCAGGAATGCCAACATGGGACGGGATCCAAAATATATTGATTTATTTTGATCCTGTTACAGCCTGGTTGTATCCCAAACCCCATGTGGAAGACTTAATTTTCAGCAGAGTCGACCAAACGGTGGCTCAACTTACATTTAAAGAATGAAATTAAATTTTATATTTCAATTTAAAACCCAATAAGGATGGAACAAAGTTTCCGCGTTATCGACCGAAGGAGATGGGAAATAATAGGAGACTCGACTCAAAAACCCCAATAACTGTCGATGTAATGAATGTATCGGTTGGTATTGGCGGGAGAAAAAAGAACTCAATTCATTAATTTGTTCTGAGGAAGTACTTTACCTGTGATTCACCCATGATTTTTTTTTTCTAATTGTTGGAATCAGAGGGTCGGAAAACAATTAAATTTCGGTGAAAACTCAACAAATCAAATTTCTGAAAAAATAAACATGTGAATTTCCCACCATGGTTCACTTTTATTATTAGATCAGTTTGATCTATAAATATACAAAGTTCAACGTTTGTTAAGTCGCGAGTTGAGTGTGGGTGAATTCGGGAACACGCCGAGACAATCGATTTGTTGTTGATTCTTTGAACTACAGGATTCAGTCGTCTCTTAACAACGAGAGGGACCAGTTGGTCGCCACGCGGGGTGGACTGAGAGTCTGGGTCGAGCCAGCACGCGGTGTGCAGAATGGATTCGTCCTTATTACCACGCGGGTATAAGGTGAGTCGTTAGTTACCATGCGGAAGTGAGTTGTTTATTACCACGCGGGTATAAAGTGAGTCGTCTGTTACCAAGCACAGTAAGTGAGTGACTTGTGTAGTTCCCACGCGGTATGGGACTTATTATTGAACAACTGACTTTGTGTTCGTTACCACGCGGTTTTGTAATAAGGGTGTTGTCCAAATAAATATATCTGTTGCTCTACTCTAAGTTCTCATTTAACCTGTACCCAAATCTAACAACGTTTAATGTTATTTTATTTTCTAATATCTTACAGATCCATGTTACAGTATTCATTTATCCATGAACAACAGTTCAATTTAATTAATAAAGAGAAATATATACATGGAATACTTTCATTGATGCAAAATTTCTAAGGGAAGCAAACAAAAAGCAGATAGCTTTGTTTTGGTGCATTTCAAAAGCATTTTAATCTAAAATATGGAACATTACAATAGAGCCTAGCAGTCAAAAGAGCACCCCCTCCCCAGTACTAATGTAAATATTCCTCTTCATATTTAAAATATATATTTCTGTTAATTTGAAATGGGAAAAAAAAATCCTCGGTAAATCACCGGCTTTGTACATTCCCAATTCGAATTCTCATAACTTAAATTTCCGCCTCATTACCACTTTTGAATTCAGGGTAAATATGGAATTTGGTGAAACTCAACATCGGATATTTGACCAATCGCATAACTTCCCTGTATAATAAGTTCAACTGGGGGAGTATAATTTTACGAAAACTCTTTAACTTCGAGGTCATATTGCCTACTACCAGAACGCTCTTTTGACACTCTAGTGAACATGAGCCCGGCTCTACTATAGGAGTCCTAAATTTTGCCTAAGCTAAATTTTTATTCACCGGTAGGGGTCTTTAACGAGTACCTGACATCTTACAGGCTCGCATCGGACGGCATGCTCAAGTTTATTTTACCTTCCAGATAAGGTAAACTAACGTATTGAACACGCGGTATTGTGCTCATACCACTAAACTAGCCGGTAGTAGGGCGCCGGGCCCTCTCAAATTCCAAGTTTGTAAGTACTATTCAAGTTTAAAAAGCGCCCGTAGCTCAGTTGTATGAGTGCTTGCTTACTGAACTTAAAATCGTGGGTTCCAAACCCAGGTTTTTCTATCTAAAAGTTGAAAAGAACTTGAGCAAGCCGTCTTTCGGATGGAACGTTAAGCCTGTGTGATCGTTAAAAACCCCTACCCTAGGTGAATAAACATTGAACACCCACAGTAGAGTCGGGCTCATGTCCACCATAGTGAGGGGAGTGCGCTCTGGCAGCAGGCGATATGACCTCGTAGTTAAAACCCAGACGTAAGTCATATTAACTAACTATATAAATTAATAATAAGGATATATGTATAATTCAATGAGAATCCTATCAAGCAACAAAGAGTTATCCGCTCATTTTATGTGTTGGCCCCGAGCATAACTCTTCCTCCTGTTTCAGATGCCCCACAGCCTAGAACCTAAGTCGAACCATCCCCAAAATACGCTCCGTGAATACTACAAAGTACCCTGAGTATAAGTTCAGCCATTTTCTTGAGATTCCCGTGCAAATACTATATTAATAAAGTTGGGATGGCGTTTGTTTGTTTAGTTTACACACTCACTGAATTGAACACAAATACAATCAATGAAACTTTTTGGAGGAAATTAAACATGTAATTAATAGCTTTATCATAATTTAGATATAATTAATATTATGTATGATTGGACAACGAGCCAATTTAAATTTCACTTTTTTTTTTATTTTTTACAATATTGTAAATTACAATTTTGATACATTTCCCTACCATGTTGAACGTTTTAATATGCCACGTCATCTGTTAGCTAAAGTTTGCAGCTTCGTAGCGACATGTGATAGTATCTTGTAGAACTATTTGAAGTATGTTGTTCAACAAACTTCAATCACACGAAGTTCTCATCTCTGGCGCATTCTAGAACTTTTTGAGTTGAATATTCTTATGTAAAATAAGGATAGAGTAATTTATAGTTGAGAGGCAACTCAAATCTCTCCTAGAATCAACTTTTAAGTTGAGAAATAGGGACATATTCTGGAAACTTTTAATAAATACATATATACATACAACGAACGATGGTGTAATGTTGAAGGTAGTACAGATATTTTTATGGAAAAAAAATTTGTATATATATTTCACAAAAATATCTGTACAACCGGTTTCAGCATAGCACCATTGTTCAAACCAGACGGTGTAATGCCAAAACTGGTAGTGTATTTATAAATGTATTTGTACTTTTGTAGACAAAAGGAGCGCTTTGGCAGTAGGCGATATAACCTCGAGGTTAAAAGGCATGATACACAATAACAGAGTATAGTCTGTTTATTAGTATATATACTAATTGATTTTATTTCTCTTGGTTTAAAGTATTTTTTTATTTTAATTTTTATAGTTACGTTTTATAGTAACTACGAGCTCATATCGCCTACTACCAGAGCGCTCTTTCGTCACTCTGGTGGACATGAGCCCGACTCGACTGTGGGAGTCCTAAATTTTTATTTACCTAGGGCAGGGGGGGGGGGGGGGGGGGGGGGGGTCTTTAATGAGTAGGCCTGACATCGTACAGGCTCGGGACCATCGCTTAACGTCCCATCCGAAGGACGGCGTGCTTAAGTTTATTTTACCTCCCAGATAAAATAAACAAAGGGCCTCGGCCGGGTTTCGATCCGACGACCTTGAGCTCAGAAGGCAAGCACACATACCACTGAGCTACCGGCTTACTCTTAGTTTATATATATATTTCTAATATATATTTTTTTAGATTTGTTATTTTTTATGTGTTATTGTTATTTTCTATTTTATTTATTATTATTACTATTTGTTTTTATTATTAATATTTTCTGTTATGATTCTCTTGTTTATATTTCTCACGTAACCTGAACGTCCCGAAATATCGGGAATAATACTTAATGTATACATTCTTATGACGTATCCTATTACCATGTTATGGTTTAACAGAAATAAATATTCATAATACATAGGCTCAGGAGAGCAGCAACTGACCCTTACATATCATCTATGTATAGGGTAGGATCAATGTGATATTTCCTAGTAATTAATTAAAAAAGCAAAACAACAAATGTGTACAGGATGTGTTGTTTTTCGAGTTTGATTAATGGCCGAGCTAAAGAGGCGTATGATTAATACTGCTTGAGGGATCAAACCATCAAAAAATACTTCCATTGTTCCTGATATCTGCTGGGATATTTTATTTTGGTAAGTATATCAGAATCTATTTGAGTAGGTATTGTTTCTGTTAAACGCCATTAAATCGCGCTCGGATTGCTCACAAGAATTAATATTTTGTATAATATTGATTGTAAAATCAATTCTTCATCCCTGAATTGTAGTCAAAAGATGATTTTTTTGACCTGTGCTTTGTAAAGTAAATCAGAATAGCTCTTCAGGCTCAGTTGGTGGTTCAGTTTTTGACCAAACTCTCAATTGGTCCAATCTGTTGTGGTGTTGGCAGTCTTATAAGCCTCTACACAGTTAAGGTCCTTAGTACATTGTTGTTTCAGCAGATTTAATATGATACTTTCTTCCCTTAAAGGTGTTCACGAAAAGGGCTGACATACCTATTCCTAAAATCCTTTCAAAGTTCATGAAGGGTTTTCTTTCTTTCGACATTGTTTATTTTTTAAATATTTATTCTAACTCACATGAGACAAACAAATAACATTTCCGAGGATACGAAAGCTGTGAAGCAGCTGATGATAAATTCAGTTTCCGTCTTGTTGCTCCCTGATTGTTCATCTCTGATTGTAGTGCAAGTAATATCATATAATGTGTACTGTTGGAGGCGGGTGAGATGGCCTTGCTTGCAAAGTCAATCAGCATTGCAAGCAGGCTAGATGTAAGGCAATGTACTATTGGCACAGGGATGATCATGGAGATCACAGCCCCTCCAGGATCCTCCAGAAAAACTTGGCTCCATCTTTATCTCTACAATTCCTATTGCAACCAGGAGGCTACATGGAAACGCCAATGCTCGTTCGACCGTCGTCGATGAATCAACAGCAATATACTTCTCCAGAACGAATTAATCAATTAAATTTTCACACCCCCTTCAAAACCAGTCGGTTTCGATAATATTCAATAGTTGAACTTACATACATACCTAAATCCCAGGAAGAAAGAAGACTTTCGAATAACTAAACATTGCTCTTCTCTTTTTGAAAAAAGTATAATTCATAAAGGAATTAATTTATTTAATGCCCTTCCCCACTTCTTGAAGTCAATAGATACAATAAAAACATTTAAACTTCAACTAAAAATGTTCATGTTAGAGGAAACCCTTTACACGGAAACGGAATTTTATTCTCACTGTTCAAAAAGAATAATATAATCACAATAAAGAATCGTTTTTCATATCCAAAATCATTATTTGATACAATGCTTTCATTTTTACATTTTGGGCAGAGTTCCTCCACACCTTAAAGGTCAGTCCAATGTACATTATTGTTTTATTTATTCATTTATATTTTTTTTTTATTTTAGACATTTTCATACATTCCTTTATAATTGACTAATAAAAATAATATATATATATATATATATATTATTTTTCATATATTGTTATAGTTACATTGTTTTCTTTCTTTTCTACATCTCGCCGCATTGGGACCTGATGATGGGAACGTACCGAAACATCGTTGGTGGATAAAGACACTTCCGAAGAGTTTTTTTTGAAAAATAGTTATCTTAATTTTTATTAAATTGAAAAAAGTTGTCTACTTATTATGAACGTATCTTGTATTATTATTATTATTTTTTATATATACTCATATATTTTCAAGTATTTATTTGTTCAGTTTTTATTAATTTCATTTTACTTTTTTTAATGTTTTTTTTATTACTACTAATCATAGATGTGTTAGACTCAAGTACTTATTAATCTAATTTATAAGCTATCTTAATGTATAAATTCATTTGACGTATCCTATTACCATGTATTGGTTTAACGGAAATAAATTATTATTAAATTAAATTAAATCATACTAAATTTTGTGTCGATTCATTCATAACAACGGCAGTCATTAAAGTTTTTGAGTTAAGCCTCTCTCCTAATCCCTCCTTTCCTTTGGCCGATTTGACTGAAAATTGATAGATGTCGTCACTAGAGGGTTGTGAATTCACATATAAATTTTCGTGTCAATACAGTCATTCTATCGGGAGTTATCGTTCACATCGCATAGGCAGACAGATTTTTTTTTAATATTTGAAATCGATAGGTCGGAAAAAATGAAATTCCGTTGAAAACTCCGCATCGAATTTTGGACCGATTACTGTTAATTACATTTTTTCTTATCAGAGTATATTTTAGAATTACTGCCGAAGTGTGATATCGAACATGGTATGTGAACATTATTTCTGATTCATTATCCTACTAACATAAGTAACAGAGGTCCATCAGAATGTGACGAATGCTTTTCATTATCACAATTGTAACATATAATGATTCTAATCTTCATCTCTAGAAATTCTTGTCACCAGCTTTATAACTAACGATTTGGTCTACATCATAGTTTATTGTAGAACGATCAGTAATTTAATATTTATTAAATGCTAAATTTTAATTTTGACGTGATGAACTATTAATAAATACATTTTATAAAAATGAAACTAAATAAAGAATGAATACATAGACATGAAATGACTGAAATATGAGGTGTCTGCAAAGAACAGTCTAAGTTTCAATAGTATTATTAAAGTTTTAATTGTAACATAATATAAAATTCACCATACAGCCAAAGGAATTTAATGTTGTCATAAAATATAATAAATAAAATAAAATAAATAATAAATATCTTCTAAAAACAGCCAAAAAAGTTTTACAATACATCTCTTACAGGACAGCTACTTCTCCAAGTTTGGAACGAGTCTCTCACACCAGGTAGGTCAGGGAGGAGATGGGAGTTCTTAACCTCTACTTTTTTGTTAAGACTGTTCGTATCCTCATATAACGAAAGTCGGATCTCCAAGTCTTCTAAGATATCCGTACGTCTTCCCTTGGTACCCTCGTGCAACAGTGCCACTCTCTGAGTACCGGTATGGCCCTTATTTTGACAATGAATAAACAACTCGGAATCCCTTCTTCGTAGATGTTCCTTAGTCCGTATGCGTAGTGTCCTTCCTGTCTGTCCAATTTCTTCACAGCTCATAATGCGGTAGATATTTGCTGAACTGGCATTCTCTTCTTTCTGTTCTTTGTTTCCAAGTCATTAGAATTTAGGAGAACGGAACCTCCTCCTCGGAATTAACTGATCAGTATAATTTAGAATATATTGAGTCATTCGACTTACTGATTTGGTGCCAGGTGCATCTTGAAATCATTCTGGAGCACAATCTGTAGAATATAGGTACAAAGGCAGACAGACTTCCACCAGGAAGGGAAGCAGGTACAAGACAGTCTGTGCCTCTTCCAACTCGCCAGAGTCTCTCGTCCTAAGTGTGTTCCTAAGTCTCTTATATTCGATTCATTTATAAATCTCTTACATTCGATCTTCTTGAAATTCAATGTTTTTATTGCCAACTATTTTTTCTTGCTATATTAATTATTTTCATTATTTATTTTATATTATTAATTTTTTTATAAATATTTGTAAGACCTCTACTGCTGAATGTTACAACTTTTTTAAAAATTATAACGTAGGCGTTGGCCCTCGCTGTTCCTGGTTTAATTCACGCCATTTCGAGAATTTTGAAATTTAAATTGCAGATTGCGATAAATTTGATTTAGTTTGCAAAAAACGCGGAACATAATAGATGATAGCATGCCACGACTAATAGCCAATATTTCAAGTCATTGACCGAATTCCATGCTGTCAGAACCAATTCAGATCGTTTGGAGCACTGCTTTATTAAAATATTGTTTTAGCTCTAGATTAGATGACTTTTTAACTGTTCTTGTTACAAACTGTCATCTTTGTTGCAATTTGTTGCTCAATATTTTACTAAAACAGATTTTTCAGCGCCCCCTCTCAGAAAGAGGCGTGTAATCCTCCCTAAATATCTTTGAAAGAAGCGACATTTCTGAAAGAATTGCCGGTTAGGCAACATCTCTGGAAGAAATAACTGGTAAGCAACATCTCTGGAAGAATTGCCGGTTAGACAACATCTCTGAAAGAAATACCTGGTAAGCAACATCTCTGGAAGAATTGCCGGGTAAAATGAACAAATATGGTTCCAACTACAATTGTAGATATAACTTAAGGGTTCAGGAAGGACAAGAGTAACATTACAATTACGGGTTGTTTTAAGTTGTTTAAATGTTGTTAAAACAAGCCGAAAGGTGTTTTCAAAACTTTATGCTTAATTTTTTCGGAGGTCGACAACCCTACAAAAAAAAATATTAACCTTAGCCTGAGTACCTTTTTTTCTTGCTGAGCCAGTTATCCTACTCGATTGCGCATTATGACTATAAATGTCTGCTTTTAATAATACTATAATCTATTTACCATAATTTCCTGACGAACATTAGAATAATAATTATATCTACTAATAATTGAATGAATTAACCTAATTCAATTAAATTCAAGAGATCAATACTTTATTAAATCAGATTTTTCAACGCCCCCTCTCAGAAAAAGGCGTGTAATCCTCCCTAAATTAGATTAAAGAAGAATTGCCGGTTAGGCAACATCTCTGGAAGAAATACCTGGTAAGCGACATCTCTGGAAGAAATGCCGGGTAAAATGAACAAATATGGTTCCAACTACAATTGAAGATACAACTTACAACTTCTATCATAATACAGGTTCTGTATTTTTCGTAACTCTTCCGATACTGCCTTCTTTTTTGAGGATTCATAGTTATTCATCTGAGCAGAGTTGATTGGCAGTATTCCTCTCACTTAATTCAATGTTAGAGTCAATAAAATTAAATTAAGGATTGCTTTTTTAATGAGGCAATTAGTGATTTCATATCTGATATGTTTTCCATGAGCCCGACAGAATTCGAATGCTCAATACCTAGGAGATATCCTAGCTGCGCCGCTGATGCACATTAGAGACTGCAAGAAATATGAAGAGCTGGCCTACAGACTGGCAGGTCAATGCACCGACCTCGAATACCGTTTTCCTTTTTTTTTTCCTTTTTTTCAATCACCCCTTTCCTCGGCTTTTCACTGCAATTATGTCCTAATCCAGCGTTAACCTCCGGATAATGGAGCGACGGGACAGGAGACTGACAACAAGACGAGCGAACACTCCACTCTCCAAAGTGCCTTTCACCCCAGTCTCTAGTCTTTGTTCAACCTGAGTCTTCATCCGCTTTCCTCAAGCTCAGTCCACTTTTGTTCAACTTTTATTTGAGTCAAAATCAAATGTTTCCTACGTGCTTTAGGAGTACAGAAGCAAATCTATAGGGTTTGGACTGCAGATAATAAAAGGTAATAATGTTAAATAGGCTGATATTCGTTGGCGTAGGTAGGGGTGAGCACGCCCCTCCTCCAGAAATTTTGCTTTCTAATGTACCTAATAAAAAAATTATAATATATAACAACTCCACCACAGACAAATATTACAGTCAAGACAAGGATATAGAAAGCTTCAGTTCCCAATCAAAAGTTATTCGGATTCAAATTACGCTTTCTTAAAGTTTGGACTCCAACGAATGCTGCCAATCGGCGAAGTATGAGACCCAACGCATCGTCGTGCGTGTCCCAACAAAACGCGCGGCAATTTTAAAATCTCTCCCAAAAACTCCGCACGGCGGTGCAATGTTTATCTAAAATAAAAAGACTATTGCATATTTTAGAATATATTCAAATTTGTATATTACCTATTACTCTTCATTATGTTTCTTTTTTAAATTTGATAAGGCGAACATCAACCTCGATAAGTCGAACTTTGGTAAGTCGAATTGTAGATAAGTCTAACAATTTTGCTCAGTCCCTAGAAGTTCGACTTATCAAGAGTTGCCTGTATATACAATTTCATTCGCCAAGATAAGGAGATAAAAATATTAGCAATATGTTCTAAAATGAATAAATGCAATAAATAAGTAACGTAAAATAAAATGATAAAAATGTTTTTAGAATGAACATACCTCTAGAATTGAGGAGAGGATTCTTCTTTCATCTTTTTCAATTTTATATTTATTTGTAACTTCAATAATATCCATCTTCCTACTTTTTTGTTGAACATTTGAGAAGGGGGGCGACTCTGAATTATTTGAACACCTTCAAAGCACAGAACTGGAGACCGGCTCGGCCTCGTTATTACACAATATTCAAAAAAGTAGAAAGATGGATACAGTTGAAGGTATAGAAGAGATAAAATTGAAAAGGAAGAATGGAGAATCCCCCCTCCTCAATTGAAGAGAGGGGATAAGTTGTCAGCCCTCACTTACTCCGGACTGCCAGGTGTAACTGAGAGTGGTAACAAAAATAATATATCTGTCCACATCCATACAATTTTTAATTATTAATTTTTGAGTAGTTTTTATATGTATATTTACTGAGGGCGCCAGTAGCTACAGTGGTATGCGTGATTGCTTACTGAGCTGTTCAAGACCCGGCCGAGGCCCTTAAATTATTTTTTATCTTGGAGGTAAAAGAACTTAAGCACGACGTTTTTCAGATGGGACGTTAAGTAATGGTCCCGAGCTTGTACGATGTCAGGTACTCGTTAAAGACCCTAGGTGAATAAAAATTTAGGGTAGGCAAAAGTTAGGACTCCCGCAGTAGAGTCGGGCTGACGTAAGAGCACTCTGGTAGTAGGAGATATGACCTTGTATTTATTAATTTTAAAATGTAATATCGGGTACGTTAATTGTTAATAATAATTAGACAATATAAAATGTACTTATTTTAGCAATTAAAATTTTATATATTTTTTGACTAAATGATGGGTTTTCGTAGATTGCCAAATGATGAGGGCAACCTAGAAAGCCGACTAGCATGAATTCTGTAAGAGGTCAGACTATATTTTATTTTACAACCTGTGAAATAATCACTTCTCACTACATCAGCCATCTTCATCGTTAGGTTAGGTTAGGTTTTATGACTCATGCCCGGGCTTTAACTACGAGGTCTTATCGCCTACTACCAGAGCGCTCTTTCGTCACTCTGGCGGACGACTTTACTGTGGGAGTCCTAAATTTTGCCTACCCTAAATTTTTATTCACATAGGGTAAGGGATCTTTAACGAGTATCTGACATCGTACAGCCTCGGGACCATCGCTTAACGTCCCATCCGAAGGACGGCTTGCTTAAGTTTATTTTACCTTCCAGATATAATAAACTAAGGGCCTCGGTCGGGTTTCGAACCCACGATCTTGAGCTCAGAAGACAAGCACGCATACCAGTGAGCTACCGGCGCCCTCCATCTTCATCGTGTTACACGTTCTTCTTAACTTTGGTTGAGATAACAGTGAGGGGAGGTCATACCATTTTTTAACTCTCCAAAAGCACAACACACAAAATCTCAGTTTTTAAAAAATTTTCCTGTGACTTACAATAAGAACGAAAGCAACAGGCTCATTTTCAGATTCATAGGCTAAGTAGAATATGATGAGTGATTATAGATGACTTTCGTCGTTAATATGTGTATAAACGAGAAAGATCCCGGAGGAGACTGATGTCAAGATGTAGCCAAGGCTGGAGAGTGCATTAAAGTCCTAAAACATGCCTAAGTATATAATAGCTAAGTAATTACAGTATATAATTAATTGCTTATTATAATGAGTTCGGTTGGTTTCTGAAATGAGCTCTGCCGCATTCCAGTGGATAGCGTGAGATGATTGCACGGTAATCCGCGGTAATGCCTGGTCTCCGCTAGGAACGTGCTACATCGGTAATATCCTACCGAGACATTTCGGAGATTACCAACTGCTCTCTACTATTCCAGGATCATTATCGTACCTACGAATAGACTTACGATGAAGAGGGGTGAAATATATAAATCAAATTCCCTGCTTGATGTTCTTGTGACACTTGCCCCTACTCAATGGTGGATATGCACTTTTGGGATCCCTGAGGCTTTTCTTTAAAGGAGGCTCCACTTCAAAATGATCGTACTTCTCGAAGAGGTTGTTAATTCCTGATTCCAGAAGTTAATGTCGGATATGTTGACAGTTGAATGGCTCCGCTAATCTGACAACTGTGCTATCTTATCTATCTCTGATAATAAAGACAAAAATGTAAAACATTCAACAGGCTGCAGCCACCATGGAAGATCTACGACCTTACAGAGGAACAAATCAACGTAAGGAAGTTAAGGAATCTCTGAATTTGTTGTAGCTCAGAGCCATACTGAGCTCAAAATAGCGGGTTCAAAATCCGAGTTCCTTACGTTTTTTATGTGGAAGATGAAAAAACCTTCTTCCTACAGATGAGAAGTTAAGCGATGGTCTGTACGATGTCAGGTACTCGTTAAAGACCCCTAGGTTTTTTTCACATAGGTAGGCAAAATGTGGGACTCTCATCGTAGAGTCAGGCTCATGTCCACCAGAGTGACGAAATAATATAATATAACAAATTATAGATAAGTTATGTAATCGGTCTGAAATTGCATGTTGAGACAAATCGAAATTTCATGTTTTCATAAATAAAAACTGTCTGTCTGTAAACATGATAACTACGGATAGAATGAATATACCAGAACGAAATTTTCTATGTGTATCCAGAACCTCATAAGGACGCCCAAAACGAGTTGAAATCTCCAGATTCTTCTGCCAATAAAATGCTTAAACTGAGAAAAAAACTATAAACCCTGTGAAATTGGAACTTGCGATATATCTTATTTTTTATAAGGGTTGTTACAAAAACTCTTAAAAAATCAATTTATAAGCTATATCGAAAGATTATAGCGAAGGAAAGTTTTTATAATGTATGAAAAATGTAGTTTAATAAAGTTACCACTTAGAATCTACATGAATAATTTAATAAGAATCATAAATTAAGTAAAGATAACCAACTCTGTACGTTTTATATTCTTTCTAAGCCGGAGAAGGAATAACTGTAAGTAAGTATGTAATGGAGAAGAGGGTTCCTCTCACAGAGGTAAACTGCATAATGTGCATCATATATCTTCCAACTTCTTACAGATGAATGCAATTCAATATGCTCCTTGCATGAAGGTACAGTTTCGCGGTGAATGCAGCTTTAGAACCTACAATGCGGTACTCCAGCAGCATTATCACTTACCCCGCCTCCTTGGTATAAAAAATGTTCAGTCTTCCACGAAGAGTGTTTTAAGTAGATTATTCTAGAGAAGTACAGAAAATTTTAATAACATTTTAATTAATAGGAAGAGTTAGTTTAGTTAGTTATTATAGTCTACTACAGAGGGCGCCGGTAGCTCAGTGGTATGCATGCTTGTCTTCTGAACTCAAGAACGTGGGTTCGAAATCCGACCGAGGCCCTTAATTTATTTTATCTGACAGGTAAAATAAACTTAAGCACGCCTTCCTTCGGATGGGACGTTAAGCGATGGTCCAGCGTCTGTACGGTCAGGTACTCGTTAAAGACACCTGCCCTAGGTGAATAAAACATTTAGGGTAGGCAAAATTTAGGACTCCCACAGTAGAGTCGGGCTCATGTCCACCAGAGTGACGAAAGAGCGCTTTGGTAGTAGGCGATATGACCTTGTAGTTAAAGCCCGGGCATGAGTCATAAAACCCAACCTAACCTAGTCTACTACATGAGCCCGACTCTACTGTAGGAGTCCTAAATTTTCCTTACCCAGGTTTAGTTATCTAAGTTAGGAAGTCTTTAACGAGTACTTGACATCGCACAGGCTCGGGACCACCACTTAGCGTCCCATCCAAAGGATTGCATGCTCACTTTTTCCTCCCAGATAAAATAAACTAATGGCCTCGGCCGGGATTCGAACCCGCGATCTTCAGCTCCGTACGCTACCTCTGTGCTACCGGTGCTCCTGAAAGACATTCTATATTTCCTTATTCAAAAAGGCACCTGCAACCTAATTGTACTGATTAACTTAAACGGGAAATAGGTACATTGCCGGTAATTCGCTGACGATTATCCCGCAATGGTAGGTAACAAAGCTAGTCTGAAATAAAACCGATTATAATAGTAATTATATAATTCAATGGAAAATATCTTCTGAAATGTGTATTATTTAAAAAGACATTTTCTTATACCAATGTTATTTTTTAATTGAATTTAAATTGAAAAAAAAGGTAATTAATTTTCAAAAAAATATTGAAAGGGAAATGTAAATTGTTTGTGATCGCACATGTATAAAATTTAATTACAAACCCTCCAACTAATTAAGTTTTTTTTTTTTTTTTCAAATTGGCCAGCGTTATTACAATACTTCTTTTTCTTATTTTAATTAACTTTCAAGTTTTACTCTTTTTTTATTTTTCTTTGATGTCAAATTCGAATTATGTGACATTTGTGAATTGTGGCACGGGGGTAAATTCATTGTTTTCTAAAAATTGTGGTAATTAAATATTCTTCGTTTACATTGGGGTAAAAAACCGGCGAAAGATATTAATTTAATTTATTCTTTCTAAATTGAAAAATGCGGACATATTGTTTGAAATGTATAATAAAAAAAGTCGGTGAATCACCGGTTATGTACTTCCCCAGCACAATTAAGTTTTCGCTCTTCCTCCAAAGCTAATCGACCATTAGATATAAAACTTTGATTTTTTTTTTTTTTTTTTTTTTTTTTTTTTCGGGTGCACCGGTAAATCACCCGGCCCGGCTATATCGTCGGGGAAGAGGAAGTGGGATACTGTATTGGATCTTTATTACATACAAATTGTTGCTATGGGTGTCTGGGAGAGGCAGCCCTTAGCCCCTTGCGGGGCAGACCGGCGCTCTCAGACCCCTTGTGTTGCGGTCGCCTAGCGGCGCCGAGATAGCTCGGGATCGGTGGTGTGGGGCTGCTTCTACATCGCGGTCGCCGGGGGTAGAACTCGGGCCTGGCCCGTCAATCTCCCCCGGCGCCGGGTCAAAGGGCCTTCTTCTGTTCCCGCCAGGAGGCGACAAACCGGCCGAACGCAATATTTGATCTACATATGTACTTCTGAATCCTCACATTCAATTTTGTGTCGA
This sequence comes from Aradus depressus, assembly GCA_963662175.1. Classification (NCBI taxonomy): domain Eukaryota; kingdom Metazoa; phylum Arthropoda; class Insecta; order Hemiptera; family Aradidae; genus Aradus; species Aradus depressus. Next base: position 34,662,545 of record OY759215.1, read on the forward strand.
TACATTCATAACATCGGCAGTTATTAGGGTTTTTGAGTCAAGCCCCCCTTCTCTGGTCTCCCTTCCCTGCAACCGATTGAACTTTAAAATGTGTAGGTACCATCCTTGTGGGGTCTTGAATTCAAATATAAAATTTCATGTAGATATAATCATTACAAAGACAGTTATTAAGATATTGGAGTTGAGCAATCCTCTGATCCCCCTTCCGTTTGGTTGATTCCGCTGAAAAGTAATAGGTGTTGTCATTAAAGCGCTTTGAATTTACACGTGAAATTTCATGTCAATACATTCGTTGCAACAGTATTCGAGGTTAGGTTAGGTTTTATGACTCATGCCCGGGCTTTAACTACGAGGTCATATCGCCTACTACCAGAGCGCTCTTTCGTCACTCTGGCATTGAGCTCAGAAGTCAAGCACGCATACCACTGGGCTACCAGCGCCCTCAACAGTATTCGATATTCTCATTATAATATACATCTCATTATAGTATATTATACATCTAATTTTATGCACATTGTTAAATATACAACGGCAGTTATTAGAGTTTCTGTTGAGCGTCCCCCATCCCCTTCGTCCGATTTGGCTGAAAATCAATAGATCTCGTCCCTTTTAAAATTCTGGACACACATGTAAAATTTTCGAGGTTTCCCTCATCATCAGGCAATCTATAAAAATGATAAAATTTAAGCAATTTGAATTTTTTAACTTTTATACTAAATCTTTTCAGGATTTTTCTGTAGACTGCCTACTGTCGAGAGCAGCCTCGAAAGCCGGTTGTCTTATAATTATAAAATTAGAGAGGTCACACTACAATAACTTTAAAATGTCAGATACTCGTTAAAGAGCTCTACACTAGGTGAGTAAGCCAAGGTAGGCAACATTTAGGACTCCCACAGTAGAGTCAAGCTCAAGTCCACCAAAGCGACGAAAAGAGCTCTCTGGTAGTAGGCGATATGACCATACCCTTTAAATGAGTTCCAGGTAATTTGGCACGAACAATTTATTTATTTATTTAGTTTTAATGAAGGGCGCACCTTGCAATAAAGAAGGATGCACCTTGCAATAAAGCCCCAAACTAAATAAATATAAAAAATCGTTCATGCCAAATGAATTCCAGGAACTCATGACAAATTTAAAGGGTCTGGTAGCTAGTGAAATATGTGGTTCCATAGCTGTACCGCCTCAAGGGAATTGATGTTGGTACAGTGGACCTCTTTGAGGCTACACAAACATCTGAGATCTAAGTGACTCCTTCTTATTGATCAAACAGCAAAAGACAGGAGTCTTGAGGAGTAAGAGACAAACTATAGTGTCCATTTACAACCCTTTATCTGTACTAATCACTAAACTAGAGCACAGTTCTCTGATCCAATTATCGATTTCATCAGCCAAAAATCGGAATAACGATGAACCTGTAAAATGTAATGATTTGTAGTTCATTACATCGGCAGTTATTAAGGTATTTAAATCGAGCCCATTCGACCGATTTCATGGAAAATTAATAGGTGCCATCCTTATGGAGTTTAGAATTTAAATATAAAACTTCATGTCGATACACTCAATATATCGGCAGTTAGTGGGATTTTGAGTGACCTCCCTCTGATCCCCCCTCTTCTGCGACTGATTCCGCTGAAAATTAATAGGTGACGGTCCTTATAGGGCTTTGAATTTACATATGAACTTTCTGTCAATACATTCAATTACAATAGCGGTTCGAAACCCGGACAAGGTCCTTAGGTTTTACCTAGGAGGTGAGAAAGGGGCCCGAGAGAAGAAATATAAATATAAGGTATTTATAATTAAAAATATATCAGGGAGGTGAAAAAACATTGAACCTTAAGCGATGGTCCCGCGCGATGTCATGTATTCGGTAGAAAACCTAGGTAGGCAGAATTTAAGACTACCACTGTAAAGTCGAGCTCTAAGAGCGCTCTGGTAGGCGATATGACCTCTTAGTTAAAGCCCGGGCATGAGTCATAATAACCTATTATTAAAAATAATAAATATAAAATATATATAAATATATTTCAAATTAATGTATCTTCTATTATTTATTTATTTAAACATCTCATATATGTTTATGTACTAAAACTTAATGTCCATTGATGAACATAATTCATAATTATGATTAAGATTATAATTATAATCTATTGTGATGTCCGAAAGTTATGTATCCTATTACCATGTTATGGTTTAACTTACATAAATATGATTATTATAATGGAAACAGGAGACGTTCGATTCCTCTTGTTCATGCATCTGACACGAAGGAAACATACGAATGTATGTCTCTAATTTCAAATGTCACCTACCACGAGACCTGGGTTGTACTGGGACTAGGACGACCGGGCTGGTTTTGCCAAGTATTGCTGTTTTCTTTAACTTTGGGATACTGGAGCAACACAGCAACAATTCGAAGTAAGGCCTCAAAGAGATGAATGTGTTCCAAGTCAACCTAACCTAAAGAATATACCTCTAATTGATCCCAATAAAGTTGTGTTTATCCCCATTGCAAATAAAAAGAATGGCACTCAAAGAGATGAATGTGTTCCAGGTCAACCTAACCTAAAGAATATACCTCTAGTAGATCCCAATAAAGTTGTGTTTATCCCCAATGCAAATAAAAAGAATGGCCCTCAAAGAGATGAATGTGTTCCAGGTCAACCTAACCTAAAGAATACACCTCTAATTGATCCCAATAAACTTGTGTTTATCCAAAGTATATTTACGGTTATTCACCAACTAATTTGTTTTCTTCTTTTAAGCATATATCACTTTTTTTTTTATCACATAGCATAATTTTATATTATGTTTTTCCTAATTAAAAAAATTCCTAATAACATAAAAATATAATTAAGTGGACAATACACAGACTTGTATTTGGGCTTTTGTTAATAAAGTTTTAAAAAGCAAAAGAATAAAACATTATTAATAAGAGGTAATTCCAGGCTGACGGGGGTTGTTTTTATGAACACATAGCACTGTTATCCTTTCATTCATCAGACAGGCCTTCAGGCTAACTCACCCCTTCGGGCTAATTCACCCCTTCCCCTCCCCCTTTATAATATCGCCTTTTACTTTATAATTAATTTTTGACAAAGTTCTTGTCACGATTCGCCACTATGTTTTAAATGGAAAAGAGAGAAAATGGGCCAGCCGGATAACCGATTATTTCGGAAAAGCACAATTAGGAACTAAAGATCAATAACTTTCAATTACAAATTTAGTTACAATTGTGAATTTAGTATCATGAAGAATATATATTTGATCTTCCTGTCGGGTCTCTAGTTTTATGAAATGGTCTTTTTATATTCAAATCACATAGAGAACCTATACTGCTTCACTAAAAAAATCAAAATTGTTTTCTTTCAGATAAATCTTTCCCAAAAAATTATTTTTAAAAAGTAAAAAATAAAAAGTGAGTAAATTCTGCAAAAACGACAGAATGAGTGTGTTGAGCAACACCTTCTACTGTTAGAACAGAAGTATTTTATAATGTATGATCTCAAATGGTTACATTTATAATTGGAGTCTATTATTGTTAAAAATTGGAAAAATAGATGGGAAAAAAATGTATGAGTGACAAACCGTAAAAGTTCCAGAAAACTTTTGCAGAGATTAGGCCAGTTATCGTAAGAAGGGTACAGGATTCGAGGATAGTTTTGAAATATAGGTAACCAAAAAGTCTTATTTATATTCATTTATTTATTTTATATTCACTTCTTGTATATATATATATACTTTATTTCGTTTAAAGCCCGACCGAGGCCCTTAGTTTATTTTATCTGGGAGGTAAAATAAACTTAAGCACGCCGTCCTTCGGATGGGACGTTAAGCGATGGTCCCGAGTCTTCACGATGTCAGGTACTTATTAAAGACCCCTGCCCTAGGTGAATAACAATGTCCACCAGAGTGACGAAATAGCGCTCTGGTAGTAGACGATATGACCTCGTAGTTAATGCCCGGGCATGAGTCATAAAACCTAACCTAACCTACACTTTATTTCCCCAGCAATACTAAGTATGGCAAGGTACACTAACCTTGGATCTTTTAATTTCTAAAGCCGCCAACAAATCAATAGGTGCTTGGTTAAACAGCATGGCAACATCCAGCCTGACGCTAGTAATCATGGCAGTTGACGCGACATAATAGATAAGGAAACAAAATTGTGAATTACCAAGGGCCGCTCTCAGTTTAAAATGAACAAAATGAGTTTAATTAATTCAAATTACTTCACGCTTTAATGAAATAATTAATTCAAATTATTTCATGGTTTAAAGGAGCTTCGGCCGATATTTCTCAGCATAAGGGGAAGGATCTTTTTTTTTTATTCTCTTACATTGGGAGCTTGATTCCATGTTACCAATATTTCAAGACTTCTTCTTACTTCCGCAGCTGTACAAAGTTTTGAGGAAGTTATGTAATCGATCAAAAATTCGATGCGAAGTTTTCAACGGAATTTCATGTTTACCGATCACTAAATTCGAAATATGAAAAAAAAAAGTCTGTGTCTGTGAAGACGATAACTCTCGATAGTAAATCCAAAACCCTCCAAAGACGACACCTATTGTTTTTCAGCCATATCAAGTATTTTTTTTATATTATTAGTAATATTACTGTTTCTGCTGGTCTAGCCCCCGTTTTTTTTTTTTTTTTTTTCGCAAACCGTTCTGAAACATTTTTTTTAGACGTTTGCTTGATTTACGAGAAAACGGTTAGTCCTACAGAAAAATGGGTCCTTACCAAAAAAATGTCAATTCCTAATGTGTCCTCAGATTTGATGTAGGACCACAAAACCAACAAAGTTATAGCGCCCTAATGTAAAATAAGTTTTATAGGTATGAATATTTAATATCTTTATTATGAAAAATATATAAAATATATTTGATGTGGCCAATACAGGATTTTTTTATACCAACCTCTTTTTTACAGATCACTCTCTTTCCTCCTCCCCTCTCTCAAATACATTTCATACTAGCATTATTTAGTATATTAAAGTTAATCTCAGAACGCTATACAATGAAACAAACAAAACCAATGACGTCAACACATTACTTTAATATACCCTTTGTGTAATAAATGTAAGAAGGGAGAAGGGCAAGGAGAGTCATCCATACAAAATAAGTTCGTATAAGAAAGTCCTGTAATGGCCGTAACCCATATTGTTGTATTATTTGTAGACGACATTTTATTTTAAATGTTTTTTTAAGGTTTTAGACTTTATAGGAGAAAGGGACAGAGAAAAGCCCTGTAGAGGCTGAAAAAAGAACAGTTCGGAATGTAAACATGTTGAACTTCCATTTAGTATTTTTAAGTCGCGGCTGAAGATGTTAGCAATACCGAAAGTACTCCCATACATTTTATATATTTTGTGAAATAGACAATATATTGTTTTTAAACATAGGTTTTTCCTTTTCTTTCACCTTTAATAAGCTATACTTTAAATACATTATCATTTAACAAAAATGGTGACGATAGATGAATATAACTAGGAAAAGACAAGGAACACAACTCCACCAAATTAGATCAATAAATCCTAAAATTTCTAATCTTTTTTTTTGTATGGATCCCAAGATATGATCATAGATAAAAGATAAACAGCATTTGATAATAAGAACGATATTTTATCAAGATGGGGCCGAGGACTGCATTCAAATGTTCTATCAGAGGAAATGGACTGCGATTAGGGCAACCACGCAGCGGAAATAGCAATCACAACTTCTGGTCTCTGTTCTGTAAATATTGTTTTTTGTTTCGGTTCAACTACTTCCTTAAATGTCTGAACTTTCGGAAGAATAAGCCGATTCATTAGTATGCAACACACTACGAGATGCAAACAAATCTATGATAACATTCAAATAAATATAGTGTAAAAATCAATTTCTAGGTCCCCTGATGGTCTAGTGATAAGAGTGGTTGTCTACCAGCATGAGGAATCAGATTCTGCAAAACTGTTTGCCCCAGGCGCTGTTCCCCACCACATTGCCTCTCGCTTCCTTAAAAAAATCATAAGAGACAATCAAAATAGCGTATTTTTTTTGGCTTTAAACAATTTATTTAATTACAATTCACTTTAATATAGGTTAGGTTTTATGACTCATGCCCGGGCTTTAACAACGAGGTCATATTGCCTACTACCAAAGCGCTCTTTCGTCACTCTGGTGGAAATGAGCCCGACTCTACTGTGGGAGTCCTAAATTTTGCCTACCCTAAATTTTTATTCACCTAGGGTAGGGGTCTTTAACGAGTACCTGACATCGTACAGGCTCGGGACCATCGCTTAACGTCCCATCCGAAGGACGGCGTGCTTAGGTTTATTCTACCTCCCACATAAAATAAACTAAGGGCCTCGGTCGGGTTACGAACCCACGACCTTGAGCTCAGAAGTCAAGCACGCATACCACTGAGCTATCGGCGCCCTCCACTTTAATATATATGCAGCATGTACCTTACCAAATTATTGTTCAGAGTTTGTATGAAAAAAGTTGTAAGTATAATAGATCGCGGGTTCGGAACGGAGGCCCTTCGGTTTTTTATCTTGGAGGTGAAAGAAAATCTTGAGCTCGAAGTTCTTCGGATGGGACGTTAAGCGATAATCTCGAGTCTGTGCGATGTCCAGGTACTCGTTAAAGACCTCTACCTCAAGTATCTAAACCTGGGTGGACTAAATTTAGGACTCAAATTTAATATGTGCCCGGCAACGCTGGTCACCCTACCTAGCACGTGTTAAAAACACTGGGTCCTACAGCTAGTATGTGCGTTGCAACGGCGAACACCAGAGCTAATAAGTGCTTAGCAACGCTGGTGACCACTGGGGAGCAATGGTCGACAGCCGAGCTAGTACTTGCCGTGTAACATGTATTGTGTGGCGGAATTATTGAGTTACTTCGCAATTAATAAAATCAATGTTATTAAAAATTGCTCCCCTCCCCCTCCCCCCCTTACAAATACACTAAAAAATACATGCGCAGAAAGGAAGGAATTGAAGGCTAAACTCAAAAAAACCTATTAACTGCCAATATAACGAATACATCGAAATGATAAATGAGGATTGAGAAAAAACTCGCGCTGGGGAAGTTGATTGTCGGTGATTCAGTGACGACTTTTGACAAAGTGATAGGTTGGCTCACTGATTTCATCAGTCTGTTCCTCAAACAATAACCATAAATAATCTAACGGTTCCCTCTGGGTTTATTGGTCTGATTGGTTGAATGACTGTCAGTCGTACACAGTATAAGGTCAATCAATATTTGGTGTCATACATACAGATTTGGTGACGATGAACAGATATCAAACCATAAAGGTTGACGTCAGAAGATAGATTTTAAAGTAAATGTGAACTTTTCACGTTTCTTAAAAAATTATTTTTACTCTCTACTTTTTAGTTTCAAGGAATATGGTCGAATATAATCACGAAAAAATTAGAAGTCTAGTTTCGGACAGAATTTCATGTTTCAACATTCTGTCGATGAGTGTGTATTTGACTGAATTTTTATAAACGCTCTAATTCACGCAATATTGTAGCAAAGACGTCGAAGATGTCCTAAACATAAATTTGATTAGATTTTGGCCGAAATTTCACGAAAATTAAGAAAGAACACTTCACTTCTGGGCCCAACTGTATATTACCCGATACCTCAATAAAGATGAAACATCTGATTTACTAAAGAAGGCCAGCGTATTCGTATAGATGTGAGTGAGTGATAGAACTTCCCAGCTTAAACGACTGCAGCTATAAACATCAAATTTGATACGAAATTAGGTTTGTGAAAAAATTCGATTGTGATTTCAAGTAGGTACCGGAAAAAAAATGTTTTCATGGCCCACGACTATAACTCAACAACAAAACGCCCAAAAGTTATGCGATTATTTTTTTATTTTATTTTATTTAATTAGTGTAGGAAAAAACTTCATTAACTTATAATTTGCTTTTCATTTTTAGTTAATACAAATTTTAAAACAATTTGAAAATACCAATTTATGCCAGCGAGAGAGAGAACTGGGGTACTATGAGGAGCTTTACTAATAATTATTATGTATTATCTAAGCATAAAGCTGTACTCGAAATTCATACTGAATATCAGTTCACCCTGGCTAAAATACTGAATATCCAGGAAATATCCTTATGTTATTATGGAAAATTGTCTACCGGAAATCGTGCTACATTGAAAAATTTGTATTGTTAAATCTGGAGTCATATGGATAATATTGATGAATCGAAATTTCATTTTAAAAAGTCATGGGTAGAAATTACGTTAAACCTACATAGACAATGCATTTACGACATTTGTCTCTTCATACATATTCTAGAACCTGCCGCAAGGCAAATACAAGCGTAGCGAGCCCCGGGGAGTCCAGGGGGCTGGAGCCCTTAGTATTAAATATAGATAGAATAAAAAATTGTTTTCCCAATAACAATATTTCCCAACATCGCATGGGCGTATAAAGGTCTATAATTTGAACAAGCAGAAGTATGCGTCCAATTACCACAACATCAAATGTTTACGTGCAGATCATTATCATTCTTGAACACAACTTTCGAAAACTAATATCTCGATAATTTCATGTCATTTCTTTACATTTTAAAAAGTAATAAATCTGTTAAAATTTAATACAGGCTAGGCTTGGAATCCGGAGACTCCAATGGTGAGTCAATTGTAGTAAATAAAAGAAGATAGCCTTCAAAGAACTCATCTTTTCTGCCCCAGTTGGAGTGTGACTTTTAATATATTATATATTATTGCATTTTTTTATAATTATTAATCTAAGCAGCGGGTGCTACCAAGAATATTAATCCTGCCCACGAAGCGCCGCACAGTTATGAATGGAAAAATAACTTCAAAATAACAGTACAAGAAAAAAAAAAAAAAGTGTACTGAGCAGTACAAGAAAAAAAAAAAAAGAAATGTGCACTGACCATGATGTGGAGTTAGAAGAGCTGTACAGTACGGTAGGACGATGGGTGCCGACAGAACGAACTCAACAGTGAAACTATGCCGACTGGAGGAGTGGGTTATATAGTGTCCGCCCCACCACCACTATAGCAACCATCGATCTAGCGGTCTTCAGAAGAGCTACCGTGCTCCAGAACATCCTTCCTAGCTGCTCCTCTGGAGGCTGGAGGACCCTCTGGTCTCAGCGCCCTTCCCTGTCCTATCCAGGTCCACAGCCCGAAATGCGTTTAAGGACGTATCTAATGTGGATTGTAGTACCACTGGAAGTTTGGAGATCGATAAAGATATCGATATTCCTGTCATGTGATAGTTCATTGTTTCTCCTAAACTTCTCTGTGATGTTCCACTCTTGGTTGATTCCGGCATTTTTTCCAGAGGTGTCTTCTTATTTTTTTCGACAATATTTCGGGACACTTACACGTCCCTTCTTTCGGTCACTATGACCACGTTTAAGTGTCCCGAAATATTGTCGGAAAAAATAAGAAGATATTTATTTTTTACTCGAATTGTTATTACTAATCGCATATGTGGCAAAATCTAAGAGTTAGTAGCTGTTTATGTATCTAACATACAAGCTATGTTAATCTGTACATTCTTATGACGTATCTTATTACCATTTTATGGTTTAACGGAAACAAAAATATTATTATTATTATTATTACTGTTCAAATCACTTTTTTTTGTAATAATTAGACCACTTTTTTGACATTCTTCCACTATATAATTAGATCTAATATTAATATTTTTAGACTTCGGTTAAAGTTTACCAGGCAAAAAAGGGAAAAATATTTGCCATTTCTTATCCCAGAAACACAGAGGGAGGAAACTTTTCAGCTTTGTTCATTATAGTTTCTCTTTAATATAATGACGTCTCAGGCTAATGAAGTTTAGAAGGATCATAAAATTTCGCCCTTAGATCTCCTTACGATCGCCATGAGTGGACAATCTCTGTAGAGTTATAATGGAAACTTTCCTTCGAGCGATATTGCGGAAAATTGATGTATGTCGTCTTTATGTCGATACATTCATCTTCGGCAGTTATTGGGATTTTTGAGTTGATGAGGTGTTGTCCTAATAAGGCTATGAAATTTTGTATCAACACATTCATTACAAAGACAATTCAACAATCTTATATTATTTAATAGCACTTCTATTTCTGTTTTTATTCGCAGATAGATTGGCTGAGGAGCATCCCAAGATCTTCTTCACGTCAGCTGTGATACTCCGCTGAGTGATTCAAATAAAGACTTGAAACATACTAGTATGTTTCTGTTCTGAATTTAAATACGTTCTTATTTTATTCAATAACACTTCTATTTCAGTTTTTATTCGCAGATAGAGCGGCTGAGGAGCATCCGGAATGACTACTGACTTTTTAAAATGATACATTATTTCAATTTAACACTTTTATTTTATAATACAGTCAAAACTTAATACTAAATGAAAAGTAACTGTCTATTAACAAACTTCTCTGAAGAAACTCTGAATGATAATGACTGCCGTATCAATACTTACAGCGGCCAACATCCGCCATCTTATCTGCGTCATCAATACACGTCATCAGTTCCTAACCTATAAATACGGGAGCCCATCAGCCATTATCATTCAGCGTTTCTTCAAAGTAGTTTGTTCATAGACAGTTGCTATTCATTTTCTTATAAATTTTAACTGTATTATACAATGAAAGTGTTAAATTGAAATAAATTTACTTTTTGACAAGTCAATAGTGCGTTCCCATGACTTAACTTTGGTTCTAAATTTAAATAATGTCTTATTATATTTATTAGCACTTCTATTTCTTTTTTTATTCGCAGAAAGACTCTTCATGTAAACATTGATACTCCGCTGAGTTATTCAATTGAGAACTTCGAACATACAGGTATATTTTTGTTATAAATTTAAATAATGTCTTATTATATTAAGTAGCACTTCTATTTCTGTTTTTATTCGCAGGAAGATATACCGTCTGAGGAACTACCCAAGATCTTCTTCAAGTCAGCTTTGATACTCCGCTGAGTGATTCAATTGAAAACTTCGAACATAAGAGTATGTTTTTGTTCTAAATTTAAATAATATCTTATTTAAATACTATATATAAAATTATTCATATAAAAACCTCGAACTTAGAGGTATAGTTTCGTTGTAATTTAAAATTATCTCTTATTATATTCAATTTCACTACACCCGTTCTATTTTTTTTTTTTCAGATATATTGGCAGAAGCACATCTCAAGATCTACTTCATGTCAGCTTTGCTACTCTGCTGAGTGATTCAATTGAAAACTTCGAACATATAGGTATGTTTTGGTTCTAATATTAAATACCGTCTTATTTGATTTAATAACACTTTTTTTTCTGTTTTTATTCGAAGAAATATTGCTGAGGAGCATCTCAAGATCTTCTTCAAGTCAGCGTTGATACTCCGCTGAGTGTTTAAATTGAAAACTTCGAACATACAGGTATGTTTTTGTTGTAAATTTGAATACTGTCTTATTTCATTTAAAAACACTTCTATTTCTGTTTTCATTCGCAGATTAACTGGTTAAAGTGCATCTCAAGATCTGCTTAATGAGAGCTTTGAAACCCCGCTGAGTGATTTAAATGTAGATTTCTAACATACAGGTATGTTTTCGTTCTAATTTTAAATACTGTCTTATTTTATTTAATAACACTTCTATTCTGTTTTTGTTCGCGGATAGACTAGCTGAGGAGCATCTTAAGATCTTCATGTCAGCTTCGATACTCCGCTGAGTGATTCAATTGAACACTTCGAACATACAAGTATGTTTTTGTTCTAAATTTAGATACTGTCTTATATTATTTAATAGCACTTCTATTTCTGTTTTTATTCGCAGATAAACTGGCTGAGGAGCATTTCAAGATCTTCTTCATGTCAGCTTTGATACTCCGCTTAGTAATTTAAATCAAGACTTCGGAAATACAGGTATGGTTTTGTTCTAAATTTAGATACTGTCTTATATTATTTAATAGCATTTCTATTTCTGTTTTTATTCACAGATAGACTGGCTGAGGAGCATCCTAAGATCTTCATGTCAGCTTTTATACTCCGCTGAGTGATTTAAATGAAGACTTCGAACATACAGGTATGTTTTCGTTCTAATTTTAAATACTGTCTTATTTTATTTAAATACACTTCTATTTCTATGTTTATTCGCAGCTAGACTGGCTATGGAGCATCTCAAGATCTTCTTTATGTCAGCCTCGATACTCCGCTTAGTTATTCAAATGCAAACCTCGAACATACAAGTATGTTTTCTTTCTAATTTTAAATACTGTCTTATTTTATTTAATAACACTTCTATTCTGTTTTTGTTCGCAGATAGACTAGCTGAGGAGCATCTTAAGATCTTCATGTCAGCTTCGATACTCCGCTGAGTGATTCAATTGAACACTTCGAACATACAAGTATGTTTTTGTTCTAAATTTAGATACTGTCTTATATTATTTAATAGCACTTCTATTTCTGTTTTTATTCGCAGATAAACTGGCTGAGGAGCATTTCAAGATCTTCTTCATGGCAGCTTTGATACTCCGCTTAGTGATTTAAATCAAGACTTCGGAAATACAGGTATGGTTTTGTTCTAAATTTAGATACTGTCTTATATTATTTAATAGCACTTCTATTTCTGTTTTTATTCGCAGATAAACTGGCTGAGGAGCATTTCAAGATCTTCTTCATGTCAGCTTTGATACTCCGCTTAGTGATTTAAATCAAGACTTCGAACATACAGGTATGTTTTCGTTCTAATTTTAAATACTGTCTTATTTTATTTAAATACACTTCTATTTCTATGTTTATTCGCAGCTAGACTGGCTATGGAGCATCTCAAGATCTTCTTTATGTCAGCCTCGATACTCCGCTTAGTTATTCAAATGCAAACCTCGAACATACAAGTATGTTTTCGTTCTAATTTTAAATACTGTCTTATTTTATTTAATAACACTTCTATTCTGTTTTTGTTCGCGGATAGACTAGCTGAGGAGCATCTTAAGATCTTCATGTCAGCTTCGATACTCCGCTGAGTGATTCAATTGAACACTTCGAACATACAAGTATGTTTTTGTTCTAAATTTAGATACTGTCTTATATTATTTAATAGCACTTCTATTTCTGTTTTTATTCGCAGATAAACTGGCTGAGGAGCATTTCAAGATCCTCTTCATGTCAGCTTTGATACTCCGCTGAGTGATTTAAATGAAGACTTCGAACAAACAGGTATGTTTTCGTTCTAATTTTAAATACTGTCTTATTTTATTTAAATACACTTCTATTTCTATGTTTATTCGCAGCTAGACTGGCTATGGAGCATCTCAAGATCTTCTTTATGTCAGCCTCGATACTACGCTTAGTTATTCAAATGCAAACCTCGAACATACAAGTATGTTTTCGCTTTAAATTTAAATAATGTCTTATATTATTTTATATCACTTCTTTTTCTGTTTTTATTCGCAGGTAAACTGGCTATGGAGCATCTCAAGATCATCTTTATGTCTGCATTGATACTCCTCTGAGTTATTCAATTGAAAACGTCGAACATACAGGTATGTTTTTGTTCTAATTTTAAATACTGTCTTATTTTATTTATTAACACTTCTATCTCTGTTTTAATTCGCAGAAAAATTGGCTGAGGAGCTTTTTAGGATCTTCTTCATGTCAACTTTGATACTCCGCAGAGTGATTCAAATGAAGCCTTCGAACATAAAAGTATTGTTTTGTTCTAAATTTAAATTTTGTCTTATTTTTTTTAATAACTCTTCTATTTCTGTTTTTATTCGCAGATAGATTGGCTGAGGAGCATTCCAAGATCTTCTTCATGTCAGCTTTAATACTCCGCTGAGTGATTTAAATGAAGACATCGCACCTACATGAATGTTTTTGTTCTAATTTTAAATACTGTCTTATTTTATTTTATCACACATTCTTTTCTGTTTTTATCCGCAGGTAAACGGACTATGGAGCATCTCAAGAACATCTTTATGTCTGCTTTGATACTCCTCTGAGTTATTCAATTGAAAACTTCGAACATACAGGTATGTTATTGTTCTAATTTTAAATACTGTCTTATTTTATTTATTAACACTTTTATCTCTGTTTTAATTCGCAGAAAAATTGTCTGAGGAGCATTTCAAGATCTTCTTCATGTCAACTTTGATACTCCGGAGAGTGATTCAAATGAAGCCATCGAACATAAAAGTATTGTTTTGTTCTAAATTTAAATTTTGTCTTATTTTATTTAATAACACTTCTATTTCTGTTTTTATTCGCAGATAGATTGGCTGAGGAGCATTCCAAGATCTTAATACTCTGCTGAGTGATTTAAATGAAGACATCGCACATACATGAATGTTTTTGTTCTAATTTTAAATACTGTCTTATTTTATTTTATTACACTTTCTTTTCTGTTTTTATTCGCAGGTAAACAGACTATGCAGCATCTCAAGATCTTCTTTATGTCTCCTTTGATACTCCTCTGAGTTATTCAATTGAAACCTTCGAACATACAAGTATGGTTTTGTTCTAAATTTAGATACTGTCTTATTTTATTTAATAGCTCTTCTATTCTGTTTTCATTCGCAGATAAACTGGCTTAGGAGCATTTCAAGATCTTCTTCATGTCAGATTTGATACTCCGCTGAGTGCTTTAAATGAAGACTTCGAACATAAAGGTATGGTTTTATCTAAATTTAAATTTCTACTTATTTTATTTATTAACACTTCTATTTCTGTTTTTATTCACAGATACACTGGCTAAGGAAAATCTCAAGATCTTCTTTATGTCAGCTTTGATACTGCGCAGATTGATTCAAATGCAGCCTTCGAACATAAAAGTATTGTTTTGTTCTAAATTTAAATTTTGTCTTATTTTATTTAATAACACTTCTATTTCTGTTTTTATTCGCAGATAGATTGGCTGAGGAGCATTCCAAGATCTTCATGTCAGCTTTAATACTCCGCTGAGTGATTTAAATGAAGACATCGCACATACATGAATGTTTTTGTTCTAATTTTAAAGAATGTCTTATTTTATTTTATTACACTTTCTTTTCTGTTATTATTCGCAGGTAAACTGACTATGCAGCATCTCAAGATCATCTTTATGTCCGCTTTGATACTCCTCTGAGTTATTCGATTGAAAACTTCGAACATGAAGGTATGTTTTTGTTCTAATTCTTAATTCTGTCTTATTTTATTTAATAGCATTTCTATTTCTGTTTTTATTCGCAGATAAACTGGCTGAGGAGCATTTCAAGATCTTCTTCATGCCATCTTTGATACTCCGCTTAGTGATTTAAATGAAGACTTCTAACATAAAGGTATGGTTTTGTTCTAAATTAAAATGTTGTCTTATTTTATTTAATAACACTTTTATTTCTGTTTTTATTCGCAGATAGACTGGCTGAGGAGCATTCCAAGATCTTTTTCATGTCAGCTTTAATAATCCTCTAAATGATTTAAATGCAGCCTTCGAACATAAAAGTATTGTTTTGTTCTAAATTTAAATGTTGTCTTGTTTTATTTTATTACACTTCCTTTTCTGTTTTTATTCGCAGGTAAACTGACTATAGAGCATCTTAAGGTCTTCTTCATGTCAGCTTTGATTCTCCGCTGAGTTATTTATTTGAAAACTTCGAACATACAGGTATGTTTTTGTTCTAATTTAAAATAACACAGATGAACTGGCTAAGGAGCATCTCAAGATTTTCATGTCAGCTTTGATACTTTACTGAGTGATTCAATTGAAATCTTCGTACATACATGTATCTTTTTGTTCTAAATTTAAATATTGCCTTATTTCATTTAATAACACTTCTATTTCTGTTTTTATTCGCAGATAGATTGGCTGAGGAGCATCTCAAGATCTTCATGTCAGCTTTGATACTCCGATGAATTATTCAATTCAAGAGATCGAACATACAGGTATGTTTTTGTTCTAAATTTTAATACTGTCTTATTTAATTTAATAACACTTCTGTTTCTGTTTTCATTCTCAGATAAACTGGCTAAGCAACATCTCAAAATCTTCTTCATGTCAGCTTTGTTACTGCCCTGTGATATTCCATTGAAGACTTCGAACTTACTAGTTTATTTTCGTTCTAATTTCAAATTATCTTTAATTATATCTAATTGCACCTCCATTTCTGTTTTTATTTGTAGAGGGGCTGACTGAAGAACATCTGAAGATCTTTTTCATGTCAGCTTTGATCCCTCACTGAGTGATTCAATTGGAAACTTCGAACATACAAGTATGTTTTTTTTTCTAAATTTAAATACTATCTTATTCAAACACTATCTGAGTTATTCATATGAAAACCTCGAACTTACAGGTATTGTTTCGTTCTAATTTCAAATTATCTCCTATTATATTTAATTGCATTACACCCGTTCAATTTTTGTTTCCTTTTTTCAAATATATTGGCAGAAGCGCATCTCAAGATCTACTTCATGTCAGCTTTGATACTCCGCTGAGTGATTCAATTGAAAACTTCGAACATACAGGTATGTTTTGGTTCTGAATGTAAATACTGTTTTATTTTTTTTAATAACACTTCTATTTCTGTTTTCAATCGCAGATAAACTGGCTAAGCAGCATCTCAAAATCTTCTTCATGTCAGCTATGTTACTGCCCTGTGTTATTCCATTGAAGACTTCGAACTTACTAGTTTATTTTCGTTCTAATTTCAAATTATCTTTAATTATATCTAATTGCACCTCTATTTCTGTTTTTATTTGTAGATGGGCTGACTGAAGAGCATCTCAAGATCTTTTTCATGTCAGCTTTGATCCCTCACTGAGTGATTCAATTGGAAACTCCGAACATACAAGTATGTTTTTTTTCTAAATTTTAATACTATCTTATTCAAATACTATCTGAGTTATTCATATGAAAACCTCGAACTTACAGGTATTGTTTCGTTCTAATTTCAACTTATCTCCTATTATATTTAATTCCACTACACCCGTTCTATTTTTTTTTTCTTTTTTCAGATATATTGGCAGAAGCGCATCTCAAGATCTACTTCATGTCATCTTTGATACTCCGCTGAGTGATTCAATTGAAAACTTCGAACATACAGGCATGTTTTTGTTCTAAATTTAAATACTGTCTTATTTTATTTAATAACACTTCTATTTCTGTTTTTATTCGCATGCAGACTGGCTGAGGAGCATCTCAAGATCTTCTTCATGTCAGCTTTGATATTCCGCTGAGTGATTCAATTGAAAACTCCGAACATACCGGTAAGTTTTTGTTCTAAATTTAAATACTGTCTTATTAAACATATATTTAAACAGACATAAAACATTTGTAGTGCAATTTGATACAATAGGAGAAAATTTGAAATAAAAATGAAACTATACCTGTAAGTTTGGGGTTTTCATATGAATAACTCGGCTGCGTATCCAACCTGACTCTAAGAAGACCTGGAGATCCGCCTGCGATCAAAAACAGACAGAACGGTTGTAGTGCAATTGGATATAAAAAGAGATAATTTGAAATTAGAGTGAACTACACCTGTAAGTTCGGGGTTTTCATATAAATAACTCAGCGGCGTATCCAACTTGACATGAAAATAACCTGAAGATGCTCCTGCGAACAAAAAAAGACATAGAACAGTTGTAGTGCAATTAGATATAATAAGAGATAATTTGAAATTAGAACGAAAATAAACCTGTAAGTTTTGAGTTTCCAACTGAATAACTCACCGCAATAACAAAGCTGACATGAGGAAGATCTTGAGATACTCCTCAGCCAGTATATCTGCGAATAAAAACAGAAATAGAAGTGCTAATTAATATAATAAGATAGAATTTAAATTTAGAACAAAAACATACCTGTATGTTAATCCTCTTCTTTGTCCGATTTTCCTAAATGATCCTTGTTGTTGTCCTTAGTGGTTTCTGGATTACTCATAATATTTCGTGACGATACTTTTGTTCTATCGAAAGTTATCGAAAAACAAGCCAAAAACTCCTTTGAAAACTGTACATTGAATTTTTGTCCGATTACATAACTTTTCCTATACTTCGCATAGCTGGGGAAGTAAAAAATATTATTTTTAGACCTACCTTTTTTTAAATAATTTATTTTTTATTTTTTTAATAATCCCTACCATTTTCCTTGATAATACCAGTTAATTTTATGTAAATTTCTGTCAAAAAAATATAAAAATAATTTTCTGTCAAGAAATTCCGGCTGTTTTAATGAACGAATTTAAAAGCAACAAGCAACTAACTACAAGACTACTAAACTGCAATTGTTTCAAAATAGGTCACATTGTTTGTAGTAAAGTGTATTTCTTATTTACTGAAGTAAGAAAAGTAAGTAGTTACAATGTCGGATTTTATGATCCAACTTGCTTCTTAAATGTCTAACTAGATTCTGAACAACCCGAGAACAAATTCTGCTTTCTTTCCTTTTCTTGAACAAGAACTAATCACCCTTTTAAGCACAAGTTAAATATATTTTTGACTTTCCAAATTAAGCTATAAAATGCTAATGATTTTGCCAAACATGTTTCTAACTTTCCAAAGCATGGTATGAGAAAAAAACTACCATATTCTACTAGGCTGGGAGGGGAATCCAAATAAGATTTCCAATTAACCGGACTCTGATTCCTCTGTTGGTTCAAGAGAAGACCACTTCAAAATATTAGAGAATAAATCGATGGTCCCTAGGAAGAAAGTCATTATTCAGAAAGTGCATCAGTAACATACGCTATTCGAATAGTTGGTCAATAAAGTCGTTATTCGCAAACCAAGTCAATAACATACGTTATTCGAATAGTCGATCAATAAGGTGGTAATTTAGAGAAAAATCAATAAGGTAGTTATTCAAAAATGTTATTTACAAAAGGTTGACATGGCAACACCTTCAGAGGAAGGAAAATGTTTATTATTATCTGATAGTGATATAATTATTTATAATACCTAATGGATCTACCAGATCCAAAGAGATTCCTTTCTATTTAATTTTTTTTAAATTATTTTTATCATCTTCAAATTTTTTTGGGGGCCATCCATCCCTAACCACCCCCAATCTCTTCAACTGCGGCAGTAAACAATTGCAAATGCTATCCAGGTGTGGAACGGTTTTTTCTAAAAATATCTTTCAAAATCTAAAAAAAAATTCTTGATACATTCTACTATGATCTTCTTTTAAAATTTTATATGAACAATACAAACGTATTAATATAATTAGAACTTAATTATTATTATTAAAAATAATTATAAATGATAAAAATATATATATATAATTTTAAATTATTGAAAAAAATATGATGATTATTTAAAAAATTTCTGAAGTATAAAAAAAAATTGAAGATAATAACAATAATAATAAAAAAATAGAAAGGAATCTTTTTGGATTTGATAAATCAATTAGGTATTATAAATAACTATATCACTAACAGATATTAATAAACATTTTTCTTCCTCTGAAGGTGTCAACCTTTTCTAAATTACTACATTTGTAATAACATTTTTGACTAACTATCTTATTGATTTTTCCTCTAAATTACGACCTTATTGATCGACTATTCGAATAACGTATGTTATTGACGTGTCTTCTGAATAACGACTTTCTTCTTAGGGCCTTTGGGGACCACTTTTGTGGCCATCTCAACGTCAGAAAAAATAAAAAAATGTCTGCAAACATGAATGTAAGCTGACGGATAGGATAAAGAAATGTTTTGGTCATTTTGATAAACTTTAGTCCCTATTTCATTTAATTTACTTTGATTAGCGGCACAAATTTGAAAACGTATTGGATCTATTACAGAGCTATGTAATTTTTAAATATATTTTCATGAATACATCAAAGCATTGGTTAACTACGGAACTCCCCATTGTGTGGCCTCTGTATTTTCTCTGTAATATAAAATTTTATTTTAAGTGAAACTTCTTTAGCCACGTTGGGCATAAAATTTACCCAAGTGGCGCGTGCATATAGAACTGAAATAGCGACGCGGAAATAGCATACTTGGTAGGCCATGCGCGGCGTCTACAGGCCCTGCCTGTTGTACAGGGGCCTCTCACATTCGGCGGTAACAAATGCACAAGAATAAGTGCCACGTATCATACGTATACAACTCGAAGCAGCATAAAAGTGAGGAAATATTTGTTTGTAATATTCGTTTACAATTATACAACTTGTAAGTATTGCTTATTTTTCTTGATATATTAATGAATATTTTAATGGTTATTTCTTTATCACTGTTTCTGTTTCAATACAATAATCCAAAAAATTCCAACATTTCATATTTTACTTTATAGATAACAATGAATTACATCGACGTTCCTTAGAGGACATCAAAGTGAGGTTATTCTTTATTGTCATAATATATTTTGTAGAGGGCACCGGTAGCTCAGTGGTATGCGTGCTTGCCTTCTGAGCTTAAGGTCATGGGTTCGATACCCGACCGAGACCCTTAGTTTATTTTATCTGGAAGGTAAAATAAACTTGAGCACGCCGTCCTTCGGATGGGACGTTAAGCGATGGTCCCGAGCCTGTACGATGTCAAGTACTCGTTAAAGACCCCTCCCTAGGTGAATAAAAATTTAGGGTAGGCAAAATTGACGACTCCCAGAGTAGAGCCAGGGTCTACCAGAGTGACGAAAGAGCGCTCTGGTAGTAGGTAGGCGATATGACCTCGAAGTTAAAGCCCGGGCATGAGACATAATAACTAAATGGAATAAATAATTTGCAAAGAAGTTTCACTTCCTGCGTGCGTACAAAAGTACACACACCTGTTTTTTGTTTTTTTTTTGCTTAGATTTATCATGGGCTACATCCATATAAATAAAGCAAGGCAAAGCATACACACATAATAAACCTTTGCTTGTATGTTTATTCGAGCATGGAGCCTACAACGCTTGAGCTATATTCAAGGAATCTTGAAGGTGACTAGGTCTAGTGGATAAGTTAATTGACGTACATGCATTTTAAGGGAGAGGGGAGAGTACTGAATATCTGAAGCCCCGGATTCTTCTTTTTTAGAGAAATGTTGAGTAGCACGGTATGACAGGGAGCTGCAGAATTATTTTTTTCTTAAGACATTGAATAGTTCATCGTTTCAAAGGTCATAAGGACTGTTCAAAAATATGGTATTCTTAAGTGAGTAAGCTATCTCAAAGGGGAAGTGACTCTTAAGAAATTGAATTCCGTATGAGTGTGGCGTAGACACTGTCCGACCTAAACTCATGAAATATTCAAGGTATGTTCTTGGTGACCAGGGAAAATTTATAAGCCATTTGACGTACCTACATTTTATGAGGAGGGGGGTTTTGAAAATGAGGCTCAAATTTGTTTTATTTGAAAAATATTGAGTAGAACAACATTTGGATGGTCTTTACCAGGGCTTTTCAAACATATAGTATCGAGCTAGCAAACTACTTTATGAGGAGAAATTAATTAAATTCGGCGTGGCGCAGAGACCGTTCGACAGAAATCCAAGAAATTTTCTGGGTATTTTAAGGACAGCATGACGTGGGCATTTTCAAATTTGTCAGGAAAGAATGAAGGAGAAAAAAGCCCGGGCATGAGTGTCAATAACTAATTCTTACGATGAGGATAGCGGATGTCATCCAGACTGCATTTATTTTCATATATAATACCTGCGTAATCAGACTATTTATGTAGTGCTTGTAGATGTAATTTGAATGCCCCCAGAGAAATCAGAGTTGGTAAACCCAATAATCCCCCTGCGGTAAGCATTATGGGATCTGAACCTGGCTTTCCTAATCACAAATACATTGCACACCTGCCCGGAAAATCTAAATAATAAAACATTTAATCTAGGTGGGGGGTCTGTATCTGAAACTATCTGTAAAATATTGTTGTGAATTGACTAATTCGTTTATGTTTGTCAGTAGGTCATTTCATATATTTCTTGTTGATCTAGAAACTGTAACCTTCATATTCCAACTTGCTTATTCATTGTTTATCGATTTATAGAGTTTACTCATAATTTCATTTAAATGATTTGTTTAGTGTTTATAAGTAAGTAGTTTTCTTGATTTAGTTCTAATGAAGATATTACATTAAACGATGGTTGTAGAATATTTAATCACTTCTAGACGTTCCAGGACAGTTAAATTCTGAGTATGAAATTTGTTTGAATCCTTTTTTTTGTTATTTGGTTGTGAATGGACTTTTTAAAGTGTAAGTGATGTTGTTTTGTTTGGACTAAAAAGATTTTTATAAGTTATATGTAGACAGTTACGTGTTTACTCCTCACATTTTGAGTTGGTCGTTTTTTTTGGAGTGACCGGGTCATTACGCGTGTACAATTGAGAAATAGAGTCTAGAGGGAATAGAGTCATTCACTTTAGTGTGGATTATTTACAAATTCATAAATAAAAACGAAAGTAAGAAAGTATGTGATAATATTACGTTTTCCATCGAGAAAAAATTCTTGGTGATCGTAGAATTAATAGCTTCAAAGGGATTGGTCCGATTCATTTCATGACCGCAGAATCACCGGTCAACATGAACAATTAGAAAAATATAAAAGTGGTCAAGAGTTCATGAAACTTTCCCATAGGGCTAACCGTGTACAGTGGGACCATTCCTGATCATAATCAGCTGAAATTGTATTCAATGAAAAATAACAAAATAGTATGACTACAAATCTTTGACATCTAATATTTCTTTAGATACCCGAAAAGACATACAGGATCAGTTATACTAATTACATAAGATCAATGAAGACACAAGACCAATCAAGGGAAAATACTAAAAAAATCGTTATTGCCAGGTGATCGTTGTCAGGCAATTAGACTTTCTTCATCCTACTTCAGACCTGTTGAAATGGGAAGAAAAACCTGGGTTTTTACGTCTTCACTTCATTTAAACAACCGAGTAGGCCATTGCTTTCAAATACAGTTGAAATCAGTTGATGAATATATATATATATATATACACTACCTATATATTATATAGTATATCTATATAATATATAGGTAGTATATATGTATACGAAATCTCGCGAATCAGAAAGAAATTTTATGAAATTCGGTCCAGCCGTTTTTTTTGTTTGAACAAAAAGACTGCAAAAAAAGTGAATTTTAGGATTTCTTGAAAAAGATTTATCCGATCGAATGTGTTCTGGTGGCAATCGATAGTTTGAAATATCTCATAGTTCTTATAATATTAAAAAATTAATAAATAACTAATTTTATTACGCGTTATGCATTATGTTGTATAATGATATACTGTACTTTATTGAATTGGAGTATATAGGTCGTATATGGAGTATAAATATTATTATTTGAAGATTCACACTATTTTATGATATGATATATTTTTCTAAAACAGTTATAATATATAAAGCTATGAAATGCGTTTACTTCAAAACTTAGGAATTATATCTTGAGATTTGATGCGAATGGGATTATATCTAAAGGTATTTTGTTGACGTGAAGAGCACGCTAGAATTATATTTCTTGTTCAAATTTTGTTTGCCATTCAAAGGTTCATTTCACCAAGTCAGTTGCGGAAATTTCTTCCTACCGGAGAGTCCCGTATGTAATTTCCGAGTTCATTTTGTGCAGTGAAAATATAAAAATGTTTTTTTCATTTTCACCTACGTACTCCTATGTGCATTCGCATATCAATTAAAAATCTATGTATAGATTAAATTCAATTAAATGAATAAATAATTATGTAATGAAAAAATGCCTACTTTGTTGTGTTGTTATTATTATTATTGATATTCATATGATGCTGGGAAGTTTGCCATATGGACCTCAAGGACCGCACTTAGTTACAAATGCCACCTTTGTAGAGTCCAAATACACGGGCCCAGTAATTTTCTCTGATTTAAGGTGCAAAGAGGCGAAACACACACATCCGAAAACCTGTTTGTTTTCATTTTGAAATGTAACCGCAACAACCAGCTACCAGGATGATTTGATGAACAAATAACTTTAATGGCAAGAGGACAGCTGTTCAGAGGAATATGATGTTTACACAGTTTCGAAAAGGTGTCATTACAGTTCGATTGAATAGTAAGTTAGTATCGATTTGTATGTGTGTATGCAATTTGCTATGTAAACATCAACAAAGATCCTGAATGTACTGTTAATCATGATGTCATTGTTCTGTTGCTGACATACGGTGGGGTATTCGTTCTTCGTGTACGTACTTAATTTCCTGCGAAATCGGTCGAATGGAAGAGAGGATGAAAGGATGGGGTGTCGACAAAACCCTAATAACTGTATCAACACAAAATTTAGTATGAGGATTCATAAGTCCCTATGTAAATCAAGTATTGATTTGTAGAAGAAGAACTTAAATGATTAATTTGTCTTTGTACATTTTTTGTGATTGCCGGTGTTTCACGGTTTTCTTTTTTCCCTGTATTTTTCGTACCTTGTGACCTGACGAAGGGACTTTTGATCGACCATCCAAAGAACGTCGTAATGAAGGTTCTTTTTATTTCCCAGATAAAAAACCTAAGGCTTTTGAATCCGCAATATAACGTATATTACCATATTTTGGTATAATGGAAATAAATATTGTTATGATATTTTTTGAACTTGTTCATCCCCTTTGACAATAATGACTATTTTCGAACGCCATAGGATTATCAAATGATTCCAAGATTTTATATCATATTCATCGTTAAAGCATGTGTGGTTAAGATAATATGATACTATGATTATTCAGATGGTTATTGTTCAGGTGGTTATTGTTTAGCTGACTATTGTTCAGTAGGAATATTATATTTCGGGCTTCCTACAACCCTCCCTCCCGTTCAGAGTTTTGAGGTGCCACATGACCTTATGTGCATACAATGGATGCTGCATGTCATTTCAAGAAAATCCAATAAACCTGGGGCGCCCCCTAACATTTATTTATTTGTTTTACTAACATTTTTGTGCACAATTAATTTAATCAATACTATTTTCATTTCAAAATAACTTTTAAAAAGTATGATACAAATGCTTGTCTTTAATAGTTTATCTTTTTTCTCGCTTGGCCCTATGTATAGTGTCTATTGGCCATATAAAACGGAATATAAGGTGAATAAAGTGACCATCCCTATACCACTTTACTCTTCATTAATAGTTAGTTAATGTGACTCATGCCGGGGCTTTAACTACGAGGTCATATCGCCTACTACCATAGATTTCATTCGTCGCTCAGGTGGACATGAGCACGACTCTACTGGGGGAGTCTTAGATTTGGCTACTTTTCTTCACACAGGGTAGGGGTTTTTAACGAGTAGTTGACATCATACAGGCTCGAGACGATGGCTTAACGTCCCATCCAAAGGACGGCATGTTCATGGTCTTTTCACTTCCCAGATAAAAAACCTAAGAGCCTTGGCACGGTTTCCGCATTTATTCATGTTTGGTGACGCCCTAGAAACAGATTCCAATAACAAATTAAAAATTGTTGCTTCATTTCATCGGGAAATGCAGTACTGTCCATGCTGACAATGGTATTGACTGATTTCAGAGTTTGCAAAGAGCCAGTCAGCCAGTTAACAAAAGAAGAATCAAATCGGTCATTTATCAAAAGATCATATATCATACCATCTGAAAACAGTCCATCATTTGTAATCCTACCCTAATCTCATCCATATTAATTTGATACAGACTGTGTCTATTGACAATCAGCCAACACCAGGCTGTACATTCAGTCACAAGGGGTGTTCACTCCCAACAATAGCTCCTGGCTTCCTTACTTCGGTCAATGGTCCTATTTCCTCCTGTATACTTTGTATAAAGCAGGTTCTTTGTATGTATCGTTAATTGTAGAATTCGGTTGAAAAAAATGCTTGGAGAATCTTATTATGATGGAAGTGAAAAGAGGGCTGTATGGATCCATTCCTACGTTTATAAATCACACATAGAGCCAAAATTTTAACGCTTGATAATGTCTTTCTCCTTCTTATGCATTTCGGCAACTTGTAAGAGTGTTCTGTACCTCATTTTTTGTGTACTCTCATTGAATGTCTAGCAGAGCAACTCCACGTCCAGTGCAGTCGTTTTGAAACTTTCTTGAATGATACTTAACATTTCTTTGCAGATATATTATATATTATCCATGGAATATTAAATATTTGCAATATATCTTTAGAAATATCTAATGTAGGATGTGAGGCATCCGAAACTTTCTTTTATGCCTGTAGGGGATGGATATGTGTACAAAATCTTTTCATAAATTATTAACCTAAGCCATGTGGCATCTGAAATGGCCGGTTAAGTGACACACCACTCTTCAAAGGTTTATCGAATTATTGCAATCTACAAAATACCTCTACAAATTATCAACAAGGGCCATGTGGCACCCGAAACGTATTATATGCCGAGCGGGCTGGTTAAGTGACACACCACTCTTCAAAGTCCCTGAATTATTGGAATGTACAAAATACCTTTATGAATAATCAACATAGGTCAGGTGGCACCCGAAACGTATTATATGCTGAGTGGGCTGGTTAAGTGACACACCACTTTTCAAAGTTCCTGAATTATTGCAATGTACAAAATACCTTTATGAATAATCAACATAGGTCAGGTGGCACCCGAAACGTATTATATGCTGAGCGGGCTGGTTAAGTGACACACCACTCTTCAAAGTCCCTGAATTATTTCCATTTACAAAATAGCTTTAGAATTATCTAACATGCAGGGGAAGGGGACTAATAAGAAAAACTGTAAGGGATGTACGTAGTTTTCAATACTTTTACCAGATGGCACTGACTGTACATACATACACGTTCTTTCATTTTCTTCACTCTTTAGCCAACTAACGCCTACCTTTCTGTGTAATCATTTCAGGATTGCATACTTGTTTTAGTCATTGTAGCATTTTTGAAAAATTACACTTTTTGTTCAGATTCTCCAATACCTCTGCCGCTATAAATCTTTCTTCTTGTTTTAGATATTCAAAAGGGTATTCAAGAAACGCACTCACTCTAATAACTCTTTTGAAAAGTCTCTGGTTTTTTTTTTCGATTGGCGCAATTTTACTTGTCTTCTTCAATCGGTGAACACCGTTGTCATTATATTTTATTTTAACCATACAATTTATCCAAATGAATGGTTAAATATGACAATACTTTGGCGTGCTCCTAAATTTCAATCTGGATATTGTCATTTGGATCATTCAGACAGAAACAAATAGAGTGTAAAGAACTCATGCTGAATGTTCCCACAAGATAGGATAGATGATTTTTGTTTCAAAGAATTTATTCCATTCCATGTTTTAAAAAGTTTCATGTTTTAAAACCTCAGAATCAGTTTAAAGATGACTATTTCTGGAACATTGTACGTATGTGAGCCTCGAGCAATTTTCAGGGAAAACGCACAAGTGGTTCGAAAATTACTTAACGTTCATGCTGTAACAATTTCAGTTTTAAAGTATAGCTTAAGCGTTCATCCAAACAATAATTATATTTAAAAAAAAAAGGATAAAACTGAATTATGAATTATTTCAGCTAATATTGAAGCTATAAAATTTTGTTTTTTCGCAGCTCAAATATCCAAGATTCCTCTTTAAGCTTAGACGAGAAATGAGATTAATAGTTTTTCCATTTAATATTTAAATAAATAAAAATGATGAAGAAAATTATATCAAAAACTGTTTTAGGGAATTTAGTGCATTTTCCATATATTGTATAGGGAGGTCCGTTCTATATCCCTACCAATTTAGGTTGAAATCGATAGAGTTAATTTGCTTGGAAAAAAAAGTTTAATTAAACAAAATGTTTAAAAAAAATATCTGGTGTAGCCAACACAGGACTTAACTTCTACACAGCCTGTTTTCCTGTGTATTTCTTGCAGAGGAAATTTTGTTAACCAATAAACAACTAAACAGGGATTAACTATATTTGGACTTTTCAGGAAATTTGATGATTTTTTTTTATGTATTAAAGAGGAAGGTCCCTTCTATATCCTTTTCAGTTTTGGTTGAAATCAATTGAGTTAGATAACTTGAAAAAAAATGTTAATGAACCAAAATTTTTTTAAAACCATCGGGTGTGACCAACACAAAACTTTCTTAAGCACAGACAATTTCCCTAAATTTGTGTATTAAATGCGAAGAAAAATTTGGCTGTGATTAAACCGCTAAACAGATTTCAATCATACTTCGAATACAAATACAGATTGCTCTGTCTCCTATACTTGTATTCCAAATAGATAGTTCAGCGGATTATTGACTTACACTTTTTTTTTTTGATCGATAAGTTTTAGCCCAAAAGGTCGAGCTTTTTGTGTGGGGCCCAAGTTTTCTTGCAGATCGATAGACAAAAGAACGAATACAAATTTATATAATACTTAGTTGTACATTATAATGAATACACACACCAGCAATAAATTTCAAAAATTCAAAGTTTATAAGCCAAGACTATCTGTGTGGATCCATGGAAGTTAAGTTAGAACATTCCCGTTTAAGAAGTTGTGACAGTGACCTATTATAGAACTGAGAACTATTTTTGAACTATATAATTCCAGTTCATGAACTGACTAAACTTTGTTGAATTATTATTTGAAACCTGATATAAGGGTCTCCTATCTTGGATGTTGTTTGCAGCAGACTCGTCCTAACTCACCTTGGTCCTATAAACTACATTAGGGGGCTCTCTCGCTTCGCTCGCCAATAGTCACCGCAAATCGGCTTCTAGTAACTGCGGCAATTCCAGCCATCTATAACTTCTTGGTAATTATTCCGGATCGGGTCTCCACCTCCAATCGACCATTTGAGCTAAAAAGCAATATCTGACTTACATAGATGCTTCAATACTAAATTTTGTTCGAAATTCGAAATATTATTTTAAATATAAAATTAATGTCAATACATTCATGGACAATGGCAATTATTATATTATAGCTTTTGTGTTAAAGCACCCAGTAATCCCTCCTTTCTCTTAGGCCAATTTGCCTGAAAATCAATAGTGATTATTCTTGTGGGGTTCTGAATATACAGATAAAATTTTGTGTCGATACATTCATTTTATCGGCAGAAGGTGCGGTTACTACCAAACGGCATGTTTTCAAAGCTTCCAAGTTTTTGTATGTTTTTTTTTTTTTTGCCCAACCAAATGGGTGCTGCGTAGGTGATTAGTGGTCTGAGTTGTGATGTGTAGAGAAGAACGCTGCAAGTCTACTTGAGTGGCGATAATCCGTTAATCTCTAATCCCAAAAACGATTCTTTTGCATCCAAAAACAGGCAAAAATTCACTTTAATAAGTAAAGGATAAATATTTTGCAAGTATCCCACTGATCTCCACACATCCTATATTGGCAGCCCACATCCCGCTACACAAATTCACTTTAATAATTAAATAAATATTTTGCAAGTATCCCACTGATCCCCACACATCCTATATTAGCAGCACACAGCCCGCTACACAAATTCACTTTAATAATTAAATAAATATTTTGCAAGTATCCCACTGATCTCCACACATCCTATATTGGCAGCCCACATCCCGCTACACAAATTCACTTTAATAATTAAATAAATATTTTGCAAGTATCCCACTGATCTCCACACATCCTATATTGGCAGCCCACATCCCGCTACACAAATTCACTTTAATAATTAAATAAATATTTTGCAAGTATCCCACTGATCTCCACACATCCTATATTGGCAGCCCACATCCCGCTACACAAATTCACTTTAATAATTAAATAAATATTTTGCAAGTATCCCACTGATCCCCACACATCCTATATTAGCAGCACACAGCCCGCTATAAAAATTCACTTTAATAATTAAATAAATATTTTGCAAGTATCCCACTGATCTCCACACATCCTATATTGGCAGCCCACATCCCGCTACACAAATTCACTTTAATAATTAAATAAATATTTTGCAAGTATCCCACTGATCCCCACACATCCTATATTAGCAGCACACAGCCCGCTATAAAAATTCACTTTAATAATTAAATAAATATTTTGCAAGTATCCCACTGATCCCCACACATCCTATATTAGCAGCACACAGCCCGCTATAAAAATTCACTTTAATAATTAAATAAATATTTTGCAAGTATCCCACTGATCCCCACACATCCTATATTAGCAGCACACAGCCCGCTACACAAATTCACTTTAATAATTAAATAAATATTTTGCAAGTATCCCACTGATCTCCACACATCCTATATTGGCAGCCCACATCCCGCTACACAAATTCACTTTAATAATTAAATAAATATTTTGCAAGTATCCCACTGATCTCCACACATCCTATATTGGCAGCCCACATCCCGCTACACAAATTCACTTTAATAATTAAATAAATATTTTGCAAGTATCCCACTGATCTCCACACATCCTATATTGGCAGCCCACATCCCGCTACACAAATTCACTTTAATAATTAAATAAATATTTTGCAAGTATCCCACTGATCCCCACACATCCTATATTAGCAGCACACAGCCCGCTATAAAAATTCACTTTAATAATTAAATAAATATTTTGCAAGTATCCCACTGATCTCCACACATCCTATATTGGCAGCCCACATCCCGCTACACAAATTCACTTTAATAATTAAATAAATATTTTGCAAGTATCCCACTGATCCCCACACATCCTATATTAGCAGCACACAGCCCGCTATAAAAATTCACTTTAATAATTAAATAAATATTTTGCAAGTATCCCACTGATCCCCACACATCCTATATTAGCAGCACACAGCCCGCTACAAAAAAGTAAATCTAGTTAGTCGTTTATCAAATCCGGATCCCGAGGCTGACTTAATGAAACCAATTAAAGGACAATTCACACCGATCCCAATCCCCCGAGCCCTTTTGAAACAATTTGTCACAAAAACCAACTTCATTGCTGTTTTTGGGAGAAAAAAACTCATGTAACGAAACGAACAAATTTAGGGGTTGCCAATACTTCTTCACAGTAAAAATATAAACTTTTATACAAATAAAGGCACATTTCCTGGTTTTACCCGCTACACATTGTTTATTTATTTTATTTTTTTTGAAGGAGAATCTTTATTACTTCACTGTAAGGACCGATGGGAGTGTGCGCCATCTGTATATCCTAATTAAATTAGATTTTGGCCGAAATCAGACGAAAATTAAAACTTTCATCAAATAAAAGTTGTATAGAATACTAAGAAAAACATTTAATGTGTAATACTTTTTTCGAAAACCATCTTAAAATGTTGTCTTGATACTTCTTTAGAACTTTACTTGAAACACTTGAAATTTTAAAATACGCTTTTATTATTTGTCGTTTTATATAAAGAGCATAAAAACTAAATAAAAAATTTAAATACCTCTATGTGATGTGGCCATGATACGACATCCTTTTGTACCAACCACTTTTGTACAGATAACTCTCCCTCCTCTCCAGCTGCCAATTTTATTTCGAACTGGCAATTTCCAATAAGAAAGACACACTCAGAATTACACCAAACCTACCAAGAAACAAAGAAACCCGCTGATGCCATAATTTACGTAAGACTTTCTTGATGCCAATTTGAAATAAACTTGAGAAGGAGGAAGAGTGATCAGTACCAAAGTGGTTGGTATAAAAAAGTCCTGTAATGGCCGCATCATTTATATTTTACCTTCTAAAAACTCATTTATGCAATGAATGAGGAACTAACATTCCAATGGCAAGATTCCCAAGCCGCCTCCAGTGTGAATCAAAATGTCCATTTTTCCCCGCGCCCTTTTTAAAAGAATTCATTGAAGGTAAATTTATTTTTTACACCTCCTTTTGAAAGCTTTTTTAATTTTCTTCTCCGTGTTTTGTAAAAAAAAAAGGAGGAAAATTGAATGTTCTTCTTCTCAGCCATCCTTCTTTTATGGTATCCTTTTTTTTTTACCCTTGCCTTGACAATCTTTTTTTTTTTTTCCTCACCTAAGATACACAACTGAATTAATACCAGAAGGGGTGGATGCTGTTATCGGCTCAAAGCCCCCAATACTCAAGTCTGCTTCTATAAAGTTTGTCTTTTCATTATTTAGCTCGGAGCAAACTAAGCTGACCCTTCATACAACCTCTTTTATTACATTTCATGAAAATTGTTGGTGTTTTTCAAAGGAATTGACATTTTCCCAAACATAGGCGCTTTTTCAGACCCTCACAAGACTTCCTGGACTAGGCAACGTCCAGTGGGTATCACTGATGACGGATTTGAAAGTCATGAGAGAAACCTCGGAAGGGAATTTTACAAATAATAAATAGGAGTTTCATATTAAACAGCTAAAAGAAGTTAGTCCTAAAAAGTGGTTTTAAGAGGCATTCAATACAGCATTCCTATTGACGACATTAGGACGGAGCTCGAAAGAAGAACACTGCAAATGACTGCATACCTCTTCCAATTATCCATTGTAGCCGTGAATTGTCCTATTAATATAAGATCCTAACAGTTCCCAACTCTCTTCTAATCCCTGGGTCCTACGTCCTTGCAGATGGCGACTACAACGCCTATCAACAGTGGAGCGGCTGTCTCCAGACCTCATAGCGCTTTGTGACCTCCAACTCTCGTCCGTCCATCCACTAAGTGCATTCCCATCACGATCTATCCTCTAACTACAGTTCCGTCTTGCTCGTTCTCAACGTCAATGATTTCAATGTTCTTCCTAAACCTAGCCATATATCTAATCAACAAATAGTTGCTGTGTCAACAGCCCTTATAGCGCTTTGTGACCTCCAACTCTCGTCCGTCCATCCACTAAGTGCATTCCCATCACGATCTATCCTCTAACTACAGTTCCGTCTTGCTCGTTCTCAACGTCAATGATTTCAATGTTCTTCCTAAACCTAGCCATATATCTAATCAACAAATAGTTGCTGTGTCAACAGCCCTCATGGCGCTACATACAACTCCATTCTCGGTACCATTAATTTCCCATACCCCTGGAAGCACTCTGTCATAAAAAAAAACCCAAACCAAACAAGCCCTTCCATCATCCAAGTTCCTATAGACCCATCAGCCCAGAGAATCATTTTCATGCTGGATGATCAAAACATCATCCCTGATCATGGGGAGTTAGTTTGGTTTTCGAAAACACAATATACCATCAACTCAACATGAGGAGGGAGGAATCACAAAACGAATTCTTTGAACCCCACCTGCCATATTCAACAAACAATTTTGTAAATAATGTATATATGTATGTCTTAGAAAACATTTATATGACTTCCTTTTCGTACAGAATTTGTTTTTGCTATCCCCTAATTACCAAGAAGAAAACATTCGAGCTACGTTCCTTATAAATTTCCTGGATTGGGCCGTTTTTCTGGATATTTCAGACAAAAAAAAAAACTTTCTAACTCAAACGTTTCTGTTTGTTCGGACAGTCAGGCACACATACACAGCTAGCTATATAAGTCTCGTTTTCGGTTTTCAATCAACGAAATCATTTTTCAAAAAAATAGAAACCTGAGTATTACACTGAAACATAATGCTGTATTCTATATCCGAGAAACATGGAGATGTTAGAAAAAAAATATTAGAGACATTTTAGAAATTCAGATAAAAAGATAAATAAATGAGTGTATACGCTGATAACTAGAGCCCGGATATACATATATCGACTAAAAAGAAAAAAAATCAAAAATATACAAGCACAAATTTATTCATTGAAAATTTTGAATCCACATTTACCCTTTGAATTAGTTTCCCTTAGAAATTCCTTGAGGAGATTAAAGAGAGCTTTTCACATGATTCTCTCTGTTATCAAGGGTTAACCACTGGGTGCTCTTCCTCCCTAAAGTTATTTTATTATTTTTTACTATGCGCGCCACCCTTGTTCGTTTTTGCCAACCCCAGCGGTCGATGACTTCGCCATGAATAGCCTCTCTACTGTGATACTGAACTTTTACAAAAACTGTTTGTATCGAATGATATGTGATTAATTACTTATTTTCAACTAAAAATGATGAGTCCAAAGCAATTGGAGATGAGAAAGGGGCAGGTAGAGTGATCTGTACAAGTGTTACATTATTTAGAAATATTTTCTACGGAAATGTATTTTACATTCTTTGGGCGCTATAACTTCGTTCGTATTGGTCCATCTCAAATATTATCTTAAATCAAAGAAAAACTTTTTGATTGGAAATTTTATAAGAAACAATTTTGGTAATAACCAATTTTTCGATAAGACTAATCGTTTTCGCGTAATCACGTAAATATCTAAAAACATGGGTTTCGGTAAAAATTAATACATATAAATGTGCCTTTTAGTTTTCACTACAACTTTTATTTGAAACTATTTATTATTTTAGTCATAAATATAAGCTGTATTTTTTTTAAATGGACTTAGGGCCCAAAGTAAACTGGTCTTAATTTTCGTCTGATTTCGGCCAAAATCTAATCAGATCTAAATTTAGCACAGGTGGCTTTTCCACGACAAATTTCATGTTAGTGATACAATTGTACAATTAGTTATTGTACAATTGTAAAACGTATTCCAGGGGACCTTGAAATGTAAAAATCCGTTGAAAGTTCGATCTCGGATTTTTGCACAATTACAATACTTTTTTATACTATAGTTATAAGAAAGTAATAAAGCAGAAATTCATATGAAGTACTGTACGTGTTTTTGGCAGGATCATCTTTGTCAAAAACGCAAATTTACTTCCGGGAAAAGCCGGGGGCCTGAAATGTTCCATGTACAAAGGAGACAGCTAAAAATGCTCCCGCAGCCATTATTCCAGTAGGAGAAGAACGACTTCATGGTTGGAGTATAATAGATTGCGAAACCGATGAAAGTTTCCAAATAGTTTAGTTTCCGCCTCAACCTGGAACTTATCCTTGACTAATTCCCATGAAATCCATTCCGACCAAACACCAAATAGTTTACCAATAAGTAACACAGTTTTCTTCTTTTATTCAAACAATTCACATTTTAAAACCAATTAGTAGGTTATAACGGGTTATTATTATTTCTAATATTTCTAGGACACCTTATAGTAAAAAATATATAATAGCAGGAGTATAATGGTAACACAACTCCAAATTCGCGAAGAGGACTCGAGGGCGCCGAGTTCGAAATCCAGCTAAGGGCCTTAGTTTTTTTATATGGGAGGTGAATAAACCTTGTCCATGCTGTCCTTTGGATGGGACCTTAAATGATGGTCCCGAGCCTGTGTGATGTCAGGTACTCGTGAAAGACCCCCTACCATAGTTGAAAAAACCAAGGTAGGCAATATTTAGGACATCCACAGTAGAGTCGGGCTCATGTCCACCAGAGACGAAAGAGCACTCTGATAGTAGGCGATATGACCTCGTAGTTAAAGCCGGGGCATGAGTCATAATAACTAGTTTCGAGAGAAACACACCTTCTCGGTCAAAATTTTTGGACGGAGGCGATGTTTGGTGTTTCTATCTGATGCTAAATTTCATGAAAATCCTATTAAACGTTAAAGAGCTAGAGCACTCATTTTATGTTAGTTAGTTAATGTGTCTCATGCCCGGGCTTAAACTACGTGGTCATATAGTCTACTATCAGAGCGCTCTTTAGTCACTCTGGTGGGCTTGAGCCCGACTCTACTCTGGGAATCCTAAATTATGCCTACCTATGTTTAGTCACCTCCTGAAGAAATTGGCTGGTCTTATATTAAATTTTGATTTCTACAGTAGTTTCCGAACAGGATTTTATTAAAAAAATATATACAAACCTTATGACGTGCAATTTTGAAGAAAGTGCACGTATTTAAAAAAAAATTTAATTTGTAATAACTTAATTTGGATTTCTTCTAAAATATAATTCAGAGATGCCAGCAAATTTTTATTAATTTGCAAAAATGTTCAATTATATAATCCAAAGATATTTTTATTTGGTTGACAGGGAAAATTAATATCATATAATCGAGAACAAAATATTTGGTTACATTACACTTAACCTACAATATAAAGATAAAAAAGTAAATTTGAAAAATAAAAATCATATATACAATATAAAAATCATATCATATATACAAAAATCATACCACTTAATAATTCCTAAAATTATATGTCTTTTCTCTGTGGCTTCTCTTTTTTGGGCATAAATAATTTAATTTAAAAAAAACTATCTTCTTTCTGTAGCTCACTCACATTTGTCCTATCATCTATATTATGCCATTTCTTATTATGTACAATATATAGGTGGCTACTTAAACAAATAATCCCAAGTCATAATATTATTTACACTATATACTGATGTATCTATCAACATTATAGTTCTTTGTTCATGTCTCTAATCACACTGCTGTCATGTCTAGATGTACACCATATGACACGGTCGGCCTTTTTCGCCCCGTCTTTTGTCCTTTTTCACTAGTAATAAAAGCGAAACTAATACTCTTTATGTTTCGGTTCCCGAAAGTTACCTTACCCATCTTCACATTTAAAGAAAAATAAAAAAGTGCAGCGGATACTTGGATACTTGACTGCAGGTAT
Organism: Aradus depressus; assembly: GCA_963662175.1. NCBI lineage: Eukaryota > Metazoa > Arthropoda > Insecta > Hemiptera > Aradidae > Aradus > Aradus depressus. Next base: position 34,698,911 of record OY759215.1, read on the forward strand.
TTTATCTAGAAACAGCACGAAAGGGAGAGGATCGGGAGGGGGGGGGGGGGGAAGGTCGGAGAGTGGCAATGCCTACCTAGTCCTGGCACGCTCAGTGTGCTTTGCGTGTTGGTCTATATCTACTTTTTCGGGGGAGATGAAAAACCTTCCTTGTCGATAGCAGCCCTTCTCTACCTTACCAACACCACTCAGCTTGTCTTAAACCAAAATCAGGTATAGTCTGCTTCAATTAAACTAATTGAATCAGGGTTTTTTGGTGGCGTAGCCAATGAAGAGGGGAGCGGGGTTCCTTCTCCCGTTGGGCTCTAGTTCCATTATCAGTAGTATAATTCAAGCAGATATTTTTTCCTGTCTACTCATTTTTTCCATATCTCAACAGACGGATTTTTATATTTTCAACTACTCTTTCTTACGAGGTTTTATGACTGAAAATAACTCTATATTCATTAAAATTAAAATAATGGAAATAATAAAAATAATGAATATTATCACACTTCCTGAAGAAATTTTTTGTTGGTCTTCTACTAAATTTTGCTTTCCACAGTATTTTAATAAATATGTATAGGCCCTAATAAATATGTATAGAAAGATGATGACGTGTAATTTTGAAGATAGTGCACGTATATAAAAAAAATTTCAATTATTTCATTTGGATTTCTTCTAAAATATATGTATATGTACATACCTATGTAATCCTGAGAAACCATCAAATTTTTCTAAATTTGCAAAAATGTTCAATCTAATCCATAGATATTTTCTTATTTGGTTGACAGGGAAAATGAATAGCATAGAATCGAGAACAAAACATTGGGTTTATTAATATTTAATCTACATAATAAAAATCAAAAAAATAAATTTGTTTGAAATGAACTTGAGAGAGGGAGGGAGAGTGACTTTTAAAACAGCTGATTGCCGGTATTTGTTTCGATAGTTGGTTATTCTCCATTCATTTTTAAACAAAAGCGAATGGTCCAGTCTTTGTATATTTAGTTTAGGTTAGGTTCGGTTTTATGACTCATGCCCAGGCTTTAACTACGAGGTCATATCGCCTACTACCAGAGCGCTCTTTCGTCACTCTGGTGGACATGAGCCCGACTCTACTGTGGGAGTTCTAAATTTTGCCTACCCTAAATTTTTTATTCACCTAGGGTAGGGGTCTTTAACGAGTACCTGACATCGTATAGGCTCGGGACCATCGCTTAACGTCCCATCCGAAGGACTTAGTTACCTCCCAGATAAAATAAACTAAGGGCCTCGGTCGGATTACGAACCCACGTTCTTGAGCTCAGAAGTCAAGCACGCATACCACTGAGCTACCGGCGCCCTCTTTGTATATTTATATTCACTAATTAATTAATTAATGTCCTAACAGCTGTTTATATAGTTCTAAATTTTAGCTGTTTTTATAAGAAAAATCAACACTTTTTCGATTCTTTTCTCAAAAAAAAAATAATAATAATAATTGTAGAATATTTTAATAATTATAATGAGTTTATTTTTTACATCAAAAATGATTATAATAATAAACTTTATAATTTGGTCATAACAGATCTTTTTTTACATCAATCCCTTTTGTACAGATCACCCTCCATCCCTCTCTCAAGTTAATTTCAAACTGGCATAAAGAAAGTCTTATGAAAGTTATGGCAGCAGCGGGTTTCTTTGTAGGTTCAGCGTAATTCTGAGATTGACTTTTTTTTTTCCAGGAATACCAGTTTGAAATGAATTTGGGAGGGGGAGAGGAGAGGGGAAGTGATGTGTACAAAAGTAGTTGATATAAGAATGTCGTAATATGGCCACATCATATATATTCTATTACTTTAGTCGTATTCATTTTATCTCAAAATTGAGAGAATTTTTTTTCAGTAAATTTAATAAGAAACATTTTTGGTAAGATCTACTTTTTTGATGTGATTAACAGTTTTCGCATAAATCAAGCAAACGTCTAAAAAAATGGGTTTTAGAATAAATATTTATAAAATTATAAATGATGTGGGCATAACAGGACTGTCTTATACAACCACATTTGTACAGATCACTCTCCCCCCTCCTCCCGTCTTGTTTATTTTTAACTGGCATTAAGAGTGTCTTATAAAAGTTATGGTATCAGCGGGTTTCTGTGAGGGTTCATCGTAAATCTGAGAGTGACTTTCTTAATAAACAAAAAATAATAAATTAAATACATAATAAAACCCTATTAGAAAATTCGTTGCTATGTGTTACAATTTAAACATTACTTTCAAATATTATATTTGTCCCACAGAAATTTATTTTAAATTATTTGGGACTATAAATGAGGTCATATTGGTCCTATCTCAAATCTGAGAACACATTAGGGATTGTTAATGTAATACGAAACATTTTTGGTAACAACCAATTTTTTTCATCCTGAGTAACCGTTTTCGGAGAAATCGAGCGAACGACTAAAAAAATTATTTTTAAAACGAAATTTGCCATATAGCTCGTCCGACCTACCAACGATGCCATTAACCCCCCAAAAAAAGTCAAAATAAAAATAAAATACAGCCTCTGAAAGCAAGAACTTTTTTCTTCAAGTAAATATTGGATATTCTAAAATATCTTTTTTAATTCTTTGTTTTTCTTAAGTCAACATTGAAGAGGGACTTTCATTGTTTTCTCTTTGCAAAAGAAATGAAAAAAGAAAAGAATAAAGTTATACTATAAAGTATCAAGTTGTCTTGATTTTTATTTTGTTCATTTTTTGTCGTTATTTTTTTTTTTTGTCTTTAAAATAACAATATTGTACAATGTTTCCTATAAGCACAATGGACAATAGACCATGAGGTTTTTTCTGTTTGATATCTTAATTAGAGAACCTGGCTTGATCTACTTGACTAAAAGACTATTTGTTTTACGTACAATAATGTATTCTTCCAAGTACATAAAGTTACGTAGTGGATGGAAGGATTCATGTATCTGAAACCAGTGGTTGATATTCAACACTTATTTGATAGACCTTAAAGTCAATTAAGTTAGTTAGTTATTATGACTCATCCCCTTAACTATGAGGTCATATCGCCTATTACCAGAGCGCTCGTTTTTCACGAGTCAGACATTACTGTGGGAGTTCTAAATTTTGCCTGCCCTAAATTTTTATACACCTAGGGTAAGGGGTCTTTAACGAGTTCCTGACATCGTACAGGCTCGGGACCACATCGCTTAACGTCCCATCCGAAGGACGGAGTGTTTAAGATTATTTGACCTCCCAGATTAATTTAACTAACTTTCAAACCCGCGATCTTGAGCTCTGTAGGCAAGTACGCTACCTCGAAGCTACTGCCACACTTTTGTGAATAAATCTTAATAGGAAAGTTAATAAAAAATAATTTTTTTATATATTTCTTTTTATTAACTATTCAAAACTGTCTCGAAAATGGTAAGAAGGTCCTTAAATTTTTACTCGAGTATAGAGTTGTTGCAAGCGATGTAAAAAAACTGTAAATATCATGTTATTCATTGATTCATTCGTTGACAAAGTGCATAACTCTTAAATTTTAATGGTAGCTATGAGTATATTCAGAAGTTACTACATTTTATCCTTCTCATTTAAATGTGTATTAAATATAATACCATTGACACATAATTGAAGTAACATAATTCTTTGTTATACACACTAATTTTAAACAATGTTTCGTGTATATACTGTGTGTATGTTCCACTGGAAAAGAAGAAAAGGATGAAATTGCAGTAGCAAAATGTTTAATGATACAATATTTTATTTGTTCTAGTTAATTAGTTATTGGGACTCATGCACGGGCTTTAACTAGTATCGCCTACTGCCAGAGTGTTTTTTTGTCGCTCTGGTGAACATGACTCTATTGTGGGAGTCTTACATTTTGCCTACCCAGGTTTAGTTACCTAACCTTTTTAACGAGTACCTGACATCGCACAAGCTCGAGATCATTGCTTAACGTCCCATCCGAAGGACGGCATGCTCAAGGCTAGCACGTTATTTGTTCTATATTTATAATCTGGTAGAGGCCTCCGCTAGCTCAGAGGTAACATGTTTGTCTACTGAGTTCAAGATCGTGGGTTTAAAACGCGGCCGAGGCTCTTAGATTTTTAAATTGGAGAGTGGAAAAACCTTGAGCATGTCGTCCTTCGAAGGGGAGGTTGAGCTACGGTCCCAAGTCTCTACGTTGTCAGGTACTCATTAAAGACCCCCTACTCTAGGTGAATAAAAATCTCATAGTAAGGTCAGTCTTATTCCCATCAGAGCAACGAAGGAGCACTCTGATAGTAGGCGATATGACCTCATAGGTAAAGCTCTGCCATAAGGCCCAATTTAAATTTCCGGGCTTTTTTACGTATACAACATAAAATAAAAACTAAGTTGAAATCCCGCAATGTTTCGACCCACCATTAATCAATTCATTATGATTTTAAATTGTTCAAAATCTTTTTATCTGGAAAATGAACGCCAGTTTTTTGTACTTTTGATTTATGTACAAGCCTTGGAGCTAATCTTCTAAAAATGGTTATTTGTAAAACTCCAGTATTGTAAATCAATTTTTTTACAAATTGCTTTTAACCTCATTTTCTCCTTCTTATTTGTTTCATCATTTATCATACAATACGCCTCTATTCATAATTCAATACCAACAACGTGGCTCCCTCCAGCGCTCATAATAATAGTTAAGCCGGCTCTACACGATGCTACGAACACGTTCCAACGTTGGACGCTTGATGGTTTGTAGCATCGTGTGGCGGGACTTCGACCTACAAGCTTCCAATATCAAGCGTCGAACATTCGTGTTGGAAGATGATCCGGCAGTTGTTGGTCTTCCATCCGAGTCAAAGGAAGTCTCGAATATTCGAAGCAAGCCATTCGCTTGTGTGGACGCGCGGCTACACGAATCGGGTAATATTATAACAGCCTAGTCAGTTCAACATGGTTATTTATAGTCACAATTACAATAATTTGTGCTTGCTTTAGAAATTTAGATCATAACATTCCTTTATGCTATATATTCTAACTTTGTCGGTTTCTTCGTCTATAATATTTACTGTTGGATTTTTATCAGAAATGTCATTATGTTGTTTTTGGAGATGGCGCCGGTAGCTCAGTGGTATGCGTGCTTGCCTTCTGAACTCAAGATCGTGGGTTCGATATCCGTCCGAAACACCGTCCTTCGGGTGTTAAGCGATGGTCCCGAGAGTGACGAAAGAGCGCTTAGGTAGTAGGCGATATGACCTCATAGTTAAAGTCATAATAACTAACTGTTGTTTTTGTTTACATTCAGCTGGGGAGGTTTCACTTTGTCAGTTGATATTGTGATTACGGGCAATCCGCATTACGTACCAAATTTGGCTCTTTGAAAATACCTTGGATGTCAGTGTGTACCTTTTTATGGGATAAACTTCTTTCTTTCTCTTTTCCAAGGGCAGAGCACTTGATTTTTACACTATCAAGTTCACCCTTCAATGTTTTATTTTCCCTTCGTAGAACGTCAATATTTTGACTTTTATTCTTCAATACAATATTTTCTAATTTTACTTGCTTTTCCTTCATTTCATTGAGCTCAATGATTAAATACTTAAGTAATTTACTTATTGACAATTCTTCTTCAATCTAAAAATTTGTCAAAACAGATAAAACATCTCGATGTTCGTCAATTACTTCTGATGACATAACCTCTGTCGTAACACAACAAATTACTACAATTTTTTTTTATTTAAATCGGATTGGATAAAACGTTTCAGTTCAATAATCGGATCAAACATTCACCGTGTAAACACTTGTCTCAATAACTGCCGAATCATTTGACTCAAACGTTTGAATCAAAGCTCGACGCATCGTGTAGTCTACACGGTGTAGAGCCGGCTTTATAGTTCAAGAGTGCGGGTAGCTCAGATGTAGCGTGCATGTCTGCTGAGCCCGAGAAGAGATGGGAAGATCTTCAGTACGCAGTCCTTCGGATGGGACGTTAAGCAATGATGTCAAGCCTGTACAATATCTGATACTCGTTGAAGAGATACCTAGTCATGGGTAGGCAAAATTAAGAACTTCCACTGTGTTCATGTTCAAAAGAGCGCTCTGGTAGTACGTGATATGAGTTCTTTGTTAAAGCCCGAGCATGAGGAACATTATAGTTAGCAACAAGGCTGAATCAGTTGAATTTAACAGATTAATTTACTAAGAATTGCCAATTAAAATTAAGACATCTTGTGAAACTTATACTAAAAAGTCGTCGGTGAATACTTAAGTTTTCGCTCTCCCTCCAAAACCATTCAACAGTTTGAGCTAAAAATCTATAGCTGAATTACATAGGGGCTTCTGAATCCTCATAATAAATTTTGTGTCGATAAATTCATAACATCGGCAGTTATTAGGGTTTTTATGCTGAGACCTCTCCTTCTCTACGATCGATTCCGAAGAAATTAACAGGTATTGTCGCAACGGGAACTTGATTTTCACTTTAAAATTTCTTATCGATACATTCATTACATCCACAGTTAGTAAAGTATTTGAGTCAAGCCCTCTCCTCGGCCGATTCCGCTGAAAATTAATATCGTGATTATGTTTTTTTGAATTTACATATGAAATTTTGTATCAATAAATTCATTATATTGGCAGTTACTGAAATTTTTGAGTTTAGCTCCCCTCTGATCCCCCTTCCCTTCTGCTGATTCCGCTGAAAATTATTAGTTGTCGTACTAAGAGGATTTTTGTGTTTATATGTGAAATTTCGTGTTAATCCTCTCCTTTGTCCGATTTGCCTGAAAGGTCCTAGATGTTGTCCTTAGCGGTTTCTGGAGTGATAAACCTTCTCTAATCATAAAGGTCTAATTTTAAACCCATATATTCTTCATCGAATTTTTTTCATCTTGAAATCTCTTGGCATTATGAGTAAAATTAAAGATCAAATAAAAGAAAGGTCTTTGTAATTTTGTTGTCAAATTAAAAAAAACAAAAAAAACGTGAAAATACATTCGTTAACATTTCTACTCTGCCAATTTAATTTGTTAACATTCTCTGAACAGTTGCCACTCTCCATAATAAATACTGATTTAATAAAAAACCTCTCTTTAAAACAATTAGTTTTCCCAAAAAACGTTTTTAGTCGGAAAGATTTAAATAAATGGAGAAGTAAAATCTGGGATGACAGTTTAGTTTACCTTTGAAACAAAAAACAAATGTGATTTATTGCAGAAGTAAATTCGAGTAATGAAATTTTTTCATTATTTTAGGAAATGAAAAAGTTCTTTTTCACTTGGAAATCTGTAGAAAAACTGTTAAATCTGTGGGGGAATATATACTCACTATCAAAGGAAAGTGCTGCGACAAACCAGTAAAATAATTATTTTCAATATCTCGGGAACGTGAGAACCAAATATGAAGTTATTTCACTTTCTTATACCTATAGTACAAGAAAGTATTGTTATCGTGCGAAAATCCGAGATCGAGTCCTCATTGGATTTTCACGTTTTAAAGTCTCCTGAATACGTTTTGACCATTTTTGCGATGATGTCTGTCTATGCGCTTATGTGTCTGTATGTGTGAGATTGGAAAGTTGTGAGCCTGGTCACATGTGCTAACTTATATCTGATTAGATTTTGGCCGAAATCAGCCGAAAGTTGAGACCACTTCACTCTGAAGCTTAAGTACATTTTACAACATACCGCTTATGTTTATGACCTAATCAAATTCTTTTCAAATAATAGTTACACAGGGTTGTGGATTACGTGGCGTCTGCCCTAGAAAGAAAGTTCTATGCAACGGGGGCGTTCCTTGATGTAAGTCAGGCTTTTGACCGAGTTTGGCACGCGCGACTTCTTTATAAATTGAGACCGTTGCTTCCTCACACATATTACTTAATCATTCATTCATATCTAACAAACAGATACTTCGCCGTCCGTCAGGGCTCTGCTATCTCCTCAATAAGACCCATATTGGCGGGTGTACCGCAGGGTTCTGTCTTAGCTCCTTTATTATATACAATATACACATCTGACATGCCCACCTCCATCCACGCAATGACAGCTACATACGCCGATGACACCGCCATCTTAACTGCTGCTGACCTTCACATACACGCCTCATTTACACTACAACACCATCTCACACAAATTGAAAACTGGTGCAACACATCGAAAATAAAACTAAATACAGAAAAATCACAGCACACCACATTTACACTTCGACGAGAAACATGCCCCCCGTTTTCATCTACGACAAGCCCCTCCCTCGAACTAATACTGTACGATACCTAGGACTGACATTAGATCGAAGACTGACATGGAATCCTCACACACGTCTCACACGAAACACGCTGAACCGTCGACTCAAAATACTCTACGGACTTCTAAATAGACGATCAAAATTAGACATGACACAAAAACGGAACTGTTATACTTATTTACTTAGACCATTATGGACATACGGATCACAGATATACGGTTCAGCAAAAACATCCAACATCAAACGAATTCAGGCATTTCAGTCAAAAACCCTCAGACTGATAACACAGTGCCCCCCATACATAAACAACAGAACGCTTCATAACGATCTTATGATACACACAGTACCCGACACAATACAAACTACTTACATACGTTTTTTTAGAAAACTTTACACACATACAAACCCAGAAATACGTACTTTATCTTCACAACACTTACCACAAAACCCCCCACGAAGGTTGAAGAGGAGGTGGAACCGCGACTTACTGCCACCTTAATTCCTATTCGTTCTTAATATTTTATTTTTTATTTTTTTTTTACATTATTTTCCTTTACTTTTATCATCTCTCTTACCCATTCCATCGAAGTTGTCTTTCAATTCCTTTTTATTTATTTATTTGTTTAATTATTATTATTATTTTTTTTTCATTTTTTTTTTTTTTCCCCTTGTCCTTATAATTAATATAAATTTTCGTCCCGAGGATCTACCACTGGGTGGCCTTCCTCTCACATGCCATTCACGCCAACATATCCATACCTACCAACATAGATGCTGGTTGTTGCACCCTAGCAACAGTTGCATCTTTATGGATAAAAGACAAAAAAATAATAATAATAATAATATTTGTACGGACCATGGTTTTGGCAAAATTACAAATTAAAGTTAAGCGTATGTGGCAGTGAATTGCTCCAACGGTCCTCTCGAATTTGGTTACCTTTAGGCACCATATGCTATTATATTATTTTTCATTCTTACTGGGTTATATTTGACATTTTTTCGAAGTTGATTTATTTTTAGGATTTATCCTCAGAGGGATATGGGTGAAAGCTTCAGTACCGCTGATGCATGATTCCCACCAACTAAAAAAAAATAACAACTTCCTACATACTATAAGTATAAAAAAGTAACTAGAAAAAATAAAAAATTCATTGCTTAATCTATTTTGTATGAGAGCCTGTATAGTATACCACCACTTGCATCCAAGTGGTCGACGAAGTGCATGGGCCTGCAACCAATAACGTTCATCAGTTCCAGACAAGAGGATCCCATCGTTAGTCAAGTCAGCCATCTGTGACACATGAGTCTTCAGCACAGTTGTCGAGACACTCCAGGTACACTGCGCTAATTGAAACCTAACTTGCAGTCTTCTACAGACCATGACTCCATGAAGGAGATGCAGTAGTCATAAAGGAGAGACTCCTTAATGCAGTGCCGACCAAGAAGCACAGACTTTAAACTTGACTAATTTTTTAATCACCAACTTTTATCTTTAGAAGTGACACTCGACAGTTCAAGATTTAAATGGTGGAGATAGGTCCTAGGTTTTGCTGAAACTTAAAATCACTTTTTTCTCGCTAGACATTTCGAATAATTTATTTATTCTTTTTCAGGACCCAAAAAGTTTTTGGTTTGTAGATCTTGATGAAGATTAAATAAATTATTGGAAATGTTGTCGAGGAAAAGAGTGTTTCAAGTTTCTGACAGATCCTCCGAGTCCACTCCAGTTAATTAACTTTTACATTTCTTTCTTTTTGTTCAAGTTTTCCAAATATAATATGATAGTCGAAGAAATCGTACTCAAAATCTCGTTGGGAAAAAACATATTTGAAAATACCCTAGAGATGAACAAAACCTCAATACGAATATTCATCAACTTATACACTACGAAAAATGACAAAGTTAAATAAAAGTTTATTTATTTTTCTTCTTCCAACGAGAAACATTCTGAAAAATCGGCAAATTTTTTGTTACAGATATAAAAGCTGTCCACTTTAGTGCTCCGCCCGTCATTTTCTTTTTATGGTAGAGAGTCTCAAGGAAAGCCTCAATTTTTTGAGATAGAACTACGTCTTTCCCTATGCTGTGTCTGGGGTAACAGGACAACGGATGCAACGAAAACATGTCACATTTTGAACGCTTATATCTTCGAAACTAATAATCGTAAAATAATAAATAATACAACATTAACTCTTCCCCCTTTAATCCTTTGATATAGTAGCGTTAGAAAGTTAAGTTAAATATCGCGCAAAGTATGACGTAGCACATGTAAGATAGTGTCATGAAATGGTAACTGCTAGAATGCTACTATGCACCTTTTTGAAACTCGTTATGTTTCACGAAACAGCTGATAATAAATTCGGCAGTTCATTATTATATTATTTAAAGTAAATAGTTAGTTATTGTGACTATGCCCGAGCTTTAACTACGAGGTCATATCGGCTTCTACCAGGGCACTTTCGTCGCTCTGGTGGACATAAACCTGACTCTATTGTGGGAGTCCTAAATTTTGCCTACCTAGGTTTATTCATCTAGGATAGGGGTCTTTAAAGGCTACCATGCCTCTGAGCGCCTTTTATGTTCATCATATTTATTGATAAACTTCAGTTAGTTATTGTGACTCATGCCTGGGCTTTAACTACGAAGTCATATTACCCAGAGCGCTCTTTCGTCGTTCTGGTGGACATGAGCTCGACTCTACTATGGCAGTTCTAAGCTTTGCATACTCTAAATTTATATTCACCTCACATCGTACAGGTTTGGGACCATCGCTTAACGTCCAATCCGAAGGATCGCGTGCTCAAAGTGTTTTCACCTCCCAAATAAAAAAAAAACCTATTGGCCCTATTGTTTTATTTTTAGGGAATTCTCCTGTAACCGCTGTAACTGATAATAAAAGAAATGAAAATGACGTAAAATGTAATACGAACGAAAATATGTAAATAAATACATAGATAGATAGTGTAGATAATAGATAGATATAGATATTAGATAATTGAGAATTCTCCTGAAACCGCTGTAACTGTAAATGTAAAATGAAAATAGGATATATGCAACATACTTCGATAATATAATTTTTTTTTTTTTTTTTTTTTTCAAATGTTATAAACTTATTATTTTATTTCAATTATATATTTTACCGATCCTATCTATATATATCTTTCAATTATGGAAAAAATGAACCTAGTTTTGAGTCATAATACTGGTAAACAAGAGAACTTTCACTTTGAGCGTGCGGATTCAGTGAACTACGACTCCAAACAATATGAATAAGAAGAAGTTTCTTTGGACTAAAGAAACAGTCATATAGAAACGGAAGTAGAAAAACTTCTGAATACATTTTTTTATATATCTCCAGCTATACAATGTATAGAGGAAGTTTTGTAATCGATCAGAAACTTCATGTTGAGTTTTCGACAATCCAGTTCCAAAAATGAAAAAAAAAAAAATTGTCTGTGTATCTGTCAACACGATAACCCCCTGTATTGATAATACCTATTGATTTTCACTTAAATCGGCCAAAAGGAAGAAGGGTATTAGGGGGAGGTTTAAAAAAACAATTCATTCTAATAAATGTATTAACACGAAATTTCATATGTAAATTCAAAGCTCCATAAGGCTGGCACCTGTTAATTTTCTGCAAAGAGTTTGGGGGACCAGATCTCCTCAATTACTAATTGTCCATAAGGAATATAGGTTAGGTTTTATGACTCATGTCCGGGCTTTAACTACGAGGTCATATCGCCTACTACCAGAGCGCTCTTTCGTCACTCTGGTGGACATGAGCCCGACTCTACTCTGGGAGTCCTAAATTTTGCCTACCCTAAATTTTTATTCATCTAGGTTAGGGGTCTTTAACGAGTACCTGACATCGTACAGGCTCGGGACCATCGCTTAACGTCCCATCCGAAGGACGGCGTGCTTAAGTTTATTTCACCTCCCAGATAAAATAAACTAAGGGCCTCGGTCGGGTTACGAACCCACGACCTTGAGCTCAGAAGTCAAGCACGCATACCACTGAGCTACCGGCGCCCCTCATAAGGAATATAACAAAGTAATGTTTAGATCGTCACTCATAGCAACGAACTTTAAAATATGGTTTTATTATCGGTTGTTTATTTGAAAAAATATAAAAATTAAGAAAAAAGTAAAATTTAGGTTAGGTTTTATGATTCATGCCCGGGCTTTAACAACGAGGTCATATCGCCTACTACCAGAGCGCTCTTTCGTCACTCTGGTGGACATAAGCCCGACTCTACTGTCGGAGTCCTAAATTTTGCCTACCCTAAATTGTTATTCATTTAGGGTAGGGGTCTTTAACGAGTACCTGATATCGTACAGGCTCGGGACCATCGCTTAACGTCCCATCCGAAGGACGGCGTGCTTAAGTGTATTTTACCTCCCAGATAAAATAAACTAAGGGCCTCGGTCGGGTTACGAACCCACGACCTTGAGCTCAGAAGTCAAGCACGCATACCACTGAGCTACCGGCGCCCTCATAAAATATAAGTGATGTGGTCATTAACAGACATTCTTACAGTTACAGATCAGTCTCTCATCTTTCCCCTTCTCAAAATTATTTCATACGGACATTACTGGGTAAAAGAATGTCTAATCACAGGATTACGCTATACAAAGAGAGAAAATGAAATGATTTTGAGAAGGGGAGGGGGAGAGATAGTGATCTGTAAGTATTTTGATATAAGAAAGTCTTGTAATAGCCACTTCACATATTTTTTCATATTGTTATAAACGATAGATCTTAATTTAACAATAAAAACAGGGGCTCTTATGGAGAAAATAATGATTTAGAACCCATTTTATGATATAATTCCAGAATCTCAGATCTGAAATTTAAATATATATATTAACTATATATATATTAACTCGAACCCGGGCTCGGGGTTGCTGGTCTGGCTGGGGGCACGCGGGCGCTGGTCTCAGACCCAGGAGCTCCGAAGGTCTGGACGGCCAGCACCACATGCAGACCTTCCTTCAGGAGTCTCCCAAACCACCCACTACTCAGCTTTGAGCCTCTATGGGCTGTACCTATGGGTGAAGTGGTCCGGCGGTGTCTCCTGCTGTCCTCGGCCGGGCTGGGGCCCGGTTCTTGCTTCTTCTGGCCCCATGCCTCGTTCTTCCCTCGGCTTCTAAAACTTAGAGTAGGGTTGGCCAATATGCTCGGACATAAGGCCAAAAATAAGAAAGAAAAAAAACTCGAAGAAAATAAAAATTTTTTTAAAACGTGCTCTCAAAAAACTAACCAAAAATAAAAAAAATCCGGGTAAAAAATCTAATAATAGCATGTAGTGTCTAAAAGTAACACCAAATTCGAGAGAAGGACCATTGGAACAGTTATGTTGCAGCATGAGCTTAAACTTGCATTTGTTCAAAAATGATAGAGAAAATATGCAAAAACCGTGATCTGTCGTCTTTTATGCCGTTTATAATATAACAAAGTCAATCAAATATCCTAATAATTGCCAATGTAATGAAGGTATCGACATAAAATTTAGTATGAGGATTCAGAAGGCACAATACTTTCATAAGTCAAATATTGAGCCTAAACAGTCGACTGTCTTTGACGGGAGAGCAAAAACTTAATCGATGAATTCGTACTGGGGAAGTACATGGCCTGTGATTCCCAGATGACTTTCTATTGCAGTATTTTTATGTGATTAGCTTTAAGGAAAATGTTTCTAAATTAAAGTAAAATGTATATAATACAATTTCATCACATAGAATTAATTTAACATATGTCGAGCATGAAAAGTTCTCCAAGGAATCCTTCTAGAACTTCTGAGCCCTGTATTTTTCCTTTTTTGTTCTTCAGCCACCAATTCATTGCAACATCACCACTTCAAATTATCAACTTTTGTCTCTCAAATACAGTCCCATTACAAGACAAGTGTATTGTTATTATTTCATTAGTTGAACAATCGAGATCATTTAGAGGTACACTCCAAAGTACTGTACAACAGTAATTACTTAATAACCTTCTGAAAGGTTTCATTAGGAGATACTGCAGAGTACAGTTTAACAATGATTATCAAAATCTGCCATGCCATGTAGAAAAATGTAATGTTTCCAACAACAATGGATAACATTTTTCTCATTTGTGTTATAAGGATTTGAGGATAATCAGGGACGGATTTAGAATTCTGAGGCCAACGCACGGTGGAGGCCCCCTAAAATTTTTTTATGTTTGAGAAATAATGAACTCAATTATAAACCCAATAAATTAAAAATGTTTATTGTCATAATTCTTTCAGCGAGAGAAGAAGAACGGCGCTTTTCATTGGACATTTGAAGATGTACGTCAACACGAATAGAAACCAAAATAGCGACTTAAAATGGAAAAATAATAGGCTTGTAGACCCGGTAGAAGATTCCACTAATTCAACATAAAGTAAGCATGCAAAATCGTTAGTAATTACTTAGAAAATCGAAAAAAAACAAAGAAAATCGTTAAAGGCGAATGAATTGATCATTTTTTGTCTCAAAATGAGACAAATTTGCCAAAAAAATTCTATTCTACATAGCACAAGAAACCAACCAAATTCTTTGCTCGGAATCGTTATACCCAGAATATCGCTGTATTCGGCATCGTTGTAAGCCAGTTTCACTGTACCTCCAATTTACAACCATTAAAATATATACATATTATTTATGGAAGGCTCGAAATATCACATCAAATCATTCGGGTGCTTCCGGGCGCTAAGCCTCCTTTATGGTGGACTTATCAAATAGAAAATAATTCACCAGAAATGTTATAAAAAAAACTTTTTGCTCTCGGTTATTTATATACATGACGAGTCTGCGTGAAGCAAGTAATCCATTCGGCGCACTCCAGTTCTCTGCATCAGCACCTAAGTGGTTTTATCTACTTTCAGTTCAAGTCTGTCTTGTAGAAGCTGAAGCTACAATCTAGGTAGATATACGATGATGAAGACGATCCAGAGTGATCCCCGGGGGAGGCGGGCAAGTCTCTACGATATTATCAGGGGACATGTCAAGAACCGGTGATGCAAGATCGATATTGTACCTTCCACCGACCTCCCTCCCTTCCAGACTAATATAATATCCTACAGGCTCCCCCCCATCTCATCATCTATATATACATATTTTACTAACTATAAATTAGATATGTAAATATTTAACATGTTGGGTATAACAAAGTCAAGTAAAGGAGTACTGGAAGGACAGAGGAAGCGTGCTCAAGAACATGAGTTCCAACTCAGTCGGTCCATATTTTTATCTGGGAAGTAAAAAAAACGTGAGCACCACGTCTTTTGGAGGGGACGTTGACTGACGGTCTCGAGCCAGTGCGATATCATTTGATAAAGACCCTCCCTAATTCATGTTGATAGGCAAAAGTTAGGACTTCCACAATAGATTCGGGCTCATGTATTTGTGATTCATGCCCGGGTTTTAACTACGAGGTCGTATCGCCTACTACCAGAGCGCTCTTTCATCGCTCGACGTGAGCCCGACTCCACTGTGGGAGTCCTAAATTTCGGCTAAATTTTTAATAGCTTATAGAGTCCCATCTAAATGATTAATTAAAGGGGGTTGAAACAAAATAAGTTTCAACCCTCTGAAGGAAGTTTCGCGCAATGTTTGACGTAGCACATGTGAAATAGTGCCATGAAATAGTAACTGCTAAAATTGCTACTTTTTGAAATTTATTTTAAATCGTTGTCTCACGAAACCCAAACTAGATATTTTCGTGCAACGGAACCGACGCACAACGGGGTTACCTGATAATGAAATCGGCTGTTCATTATTATACCCGTTATAATATTTATATTATTTAAGCTATTAGTTAGTTACTGTGACTCATGCCCGGACTTTAGCTATACTAGCACTACATGTGCGCTCTGTTGGACAATTTTGCCTACTCAGGTTTTGTTATGTAGGGTTTTTATAGTTTTTTAACGAGATCTAGGCTCGGGACCATCGCTTAGCGTCCCATACGATGTACGGCGTAGGTTTTTTAACTTCCAAATGCAAAACCTAGTAGGCTGGCACGCTTCCTATAAGCTACTTTCGCAGTCTATAGTGCTGTAGTAATAGGCTATACATGAGCCACAAACAAAAAAAAAAAAAGGCCCTATTTGCCGAATGGTGTATATCCTACATCGCGGTTAGCCTGTCTAGTTACCATACCGACGAACAGACAACATTTTTGGAAACTATGATATTTCAGTGAAAATACCGAATTTTTGACCGACTCCCATACCTTGCGTTAGCTACCTACAGCTGGGGAAGTAACAACCTCAACAGAAGAGAAGGTTTTTGATCGATGTGATTGGCCATAGTTGGAGAAGGCAGTTTCTGCGTAGGTCGTGAAGACAGACTTGGAATACTAACCCGCTAAGCCTCTTCTCTTCTCATTTTTTGAAAAAAGATTAAACATAATGTGGACAATAAATGTTAATAATATATAAGAAGAATAATAATAATTTTATTTCCGTTAAACCAATACATGGTAATAGGATACGTCAAAAAAATGTATACATTAAGATAGCTTATAAATTAGATTTATAACTACTTGAGTCTAACACATCTATGATTAGTAATAACAAAACTATTTAAAAAAGTGAAATTAAATCAATAAAAAATGAATAAATAAATACTTAAAAATATATGAGTAGGTACAAAAAAAAAAATATTAATACATAGATACATTTGTAATAAGCAGATACATTTTTCAATTTAATAAAAATTAAGATAACTATTTTTTTAAACTCTTCCGGAAGTGATAACGATGTTTCGGGACGTTCTTACGTTCCTTCATCAGGTCCCAATCTGCAATAGAAAAGAGAAAGAAAACAATGTAACTATTACAATATATATAAATAAAAAAATAAATAAATGTATAAATATTAATCAACCATAAATGAATAAATAAATAAATCCACAAATTAATAATAAGAATAAGAAATAAACAAAAAAATTATAATAAGTTATATATATATAGGTATTATATAGTATAACATATAATATATTAAATAATGATTTCATGAATAAAGTAATGATTTTGAAAAGACATCAAAGCGATTAATCTCATCGCATAAATATATCTATTTTAACAAAACATAAAAACAACATAAATAAAATATATAAATAAATTGAATAAAACATTATCGATTTTTTTTTTATTTAATTTATTTATATATTTTATTTGTGTTGTTTTTTATATTTTATTTAAATGGATATATCAATGAATACCATTGTCGGTATCGTATTAACTGTGTTTTGACAGCAGCTAACTTATACTCAATTTTTTTTGTTTTATGTTCGCTGCTGCCAAAGTTAATCCGATACCGACAATGTTATTCATTATGCCTACTGGTTACAACAAATGACAATTAGTAATCTCCATCTTTATAAAAGGCTTCAATGTCTCATTTCGAGAGAGAGCGAAAATGTTATTCATTACTTCGTGCTGGGGAAGTATATAGCCGGTGATGTTTTTCTATCTTTTAAGGAATTCCAACTATTGAAGACATAGCTCCTTCAACGGAATAGTCAAGCGGAATCAAACCTGGCCACTCGGCTAGCTACAATTTTTTTAAAATTTGATTTGATCACTTTTCTTCAAGAGAGTTTTCTTTTTCCAAACTCTTATCTCGGGTATGCGCCATTTTGAAAATTTACGAGTGACGCATCAATTTATATTTTACAGTTTCCCATCTACAGCCTAAAACGTGATCAGGGACGCTTGGGTAAGGCGTGATCGGTGCTGAAAACTGTGACTGGCTAATCAAAGTATATATATTATTTGTGAGAGAGCACTCAGTGAAATTAGCTCAATGTCAATTTTTTCCAATCGAAATTTGAACTTCTCACTGTCACACTTCACAAGTCAAAGGGGACTGAAATTGGCACACAAATTGCATTGAAATGCACTCATCGTGATCATTGGGTGAGGAACGTGATTAAAGTGTCACAAATTAGACAACATCACAGAAAATAAATTACTTAAAACATTGAGATTTTGAGAGGATATTTGGTTTAAAAATTAATAGTTGACTTAGATAGGGACTCCTAAATCCTCATTCTAAATTTTGTGCCCCTAAATTCATGTCATCGGCAGTTATTAGGGTTTTTGAATTGAGCGCCCTCCTCTGGAACCGAGGCATGAGCGAGGAAGGCCACTCAGCGGTAGCACCTCAGAGGGATGGCAAGCCCTGGACCTACGGGGATGATCTAGGAGAGAAGAATATTTATCGTCATCAGCAACAGCACTAACCAACTTCCTTTAGAACAGAGGTCGGCTACCGTTATGCACTTGCGGACCGGATTAGTCTTTGGATTTCCATTCGGACCGCATAAAACCAAAGGTTTTTAAATAATAATATAAAATGAGTGAAGAACGTAAATTACAAGAAGCATTCATATATCGTTTCCAACTTCTAAGTGAGGACTAAATTTATAAGGAACTACAAGTTTATAACTGAACTAAATATGTAATTAAACTAAAAATCTGAAACGTATAATATACATATAATATATTCAAGATGATTTAAAGCTAGCCTATTGGGCTCAAGATTCCGAGTTCGATGTTCCCGAGCCTGTACATTGTCTTATAGGTACTCTTTAAAGACCCAACTTCAGGTAACTAAGCAAGGGTAGGCAAAATTTAGGACTCTCTCTGTAGACTCAGGCTCATGTCCACCAGAGCGACGAAAGAGCTCTCAAGTAGTAGGCAATATGACCTCGTAGTTAAAGCCCACACAGTGGCCAGCTGGACCCTGATACTCGTACGTGTCCCTTGACCTCTTCTCTAACAAGATTCATCACAAGATTGCCGAAACTAGTTGTGGTTAAATAAATCTATGTTGGACTGATACATCTATTACTTATTTATAGCTAACTATAATATATGCTATGGTGGATCTTTGTAACAATAGAAAAAGATGGTTGATAAAACAACACTTGATAGACGTTAAACAAATATGGCCTCAAAATCATGAGAAATGCTACAATGTAATTAATAAAAATATTTTTTTTTGGTCACACTGTGGATACTTTCTTAGACATACATTTTATTATGAAGACGATAAATGTAATATTGGGTATTATGACTGACATACATATAACATTTATACTTTCGAGCCCACTTATTATCATATGACATTCGTAATTTCCAATATTACATTTATACTATTTATATTTTCGTGTCTACTTATCATCATATGTCAGTCATAATACCCAATATTACATTTATACTATTTATATTTTCGTGCCCACTTATTATCATATGTCAGTCATAATACCCAATATTACATTTATACTGTTTATATTTTCGTCTTCATAATAAAATGTATGTCTAATAAAGTATCCACAATGTGACCATTGGAAAAATCTTTTTATTAATTACATTGTAGCATTTCCCTTGATTTTGATGCCATATTTGTTTGTATTAAGTATTGTTTTATCAACCATCTGTTTCTATTGTTACAAAGATCAAGGACATCCCTCCTCCATCATAGAATATATTATAGTTATTGTAACGTATGCTATTTAATAGTCTTAATGTAATATTGGATATTATGACTGAAATATGACGATAAGTAGACACCATGGAAAAAAATAAGTTTTGGAAATGACCGAATGGGTGAAACGTTAACAGATTTGTTAAAAATAAATAATTTTGGGACACTATAAGGTCAATTAAGTGTTGTTTTATCATCCACCTTTTATTGTTTAATATATTATATTTTTTTGTGGAATAGACAATATTTAAAAATAAATTCATTTTATTTATGTATAGTGTCCGTTAGACTGACTCACCCAGATTTTATATCAGATAAACCTAAATTTTTGTCTTTAAAAAAACTTTTCCTGTTCCCTCGCTGGTTGATACAGAGACTACTTCGTATAGAAGGGGACGAAGTGTGATTTGTCGGACACGTGTGCCATCATGTACTTAGATAGCTATATGATGTGTATAAAAAGTAATCTAAAAGATTTCACGGTGATGTGACTCTCCTAACGAGGCTGACGAGACTCAGGTACACATGCGTATATTTTACAGATCTCTTTAGAGAGAGGCAACCCTTCTGGTAGGTATAGATAAAGATGTCTGCCCTTTTGAAGTACTATATGTAGGTGTATAATATAGATGACATCAAACAGGGGGTACACGAGCACCCCCACCCTCCATCCTACACAGGAACTAACATCCTGGTGAAAAATTGGATATATCCACATATTTTCTTAAAGTTATTACAATTTTTTCTTTAAATTTCACCTTTCACATTTCCTTCATTACTTTACACTTCTATCTAAACTGTACTAAATTTTACCACTTTCACTTAATTCATGGCCTTAAAAAAAAAAATTCAGAGCAAGTTAGAACGTGCTCCCTAGGCAAGTTCTGACCGCCTACTAACATGCCCGAATCCTCGTTTTAACACTTAAATTTGGTCAGAATGGGTCACACTGCCATACATTTTTACATAGTTTTTAACTTATTTTTCTCTTTGTCTGTACAAATTCTATAGTGTGAACCTCTATTGGGCTAGCAGTTCACATGTGCTTAGGGCCCTAGGTTCATACATCAGCTCAGCCAGTATATCTAACTAATGAATTAGATTAATGGGTAAGTCCATATTTTACCGTCAACTAATATTTCATTGTACTCAAATTTATTTAATCGAATCAGGAGCATTGCTCAAATTTTCCGAAGGCTGATAACCCTATGGGAAAGTTTTGTGGACCACCCACCTGACCCTATTTTCTATCAGTTAAGGAAAGTCTTTCTGATATTTGTATACCCTCTTCTTATTCCAGAGCAAAATGGAGGGAGAGATCCCATCAGAATAAAATTTCAATAGAGCCACTGCGTATTGTGTGTCTGGTAAATGTTTGGGAAACGGGGATACTAAACATTATTTTAAATCGAACCAGAGAACTGTGTACAAAACTCCAAGACGGGAACAGAGGTCTTTGTGTGCGGGTTCTTCCTATTTGTTGAAAAGGACAGCCACTTTGTAACGTAAAGAACACACCAGGGTATACACAGTATGTGCTTTATACACCTCATCAGTGCATGTCGAGTCATCGATTGTCTGAAGATCCCATCATGGTAACAATCATCAATTCAATTTTCAGAACCGGATAATTAAAAATCCCCTTCCCCCCTGTCAAAAATAATAATAATAAATAAAAATGTCTGCACACAATTATTTACAAAAAATAAGAAGAAAAAAAATAACTTCTATGAATCACCGTCATTGCAATTATTTTGGCCTTATGGTCAAAGAATCTCAGTCACAATACTAGTGAAATAATAAGGGAAAGAGTTAAGAATTTGAAAGGTGAGGACCAAAATATAACTATTTGATTGAATTAATTGGAATAACTATGAAACAATATCGTTTGGTGAAATAAAATTGAAGAGATCGTCATGGATTTCAATATATTTAACTATTAATTGTAAGTCTGATATCGGTTGTATATTAAAACACCAAAGAGCTGGTCTCTGTGGAAGGCAGTTAGTGGACAGGCTAACGTTGCAGCTGTAAAAAGGATGCTCTAAAATTTTGATTTTATGAAGATGGAAAGGTAATTTGTGGTGGTTGAATCTATAGCGACAAAATGAAGTGAAGAAGTGTCTGCTTCGATGATGGTGATTGTAATTATTTAGCTTGTATTATTTCTATTCATTTGGCTGAATACTGGATTTACTCAAGTACTTTTTCTTATCGACACATTCATTTCATTGGGAGTCATAAGTAATTTTGAGTGATGAGTGATTTAAGTTGGTCCCTTCATACCTCACTCCCTCTATTTTGCCTGTTTTCTCAGGAAATCAATAAATGTCCTAATCAAACACTTCTGATTCCCATTTAAAATTTCATGTCGATATTCATTCCATTCTATAGTCATCTTACTCAAAGAAA
Organism: Aradus depressus; assembly: GCA_963662175.1. Classification (NCBI taxonomy): domain Eukaryota; kingdom Metazoa; phylum Arthropoda; class Insecta; order Hemiptera; family Aradidae; genus Aradus; species Aradus depressus. The sequence goes on from OY759215.1 coordinate 34,721,030, forward strand.
AAATAGTTTGTTTTTTGTTACTATTTTTCGGTCCAGAGTTCGGAAAATTCATTGAATATTTGACCTATTACACAATAGTCCATAAAACTTTAAAAGCACACTATTTACTTTCACCCACTCCTTAATTTTTCATATCTCATGCTGTATTTTTAGACCTTGTTGGAAATTATAAGTTTTCCAACTAAGTAGATGTTTGCTAGCGACTGTAGAATTCAAAATTCTGGGGGTATTGAGGGTCAGTCAATGATGAAAACACTATTCAAATGCCAACGTTTCGATATATTTCATATCATCATCAGGGCCTAACAAACATGGGGGAATCAAGATTACAAAAAATCACTCATTATATTTTTGTAATCTTGATTCCCCCATGTTTGTTAGGCCCTGATGATGATATGAAATATATCGAAACGTTGGCATTTGAATAGTGTTTTCATCATTGACTGACCCTCAATACCCCCAGAATTTTCCAACTAAAATAAGGCCAACGATGTGCAGGGCATATTGAGCACCTTCGAGATATTGTGTGGGCTAAGAATGCAACACAAGACACAATCCTTCACAAATAACAAATAAAGGCAAGCTAGGACTACATTAATAATACATTCCAGCCTCTTCACAGAAATTGCATTTTTGAACAAAATAGGCTTCCTATTACTCTCACTTGAAAAACCTATAAAACTATTAAGGTACTTAAAAATACAGGTTTGTACATTCTTGAGGTTCAATTAACGAATATTTCCGGTGGAAAAAACTATCTTCAAGTTCTGTTGAAGTAAGATTATGATAATGCGATATGGATATGATAAGGTGTTATGATAATGATAATTCAGACAATTAATAGCCACCCCGTCACTGATTATGACGAAGGGTTTTGAGGAAGGGAACGGATCAATGAGGTTCAGTAGAGGTGGCAGTATGGAGCCGGCACCATGGTAAATACCTTCCTTGTTACTATTTCACTATTCTTAATAGCCATGATAGTCACTGCTCGCTAATCACGTCCAATCGCTGCTGCTGACAATTATCAGCTCCAGCATACTTGTGTTTACATGTATACAAAAGATAATTCAATTGCAACTTGTAACCATTGATGTATTTTACTATACAAATAGTGATCACCCGTATTCGGAAGAGGCGATGGAATTCACTCACTCCAAATGTGTACGCATATTTCCGGTGAAAAAAAACTATCTTCAACTTCAGCCAAAAACACTATGCCACGTTACTCATGCGCCATTTTACGTTTCCAATCTCACGTTGCAAAATGGCCTAAACATCCCATTTGTACCCTCTGTTATCAGAACACACTATCATTATCAAAATGTTCACAACAAACTCCACCATTTATTCAACAATTATCCACAATAACTCTCCCCACAAATCCGACGGCATAAGTGGGCATGGCAGAGGGACCTGCTCCAGGACTAGTCGACTCCTCTTGGGTCACGTACCTCAGCAGTACGGCCACCCAATCCACACTGCTCATATTAACGCACTTACTAATGACAAATATTATGTTGTTTTTCTGTCTTCGGACTTAACGGTTGATTCGGATTTGTTGTTTGTTTGAGACTCATGCCCGAGCTTTAACTATATACTAGGACATTTTGCTTACCATCAGAGCGCTCACGCTGGACATGAGCTCGACTCCACTGTGACAGTTCTTAATTTTGCCTATCCAGGTTTAATTATGGTGGGGAGTCTTTAATGAGTATCTGACTTTATTCGCACCCGTAAATAAGCACAATTAGCTGAAAATAAAAATATGATTAGCACTTGGTGGATCTACCTCCCACCCTTCTTGATAACCCCAGGCGGAGACTAAGGCGAACCTGAATTAGACCTCTGTATGACAATATCATTGGATGTTTTCTTTCTCAGGCCTCTAATGCTTTTTTTTTTTTTTTTGTAAAAACAAAATTGCCAATACATGAGAGAGGTTTGTCATGGTAACATGAGAGAGTCTTAATTGTGTACAAGTGGTATGTTTAAGTCTATGTGTAGTGCTCTGAATCGTACTTACGTCGGTGAGTTCCTCAATGGTCTTAGTGTCTGATGTTAGTTGGCTGGGCAACACCGTATGTTTCTGCACTGTCGGTCTACTGAAGACCTAATATGTTCTTTATTCATTGTCAATATGAGGGTCATATTGGTATTCATAGAGTGACTCTCTTACTCGAGGGTACCAAGGGAAAACGTATGGATATCCTAGAAGGCTTGGAGATCCTACTTTCTTTATATGAGGATACGAACAGTCTTAACAGAAAAGTAGAGGTTAAGAACTCCCTTCTGCTGCCTGACCTACCTGCTGTGAGAGACTGGTTCAAAACTAAGGGAAGTAGCTGCCCTGTAAGAGATGTATTGTAAAAGTTTTTTTGGGCTAGTTGTTATATAAATATTATGTGGATTTTATTTTTTAACTCTGTGATAAATTTTTTTTTTTAATTGTATTAATTTATTTTTATTTATTATATTTTATCATGAAAATTCCTTTGGATGTATGGTGAATTTTATATTATTGCAGAGACATTTATTTTACTATTATGTAGAGATTTGTTTTTATAGTTATTTTTATACCCCTTTTAACTATGCCAGTTGTCCTTTAACCTCTACACTGTGTGAGTGGGCTAAGTACTCATTTTGTTACGCTGTACCCTGATGCTTTAAGATTTTATACTTTTCATTATTTGTATATTATATTAATTCAATCATATATGTGCCACTGATGATGACGCTGTTGCGTTGAAAACTAGTTCCGGTCAACAATAAAACAGTAGGAAGGCAATGTATTTTATTTCTATGAGAAATCTCGTCCCACAACATCTTACTATCACATATGGACCTAAGATGTTGAAGTCTGGCCATGAGTCCCTAACAAACAAAAAAACAAAAAACAAATCCAAATCAACATTTCTGATGAGACATCGACTGTATACCATATCGATTTTCGTGAAAACGATTTCCTATTTGTAAGGTTTATTAATAAACGGTTGAAGTTTATTAAGTTGTTATTTTTAACAGTTATAAACAAAGTTATAGCCATGGAGAATTGTACAACTAGATTTATGATACAATTTAATTTGAGCTTTTATTGTACTGTATGCTATTTGAGTAATTGGATGTCAATTTAAAGCCCTGCAGCTGATGGAGAACACTTTTCTGTCTTGTTCAATATTGCATTTTTGAATTAATGTTCTAAAACAAATATTTCAAATACAACCTCTTTTTTTTTGTCAAATTGTTCCCAGTTCGCTTCGGTGATGATCGAATGGAAAAGAATTTATTTGGATCCCACTCCAGTAAATAATAAAAAAATTCAGAGGAACCTTATTTATTTTATTTATTTTTTCTTTAGGCACAATGTAGTCGATAGTCTCCTTTATCAGGATCATCATCCCATCTGTGAATTCCATACATTCCACATATTATTTTCACACATGAAAAAGTGTTATATATGAGGGAGGAGCTGAGAACTGATCTGAATATCATTTTTCAGAGATGAAATGGAGAAAAACATACAACCTAATCTTTGAGGAGAAACGCAATTTCATAGTGTCGAGTAATAGTTATATACAGGCGCGGATACAATTGCACCCATTGCCCCCCCCCCCCCCCCTCCCCTGAACCTTCAGGATTCAGACCGAACTTCTTACTGTTTTCAAGAATCGTTATAAACTTATCCCTAATTAAACCGATTACAAGCGGAAAGACCCGTAGAGGAAAAATTACGCTGAAAATCACTGTAAAATTAAAAAATTTCTATACTGCACCGGAGCGATGGGAGAGAGTCAAATACGAGTAAAGACTTATCACGAGGAATCAACCCGTACTTTTTACAGTACGGTTAGGAAAATTTAATTGATAAGCGAATAAAATTTCTTAGTTATTGAAAAGTAAAAATTATATTATAAAAAAAATCTATTATAAAAAATATATTTTTCAGCATAACAACAATAATAGCCCTTATGCACATCCATAGACATATTCCAATTGACATCGAAAAAGTGATCACTAGATATGCAAAAACCAGCCGGAGGAGATTGGAATTCAATATTTAATGCAATAACTTCAATGATTCACAAACCTAAATTGCACTGAGACTTGTATACTATGCCAAAGATTTTTATACCAAAGTATATACATTTCGTAGGTATGTTTTAGATTGTTGTACTCTCTTTAAGAAATAAAGAAAATATACCATGACCTGTATTTTTCATTATATTAATTGTATAAGGTAGACAAACAGAGCGTTATTTAAATGCAAGTAGAATATGATGGATATTCAACTAAATTTTCACCCAATTTTTGGTTTCACACACACAAATTAGAAAAACAGAACGAATTTCCTGGAAGAAAGGTAACTCTTATAAAAATTGCCCCCCCCCCCCCCCCCCTCTGAGCGAAAACCTAGATCCGCTCCTGGTTATATATAGCTCATTGGTATGCGTGCTTGCTTACTGAGCTCGAGATCATGGGTTCGAAACCCGACCAAGGCTCTTACTTTATTTTATCTGGGAGGTAAAATAAACTCAAGCTCGCTTCGTGACGTTAAACGATGGTCCCGAGCCTATATATATATATAGTTAGTTAGTGGTCATATCGCGCTCTTTCGTCGCTCTGGTGGACATGAGCCGTCATGATTGTCTGGCCAGGTTTAGCTACACAGGGTAGATGTGTTTAAAGAGTACCTGATATCGTACAAGCTCGGAATCATCTAAAAAACGGCGTGCTCATTTTTACCTACTATATCCTAAATGTCCCCTCAATGATCTTTTCCTCTATATTACTCGTGACTTGAACTTAATAATCCTTTTACAATGCTTATAGAAAGCAACAAAAATTTGCTTTCTCACTGCTTTATATATTTTTTTAAAACTACAGTGTCATCCTCAGTCCAACTTCTTAGGCCCAACATCTCTATCGAAATGCCCCCACACATCCGAATAATTTTTCCGTTGGAATAATACAAAATAAAATCCACTTAGTAAACAAGGAAATGATAGTACTGATTAGGACAAAACCTCTTTTCTTGGTTACTGACAGAATAGCCAACCGTACGGAAACCAAACTCTTTTCCCGACAGCGGCGATTGCTTTTCTTGTTCAAAATTCATATTTCAGAATATCGATTAATCGATAGGTTTGCTAAGAACTATAGTTGCTATCGGTTTGTCCGACTATCGATAGTTTGACACCACCATTAGAGAGATAGACACTTTAAAATGTGAGTACCGTAAAATATTTGAAAACCACTTAAGATGGCCTTTAGCATGGTGTCAGATGTTTAAAAGAGAAAAAAAAAAAAAAAGTTAAGTACAATAGAAAGTTAAGAAGAGTCTCTCTGCTATAACTCTCCTAGCAGAACGGCCGTTTGTTTCATTTAGTTTACCAGACAGCTCAGAGCCATACAAATTTTCCTTCATATTTCCACGTTCCGGACCCAACATCAAGATTCATAGCCTCTGAAATGATGAAAATAATAATAAGTTTTCAGACAAAGTTTTTGTAAGTTCTATAATGTAGTCACTGGAATTAATTAAAACATCTTTTTACAAGGATACAGAGGGAAAAAGGAGGGGGCGACAAAAAAACTTCAGTAACTACTACCTGGCTTAACTAACTTTTTTCGTATCTAGAGAAATATATGCAGAATGTATTTAGGAAAAATTGTAAGCGCCAGATTGAAAAAAAAAAAAATCGTCGGTGATTCACTCACAATGAACTTCCCAGAACTAATCTATTGAATTTTTGGTCTCCCTCCAAAACCATTCGACCGTTCGTAAAATAGTTGATTACGTAGGGGCATCTGAATCATCTTACTAAATTTAATATAGATACATCCATTACTGCGACTGGAATTTTGAGTTTAGCTTATTTAATTCCTCCCTTCCCTTTGACCGATTCTGCAAATATAGGAGTAGTTCTTACGGGGTTTTAAATGTATATATAAAATTTTGTGTCGATACGTTCATTTTAACGGCAGTTATTAGAGTTATTTTATTTACCCCCTCCCTAATCTCACCTTCCCTTTGCCCAATTTGGCTGAAAATCAATCAGGTGTCGTCTACATGGAGTTCTGGATACACACATAAAATTTCGTTTTGAAACATACGTCCTATTAGAAATCTATGTGAATCATAAAATTGTCCTTTCCCTTTCCCTCAGACTAAGTAACAAAAACTTACTTGTCCATTAATCGAAACTTATGTTAGTATCAGCTAAGTAACTTGTTGGTTGTTTGTAAGTTCTTTCACGATGTTAACAGATACGTAAGAAGAGATTACACCAAATGTTTGATATGAAGATGGCTGATGTAGTGAGAAGTGATTATTTCGCAGGATGTCAAAAATAAGGTAGTCTGACCTCTCACAGATTTTTTATTTAAGTAAGCTAGCCGGCTTTCGAGGTTTCCCTCATCATCAGGCAGTCTGATAAAAATTTGAATAAACTAAATAATAAAAATAAATAAATAAAAATCTACAACAAACATTAACAATTTAAAATATCATGGATGGGGACAGACGAGTTATTCCTGTCCACCATCTGAGTCACAACCTCACAACAAGGTTGTGACTCAGATGGTGGACAGGAATAACTCGTCTGTCCCCATCCATGATATTTTAAATTGTTAATGTTTGTTGTAGATTTTTATTTATTTATTTTTATTATTTAGTTTATTCAAATTTTTATCAGACTGCCTGATGATGAGGGAAACCTCGAAAGCCGGCTAGCTTACTTAAATAAAAAATCTGTGAGAGGTCAGACTACCTTATTTTTGACATCCTGCCAAATGTTTGAAGTGAAACTTTTAAATCGCTATGCCTCACGATACCCAAGCTCCAATATAGTTCATGACGAACCTACAATGGAACTGATGCACAACGGAGTCAGCTGATATTATAATAAATAATAAATTATACCCTTTTTGTTGTTTCCGGCATTTTTTCCTCCAGAGGTGTCTTCTTTTTTTCTACGTTGGACAATATTTCGGGACAATTGCAGGTCCCTCTGGAGGAAAAAATGCCGGAAACAACAAAAAGTGGAACATCCCAGAGAAGTTTAAGAAACACATTAAATTATACCCGTTATAATATAATAATTAAAGCTATTGTTTCATTTTCAGAGAATTCTCCTGTGAACTCTGTAACTGATAACGAAATTACAATGACGTAAGAAGTAATATTATGTAAATATAATTCATAAAACATACTTTGATAATATAAAATTGCTTTCTTAAATAGCATAAAAATAATTCTTCTAATTAAATGATATCTTTTACCGATGCATCCTAAATTCACCTTCAATTAAAAAAATTTTTTAAATAAACCTAGTAAATTTAAGTCATAATACTAGTCAACAAAAGGAGTTTCACTTCGAACGTGATTTTGTAGACCACATCAATTTTTTTTTTTTTTTTGATGGGCAATTTTAAAAGAGAATGTTTAGAAGTCACATAGATTTTTGATAGGACTTCAAAATGTACTCTCTCCCCCCCCCCCCCCCCCCCCCCCCATCTCACTCTCTCTCTCTCTCTTCCCCCCCCCCCCCCCCACCCCTGCTACAGTCTAAAATCGTTGCTATCGATGTTAAAAATAGCACCCTGGATTGAGATGGGAAAATACCGATGCGTCCTTGCTACATAAAAAATTTCGAAATTCCTTTTTTCTAAAGTCTGACATCATTTAATAACAAACACATATATTTTGACCCTAAGCAGCTTCCTTATGTCGACTTCCCTTATGTTTATAGATGGGGGCGAGGAAAGCGAAGGGGAAATAATTTATTCAATATTACTGCTATTTAACTTTCACAAATCCTCTTTCAAAAAGCAAGACGCCTTCTTTCGAAGTAATTTAAGGTTTCAGGACAACGAGCATCTCCTCTTATTGTACAGGGAAAAATGAAGTTGATAATAAAATAACAATTCTAGGAAGCAAAAAAAATAAATAAGAGAAGTGAAAAATAACTTCAAAGATATCAGTGATATTGTCATTTGAAAAGGCGGAAAGAGGGGGGGGGGGGGGAGGGGGGACCTGGGAGGAGTGATAACTTCCAAGTTTAATGAGGAACTTTGTCGATAAAGGATTCGAACAATGGTTCATTAAAGAGAAAAAAAATATGATTGGTTCTAATGTAAGAAAATTGGAGAGTTGTGACAAAGAATACTGAGGATGTTAGGCCTTCAAGTTAATTGGAAAAGCGCAAAGCCATATCTACCAATCAAACCTACTCAGCAAATTAACGAGAAAAGAGAAAAAATATTTGAGTCCTTTTCTTCGATTTCTTTTTGACGTGCCTCCACGAATGGTATCTATAAATAAATTTCTGTGAACTACCCTTGGTTGCAAAAGCAACCTACACCCCAGCCGTCTTGCTCCTTACAGCGTAATTGTTTCTAAGTCACAGAATGGCAGAGAATAATTACAAGATCGAGGTTGAAAAATGAATAAAGTGGTTTGGTAAAGTAAAATGAAAAGGTAGGTGTAGGACTGCAGATAAAATGATGAGTAGCGAGGTTGGCGATAGAAAGTAGAGGCCAATAGGGGAAAGAGGGAAGAAGAGACATTAATTTCCTGTAAGAAAGTTGGCCAAGAATATCTGGCAGGCCATAGACTGACGGAACAGGAGGTGGGCGACTGGAAGGAAGAAGGAAGAGAGGCAAGACAAAATCTCCTGGGTGGAAGTTGACCAAAAGACTTGGCAGGTCATGGACTGGCAGAACAGGAATTGGTCTACTGGAAGGAGCGTTGGCATAGAGAGGGAAGAAGGAAGAGAGGCAAGACAAAATCTCCTAGGTGGAAGTTGACCAAAAGACTTGACAGGCCCTGGACTGACGAAACAGGAGGTGGACCGTTGTGGAAAGAGCGGCAAAGAAAGGAAATAAGAAAGAGAGGCAAGCGAGAATCTCTGGCAACCTTTTTAGTTTGAAGTTGTTTTGTTTGTTTGGTTCAATGTTCTTGGGGAGAAAAACTACAATACTGAAGAAATTACTGCATAAAACAAGGACATTGAACCAAACAAACAAAAAACGTTGAACTAAGAAGATTGCCTAACACTTGAGAGGTTTACCTGCTTCTTAGAAGAAAGTTATTATTTATTCCATTGATGTTATAGACAAATGTATACGCTCCAATGAATATAATATAATCTATATCTAAGATAGGAAGGAGGTGAAACAAGATTCGGTTGTATAAGAACATACACATGAAGGTAAAGGAAATGGGAGAGACGAAGGAGGGTTCGTGACAGTCACCGGAGGAGCATCATTTAACTTTATCTATCAGAAAGTTATCTGAGAGATAGATCACCTATCCTAAGATCAATGTAACGATGTAATGCAGTATAGTTGGAGAGGAGTGCAGTGTGTGGGCACGTGTCAGAAGAGCTGGGTCCACGTGGAGTGTCGTTAGATCAATCCTCCAGTCTCCAAGTGGTTCCTTCATTCAACATGGCCACGGAACTTTTAAAAAAAACTCCCAACGATATGTGGTATATTCCAGTATTTACCTACCAGTTAGTGTCATTTGGGAAATTTTGAAAACAAACAATTTCCTCGCGGGGCCATTCTCATCCGGCACTCATCCTTTGCAGGGTAGGTAGTGCAGCAAGATCCACTCTAGGTACCACTCATATCTAGGAGACAGTGGATAATGAATAGGAAAGTCACCTGTTCCGAAACTCCTCAAATGACACTACTGTATTAGTCATTATTTATGTAAAAACTAGGTGCTTGAGATAGGCAGGCCAGTTCTAGAGAAGAGCGTAGGGCTTTCGTCGCATGGTCTCACCATGGTTTGCGGGTTCGAATCCCGTCCGGGAGTGAGTTTTATTTCGTAGATAGAACTTCTTCCCGGAGCCATGGATATCGTAAATAACTAGATAACTCAGTGACATGGCTAATATGCATCGAACATAAAGGCAAAAAACAAAACAAAAAAAAAAAAAATTGAAGTTGTAAATAAGGTAAGGCATAAACGAGATCCAATAGTTTCTCTTATTCTCTACTCTTAATCCTTCTGACTCCGTTTGGTCCAGCTACATAACACACGAATCAGCATTACCTCGTAGCTACGTTGGAAATTTATCATTTCCTTTTTAAAAAAAAAAATAAAATAAATTGCCGTGCTCCCATTTGTTTTTCAACTCGCTAATTCACACATGACATAGGATTAAAAAGGATATAGAATTAAAAATCTAATATACGAGCTGGGATGGTGACACTTTCATTTCTCCAAATAAACTCATATTTCAATTTTGGGCAACAATTTTTTATCTGTCTTTCTTTAGTTTAGCATGAGCCAATTTCCGGGGAAAGTGTCGAGATTAGCCTCAAATAAATCAGTGAAATTCCTACTTTTATAATCAATGAAATATGCCCTTAGAATGTGAACCTACTTCAAGCAGGTATTCCCTTTATAGACAACCTTATTTTGTTACTTTCCCAGTTGTATATAGGAGAAGTTACTTAACCGGTCAGATTAGATATTGATGACTTCTATAATCATCGACAATCCACAGCATGAATTAATCAATTAAGTGTTTACTCTTTTTCCGAAATCAATAAGCCGTTTGGGCTGAAAATCGTTAGTTGACTTACATAGGAGCTTCTGAATCCATAATAAATTTTGTATCGTTACTTTTAATATATCGGCAGTTATTAGGGTTTTTGAATCGATCCTCTGATCCCCCCTCCCTTTCGGCCGATCCCGCTGAAAATAAATAGTGTCGCCATTATAGGGTTTTGAATTTACATATGAAATTTCATGTCAATACATTCATTACCACATCAGTTGTAGAGGGCGCCGGTAGCTCAGTGGTATGCGTGCTGGTCTTCTGAGCTCAAGATCGTGGGTTCGAAATCCGACCGAGGCCCTTAGTTTATTTTATCTGGGAGGTAAAATAAACTTGAGTACTCCGTCCTTCGGATGGGACGTTAAGCGATGGTTCCGAGCCTGTACGATGTCAGGTACTCGTTAAAGACCCCTACCCTAGGTGAATAAAAATTTAGGGTAGGCAAAATTTAGGACTCCCACAGTAGAGTCGGGCTCATGTCCACCAGAGTGACAAAAGAGCGCTCTGCTAGTAGGCGATATGACCTCGTAGTTAAAGCCCGAGCATGAGTCATAAAACCTAACCTAACATCAGTTGTAAAGTTTTTGCGGGGGGGTTTAGAGGAGGGGAGTATGTATCAATACAACAATTTGTATGAGGATTGAGACACTAACACAACAAATGAGGCCCTCAGCGCAATAATGGACTAACCCCAGAATATTAATATTGAGATATATGAAATAAATAATAAAGGCTATTTTTATAACAAAGATTCTTCAAAAACCAAGAATGTAACAATTGACGGGGTTAGAATGAAAGTGGTTTAAGTGACATTTTTAAAATTTTGAAGAAACTATGCATTAAGTTCTTAACTAGTTTAAGAAGAAGAAGAAAAACATTTTTATTTGGACCAGTACTAAACATGTACTTTACACAAATGGGCAAATAAACATGAAAATTATAATTAAAATAAAAAGTCTTGGTACAGTCTCGGCTGCAGCCTGCGAGCTACAGGCTGGTCGAGACTGTAGTGGACCGCTCCAGAGCAGGCTGGCAGACCTTCATGGAAGCTTCGGGTGAGTGTATATTGAATATTTATGTTTGTATATTTAACCAGAGGGCGCCGGTAACTAAATGGTATGCGTGCTTGTCTTCTGTGCTCAAGATCGTGGGTTCGAAACCCGACCGAGGCCCTTAGTTTATTTTATGAGAGTTGAGGATGAGAATTGAGACGCTAACACAACAAATGAGGCCTTCAGCGCAATAATGGACTAACCCCAAAATATTAATATTGAGATATATGAAAAAATAATAAAGGCTATTTTTATGAAAAAGATTCTTCAAAAACCAAGAACGTTACAATTGACGGAGTTAGAATCAAATGGTCTAAGTGTCATTTTTAAAACTTTGAAGAAACTGTGCATTAAGTACTTAACGGATTTTAAAAATCTATAATTTATCGAAACCGGAAATATTTTGTCTTCTGCTTTTATGGTGAAAGTTGAAATTGAATAAAAATCTTAATTTCAAGGTCACAATTGAAATGTTTAAGTTACTTGTTCATTTCACCAAAATGGAATAAGTGATTTGCCACTAGATCTCAGCACTGACTAAGATTTCACTTGTACAACTTTTTTCCTGAACAGAACTATCATTTTTGTATCCGATTATGCACTTAACGAAAAAGTTTCAAAAATGTCACTTGGACCATTTTGATTCTAATGCCGACAATTGTTGCTGCCATCTAGTGAATATAAAGTAAAAGTGGCTTAGTCCGTCATTGCACTGAAGGCTCAGTTGATCTTCAGCCAAACCAGCCCAAGAGGAAAGAAAGTGAAAAATTAGTTGATTACAAATAATGCGTTTTGGGGAAATAAATTGCCGGTGATTCACCGCCGACTTATATTTTTATTCCTTCCTCCGCCATTGTTTGGTTGATAGCTTTGAGTCAGATCTCTTAATTCTCTGCTATTCACTAGTTTATATAGAATTAAGAGACGGATTGTTCTGTTCGACGAACAGGACACCGAACCACCCACTCACACCATTTCTATTAATGAAGTTGTAACAGCGGCCGAGGTTTGTGTGTTTGTTCCAACGTCAAGGCTGCTACGGCTCAACAGATTTTCATGAATTGTTACTTATAGCATTATGGGTGGATGTAGTCATTCAAATGTTCATCATGTTTTGTTATATGTATTTTTTTTATGGGATCCATAGATGAAAAATATGTGATGTGGCCATTACAGAACTTTCTTACATTGCTGGTTATACTGAAATCACTGGGTGTATGTAAATAATAACTTGGCGTCAGCGGTTTTCTTCTTGTTTCAATGAACATCGTAATTTATTCACGTGACTTTCTCATATCCAAAAACGGTAATAATTAATACATCACTAACGATTATTTTGAATAAGACGTTTACGCTTTTCTTAATACTTTTCGGTATTCTCGTTGCTGTATTTGCTTTTGTTTTGCCCGGAATTGTCGAACACGTTGCGTTGAGGTTTTTGGCATGTTTAACTATTTAACACTATCTCAGAATAAAACTAAACGTATTAAATTAATAATAAACAAAACGTATAAAACGTATTAAATTAATAATGTCTAAGTAGTCAACATAGTAATATCCCAGAGAAGTTTAAGAAGCACAAAATAGACAATATATCAAAAAACTAAGTTTGTTTTATTTATTTATTATAAGTGTCCACAATATGTCCGCGTTTCTCAACTTAAAAGTTTTATTAGATCAACGGGAAAAGAGAAATTTCGAAGAATAAAAAATGTTTTTTTTTTTCTTCAAGTTTACTATGTATCAGTTTACATTACTTCAAATAGCACGAATTCAAGCCCCGTTTAGATTGACTGGCTACTAAACAGTGAGAAGGTTTCGGTGTTTGTGTGGCTTTTGGTTACTGAATATACAACCTTAGAGAGGATGATTGGTATTAGCGACTCTACCTGTGATTGGTTAGTTCAACTGGCAACAAACCTCAGAGGGGAAGTGGTGAAGATTGAGGGACATTTTGATTTTGTGGTTCCCTGACTTTATAAGTAAGAATCCCAGGTTCACAAGACACAAAGTAATTTTGGGACAACACCGTATGTTGGTATCTGCCGGTTGTGTCATGAGCCAACTTCTTGTTCAAATTACTTTACCAACAGAGATACCACGTGAGGTTTGTTCAATGTGCGGTTCAGGAGTGACACTCGGCACACCACCGAGTTATTGCTTTTGGAGTGTCAAAACTCGAACCGAGATCCAGACCACCTCCAACTAGTATTTACAGTATTGAACATGATACAAATATTAATAGAATAATCTGAAGAGGGCTTACTAAGCATTGCTTCCAATATTACTCGAATTCAATACTTATATGAATATTTCATAACACAATTACTTATACACACCACTTTTTTTACACATTTCCCACAGGAAAGTTGTGTATTGTTAACAGCGATTTTCTTTGTTTCATTCTATAGCGTAATTCTGAGAGTTGTTACTTTATTATATTATTACAATATATGATTTGAGTTGGGAGGGGGGGAGAGACGAAATTGATCTTTATAAAAGTGGTTGGAATAAAAATGTCCTGTTAAGAGAGAGAGATATTGTGGTTTTAGGGCGAAAAACTGCCATGGTTATCATCGCTCGAATGTCCTGTTAAAAAATTAGTAAAAATTTACAACTTGTATCGCATAGCAACCAATTTTAAAATATATGTCCTGTTAAAAAATACCGACCGAGGCCCTTAGTTTATTTTATCTGGGAGGTAAAATAAACTTAAGCACGCCGTCCTTCGGATAAGCGATGGTCCCGAGCCTGTACGATTTCAGGTACTCGTTAAAGACCCCCTACCCTAAAAATTTAGGGTAGGCAAAATTTAGGACTCCCACAGTAGAGTCGGGCTCACCTCCACCAGAGTGACGAAAGAGCGTTCTGGTAGTAGGCGATATGACCTCGTAGTTAAAGCCCGGGCATGAGTCATAAAACCTAACCTACCCTGTTAAAAAATATATTTTAAAATTCGTTGCTATGCGATACAAGTTGTACATTTTTACTTATATTGTACTTTCGGCGATGATAAACATGGCAGATGGTGATGATGATAACCACAATAAATAATAATTATTATATAGTACTTATTATATAAGGAAGTATTGTAATAGTGCGAAAATTCAAGATCGAGGTTTCAACGGATTTTCATATTTCATGGTCTCATGAATACGTTTTGGCCATTTTCGCCATGGTCTGTCTGGGCGTGTGTGTGTGTGTTTGTATGATGTATGTGATTGGATAGTTGTGAGCGCTCTACCGCGAAAAAGATTGTAGCAATGGACTTGAAATTTGAAACGAAGGGGTCACATGTGCTAACTTAGATCTGACTTGATCTTGGCCGAAATCGGACGAAAATAGAGATTATTTTACTCCGGGGTCTAAGTACATTTTAATAGTTCCCGCTTATGTTTATTATCTAATCAAAAATATTTTCCAATAATAGTTGTAGAAAAAAGTGTAATAAATCTTATATTTGGAATACTATTTTTTGTAGGTCGTCCGGTTTTTAAGATACATGCCGAAAACCTTCCTAAAATGTAGTTTTGAAACACATATATTTAGAAGTTTCCTTGATTTACCTGAAAACGCTTAGTCCTATCGAAAACTCGATTCTTACCAAAAATGTTCCTCATTAAATTCCAGCATAAATCGCAAGTTAGCCCTTAGATAGGATTAATATGACCAAAGTTATAGCGCCTCAAAGAATATAATCTGAATATGTAGAAGAAATATATCGGTCGAAGGGAAGGCGAGGACCAGAGAAGGAAGACGCGACTCAAATACGCTAACTGCTAATGTAATCAATTTCAGGAACCACTATTGTCAAATATTGAGTTTTAGATCAAACAGTCAATTGCCTATGGAGGAAAGCGAAAACGTAATTGATTAATTCGTGCTGAGGAAGTACATAGCCGCTGATTCACCGATACTTTTTTTACTTGAGACTATAAGAAAACTCCATTGGCTATTCGATTAGTATTTTAGAACTGCTCTTGCCGGTACAAATTTTCTTTTCAGATTTCTAATTTTCCATTTTGCCCACTGAAATTTGGCTTGTTGAAATCATATCCTAAAGGAGGCAATGTCTTAAAAAAGAGAAATTACTTGTGATGCTTCCTTAACGCTTGGCTTTTTTTTCTTCCGCTACAGGATGGAGGTAATGGAGGAAGGTAACCTGCTGGATAGGGTGAGCATCCTTCTTCAGAGAGACTCAGCTTACTACGAGGAGAACCAGTCTGTCCTTCAGGAGGGAGTTTGTGCTGGAGTTGCAGGTATGGTTTGTTCGCGCCACATGAACTTTGCACTATAGAGCGTAACATATGAAATGGGCAGGAGTACAGAAACAATGTTTCAACGGCCGGTATTGAATTGCGCCAAATCGTGTACTTCCACATAATCCTAGTATTAAACTGCGCTCATTTCGAAATAGGTATAAATTGAAAATTAGCTTTAAAAAAGCCTTACGTAATTTATGAATGGCCCCTCATCATATATTTTTGATCTTTCATTTGTTTTGGTCCTTTCTAATGAGAACTTACCAATAATGAAAATATATTTTTAAATTCGTAAGGATTTCTATGCATTACAATTTGAACATTACTTTGAAATATTTCCTACGAATCTTTATTGTACATTTTTGGGCTGCAATAACATTTGTTGCATTGTTTCTACTTCAAACCTGACGGCATACGAACGACTGGAAATTCATTAAGGATCATTTTTGACACGATCAGTTTTTCAATAGGATTAACCATTTTCGCGTAAATCTAGCAAACGTCTAAAAAAATGAGTTTCCAGATGTCATTTCAAGAAGGTTTTCGGCAAGTATCAAAAAAACCAATTACTTGAAGAGATTTTTGATTAGATCATAAATATAAGCGATATCTTTTAAAATGTACTTTTAGTCCTGAAGTAAAGTGATCTCAATTTTTGTCCGATTTAGCCCAACATCTAATCAGATCTAAGTTAGCACAATTGACATCTTGATCTCAAAATTTCGATCACATATACACAGTCACAAAGATAGACATTATCGCGAAAATGGTAAAAACACGATTAAATTACTAAAGGTATAAGAAAGTGACGTGGGATCAAACAATGAAACGTGGGAAATCACTGATATTCAATTTTATTAAACCCTTTTTACACATTTTGCCCTGGTATTAATCAGCCTGGCAATTTTCATATTTCGTATAAAAAGTTCAAAAAGAAAGTTTTTCATTACGTAAAGCCCAGGGATTACTTTAGGAACATCGGAGCTCTTTTAATTGACATCCTTTCAGTTTTTTGTTTTTACTTTTAATCCATAAAAATTAATAATGTTTTTAACAGCAAGGCGAAGCAAGCTTTCTGAAACTTGATCTATACGCTTCTATTTTATATGTTTAGTTAGTATAATGTTATTTTTGTTAGTATTATAATAAATAATACTAACTTATTAATAGAACAAAAACGCCAAGTATCAATAATGTTCACTATAAGGACTATAGAAAAATACTAAATAGAAGTTCAACTGGGTAGTTTACAATCCAAGCGGTAGGTAGGTATCCTTTTTCAGACTTAACACAAAAATTATAATTATAAAAATTTGATACTTAACATTTTTATCGCCAATAATATAATCCTGTGTATACGTACTTACTCTCTCAAAAAAACTGTATATTTTATTTTATAAAACTTTTTATTTTATTTTTATTCATATATTAACAATTGTTATCTTTAATTCACTTCATATATGCATTTAATCAACACATAGTATTTCAAATTTTTTATTTTTTATTTTTAAGGTCCCAATTTGGGACGAAATGTCATTTTTTATGTTTTTCCATATTTCAAATATTAACTGTACAGAAAGGATAGAAAAACCCCGTAGGGGCTGAAAAAGGATACCTACCTACCGCTTGGATTGTAAACTACCCAGTTGAACTTCTATTTAGTATTTGTTAAGTCGTGGCTGAAGATGGTAGCAATACCGAAAGTACTCCCATATTATATATTATTTGTGAAATAGACAATTTTTTTTTAAAACATACGTTTTCTTTATTTTTATAAAAATTTGGTTTTAAATTAAAATAAATCAAATTTTTTTTTATAATGTACTGAACAACCAACTACATTTTTACTTTCAACCTGGGTTGGCAAAATTAAGGACTCCCACAATAGATTCTGTGCGCCAAAAAAGCACTCCGGTAGTAGGCGATATGACCTCGTAGCTAAAGCCCGTGAATGATCACAATAGATAACATATATTTTCGTACAAGATTAGAACAACCGAAAACTTTTAAACACAGAAAGTCACATGATTCCTAAATTTAATAGAGAAAAAATATATAATTAAATGTTATAAATGGAAAATAAAAAAAATAATTCCACAAATCGCAACAAGGTCTCGTTGTACATTAGATAGAGTGGTATAATTTATCCGCCCCTTATTTTTTTAAAAGTAATTCTCCTATGAGAGATTAATCCGAAAGAATATAAATGTTGTCGCTCTGGTCGATGCTATTGCTGAAGCAGTACAGGTCCTCTGGTCGTATAAATTCATATGTTGTCTGTATACATTTTACAAAAGCGGAGAACCTGTACTATTTCACTAAAAGGACCGAAAAAAGAGTCAAATTTTAATATATTTTTTTCTGGTACAAAAGTAGATAATTTATTTCATAAAGTTATTAGGTCTAATAATGCTTTCCTGGTGCTTAATTTTGCTTGTTTTGTGAATAAAGACTGTCTAAGAACATATTTTAGTATGTATAAAAAAAATGTTTAATTACTTAAAAAAGATAAAATAAATAATTGGAGGGCAAATTCGTGAAAAGTACTTATTTTACGTTTCGGGAAGCACTCCCACCATCAGTGTCTAAAATATATGTGTACTTTAGGTTAACAATTCCTTATGTCAATCAGATTCTTGAAGGTGAAGGAAGATTCTGCTTGACATAAGGAATTGTTAACCTAAAGAACACATAGATATATGTAGATACTGATAATTTTTTTTTTTTTTTAAGAAAACAAAAATAAGAGGGAGAAGTGATTACATAATAATATATGATATATATATATATGAATTAAGAATCTCCTTACATAACCTAAAAAGTACCTATTCTTGAAGTACTTAATATTTTCAGGAGGAGCTCTTGATTTTCCACACCATGCTTCCTTCGCTGCTGTCAAGATGGTCACGTGGTGGGAGCAACAACATATTGCTGTATTTGGTCTACCTTCTGGACTAATACACGGTATTACATATATCTACGGTATAAGAAAGTCGGATATGTTGATAATGTCGTATTCTCAAGGCATGATAACTAGTGGGAAAATGTTATTCTACATGAACTTAATATAAAATGTTACGAGGGCGCCGGTAGCTCAGTGGTATGCGTGTTTGCCTTCTGAGCTCAAGGTCGTGGGTTCGAAACCCGACCGAGGTCTTTATTTTATTTTATCTGGGAGGTAAAATAAACTTAAGCACGCCGTCCTTCGGATGGGACGTTAATCGATGGTCCCGAGCCTGTACAATGTCAGGTACTCGTTAAAGACCCCTGTCCTAGGTAGGTGAATAAAAATGCAAGGTAGGCAAAATTTAGGACTCCCACAGTAGAGTCGGGCTCATGTCCACCAGAGTGACGAAAGAGCGCTCTGGTAGTAGGCGATATAACCTCGCAGTTAAAGCCCGGGCATGAGTCATAAAACCTAACCTATAAAATGTTACTTTTTCAACGTATTGAAAATAAACCTTTGTCATTTTTATTTCTTACTCGTCTCAAGTAAATTATGAAGATAATGGCCAGCAGATGTATTTAACCACCCTTACGGTTACATATTATGAGATAATCTAAAGAAAAGTAGCCAGTGGTGCTGTCTGTTGGTAACAGAGCGAACTTCCATGGCTGTCTTCCATTACTTCAAGGACAGTTAACTGTCGTTGATAAACAATAAACTGCTAACTGACCTTAGAGAACAGTAAACCGTTTGGAGGATCCAAAACGTACAACTATCATTTGCTATTGTGAAATAATTTGGGGAAAATAGATCAAAACAAAGAACTTGGACTTCTTTGCCCAAAAAAAAAGTGTATGGAGGCATTAAGAGCAATTATTTATTATATTCTAATTTGAGAAATGCAGACATATTGTGGAAACTTTATAGATTGTTGAAGGGGGTCCTTCAGGATTCTTTGAGATCAATTCTGCAGTCTCTTTCTCTTTATTTTCAAACTTACGAACGGCGGAACTAAAACTAAAATCAAATAATTTGCAGAACATTAATAGAAACAGAAGATTGTTAATAATTTCTTTCTAACATGTTTTTATTTCTATAATATAACACATAGTCTATCTATAACAACCAACTACTATATAGTAACTGTCGTTCAAAAAGTGGGATAGATAGTTGTGAAACCAATATTATGTCCTTTTTTGACAAAAATGTTCCTACTTAGTTTGAAATTTTCCGGTAATATCCCGCCAATCTAGCCCATTTATTAACTTATTTTTGATTATTTCTATAACTATTAGTTTTAACCTTCGTTACAATTATTTTTATACTATTTGTGGATAACTATTGTTTTTGGTTCTATCATTTATGCCATTAACTTTTTTTTTATATTGATTTCTGGCACATTGGAAATGAGTAGGTTATGTGGAACAGGGGGCCGAGTTTTTTAGTTTAATATTATTTTAAATGAAGAAGCTACCCGAGAAACTTATGCGGACAAAGAAAATACGACAATGGTGTAATGTCATAAAATAGACAGATTACTGCAAGAAAATCATTTGTCAAAAATTAAAAAGGATCCAACCACTCAATTACAGAAAAAAAACGTTCTGGCAACGGTTTCTGAAGCCTCAGTAATTGTGAAAGGTATATAAAAATAGATCCTAATCGTAATGGACCCTTCACCACTCAAATCAGGTTTATCCTACGTACCAATTAGCCAAATTCGTCAACAAAACACTACAACATTAAGACATTTTATTAATTTTTCTTCACCTTACACAGTAATTAATTGATTAGTTCAGGTAAATAAGATTAAAAATGTGAAAGTCCTCGACGAGGCTAAACTGCTCTCATTGAACGCTCCTAACCTTTTTACAAATGTCCTCGTAACAGAAGTCTAGGTTAAATTAAGAGATCTAAACAGATAGATCCACTTTGTAAAAATAGATTTGTTTAATTCTTGGTTAGAACCATGATTGATACAAATTGTTTTACCTTTAACAGTGATTCGTAGACAGGAGGGACGATCAATTGGCCTAAGCCTATTTTTTCTGCTCGCAGATATTCATTTAAAAATAATGTTATATTTTGAAAACGTTATATCGACGACAGAAAGACCAATCCAACTATTTTTCGATTATGTCAACAATGTTCACAATAAAATAAAATTCACTTTAGAAACAGAAAGCCACATACTAAATTTTCTATATTAAAATTATAACACTATAATAACACTTCTACTCGATGATTCACATTGCCTACTCAATTCTAATGAGCCAGAAATCAATGGAAAAAGAACTTGATGTCATAAAGAAAATAAGTAAAAACAATAATTACCCACAAGAAAAAACTATATGAATGAAAATTAAAACAAATAATTATAGAAACAAAATAATAAAGTTTTTAATAAGTGGAGGTCAGCCTGGAGTATTACGTGAAAATTTCAGACAAAGGATTTAATATTGGTTTTAATCCAATCCGACGAGCCAGTGCTTAGATAGAAAACTGAAACTGTGACTCAACATTCAAAACTGAAATTGAGAATAATAATAATAATGGATAAAATAAAATGATAGATAAAACACTTTTTTTTTAACACTTATATTGTCTAATTCCACAAACATATACTTAAATGTGTACCGGTTTCGGCTTACGCCATCGTCAGCACAATGTTCAACAATAATGAACATTGTGCTGACAATGGCGTAAGCCGAAACCGGTACACATTTAAGTATATGTTTGTGGAATTAGACAATATAAGTGTTAAAAAAAAAGTGTTTTATCTATCATTTTATTTTATTTATTAGTATTTCCATTATATCAACACAGAACGCAAAAAATGTATTCGGACATTAATAATAATGGAGTATACAATCTACAGAGCGCGACGCAAAACCAATTGTGTCTTGTACTGATCGGGCGGTGTTTTAAAGACAGAATTAAAGGTGAACCAAATGAGAAAACGAGACAACCGGTCCACTTCTGCTACCAACATTAGCCACACTTTGACCCAACCGAAGGGATCAAATACCTCCACTTCTGCTACCAACATTAGCCACACTTTGACCCAACCGAAGGGATCAAATACCTCCACTTCTGCTACCAACATTAGCCACACTTTGACCCAACCGAAGGGACCAAATACCTCCACTTCTGCTACCAACATTAGCCACACTTTGACCCAACCGAAGGGATCAAATACCTCCACTTCTGCTACCAACATTAGCCACACTTTGACCCAACCGAAGGGACCAAATACCTCCACTTCTGCTACCAACATTAGCCACACTTTGACCCAACCGAAGGGATCAAATACCTCCACTTCTGCTACCAACATTAGCCACACTTTGACCCAACCGAAGGGACCAAATACCTCCACTTCTGCTACCAACATTAGCCACACTTTGACCCAACCGAAGGGATCAAATACCTCCACTTCTGCTACCAACATTAGCCACACTTTGACCCAACCGAAGGGACCAAATACCTCCACTTCTGCTACCAACATTAGCCACACTTTGACCCAACCGAAGGGATCAAATACCTCCACTTCTGCTACCAACATTAGCCACACTTTGACCCAACCGAAGGGACCAAATACCTCCACTTCTGCTACCAACATTAGCCACACTTTGACCCAACCGAAGGGATCAAATACCTCCACTTCTGCTACCAACATTAGCCACACTTTGACCCAACCGAAGGGACCAAATACCTCCACTTCTGCTACCAACATTAGCCACACTTTGACCCAACCGAAGGGATCAAATACCTCCACTTCTGCTACCAACATTAGCCACACTTTGACCCAACCGAAGGGATCAAATACCTCCACTTCTGCTCAAAAAGCAGGTTACTTGATAGTTTAGAACTGAAAATAAAAAAGCCACCAAAAATAACAGCAAGTTTTTTTTTCAACTCCTTACATAGAACCAATGCTATTTTCCCAGGGAAACTTAGGAGAGAATAACATTTATATTGCTTACTTATTCAAATTATGTTAATATTATAAAAACATTTTGTATTATATTGAAATTATAAACAAATTCTGACCAAAATAAGAACCATTCATTCTCTATGGGGCTTACAATGCTCAAATATGTATAGGAGCATTTATAGAAATTCTTATGTTATCATCTTTATGATTTCGTTTTGAACATTGATGATGTAAACCAAGTCTTCTCACTAAGTTCTTCGATTTTTGTTTTGCGAAGTACCCCATTCTTGCCATATCACTCCTGTTAGAAGGCAATGCTTTATTGTGACCTTCCCATTCTGTAAATCTGCAATTCAATTTCTGTTCTGGTTTCTAAGATGTTCTTTCGTACTTTAGGACTGTCTCCAGTGAGCCAAAATTAATTAAGGTCTCATGTTCCTTAGTATATACACGGACTAAAATCACCTAACTTTGTAAAGGATATGCTCTTGTGTGGAGATCGTTATTTGCTTCTAACAAAGTTGAGATACGTAATCTGACACCGGAGGATCCTCCTGGTTAATAAGAACTTCAAATTTTAAACAATGTTTGGGACCCTTGGCTATAAGAAGTATATACATAATACCATTCTGTTTAGGTATGGAGGGTGTAGGCTCGGAGATGGGCAACCCTGGAGGACCGGAGGAGTTGGTGGCCACGGTAGACAGCTGCTGCAGACAACTGATGGCGCATCTCCACTATCTGAGTCAGGAGGCCCTGGACCATGCAGACCTTCAGGTACTCACCTCGACACTGGGAGCAGCCGCCCTTGTCAGTAACGCACTCTGGATGTACAACCAGAACAAGCAGCGGATCCCAGGGTAAATATAGCTACACCTCTTTAAACGAGGAAGTTGAATAGTCTTCCAAAACATGAGCATTTACATTCTGACAATGTGTGTTACCGTTCATACTTGCAGCCCGTGAGGGCCTATATGCAGGCTGCAGGCCTTGGGTTTTAGTGGTGTGCTTGACTGTAGACTTTGGGCAGATTTTTCTTTCAGGGTGTTTTCTTTGCTTCCTCTGAGGGTCATCTTATTTGAGCACGGTGTCTTCAAAGAGACTGGAACAAGGTGGGGGAGCGGGCCATCTTGTATAAACAAAACTAGAGATCTAAGGGGAGGGGCGGGGGTTGGCTGACCTATCTCCAGGTCCAAGCGAGTTTCAACAATTTTTGGTTTTATACGTAAAGGTAATAATACATTAAATTACAGACCTAATGGCCTGCTAATCAGCAAATTTCTGTGATTGCTGAAATTATTTGTGATATATTATTAACCTTTCCTCCTACGTGAGAGTGCAAATTTGAATTAATAAAAAAAATTAATGCCGAAAACTTATTAAAATCGAAAATTTTCTATATCGCGACTTTAATTGAAAATGTCTTGGATAGCTTATTACACTACTCACGGAAAGAAAGATCACAAGTTCCTAAAATTTATTAGCATCAGTAATCAATAATAATTGATTACCATTGCCAACCTGAAGAAAAATGGGTAGAGTCAATGGAATGAACTAAGCTTAAACGTTACATATATTTATTTTAATAAATGACATTTTATAAGAAAAATGAACATATGAAATGATATATTATAAAAAATGAGCATATTAAATGATATATTATATAAATGGGCATATGTCTGAAAGACTGACTTGATTTTGGAATCATTTTGTTTTATAACTGTTACTACGGGGTACCTCGATTGGGTATTCCTCGGCGAAGATCTGCATCCGAGCACACCACAGCGATCATGCAGTCACATATTCAAGAGTCATTGTAGTTATGTCTGGCTTGGAGGCCAACTTAGAAGTTACATTTTATATACACTGTTACATTTTATATACACCGAGCACTGTGAGACACGATAAGATTCACATATTAAACAAAACTCAAACTTTGGGCTAAACTTTAAGAACACATTTGACAGCTCTGGGCTGGCTGAAGGGAGAACATAGAATGAACAGCTCTGGGCTGGCTGAAAGGAGAACATGGAATGAACAGATCTGGGCTAGGTGATGAGCGGGCTCCGGTGGTGTGGTTGGAATCCTAGCATCTCATTGGCTGTTTGTTCCCGCCTAATTTATTTCCAGCGAATCACCGATCTCTTGGGTGACATCATTCGACCTTGAAGGATCGTTTCCCGCTACATTTTCCTGCCATAAAGAGGCCGGACGTTTCTCATTATCTGTTTCCTCTCTATTGTCCATTATTTTTGTCTATTGTTTCGCTGGTTCTGAGCATTAATTTTCTTAATAAATTTCCCTCCATATCAGCTCCAAGTGGCCTCGATTCGCTCGTAGTGTCACTGGTCCTTGCTGTATTTGAATAATAATAATTGTCCAAATGGGTAGACATGCTACAATATATATAAGGTATGAAAGGTATTAGATCTTTTATACATCACGTTCCTTAGTACTTCGACTCTTAGCAGAGAATATGCTACTCTATTGAGAAGGAAACTTCTGTTATAAAATCGTCCTGCTAAATTAGTTTGTTCCGGCTACAGATGACTGGCACCTGTCTGTATAATTCAGAAATGGACAGACAACTTGGTTTTCTTAGCAGCTCAAATAATGAAGTAAGACAACCCAAAAACAAAAATAAGGGAAGCACTATACTCAAACCAGCCTTTCAAGGGATGAAGACACGGAGACATCAAAATTATTCTGAGAGAGAGGGAGCAGAAGGGTGCGAAGTGTCCTTCTAACCTAAACTTGCTGTACTTCCTTTGCTTGTTGTTTCAACTGTGCCCTTTTCTGTAGAAAGGCCCTGGCCCACTGGTTGAAGGAGTACCAAGGGATGCGGGAGGCGTTGGCAGAACGTGTCCTGGATCTCCATTGCCGTCTGGTCTGTCTATATGTCCTTCAAGATAGGGACTGTCTCCATTGGGAGGACCAACAGCCCTTCTTTGAATCCGAACGGGGCTCCTTCATCGTACAGATGTGGTGGCTTTATTTACAAGGTTCCAACCAATTCATTAACATATTAACAAAATGTTAATTAAAATTGAAAAAAATAAAAAAAATAAAATGAAGTCCACATTGCTTTGTTTAGGTACCCGACAGGACCTGTGGAGCTCACTGCCTCCGAAGACTGCACAGCGAGTTTTCGGTGGAATATTGAACGAATCGCTCACAATTTTCACAGCACGATACAGTCAGGTGCAAACTCATTTATTCCATTCAACTTTTTTATTACCTACTTCCGCAGCTATATAGTATAGAGGAAGTTACGTAATCGGTCAGAAATTCGATGATGAGTTTTCAACGGAATTTCATGTTTTCGACCCCTGATTACAAAAATGAAGATTTCAATAATTGAAATAATTATTATGAATGCTACACTTTAAATCAAGAGATATATACAATTGTTCGTTATATTCGCGAGGTCACTGGCCCTTGGATCTATCTTGTAAAATTTTCAATGACAAAAAAAAAAATCAGCTTTGCCTTACCCACATAAGCGCACGGTTGAAGTGAAACCGTAGGTAAATTTTAGATTAATAAAGGACACTAAAATGTTAAACCTAATAAAAATATTAAAAATTATATTTTATTGATCTGATACTTCACTGTTACTTACAAATGTTACCAGTGGTTTGTTATAACTAAAGTGCGATATAAATATTGCGATAGTATCTTGTATCAACTTTGTGGAGATATCTTGTAAAAACAGCATCTAGAGTAACTATATGTTTTTACAAGATATCTCCACAACTGTTTGTACTATTACTACAATAACTGTTGTGCTATTACTATGTTTGGTTGTAGATTGTTTTGAGTCGTTGGAAATTGTTAAATCAAATTTTTCTTTAAAATAATTTTAATGAATTTTAATAATTTAAAAATATAAATGGAGCGTAATAATTAAAAATTACCTTTATGTTGACTTTCTTGTTGTTGTATTTGCTTTTATCTTGCAGGGAATTGTCGAACACGTTCTGTTGAAGTTTTTGGCATTTTCAACGATTTAACACTAACACTGAATAAAACTAAACGTATGAAATTAATAATCAAACGTATTATTTTAACGCATAAACCGTATACAAACAGTAGCACACAACAGCTGAGACATCGACACCGACCTAAATTCGTAGTTGCCTTGTACGCATGCGCTACTCATCCCCCTCTCCTTAGCGTTTCGTGTTTGATTTTTTATGTCGAGGTAATTCCGATTCACTAGTCTCGCTTAAGAAGTTTCACTTCAAAAAAAAATTACATACCTTTTTATATTTCTAATGTCTCACTAAAATCTGTCAAAAACTGTTTTTATCGTGTTTTTTTTAATTTTAGCTGTAGAACGTTCATCTACGTTCATTACAAGCAGTGATATGCAGCTCAGAATAGTAGCTCAGTGCCTCTTAATCTGCAGCTTCTGTCAATTAGTGGATGCTGAGATTTGAATTTTCCCGCCTTGGTATCTAGCCTATGTGACTTCTCATAAGACCTTGGAAATCTACGAACTTTTTGTGTTTTAATATTGTTATTACAATGTGATCAACGAATGGCCACGATATTCAATAAATACCCTATTTCTTTTCTTTCTGTTTGATATTATTAAGGTTAACCTCGGTTCTCAGAAAGACAGAAAGCCCTTTGTGAGTTTGTTACCGGAGTGTGTGAAGGTTTACTCGCCAAAACCCCTTACCAATGATTTTTCTTCCTTTTTTTTTCGTATTTTTTTACTTGGAGGTTTTCTAAAGAATCCAATTACAAGAAGAAAAACTCAAACCACTTCAGTCTGAGAAGATATTGAGAAAAATCATTTCAAGAAATTCATACCACTCTAACAGCTTGTATAACCCCTTTCAGCTATCTTCAAAATACTATCAAGATTAACTTAGTCTCATCAAATTCAATAAACCAGAAATAAAAGAATCTACAGAAAAATTTTATCAGCTCATAGCATTTTTTTTTTTACTTTATTAGAATTATTTAAACTATGTAACTGAACAATAAATCATGATCTGAGGAACGGTTAACAAAACACTTTAGTTACTTGATGAGGCGGCTGGTCAGTACCACTGCCTCTTCAGGCAGGTCACGCGGCGATCACGCACGGTCCTAGGTCAGACAAACTCTCCACACTTCTGAATTCATCTATTTGTTTTAGGCTGAGACGAGCCCTGCCAGACTTCCACTAATTGTCAATGACATTTGCAACATCCTGAAATGTGTAGCCCATCTTCTACCAGGTAACATGCTTATATCCTATATTTAGACTTGTACCACTCGCCGGTAGCTCAGTGGTATGCGTGCTTGCCCTCTGAGCTCAAGGTCGTGGGTTCCAAACCCGGCCGAGGCCCTTAGTTTATTTTATCTGGGAGGTAAAATAAACTTAAGCACGCCGTCCTTCCGATCTGTTAGAGAGCTAGGGTGTAACATTTTTATATTGGCACCATAGGAGTGGGCTATGTTACTGGAGTTATCGGACCATACTTCTGAATAGCGCTTCTTCTACAAATCTGGAGTACACTTCTGAATAGCGCTTCTTCTACATATCTGGGGTATACTTCTGAATAGAGCTCCTTCTACACTATCCGTTATTGAGGTTTCACTCATCTTCAAGAACCGCATGAAATTTTCAAAATGGCGCCTACGCTACCCATGTTTCAAGTTAATCTATATTTTAGCCTGATAAATAAGGTAGATCTAGAAAGCCAAAAACTAGATTTTATATTTTTTTTTTTAATAACGCCCTCCCTTATGGACATTTGGTCTCTTTGAGCTGTTAGAGAGCTGGGGGTGTAACATTTTTATATTGGCACCACAGGAGTGGGCTGTGTTTCTGGGGTTATCGGACCATAACATCCACGGCCCGCTAACCCCGAGAGCACTTTTATCTATGAAATAAAACTCTCCCTTCAGACAGGATTCGAACCAGCGACACTGGTGGGTTCATGCAATCAAAGCTCTAGTGTTTGTTTAAACTTAAATACTTAAATTGCACATAATGGTAGAAATCTGCCAGCGCTGACACTTCCTCGAAGGGTGAATTTGTATCATTCACATTATCTTCGAAAATAAGATCTCAAGGCCACCTCGTGTTCTAGCGGCGAGGAGGGTTGTCAGAATGGGAAACAGGATAGGGTTGAAACCTTTATGAATATTTTTTTTCTCCCTCTAAGAAAGCGGAATGTCATCTTATAATCCTGGAACCCTCTTGTTTATAGTATATATATATATATATATATTTTTTTTTTTTAATTTTATATTTACAACTACATATATACAATATATAATAAGTAAATGTGATACATAATAAATAAATGTCTTGGCATTTGAAAGAGAAATCATTCAATAATGACACTCCATTATCTTGTTAATACGGAAAAATTAAAATATTACATAAAAAAAAAAAATAGTT
This sequence comes from Aradus depressus, assembly GCA_963662175.1. Lineage (NCBI taxonomy): Eukaryota > Metazoa > Arthropoda > Insecta > Hemiptera > Aradidae > Aradus > Aradus depressus. Next base: position 34,750,205 of record OY759215.1, read on the forward strand.
GAATGATTAAGAAACATGAAACGTTTGTAGATGATTAGTGAGATTTCAATCCACTAGTAGGTCTCGAGGCCAGTTTCCGAACATGAACATTAGGAAGGGTTCTTGTGGCAAGTCTGCGGACTAAAGGATTAGGGTGAAAGGAAAGGGTAGAGTGGAATTTTCTGTAGCGGGATTTAATTACATCCCTTACAAAGGGAATCTGTAGGTCATTGTGAAGGATAGCATTTGAGACGTAGAATGGAGCGTTTGTGATTTTACGAAGGATTGTAAGGTTTGGATTCTCTAAGAATTCGAAGGTTTAGTTGAGCCCCAGAGTTCAGCTCCATACGCTCTGAGTCTTTTATTACTTAATGTAAGTTTCGATCTGTTGTCTAAAAGTCGTAATAAGAGTTTGTATCGTCGATTAAGTTCTTGTCTTTTAAGTCTAGTATGAGGATTCCATGTCAGGCGTCTGTAAATAAATAACCCAAGGTAGCGGACCCGATTCGCAACGGGAAGGGGTGTGTTATAAAAAGTGACAGGAGGACAGGTTGCACGTCGCAGGATGAAGGTGATGTGTGTACGTTTATTATCATTGACCTTGATCCTCGTTTATAGTAAACTGACAAAAAAAAAAGTGCGTCAGTCAAAAAACACAATTTGCCAAAATAATCCATTAATTTTATTTGAATTATTAATTAATTTACTTTTTACATTCCGTGAAACCTATTGAGCTGCTATGATCGTTGAAATCATGAGTTGGGGTTGGTGAGGCATGTTAGATGGAAGAATTCTTATATCATGTGAATTGATGTACCATGATACAGTGTCTTGTAAACACACTGTATCAATATGTAATAAACTTTTTGTACAAAAATATCTAATGTGCAAAAAAAAAAAAAATTAATCCTATTTTCATAGTTAAAGATGTAGGATGTCAGGTACTCGTTAAAGACCCCTGCCCTAGGTGATTAAAAATTTAGGGTAGGCAAAATTTAGGACTCCCATAGTAGAATCAGGCTCAAGTTCACCAGAGTGACGAAAGAGCGCTCTGGTAGTAAGCGATATGAACTTTTAGTTGAAGCCCGGGCATGAGTCATAAACTCATATTTTTATACAGGGTGTCCCAGATAAACGGGCCACAATCGAAATAATTCGGAAACGATTAGTGCTAGCAAAATTTTACAAAGAATGAAAGTTGTACGTCTCAACGAGTGGTATGCAGTGGTGTGAAAAAAAAATGAAAAATTGAATGTAATAGGGCTTAAATGGCCAACGGAAGGAAAGGGTTTCCTTTTAAGCCCATTAACAATTAACACAATTTAAAAGTACTTAAAAGGTTAGGAAGAACCCCGCAAAAGAAATCTTTATACCTGTAAAACTACCGGAGATATGTTGGTTCAAAATCTGAAAAGTGTTAAACCCAGTGTTTGACGTGTTAAACCTTTGAAAAGAGTGAGTATTGTACCTGAAGTTGAGAATGGTTCTTAATGTATTTTTTTCTTTACTTTCATATAAAAATACTCAGATTGTAATAATTATAATAATAAAAGGGCATAATTTGAGTCATATTTTGTACATTTTCTGAAGATTTGGACACTATTTTAAGTAATATGGACAGAACTGACATAATACAAAAGCTTCCGAAAAGTGGTATCTTTGAAGGGTATAAAAGAAACAATAAACACTTTCAGAAATAAAATACCAATACTGTATGTATAAAATAATTGAACAAGAGATGAAGAACTGAACTACCTATGTTAAAAATACATATACACATGCTTACATGTAGGTGATTATTGATTTGCACTAAATGTTCAAAAATTGCTCCCCGATTTCTCAAACATGCATCCAATCTTCGGCTGACCGATTCGACTTCAGTTACAATACTAACTCTTTTAAAAGGTTTAACACGTCAAACACTGGGTTTAACACTTTTCAGATTTTGAACCAACATATCTCCAGCTTAGCAATACGGGAAGAGAGTGTTGCCAAGAGTGTCGAATCGGTCAGCCGAAGATTGGATGCATGTTTGAGAAATCGGGGAGCAATTTTTGAACATTTAGTGCAAATCAATAATCACCTACATGTAAGCATGTGCATATGTATTTTTAACATAGGTAGTTCAGTTCTTCATCTCTTGTTCAATTATTTTATACATACAGTATTGGTATTTTATTATTATTTCGATTGTGGCCCGTTTATCTGGGACACCCTGTATATGTAACAAACAATAGTTTTTATTTATGTAGTTCAATGGAAACTATCAAAACTCACAATTAGCTGGAACAACGTTGTAACTGACAAAATGATATTTTTTTTAGTGGAACAGAATTTTAAGTGGTTTAGTTAATAGTGTGAAATGTAGAGTGCAACTGAATGCAGCTAGCAACAATAAAATAAATCAGCTATAAAAAGGAGAAGGTTATCAATTTTTCAGTGGAACGACACAGCCTACAATCCAGAAGCCGAGTAAGCCACTTATCTACACGAAAACTTGCTTGTTTTCATTGTTTTCTTTCTTAATTTTCATTTTGGAGTTAATTTTCATCAATGTTTTTATTAAATGTAAATTTACTGAAATAAGTGAATAGAGGGCAAAAGGTGGATGGGTTCAGAGAACACGAAAGTCACGAGATGCCGGACAGAAATACATCAGTAAACGAAAAAAATCAAGTCTACCCTGTTCCTTTCCTCACCACAAAGGAAAATAAAAGATCTTTTTGATCAGTATAAGCACCTACTTGCCTTCTAAGTCAAGAACTTTTTATCAAAAAAATAAACGTTTTGAAAAATTGTATTATGTTTCCATTGTTTATGTATCAATAATGTTATATCATTACTTTTTTTTATATACAGATTTTATTTCATTTTATTTTTTGTACCTACCGATTTGTATGTGCCTACATTTTAATATTGAATTTTATTGTATTTACACAACAAATATTCAAATCAGCATCAGACTGATAACGTTGTAACAGTCTGTCTGTTAAAACATGGTTTCCAGTGTTTCATGTTTTGAAAATGATTTCAAAACTGATCACTGATTACAACCCAGAGAATTGTGTACACAATCGTTACTAATCGTGATGTCTAGTTTTCATTGTTAAAAACCGATTCCTCCGTGGTCCTATTAAATTTTTGGATTCTAAAGAATTTCAATTTTGTCAATTATTACGTTGTTCCAGCCTAGGTTTCAATTGACAAGCCTTACTTAGGCCCATTTGACCCCCCACCTTGGCATTTCAGGGCCATGTTTTTGTACAGAGTACACAATATTTTATGCTATTGTCTAGCTGTGTGCAGCTGTGCCAAAGAGCTGACAGGAGAAAAGTGCTGCAATCTGACTGTAAGCCATCTCCACGACAAATGTCACCACCTGCTGACTACACTTCTGTTCAGAGCTGCATCTCTGGCAACGCTTCATAAGGTGAGTCCTGTGAAATACCATTTAACTGAGTGCCGGACCAGAGGAGTCTCAAATAATAATATATGAATTTTTTTTTTTTATCAAATAAAATCCTCAGAACAATCATACAGTGCCCATACTACGTATCAAACATAACGTTACATCCATGACCTGAACATACCATTCTTAAACGAAGTTAGACAACAATTTTACACAAATCTGCACAAGTTCACGAAACATCCGAACACACTGGTAGAAGCCATGTCGGTCCGGTCCTTGCCGGGCGGGCCTCCTCAGCGACTGAATCGTCGTTGGCCGCGTGACCTACTGCCGGAGGAGGCGGTGGTGTTGACCAGCCGTCTCATCAAAAGACTCAAGTGGTGTTTCTGTTTTTCTTTGTCCATATTTCCTAGTTGTGATGTAGATCATAGTTAGAAAGTATGTAATAAAAGTGAAAAAAAAAAAATGGATTACATCAGCTCCGAAAAAGCAGAAGCTCACATCCGCATTGATATTTAATTTTTCTGTCATTTTTGGATACAGGAGGGCGGAAAACATGAAATTCCGGTGAAAACTCAATACCAGATTTTCCACCAATTACGTAACTTCCTGTAAACAACATATTATTAGAAATAATAAGTTTGTAACGTAAGAAAATGTAAGCAACATAAGACAACACCTATTGTTTTTCAGCGTTTTCCTACCTTTAGATTCCAAATATGAAAAAAAAAATGTCTGTGTGTCTGTGCATACGATAACTCCCGATGAATGAATATATCGACACGAAATTTTATATGGGAATTTAGAACACTCTAATGACAACACCTATTATTTTTCAGCGGAATCGGAAGAAGGGAAGGGGGATCAGAGGGGGCTCAATTCAAAAAACTCAATAACTGCCGACGTAATGAATCGGACATGAAATTTCATATCTGAAGTCGAAATCCGATGAGGACATGACCTGTCAAGTTCAGTCATACTGGCTGAAGGGAAGGGGAGTCTTCAGAAACCTTAATAACTGCCGATGCAATGAATTTATCAAAAAAAAATGTTGTAAGAGGATTTAGAAGCCACTATGTAAGTTAAATATTGAGTTTTAGCCCAAACGATCAATTGGCTCTGGAGGGAGAGCGAAAACGTAATTGATTAACCACCGACAACCTTTTTCATATATTTTGGTGTAAAAAGGCGGGAAACGAAAAGTTAATTAATTAATTAATTCTAGAGAAATACATTGCTGGTGATTCACGGACTTTTTAAATTATGTCTTTACTTTCGCTCCAATCGAGACATTTTTCAAAGTTCTTATAGTCGTTATTATCGCTAGTTGCTGCACTTGGCAAAGGGTTTGGAAATTTGTTGTTTCTCCTAGGGGTGTAAAACTATCGATAGTTGACGTTACCGACAGTTTCGGTACTATCGGTGTTAATCTATCGATACTATCTATTTTTTTAAAAAACTGGCTAAATGTCGTTTGTGCAGTGCCGACTACAGCACTTCTGGGAACACTTCCTATTTGAAGGATCACTTGTTGAGAAACATCACAGCGATTACAACGGGAACGCCTTGTGTACACCTACAAATACAGAAGAGATAGAGGTAGAGGAAGTGGAATTCGTTTTTACTTGAGCTTAACAAAAACATACGAAAGAAACTCCGAGAGGTACTGGATTCTCTTAAATCGCATTGTTTCATAGATAGCCATTGATTTTCAACCATTCAGCGTACTCGAACTCGTAAAAGAAATATAGGTACTTACACTGTACGACATCTTGTTTATGTGTCTTCCTTAAATCACTTACATGGTACATGTGTGCATATACATGAGCATATAGTGACTTAATGTCACTTCTGCTTGAAAAATATTTCGATAGTACTATCGATGGTTTGAAAAACGATCGATAGCCTCGATAGTTATAGACCTCTAGTTTCTCCCTACCTTACTATACAAAAACCTTTTCCTTTGCAAACCGTGCAGATTCTTTCAACTGGACATATAAGATGTTATATTATTAAAAGTTGGCTGTCTTAAGCACGCCGTCCTTCGGATGGGACGTTAAGCGATGGTCCCGAGCCTGTACGATGTCAGGTACTCGTTAAAGACCCCTACCCTAGATGAATAAAAATTTAGGGTAGGCAAAATTTAGGACTCCCACAGTAGAGTCGGGCTCATGTCCACCAGAGTGACGAAAGAGCGTTCTGGTAGTAGGCGATATGACCTCGTTGTTAAAGCCCGGGCATGAGTCATAAAACCTAAACCTATAAGATGTTATATGTTTCTAGATCTTCTGCCGAGGGCTTGAGGAGGTGGAATGCTTCAAGCCGGTTCCTGAGGGTTCCTTCAAGCCATGGTTCGCCTTTGTCAACGATGATATAGACTATGGGACCCGGTCTGTTTTCCAGCTTCCAGCACGGGTTGCCATCTACCTTGAACTCAACATCCTCAAAGCCCAGCCCCACACCTCTTGGGGTCTACTTCTCAAGGTAAGACTGCTTTGTCAGGTTCCATATTTGTTATTAAATATATGTTATTGCATAAACCCTCTAAATATATATTGTAGCATGTCTACCCTATAGATAATGCTCAGAACTGGCGATGTCTATGAGAGGATCGCGATCGCTAGGAGCAAAGTATGGGTTGTGTGGTGTTGAATAAACGAGAATTGCATTTGGAAGAGAATGCTCGGAACCAATGATGCCTGCGAGAGAATCGCGATCGCTGGGAGCGAAAATAAAGAATAATAGAGACACAATGGAAAGGAAGCCAAGATAATTGTCTACATCCGGTGTATAAGGAATAAGCAGTAAAGGTTTTTTTTTCTTACTCCAGGTTTTCACACAACTAGAGGCAGATGTTAATTGGTAATATGCGATTGGCTGGAAATAAAATGGGCGGAGTCCGACGACGAATCAAGTCTCGAGAACTGTCCCCTACCACGGTCGGATATCGGAAGCCACTCCCCGTTTTACTCATTCTTCGTTCATATCTTGGTGGATCACCACGTTCCTCTCTTTGTAAAGCCTAGTTTCAGTATGTGAAAGTACTTTCGTCGCTCATGTCTTGGCTGGTCACCACGTTCTTTTTATATTGTACAGTTGAGTTTGAATATGTGAAATTAACTTTCGTCGCTCATGTCTTGGCTGGTCACCACGTTCTTTTTATATTGTACAGTTGAGTTTGAATATGTGAAATTAACTTTCGTCGCTCATGTCTTGGCTGGTCACCACGTTCTTTTTATATTGTACAGTTGAGTTTAAATATGTGAATTAACTTTCTTTGCTCATGTCTTGGTGGATCACCACGTATCTTTTCTATAAGTAATATCAGTTTGAATATGTGAATTAGTCGTAGAGACACACTTTGATTTTGGACGGTGCAAAGTCAGTGGGGGTGTAACTTCTGGTGTGCCCTCGAAACTACGCAGATCTTCAGGGACTATGTGAATAGACGATTTCTACGGGAAGTCCAGAAAGGGTGATCACGCCGTCATTCGCCATGGATATCGTATCGAGGTACCTCGTAATTAAGTTATAATTCAGTCCTTCAGACACACGGCCAAATTATATATATATTCAATTGTTGTTTTGTAAATATGTTCTCATTAAAATAAATATGTTAAAGTTATAGGTTTGATTCATTTCATTCCCCCCCACTCATGCTTCTTCTGGTTGACAACAGTAATTAATTATTGTTAATTACTGATGTCAACTAACCGTTAGGATCTTGTAACCGTTCTTCCCGTGGGAGTGCTTTCAGCTATTCAGGCATTGTTTAATTAAAGTCGCGATTTAAATAATTTTCAAATTTAATAATTTTTCGATCTCAATTTTATTTATTTTATTAATTACGTGATTTGCACTCACACGAGAGGGAGAAATGGTTATTAATTGGCGCCCGAACAGGGACTTGATTTGTTTATTAATTATGCCAATTAGTATAATTAATGAACCCCACTAATCGGTCCCTTATTAATTAATTAATTTTTTTTTTTTTAAAAAAAATTTTTTTTTTTTGCTTTTTAACGTAGATTCCAGCCTATTAGGCCACAATGTTATATTTTCACTTAAAGTCGGTATTTAGAATCAAAACTGAAGAAGGATGGGTGAGGGTAGGGACAATGAATGACATCATTTATTGAAATAATTTTATTTTTTTTTTTGTTTTTGATTTTTTTTTTCTTATGTAGATTTAGTAGGCATTTATTTTACATATTATAACTATTGTTGTATTGTGATGCCATCTGACAGGTCACCATAGAAATTAGGTTAGCACCAGACCTCCCGTATAATTCATTTAATTGTTTTGATATATATTTCTTATCAGAATGGAAGGGAAAGAGAAGTCGGACTTAGAGCCGATACAGACACGGTCTAGGAAAACCATTCGCACTCCCCCGGAGTCCCCGGTAGAAAATCCTAAATTTGACCTAGAGGCGATGTTTAAGGCCATGCAGGAACAGATGGGAAACTTGGGAAAGGATTTAAAAGCGGACATGCAGGAACAGATTTCGGGACTAGGACAACAGGGAAAGGCCATGCAGGAACAGATAGGACAGCAGACTTCGGAGATAAAGGAACAAATTTCGGCAATGGCAAATAATATCGAATCCATTAATCGCGATATGGGCACTCTACGATCTGAGTCCGGAGAATTGAGAACTAGACAGGATAATTTAGAAGGGAAATATGACAAACATGTTTCTGAAGTTAGGGACATGGTAGATGTCTGTCATCATGAAATGACAGGTAGGATCATGTCAGAAACACAACGTTTAGATAAGGAGGTCGAGGAAATAAATTCGAACCAAAATCTTTTTCGTACCGATTGTGAGAAGAGATTCGCCAATATCTCGAAGAGAATAGATACTGTTTCGGGTCAAAATCAGGTCTCAACCCCAAAACATAATGACCAAGTGACGTTCCCCATCCCTGAAGAACATAAGGATTGGTATACAGGTCAGACCTTTGCTCGCGAACAACCTAGTAACGTCACTTTCCAAAATACGTATATAAAAAATTACGAACGTAACAAGGTAACGTTCCGTAACAATGTGTTGGATTTACCCAACCATTTCATATCAAATTTAGAAATTGCATATAGTCACATTGGAGAATTTTATAATCTGAACGAATTTATAAAGTCACATTTAAAGGGCGAGGGTCTGGATTGGTTCCTTGTAAAGTCAGGAAGTATCCGCTCTTTTGATGAATTCGTCAATGCGTTCAAAGATAGGTTCTGCGGGGAGAAATATGACGTTATAGTCCGTAGGGAACTTGATACCCAAGGCTATGCCGATCATATGGATAAAACACCCAGCGAACATTTTTCAAAATTAGTGTCACGACTCCAGGATAGTACATATAAAATTCCGGAAGGCTACGTATGTGAACTATTAAGCAAACATTATGGAGAGACGGTCGAAAATTCAGTTAGGATCCAGGGAATAATCTCTATTGAGAGACTACATGAGCAAATAATTAGGATAGGTACTAACATAATTAGACGTGATTGTAAATTAAAGGATAGTCCTTGGAAAGGCGGGGAAAGACAGTACCGACCAGATAGTCTTCCGAAAAACAATAACTTTCCCAAACAAGACCTACCTCGTTACAATTCTGGGAATGCACGGGGAACCTCTCACTACAATCAAGAGAGAGGGAATCAATTTAGCCGAGGCCCTTCCCGCGAGTCAAATCCAAATTACGATCGGCCACGTAATTACTATGACTCAAATCAGAATTATAATCGACCACCTAATTATAGGGATAACCAGTCGAAACCTAATGTAAGAAACATGGAGGTAGTGACCGACAACAATGTCAATACAGACATGAAAGAAATAAAGCAATCCCTTGGAGAGTTGGCTAACAACCTGAAACCAATTGTTGACCGCTTGATAAAAAACTAAGTAGCAGGAGTGGGATGAACAAACTTAAAACTATGGGGGGAGGTAAATTTAAATTCAAGGGGGACATACGCAGTTTGCTTGGTACAGAGATGATGACGAGATTGACAGGGGACATTGACCTACATACTAACGTTGACAATAGATGTCCCACTCCTGTAAAGGTAAAGACAGACAGTAACAACGGACTGACATTGATGAAGCTTCAAGGGTACCAAGAAGGTAGCGGTTTAGGAAGACACGGTAATGGACGTTTGGAACCAGTTTTTATCAGCACGAGAAGACCACTTCAAGGATTAGGTTACGAGTACAAATTTTTTGATATCAGATCACCAGTTAACGTAGAATCAATAGCAAAGACATCCTTACCAATCACTGCTAAGCAGGAAGAGCCCATCGACAAACAAACATACCCCGACAATACTATGACTGCCCCAGATCACGTAAATTCATCAAGTATAAAAGAGGACGAAATCACAGACAAACCGACAGGCAATGACGAAAACATAACTTCCCTAGACGACGTCAGAATATCATCTCTGATGCAGGAGTTTTCTGACCTACTTAGAAACGAGGAAGAAGTAACAGACATATCGACAGACAATGACCACATAATCCGCTACCCGACTAATGGCAACCCCACTTGTGAAGAACATCCGCAGGTGAACTTCATCAAAGACAATAGGATAACTGACATTTCGGGACTACAACAACAGACTTACAAATTTACAGAAAAACAGGCCGAAAGACAGAAACAAAACTTTGAGGTACGACACCAACAGACTACGTTAGAAATTGGCGATCAGGTGTTAGTACAATCTCTGCGGATACCCACCGGTAAGAGGGAAATATTACTATTACTATTCTGGGAAGGACCTTACCAGATTTTAGACAAGGAAAGTCCTCAAATTTTTATTTTAGGACATCTCGGCAGCGACGTAGCGGAGGGAGGAGTATTTTATATGACAGCACACAAGCCGTATATTAGCGGATAAATTTACAAGCAGGCTAGAGAAGCGCTAGGGCTCTCTTTGAGATTAACGATCTTACTTCAGCCGAGTTAGGGGGGGCGATTATTGCAGACGAGATCGCGGCCCTAGAGTCAGGGAAGAGATTTGTGACGTCTCTATGGGTGTCCATCCCCAGCTATCCCAGGAACAGTTAGACAAAGTCACACACACATAAAACAGACACTATTCTTTATTATTTGGGAATTATTTATTATTTTACACTAACGGCCAACACCTCATTATACAACAACACACAAAGAATCACACATACACATTTATTGGGGACACGGGATTTATTATTTAGTTATTTTTTTTGTAAATAGGATAAGGCAGACGGGGACATTCTGGCACTCCCCTGGGGCTTAACATCGAGCATACCCCCCTTAGTCGAGCTCAAAGATTCCAAAGTGAATCGCCAGGTTGTAAATAGTAATTTTAGATAATAAGTTAGGGTTAGTTTTTTTTAAATTCTAGATATTAAGTTAGTTTTATTTTTTTGTTTATATTTAGTGATAGGATATTTTTTTAAATAGTGTTAGTAATTTTTTTTTATATATTAGTACTGTTAGGATAATTAAGGTAAGATAGGTTTGTGGCTTCATTTTTAAATTGACATAATTGTAGGACGGGGCAGACGGCATATGGACTGGTCATCCATAGGAATTTCCTACGTATTTGAGTTTGATTAGTAAAGCAGATATGACTAGGCTGACAGCGAGGCGATGGCACACACATTTGTAGGTAGTCACGTATGGTAAATGTACTTTCAATTGTATTTGTCTGTTTTGTTTTGTATTTTAAATAATATTTGTATTAGTATCCGACCGTGTGTATCTATTGAAAATGTCACATTGACCCGTATTTTATCTAGTGACCATGATGGGCTATGTTAACCCAATGAGAGCCTTGTAAATATATTTGTCACATATATCCAGGTATGGACCTTACTTATTATGATGCAGTGTCGACCACGGTAGGTCAAATGTCAATTTTGTTATTTTATTTAAGAAATCCTAGGGCAAGGTGCCGAAGCATACATGACTGGAGGGGGAGATATATTATAAACTGGAGGGGATACCCAGAATTGAATATTTAATTATCGTACACACGGAGAAGGGGCCACTCCATTGATGCTTGTAGAATCCATTTAAAGGGGCGGGAGTTTGTTTAATTATTTTTTATGCCATGAACTGACTGTTGAACTGAAGAAAGGGTTTCGCTACTTGATTAATGCGGATGCCGGAATTTACATATATTTATGAAACTGAGATGGGATTTGAGTGGGCTTATTTTTCTATTTTATATTTCGTCGTCGTTCCGGCAGAAGGTAAATACCTGTCGAAGGCCTAAGGAGGCATATGGTTAGGGTTTGGTCAACCCAAATTTTTGTTGAAGCGGATTAGGTATATGGGAATTCAGTTGAAACATTGTCGAGGCGTGGGGCCTTTTTGGATGTTTTAACTAGTCAGTGAATGTATGCTAGAAATAGAATCATCGTTATTTGCCAATGGAGAGGGTTAACTCCAAGAAGTACAGCGTAAAGTAAAATCATGCTTTGGTCACGCATGCATAGGCAAGCCATGCCGATTCGAAAGGAAATTTAAAATCATGTTTTGGTCACGCATGATAATGAGGTCGATACCTGAGTATTTGGTTAAGTGTATATGCTCAGTGAACGAGCAAGTGTTAAGTGAAACTAATAAAATATGTGACTTCCAATGGTCATTTAGCCGACATATTTTATTTTAACGGGAACGGGGGATATTGTAGCATGTCTACCCTATAGATAATGCTCAGAACTGGCGATGTCTATGAGAGGATCGCGATCGCTAGGAGCAAAGTATGGGTTGTGTGGTGTTGAATAAACGAGAATTGCATTTGGAAGAGAATGCTCGGAACCAATGATGCCTGCGAGAGAATCGCGATCGCTGGGAGCGAAAATAAAGAATAATAGAGACACAATGGAAAGGAAGCCAAGATAATTGTCTACATCCGGTGTATAAGGAATAAGCAGTAAAGGTTTTTTTTTCTTACTCCAGGTTTTCACACAACTAGAGGCAGATGTTAATTGGTAATATGCGATTGGCTGGAAATAAAATGGGCGGAGTCCGACGACGAATCAAGTCTCGAGAACTGTCCCCTACCACGGTCGGATATCGGAAGCCACTCCCCGTTTTACTCATTCTTCGTTCATATCTTGGTGGATCACCACGTTCCTCTCTTTGTAAAGCCTAGTTTCAGTATGTGAAAGTACTTTCGTCGCTCATGTCTTGGCTGGTCACCACGTTCTTTTTATATTGTACAGTTGAGTTTGAATATGTGAAATTAACTTTCGTCGCTCATGTCTTGGCTGGTCACCACGTTCTTTTTATATTGTACAGTTGAGTTTGAATATGTGAAATTAACTTTCGTCGCTCATGTCTTGGCTGGTCACCACGTTCTTTTTATATTGTACAGTTGAGTTTAAATATGTGAATTAACTTTCTTTGCTCATGTCTTGGTGGATCACCACGTATCTTTTCTATAAGTAATATCAGTTTGAATATGTGAATTAGTCGTAGAGACACACTTTGATTTTGGACGGTGCAAAGTCAGTGGGGGTGTAACTTCTGGTGTGCCCTCGAAACTACGCAGATCTTCAGGGACTATGTGAATAGACGATTTCTACGGGAAGTCCAGAAAGGGTGATCACGCCGTCATTCGCCATGGATATCGTATCGAGGTACCTCGTAATTAAGTTATAATTCAGTCCTTCAGACACACGGCCAAATTATATATATATTCAATTGTTGTTTTGTAAATATGTTCTCATTAAAATAAATATGTTAAAGTTATAGGTTTGATTCATTTCATTCCCCCCCACTCATGCTTCTTCTGGTTGACAACAGTAATTAATTATTGTTAATTACTGATGTCAACTAACCGTTAGGATCTTGTAACCGTTCTTCCCGTGGGAGTGCTTTCAGCTATTCAGGCATTGTTTAATTAAAGTCGCGATTTAAATAATTTTCAAATTTAATAATTTTTCGATCTCAATTTTATTTATTTTATTAATTACGTGATTTGCACTCACACGAGAGGGAGAAATGGTTATAATATTTGTGAAACAAATTAAATGTAATTTAGCACAAATTATTAGAAAGCCTTAATGTCCAATGCAAAGGACGGAGTGCTCCAGGTTTGTTTACCTTCCAGATAAAAAATATAAGGGCCTCAGTCGGATTTCGAACTCGCGATCTTGAGCTACCCTCAATTACTTTTTTATTACTACATTTTATTTTGTTTCAGTCTACATTATTGTCGAGTTATTAGGGTTCGAATTCAACATCGAATTTCTGACCGAATGCATAACTTCTTACAGCTGCGGAGGTAAGAAATTATAGGGTAGGTATGGTAGAGAGGGAAGATGACACACTGTGTATGTGACGTCATAGCACTAAAATACCAATTAGATAATAGATATTATTTATTGTGTGTCAAAGGATCTATGAGGGGTCACGACTTCTAAAAGTATTAGTTTTTTATCGATTGAGAACGGTCAAAAACTGCATAAAAAAAAGCAAGGTTTATTTGTCACCATTTAATTTCAAAATAAGGTAACAGTAACATTTTCAAGAGATAAAAGTATTAAAGAATCTTCTGTTCGGCCGATATCGCTGAAAGTTGACAGGTTATGTCCTCATTTGGGTTTGATTTCAAATATGAAATTTCATGTAGATACATTCATTACATCGGCAGTTATTAGGGCTTCAATAAGTGTCGTCTTTATGGGGTTTTAATTCACATATGAAATAAGGTAACAAAGAAATAAATAGCACATTTTAGCAGTGAAGTAGATGGCTTTCTTATATTTGTGCTCATTCATTTTTTTCTGTGTATTCCGGTGTTCTCTGTTAAGAGATCTAATAATAAACTTTGTTATTATATCAGTACCTTAGAACCAAACTATCGTATGTCCATTTTCTTGTGTTTTGGAAAAACGCAAAATACACTTTTTTTTTAATTGTTTCAAATGAATTGAAAAAAGAAAGTGAAATGTATTTTGTCTTCAATAACCATGCGGATTAAATAAACAATTCAATAAATATATATAGCATATAGATATGCCTATCATTTTGAAATATGAAAATTATATTTTTACTGTCTGTTATCCAGATCGTGATGATGAGGAAGTGCTGGGTGGCCTCGAAGTTACTCAAGTTTCTTGCTGCTAATCCAAGATATATTGGATCAGACAACAGTGAGATAAAGTGCTCCGGTCAGTAGGATATTTGAAGATCATTAAACCTATCTCTTGATGGTGTCTCTACTGAGAATAGACTGTGTTGTTTACTAGGTTTCATGTGTAACAGTGACTGCTACTTGGGTCGCAGTAATGTGGAACAGGCTGCTACCTACATCGTGGTGTTTGTTGGAAGTGAGGAGGATGTTGGAGGCACTCTAATCCACATGTTGGAGCGGAGGGACATCTCCTGGGCCGACCCTCTCCATCGAAATCAAGTATCTACTTATAATTATTTTAGTGCAGTAGCAGTTACCCACATTGTTGTTTTATAACAGCAGCAACATTACAATTTGAGTGCATATTACTGAACATTTTAAAAGCATGCTCCCCGCTAGGAAAATGTATTTTTTCTTTTTTTTTTTAAGTTAAAAAGTAGTATTGTCGACAAAAAATATATAGCTGTGCAGGCAGTCATGAGGCCAAGTGTATGATATAATTTTTTTTTTTTTACACAAAAACGGTTTGTTATAACCCCTTAGAGATTATTCCACTTGAAAGTTGCTAAAAAAAAAAAAAAAACTAACGATATCAAACAATTCTTAACAGTTTTTGAGCTGTAATAATGAAACTTTCATATATGATAGATAGCAAATCATCAAGTGAAAATATTTCGACAAACAATTCTTAGTTACATTTTTCATGTACTAATAAAAAAATATATAGTTTTTTAATTCACAAAAGTAAGCGCAAATAGTGAAAAATGAAGATCCCTTAGAGAGCCGGCATATTGTTGGCTTTCATATAGGACGGCTGGGATTGAACCATGTGCCTTGCCCCCGATCACGTCACCACGGCCCCACTCACTTCTCCTACGCTTCCTTCGACTACACACAACTACCGTACAGAAGCCAGCAAGCAACTGAACTTAATTCACCATCAATCCATCTGTTACCAACCCAAGAAGCATGAGTTCGGAATTCGTCTAGTTAATTCCACTTATTTAACTGATGCCTCATGTCGCAAGTCCAAAGAGCCTCGGTTCTAATCCCCATATATAAAATAAACTTATTTTTATAGATCTGATAGAGATATCTGAGAACAAACTGTGTTGTTTACTAGGATTCATGTGTAACAGTGACTGCTATTTGGGTCGCAGTAATGTGGAACAGGCTGCTACCTACATCATGGTGTTTGTTGGAAGTGAGGAGGATGTTGGACGCACTCTAATTCGAACCGAGGCTCTTTGGACTTGCGACATGAGGCATCAATTAAATAAGTGGAATTACCTAGACGAATTCCGAACTCATGCTTCTTTAAAAAGCCTGGGTTCATACCCCAACTGACTACGTCAATCAACCCAACATTACAGTAATCAGAGGTACTCGAGGATCGGTGAGACATTGGAGCTATATTATAGGGGTATCCAATATTACCTGAATCGTGGGGACATTAACCTGAGTTCCTGAGGGATCAGCAAAAAGCATTGGTAGCTTTTTCTAAGGTTAGGCTTATGCTTACGTATTTCAACTCAGGACTCCTCTTCTAATCAACTTACACTCAGTAATTTTAATGTTTCAGATATGGAACCAGAAGCGACCGGGATGGCTGGAAGCTCTTATAGCACCTCTTGGTGACTACTTAGACCCCATTATTGCGATCATAGAAAAAGCGACAAAGGTTTGTTTTAAAATTATTATTATACCTACACGTCTGCCGCAATCAAAGTATTCCAGCGAGCATTCAATCTATTGCGGATCAATGACTCAATTAACTCTCGAATGGGCTCTGCTTTAGAAAAATGAAATAGATGGAAGAACCCTTCCTTGAGGACAAACTTGATACCTTTTGAAAATTCACAGTTGTCTGACTACATCAGCCATCTCGAATTTTCTCCGTAAGATAGAATACGTACCTTAGCTATTGTCTTGAAATACTGATTTGTTGTCTCGGAGACTCCGCACAGTCGTAGAGGACCGCTCCAATGTCGGCACACCTTCGACAGGTCTCAGCTCCACACAGGAAGCTGCGAGCAACAATTCTTGCACTTCGGTGGTAGACTAAATGTGGTGTAGATTCAGATTTTGTTTAGCACAGCTTCTCGTTATATGCTTTACCTAATTTCATGACCTCTCCGATCACCTGGCAGGAGAACACACAACATGCTTCATGCAAAAGCTGTACTTTGTGTGCCCAAACTAAATTTTAAACTAGATGTTTTCGGATTAAATGTTTAGAAATGATTTTCCTTTCAAGTGACAAACTCAACTTCAATAATCTAAATGACACACCTCATATATTTTCTCTATATATGATTGGTTAAAGCTGAGACCGATACATTCTGGTAACTTTTATTTTGAAAACTTCCTTGTGGTACTTTTATTTATTCAACTGAAATATAACTCTGTTATATACTACTTATATAACTGTAATAATAGTTTATTCTATCTATACTTCTGTAATTCCCACCTATTCGGAAACTCTCCTACACAAGTACGTAGATGACACTATATCTTCTCCTAATGTTGATCCGTGCAGGAAGGTGGCACAACTGGCCAGCTGACTGGACTGTCGGTTGCCCTACTGGCCCAGAGTGTGGACTGCCTGCCCGCCTGCCTTCTCCAAGCCTCCCGCCTCATTCATCGTATCCTCCCTGTCTCCATCTCTCCCATGGGCAACCATCTCCTGATTCAGTTTCTCTACACTGCTCTCTACACTCGCCTCATCGACACCCCTCTTGCCGAAGCCTTCTGTTACATGGAGGACGACCAACTGGAACCACTACTCGAGGAGATAAAGTAATATTAAACCAGAATTTTGTAATTACAATAAGTCTGCATCACTCTAATCATGGTTAATATATTTATTATTAATTGAGAGATCCACGTTTGGGAATATTCGAATTATTGCTAATATTAGGTATACTAATGTGAAGATGGCTGATGTAGTCAGACGTGATTATTTCACAGATTTTATTATTTGTACTAGCTGGCTTTCGAGGTTGCCCTCATCATCAAGCTTTCTACAAAGAAAAAATTTATTTTAGCCCTTAGAATAATTTTTTGGGGGGATTTTTTACTGGTGGGACCCATCATTCAGTAATAAAAAAATAATAATAAATAATTCTAAGGGCTAAAATAAATATTGAGTAAAATCAATTGTTCACAAAAATAAATAAAGTAAAAATAATAAAATATTGAGACCTACCTAACAGCCGTATTTATTTTATTTTTTTACCCCGGGGGTACCCCGGCCAGAGTAGGCCTATTGTGTGCCCTGTGTGTGTTGGTCCCTACAGCAGCCCTGTATCTTTAATAAAGTCCAGGATCTTCTGCAGGTTCCTTCCATTTCCTGCTTCGGTTCCGTTATGGAGACCCGAAGCAGTAAAATCGTCATTTTCCTCGACAATCTTATTAACTCAAACATATAAATGTCTAAAATCACTTTATTAATGAGTTCTAAAGTAAGAATATATCGGATATATTAGTAAAGCAATTTTTTTTCTCGATGTTCAGCTGCATCATCTATCAGGAATTATAATATTTTTATTATAAAAAAGAATTTTCAACCGATTGCATAACGTCTCCAATAATACATATAGATAGTATAAATATAATACATATAGAAGTAAAATAATAAATGAATGTGATAGTATTGTAATGTATAATAATGTACAGGAACCTGGAGGAGATTCATCCTCCGAGCTACGATCTTGAGGCCTCCGAACAGATCTGTGAACTCCAGGTTAGCCGACTACTTCTTACCAAACCCGGAAGAACTTCTCTTAAGGTGAGTGAACACAAGGAGTTAGTTAACAGCCACACAAATTGATTTTATATATTCTTGTATTGTTATTCGTTTAAATGAACATTTATTTTGTTTATTTACTTATGGGAGCTATGGTATTAGCTGATAGGTAAGGGAAGTTAGAGGGAGTGCCGGTAGCTCAGTGGTTTGAATGCTTGCTTACTGAGCTCAATATCGCGAGTTCAAAACCCGGCAGAGGCCCTTAGCTTATTTTATCTGGGAGGTAAAATAAACGTAAGCACGCCGTCCTCCGGATGGAACGTTAAGCGAAGGTCCCGAGACTGTACGATGTCAGATACTCGTTAAAGACCCCTACCGTAGTTGAATACAAATTTAGGGTAGGTAAAAGGCTCATGTTCACCAGTGACGAAAAAACGCCCTGATAGTAGGCGATATGGCTTTGCAGTTAAAGCCCGGGCATGAGTCATAATAATTATTGAATTTCAGTCAAATCGACCAAAGGGATGGGGGAGGTTCTACACAAAAACTTCAATAACTACCGTTGTAATGAATGTGTTGACATAAAATTTCATATGTGAATTCAAAGCCCCATAAGGACAACATCTATTAATTTTCAGCAGAATCCGTCAAAAGGAAGGGGGGGGGGGGGGGGGGGGGGGGGATCAGCGAGGCCAACTCAAAAATCCCAATAACTGCCGACGTAATTGAATGTATCAACATGAAATTTTATATTTAAATTTAAAATCCTATAAGGATGGTACCTTTTAATTTGTTGAGAAATCGTTCGAAGGTAAGGGGAACAGAGAAGAGGGTCCCGATTCAAATACCCTAATAACTGCCGATGTAATGAATGTGTCGACACAAAATTTAGTACGATTCAGAAGCCACTATGTAAGTCGAAAGAGTTTTAGCCCAAACGGTCGAATGGCTCTGAATGGAGAGCGAAAACATCCTGACAGCTACGGGACTTATTTTCTTGTTGAAGGTGCTGTTTGAGTTCTTGACGAAGGACCCATGGATCATGGAGGTTCTGGAGCGAGAGGTCCCTCATCCTAACACAGATACCCTCCTGTTCACCATGTTTCACATCGGACAACGCCCCTTCGACCAGGTAAGCATATTTCATCTGAACCTATATGAATTTTGAAATAAATAGTTATTAGGGACTCATGCCCTGGCTTTAACTATGAGGAGAATAAAAATTTGAAAAAACCGCGATCTCGTTATCTTACAGACGGCATGAAAGATGTTCGCCTGGGATATCGTTTTTGAACTTTTTCTTTATAATTTTTGTTCAAATTCAAAGTTGAGCTTATGTCGCAGTGAATTGTTTAGTCTTTTTCTCAAATTTGGTGTTTTGTTACCTTTAGACACCACATGCTATAGAATTTTCAATTTGTTACAGCCTTTTTGGCTATGTTTGACTTTATTTACAAATTAGTTTAACTGAAGTGAATGAACCCAGGTAGGCAAAATTTAGGACTATTAGAGTAGAATCGGGCTCATGTTCACGAGAGGTAGTAGGCGATATGACCTTGTAGTTAAAGCCCGGGCATGAGTCACAATAACTAGCTACATTACTCAAAGTTGTCAATCTTTTATTTCCTTCAAGCGACCTAGTTTTTAATGAAATGAAATAAAATTTTGCAGCCTGTGAAATAAAGACCTTTTATATAGGATAGGACTTACCGTTTTCGCATTAATTAGGCAAAAAAAAAAAGGGGGGCCATTTTGAAGAGTTTTTAACCCTCTTTTCTTTTCATACACATTCACGATTTAGCTCTTTTCATGCTGGTCTTTTCACATTCCTCTTGAAAAATCCTTTATAATAAAATCTTCATGAAAGTGTTGGAAAACTAGGCACCTTTATAACTCACTGAAATGGTTTTACAATTCTTATTATCCGACTGGGGAAGAGAGGCTATTGTGTCTCAATTCATTTGATTCGTCGTAATCTTCCAAGTAACCTAAGGTAGGTATGTGACATTCCCGAAACAACAAAAACGGCGGACGCTGGCAGCCATATTGTCAAACTCGGAAAAACAAGGCAACAAAATCCATCAAATTGGGTATCAAATAAAAGAGCTTAGAAAGACGATTCCAGGGACCATGGTGGCCGTGCGGGCTAGAGCGTAGGGCTTTGGTCGCATGGTTTGCGGGTTCGAATCCCGTCCGGGAGTGAGTTTTATTTAGTAGATAAAACTCCATCCCGGGGCCATGGATGTCGTAAATAACTAGATAACATATTGACATGGCTAATATGCAATAAACAAAAAACCCGACTTTTAACAACCACAATGAACTTAAGGATACACCGAATGAAAATAAAGAAAACGTATGTTTTTAAAAAAATATTGTCTATTTCACAAATAATATATAATATGAGAGTACTTTCGGTATTGCTACCATCTTCAGCCACGACTTAACAAATACTGTATTAAAATATTATACTGTATTAAATTATTCAGTATTTGTTAAGTCGTGGCTGAAGATGGTAGCAATACCGAAAGTACTCCCATATTATATATTATTTGTGAAATAGACAATATTTTTTTTTAAACATACGTTTTATCAAGTGTTTCACAATATCTCTGCAAAAAAAAAAAAAAAAAAGTTAAGTATCATACACCGAATGGTTGAGAAAAACTAATAAGACCTCATAAAGTTCAGTAACACAGGAGTGGCTAGAGATACCGAAGGCAGCGATTGTTCGTGAGCGAAGCGAGCAGGGCTGATGCACCTAGTCGGAACATACTTAAAACAAGATTTCAGGATGCATTAGACTGTCATCTCAGCATTTTTCTCTTAGCTGATTACTGAAACATATCAATTTTCTTCTTTTTATTTTAATTTGAATTCAGCGTGGAGGTTTTTTCATTTCCCAGATAAAAAAAACCTGTCTCAGCCGGGAAGGAGCAAGCCCTTTATCTCTAAGCTACTGGGATCCTGATCCTCTTTACAAATATATATTTTATTCAATGCACTATTAATATAAGTATTCAAAAATTAATTGATAATATAAAAGCTTTAAATTGGCGATAGAATGAATGTATCAACACGTAATTTCTTATCTGAATTCGAAATCCCATAAGGACGACACTTATTAATTTTCAGTAGAATCTGCAGAAAGGAAGAGGGCTCAACTCAAAAACCCAAATAACTGCCGATGTAATGAATGTATCGACATGAAATTAAATATTTAAAGTAAAAACCCAATAAGGACAGATATCGACTGAAGGGAAGAGGGGGGGGGGGGGGGGGGGAGGGGGGTTCAGGGGAGGAGGCTCAATTCAAAAACCCTAATAACTGCCGATGTAATGCATTTATCTACATAAAACTTAGTATGAGTATTTAGGAGCCCCTGTGTATTATTAGCGCACTGTTGACTGGTTTTGGAGGGGGGGCCGAAAAGTTAATTGATTAATTCGTTCTGCGGAAATACATTGCCGGTGATTTACCAACGAATTTTTGATTTTGTATACTGGTCACATGAATACAATATGAGAATATAACCCACGGCTTTCTGTATAAAGAACAATGTTCAACTGTATGTTGCTGTGTTTTTTTGGGGTACTTGCCCTATATAGCCGGACATAAGATGTTTGGGGGGCTCCAAGGCGTACTTGCCCTATATAGCCGGACATAAGATGTTTGGGGGGCTCCAAGGCGTACTTGCCCTATATAGCCGGACATAAGATGTTTGGGGGGCTCCAAGGCGTACTTGCCCTATATAGCCGGACATAAGATGTTTGGGGGGCTCCAAGGCGTACTTGCCCTATATAGCCGGACATAAGATGTTTGGGGGGCTCCAAGGCGTACTTGCCCTATATAGCCGGACATAAGATGTTTGGGGGGCTCCAAGGCGTACTTGCCCTATATAGCCGGACATAAGATGTTTGGTGGGCTCCAAGGCGTACTTGCCCTATATAGCCGGACATAAGATGTTTGGGGGGCTCCAAGGCGTACTTGCCCTATATAGCCGGACATAAGATGTTTGGGGGGCTCCAAGGCGTACTTGCCCTATATAGCCGGACATAAGATGTTTGGGGGGCTCCAAGGCGTACTTGCCCTATATAGCCGGACATAAGATGTTTGGGGGGCTCCAAGGCGTACTTGCCCTATATAGCCGGACATAAGATGTTTGGGGGGCTCCAAGGCGTACTTGCCCTATATAGCCGGACATAAGATGTTTGGGGGGCTCCAAGGCGTACTTGCCCTATATAGCCGGACATAAGATGTTTGGGGGGCTCCAAGGCGTACTTGCCCTATATAGCCGGACATAAGATGTTTGGGGGGCTCCAAGGCGTACTTGCCCTATATAGCCGGACATAAGATGTTTGGGGGGCTCCAAGGCGTACTTGCCCTATATAGCCGGACATAAGATGTTTGGGGGGCTCCAAGGCGTACTTGCCCTATATAGCCGGACATAAGATGTTTGGGGGGCTCCAAGGCGTACTTGCCCTATATAGCCGGACATAAGATGTTTGATTCTTTGGGGAAACCTAGGAGGGACAGAAACCCGGGGCGGAAACAGAAGGCTCCCAACGACGCAAGCCATCAGCCCCACCCCCTGGTCCCCTTCCTATCTTTACTAAATACCTTCTATGTTATTCCGTTTCATAAATTGGAGTATACGTACTAGGAATGAATTTGGCTTTAGAAGTTACTAACTGTTGCTTGTGTTGTAAGCTTTCACTATAGCGAGTGTGACACAGGTGCTGACCGGAGACTGGCAACCTGACTGGGACTCACTGTTGTCCACTCCACTCGGCCTCCAGCCTCAGGCGGCCTGGTGTCAGATCCAAGCCCGACTTCCTCGCTCCACGGACCTCCCTGTCTCCAGCCATGACCGAGCTGCCGCTGCTGTCCTCACCAGGCTCTTCTCTCCGTCATCTGAGGATGAGGGATCCCAACAACTTGAACAGGAAGACACCCTCTAAGAAAACCCTAGCCGAGAGAAATATCACCAGTCTTATTGCAAGTCCATGTTCCAGTGTACCTACATCTTTCTAGGAAACTGAAAATAAACTATTGAGCTAGGGACAGCAATCCTCAATCCTCTAAATATTTTGCCAACCGCTGCTATAGAGTGTCTGGCAAATTTCTTGGGCGTATTGCGTAAATAAAAATAAAACGGTTAGGCGCGCTTTCTTCTAATTGGCTCGAATAAAACTTTATTTTGTCTATTCAATCCCTCAAAACGAATTGGGTTGGTACGATTTTGTGTATAAGAGCGCATTTCATGCAAAACAAACGTGGTTTTTATACAAACTACGAAAATGTAAAATGTAAAACATTATTTTTTTTTAAATTGTTGCACTAAGATTGAATAATGTCAAAATTAATTATTATTTTTAACGTTTTTTGGGGGAGCATTGTATATTTTTTGCTATGCTAAAAATAATTTAAATAGGTTATACAGAGTATTGTAAAAAAATCAAAATAAAATGTATATTTAAAATATATAAGCAATTAAAATCAATAATATACAAAGTATCCCAAATTAACGACATTAAAAATATAAAAGATTTTATAACCAGAATCAAAATTGCTTCATCTAAGAATTATTAACAATAAGAAACAGATTATTTTGTAAATATTTAACTTTTAAAATAAAATGTTCATAGGTTGAACAACATACTAACATCTTCAAATGTGATAATTTTAGGAAGCGGTACAGAGTTCAAATTATATCCTATTAAAGGATATGATTTGAAGTTAATTTTTGTGACAACGATAGACAAATGGAAGCTGGAGGAGCGAGCAGCAACCGAGATTTAGTTATCCTGAAAGGAACAAATATGTTAAGGAACATAATGCTATATTTATCGGTAACTAATAACCTTTAAAAATGATATCTTAAAATCACAGTTATAATAAAACTTTTAATTTCCCCCAGGATTGGCCAGTCTTGACAACAATTGGCAATGGCACTGAAAGAAATGTAGTATTTTCCATTGCATTTCGAAGAACATCCACAAAAGTTGACATTTGTTTCTCCTCAACCTGTAATATAAATAAATTAAAACAAACATTTTATTATTGTTGTTTATTACTTTTAGTATTTATTTTTATTTTGTGGCATTATGCGCAAACATCTTATCTTTACGATGACCTTAAATTAAGAAAATATAGCCGTTCCAACTGGCGATTAAAAACAAAAAATAATACTTTTTTTTTTTTTTAATATATCCTTATATTTTTATTTTTATTGTCATACACTGGCGGGTTCGAAACCCGGCCAAGGTCATTAGGTTTTTTATCTGAGAGGTGAAAAAACCTTGAGCAACCCGTCTTTCGGATGGGACGTTAAGGGATGGTCCCGAGCCTGTACATAGTCAGGTACTCGTTAAAGGCCCCTAGTCTAGATGAATAAAAATTTAGGACTTCCAAAGTAGAGTAGGGCTCATGTCCACTAGAGTGACGAAAGAGCGCTCTGGTAGTAGGCGATATGACTTTCTGGTTAAAGCCCGGGCATGAAATAGACAAGATCATCAATGCAAAAAAAAATCCGACCTTATATTATGTCGGAATTTATTTTCTTAATGTTTATCATTCATATTCTCACGAGACACCAATGCGGAATGTAAAGGTTTATTATTAAAAAAATTTTTTAAATTTATTTTTTTACTTTTTATTTGTTTACCTGCATTTTTAACCTTTCACACGTTTTATTTAACAGCAGATTAGTATTTCTATTTTTTTGGTACTTAGAGAAAGCAATCTTTGAAACACTATAACTTTGTGCATGTTAGTCCTACTGCGAATTTGACAAAAAATGGTTAGATAGAAATTGCATAAGGAAAATTTTTTATAATATATGATTTTTCCATAGAACCAACCGTTTTCGCTTAAAAGTAAGTCAAGCAAACGCCTCAAAAAATGGCACGCTATATGATATGCAACAGATAGACGTTGAACCGTTCGACAGATCTGGCTGAAATTTTGATATAATGCATTGTCACCGAAATGAT
This sequence comes from Aradus depressus, assembly GCA_963662175.1. Classification (NCBI taxonomy): domain Eukaryota; kingdom Metazoa; phylum Arthropoda; class Insecta; order Hemiptera; family Aradidae; genus Aradus; species Aradus depressus. Next base: position 34,775,473 of record OY759215.1, read on the forward strand.
ACAGATGGACTAAGTTTTCAGCCGTCTATTTCTATTAGAAGTGACTTCTATTAGAAAAAAGATTTCACATCACCGAATCGAATTAATATAAGGTATATAAAAAAGGATATCAACGTACAGCGAGATCAACATCCTTCCTGCCCAAGTTGAAGGACGTTAAAAAGCAAACAAACTAACATTTCAATTACATAATAGTAAGAGCTGTAGTAAAATTATTAAAATAGTTTTTAGTTGGAAACAGTTGAGTTAACTAGGTATGGGTGTTCTTTTGGTGGTTACAGAACACACTCAATTAAATAAAAACAAACAAAGAAAGAACGAGGGAAGTAATATAATTAGTAAGAAAACCTTCCTTTTCCTTGAAGAAAAATACTTTTCAAGTTACAGAAGTTCTATTTGATGAAATTTCAGTAGAAGAGGTTGCCCTTAAAGAGGACGCCATATTATATAACACTAGCTGTGAACCTGTCAATGATAGAGAATCAGGGCTTTTAATTCCTCAGAGACTTAATTCCTCTCCCCATCCACCGTCTCTCAGTACCTCCTCCCTAACTGTTACAAGAAGAACTAACCTAGATAGAAGCAGTATTAGAGTCCTCTCTTAGACAATTACAGTTATTTTAGGTAAAGACTATTCTAGGTACTCGGAGCAGCTTGAAGATTTTTTTTTATCTATGATTATCTTAATTTTTTCCCAAGTTGGCCCTCGCACACACCCCTACAATTCAAGATATGCTAACCTATGTTTGAAACGGATTATAAGGACAGTACATGAGGAATTTCATAAAAATCTAATCTATATATGTTTGGCCCCCTACCCTCACAACCCTCTCTCTCGTTTAACATCTTGAGATGAGACATGGCCTATGATTGGAATGAGCTTATTATAGTCAAGCTATATGTGAAATTTTACGTGAATCCAAACAACCGTTAAAAAGTTACTACTACTAAGTTTTGAGTTTCCTAAGTGCTAACTTATAAGAATGCTAAATGGAACTTTCATGAAAATCCGATTAACCGTTAGAGAGTCAGGACTCATTTTATGGAAAATCCTCGGAGTCCCACAGAAGGACACCACAGAGATTTGAAGTATACCTTAACAAACAAACCTCATAAATAAGTTCATCGTGGAGCTGGAGAACAAGATGAGAGGCCAACCCCTCGGACAGAACTGAACATCGGTTTGGGAAGGTCAAATTTAGTTTTTCTTCTATTTCCACCATGGCTTTCTTAGTTATGTCTGAAGCAGTCCCTTGGATCGTCGAATTTACCGCTTGTCTTTCCGCTTGAGCTAACAACAAACAAATAATAATAAAATATAGAATTTCAACACATCAACTGACTGGCTTTAAAAACAAGGTAGTTGTTCATATAAGGTTCTGGGAAAAATCATCAGTTTTTTAGGGGTAAACAAATGAACAACAGTAAATTAACAGTGTCACAAAGATAAGAAAGAATTATTGTACTATGAATGCAATATTATTTTTTATTAAACAATTTTTACTTTAGTAAAACGTTAATTTGACATGTAACGAAATTGGTATTTACAACAAATTAAATCTCTTATCAGTAAACATTATTTTCACTTTTCTTTGTGAGTTACATATGATTTTGTTTTATATGCAAGATGATGGGTTTTAGAATGATTGCTTTGGTTTCTTGTCATTAAATTGTAAAACCGCGAATTATTTTTAATTTAACTTCTAATAGGGACAAAATGGGAGAGCTTTCTGCCCTTTCTTAGCTTTAAAATCGACTATAATGTATTATTTATTAAAACGTTTCATTAATACCCTTTTAATTTTTCTTGACTGAATACACTTGGAGGATGTGGAGATGACTCCATGATGTTTAGAGAAAACCATCCTCTAAGTTGAGAGAGTTCAGTTATTGTAACTCATGCCCGGGCTTTAATTACGAGGCCATACCGTTGTTCTGGTGGACATGAGCCCGACTCTACTGTGGGAGTCCTAAATGTTGTCTACCTAGGTTTTTATTCACCTACAGCAGTGATCTTTAACGAGTACCTGACATCGCACAGGCTTGGTACCATCATTTAACGTCCCATCTGAAGGACGGAGTGCTCAAGGCTTTTTCACCTCCTAGATAGAAAACCTAAGGGCCATAGCCGGGTTTCGAAACCGCGATCTTGAGTTCAGTAGACTAGCACGCTACCGTCGTCCTCAAGTTGAGAGTGTGTGGTAAGTAATTGTGTCACAAGTAAGTGACTATTAATATTGTCAATAGCAAAGTCAATGCATGGGGCCGTAATGTTAGTTCGTCCCTATGGTGCCAAAATAAGTGACCCTGCCCTCTAACACCCTGATGAAAAAATGTCCATAAGGGTGTACGTTGAAAAAAAAAATGCATTAAAAGATATGCAAATGAGAGGTGAAGGAAATCCGTTTACTAGAATTCTAAAAAAATAACAACGTTTTAGCCATTTAGCTTCAAGTTAATGCATTAATTTATTTTTAATTATTATTTTTTTTCCCCCATGAAGGCTGCTAACTCTTTATCTTCTCAGCTTCTCATATATAATAAGATATCATTTATAGTGTCTTTTAGGTTCTCATACAAGGATTGAGATGAAGTAAATAATGTTTAATGCTACAACGGATTTATGTGTTTGGAGTCGAACAGGCTCAACTCCCAAAAGGATTCAGATTTCATTTTTAAGGAAGAAAAGACATTTTAATTATGTTATGTCAACATGTTATAGAATAAATTATTGTGTTTTTTTCTCAGTATTCGTTAATTACATTTTTCTACAGTTGCTTATGAAAAAGCCATAGCATTATGACCAAACAAAATAACAATAAGCAACGCATTTTTAAAAGTTTAGATTATAGATACTTACGTTTCAAGCACTAATTTACGTTAATTTAGAATGCTTTGATACCTAAAATACAAGGAAACACATTTCCTAAGTCCCAACAATTTGTTCAATCGGTCATTAATGATCTGGTTGAGGTAAAACATTTAATTTGTTTACTAAAGCTCGATTTATCATCTTAGAATACATAAAATATGATACAAAGTGATATATTAGAATAATATCTTTAGTTATCAGTTCTCTCTCAAAAGACCGCCCCGTTCTAACAATTCGAAGAACTTTCTTTTTTACTAAATTTCTCCTTTTTGTGAAATTCCTGAGAAGTGTCCTTGACTAAATATCCACAAGCTAGGAGCTCTAGTTGGCCTCACCTCTCAGATGTGCGGTGGGACTGTTGATCTCAGGAAGAGGGCGCTGTCTCCCGGCCAGTGTGGTGATGTAGCCCCTCTCTCTGCACTCCTCAATGCACCGACTCACAAAGGCCCCCATCTTGGGGAAGGCCCTTCGGAAGGTGGCCGCTATCATGGCCGCATCCGCTGCTGATTTGCCCATCGCTTCGCCCAGCGCCCTGTCCCCCATACCGTAGATGATACCATAGCACAGCTGCTTCACTTGGTTCCTCAATTCATCTGATACCTGCACAATTAACATATTTATTACAATACTCTATTATTCCATAACACTTGTGTTAAAGATAGATTTGCATTAAAATGACATTATATTGAAAGTCTTGAGGGCTGTATACGGTTGGGGAAGGCAACAAAACTTTCCGTAAAACCCGAATTTAATATTTATTAATATATATTTAATTTGGCAGCTATTACTCTACCATTTATTTTTTTTGTTTTACAACCTATTAAATCATAAACATTTTGGGAAGTATTCGAATCATCATACTTCAATTTTTTTTTTTATTCATTCAATTAGTAACCATCATGATGTTCGTTATTCATACAATACAAAAATAACAACTCAATTGTTTCAAATATATTATTTTTATAAACAAAAATGCTAACTAAACTATAAAGCCCTCATTGAGACGAACATTAAAAAAATAAATAAAGAAAATCAGTGCATTTTTGGAGATGTTATCGCAAACGAAAGAAAATTCAAAGTCCGAATACATTTCTGCAAGATGCGGTAAAACACATTTCTTTACTTTTTGAACGTAGTACAATCAGGCCTTATCTCGGACACAACTTTTCGACCCTATCACCACTGTTCAGGCAAATGAGCGATATATACATAAATAACCGGTTCCGCTATTACACCAAAGTCAGTGTCAAAATTGTATTCTTTCGGTTAAATTTCTCGTAGGAAAATTAAATTCAAAAAGTAAGTGGCGAATAAAATTCTGGAAAAACAGCTAGATATTCTAGCTCAGAGTTTAAAGACTACACTAGAAATATCAAGATACTTTAGATAATTTATGCTATAATATAAACGCAAACGAACATTTTCTTTTATTAATTCTATTTTCTTCGGACCTCTTCATCCCTTCACATCGTTCCTCTGTCTTCCACAACTCGTTCCTTGTCCAGGCCTCCTCTCTTTGGAACTCCATGTCTCCCCCAATCCGTCACTCTCCTACCGTGGCTTTCTTCAAATCCTCTCTGTTCCCATTCCTCTTCGATATACATTCCATTAATTCCTTAGAACAACCATTTAAAATGTCGAAAAATAACGTGACTCAGATTCTTTTGGATTTGATCTTTCATCCCAAAAAAGAGGTGATTCATGACATTCTACATCGGATAAGCATTTCAATTTAAAACTTTGGTAAAGATATGATGGATGTGTAACTATCCATATTTCTGTGACAAAGAGATAGATAAGAAGATATTAAATATTATTGATATGTGGCACTGATCAGCTATCTATCCTTGCCTCCCTAGATATCCAAATCTCCCTAGAAGTCCGTATTATTTTGCATGCACATGAGAACTGTTTGAGATATATATATTTTGTTTTTTCCAAGAAATATTTTTATTAATCCGCCACGGGAGGTTCAAGAGGACTGAAGGCCGAGGGTGGCCGATCGCAAACCCCTTCCTACATGGGATCAATGAAAGTATGACCCAACTCCATAGGAAACTTAAATTTAAATTTAACGTTTCGAGTTACCTTTTCTACAGCCATGTTGTTCCACTCTGCAGCTATACTCCGAAACACGTCACACTTTTTCCTCAACAGTGGTACCAAGACAGGGTCTTGACAAAAGTGAGCTAGAATCCTTAGTTCCAACTGGGCATAGTCTGCCGAGACCAGGACGTTACCTGCACAAATCAACATCAACATTACTGAAAATGGACATGTGATGAAGTGAAATTATCACCTACAACTTTTATGCCGAGATCTATTTCTGTAACTTGAAACACTATACGCAGTTTGTGCTTTTCCACGGAACTATATGTACATTAGTATGTCGGTAAATATTACCTGCAGAAATTTCATATCGTTGACCAGAACAGTTTAGAAACTGACATCACCACATGCTTTCCTACTTAATTCTTTAGTTGGTTATTTTTTAAACATTAACCACTAACTGGGGCATGTGCTTTCCATGACCATTAAGAACTATGAATTTTATGTTAAAGTAAAGTAGGAAATTTCGATCAGATTGATAATGTGCAGCAAGAAGCCCAAAACCTAGAGCCCGCCGTCCTTCGGAAGGAACGTTAAGCGATGGTCCCAAGCCTGTACGATATCAGGTACTAGTTAAAGACCCTTACCCTAAGTGAATAAACAAGGGAAGGCATAATAACGCAAGAAAAGCCTCGATTTGAGGAAAGTCTTAAGCGAGTCGGAGCTGCACGGAACATTCTCAAAGAGCTCTGGGAAACTTGCGCAATACTCCTAATTACATTAAATCAATTTTAGTACACCAAAATACCACTGAGCTAAAGACGACGCCGGTAGCTCAGTGGTATGCGTGCGTGCCTTCTGAGCTCAAGATCGTGGGTTCTAAACCCGGCCGAGGCCCTTAGTTTATTTTATCTGGAAGGTAAGCACGTCGTCCTTCCGATGGGACGTTAAGTGATGGTGCCGAGCCTGTACGATGTCAGGTACTCGTTTAAGACCCCTGCCCTAGGTGAATTTTGGACTCCCACACTAGAGTCGGGCTCATGTCCGCTCACGTGCGCTCTGATAGTAGGCGCTATGACCTAATAGTTAAAGCCTGGGCTAGAGTCGTAATAACTAACTAAATTATTGATATACTCTATCGACTAAAATTGGCCTCTTCCAACATTAGCCGCCTCATGTTGAGCCCCAAACTAGAGCCAGTGCTGTGGTACAACGACGGGCTCTGCAGTCTCCATACGGCAGGCTCTGCAGTCTCCATGTCACCCCAGCTTTGTATACCACCCACTTTCAATATAAAGCAATTTATAACATAAACCCACCTGGTCGAGCGATAAAAGCAGACCTCAAACTGAACAGGTGGTCATCAACAGTGAAGTCTTTTGGTACATGTTGAAGGTTCGGCTCAAACATCACTATACGTCCCGTCACCGTGTTGGTCGAACATTTACTAAAACATCTCTTATTTGTGGTACACAGAAGTTGGCTCAAATTCTGTAAAATAGACAGTTTTCCAGAATAAATAATTACAAAAATGTTAAACAAATAATTTACTTATAATAGACGATACAAACTCTTATTACTTTTAGACAACAGATCGAAACTTATGTCAAGTAATAAAAAATATTGATTTACAACTAATTACAGGAACCAATATGAACTTATGGAACTCTTGGGCTCGACTGAACCTTCGAATTCCTATAGAATTCAAATCTACAATGTCGTATCCTTCTAAAACTCTCCTTTCTACGTCTCCAGTGCCTTCACAATGGCCTCCAGATTCCCTTCATGAGGAATGTAACCAAATCCCGCTACCGACAATTCCATTCGACGCTTTGCTTTCACCCTAATCCTTTAGTGCGCAGGCTTGCTACAAGAACCCTTCCTAATGTTCATGTTCGGAGGCTGAGGCTGCAATGACCTGAAGATCTACTAGTTCATTGAAAACGATCATCTACACATATATCTCAGCTTTTTTCTATCATTTAACGGTTTTTCTTAACATATTCTTTAATCATTTAACTATTTTTATTCATATTCTTTTTATCATTTAACCATTTTCAATCTTATTTTTCATTATTCCATTTCTCTCATCAACTGATACTGAAGATTGTGGTTACATTAATGAATGATTTCTCCTTCAATATTCAAAACATTTTACCCATTCATATATCACATTTCCTTGTTTAATATTGAATATATACATACTTGTTCCCGAGATTATAAGCCTACCATTATATGTTATAAGGAATAGATAATAATTATTAACTATAAAATGTTTTTGTTCCTTCAGTTTTGATAATGCTTTGATAGGTGAAACGCTAACAGAATGAAATAAATATACATGTTTTTGGAGACCTAAGGCCAACCTTTGTTTACAAAGCACCTTCATCAGGAGAACATTAAACTGTCTTAAATCAAGGCTATTTTTCCTCAACCTCAGGTAAAAACATATATTAATTTGTCTTATATAATAGATTATACTTTTTTAAATCATTTATTTATTGTCAGTTCAACGCTTGCCCCTAATCTCTATAAGTATTAAGAAGAACTCTACTGGATGAGTTATGTAAAAGAAATAAGTTGAAGAAGATCTTAATAAATATATATATATATATATATACATATATATTTTCCGCGGCCACAAATTAATAAAAATGTAAAAATCAAATAACATAATTTCTGTAAAACAGAGTAATCTTTTATTTGTCTTGCTGTTAGATAGAAACATTGTTTCAAATAACATTCATATCTGCCGCTGAGTAGCATAATATATTTCTTCTGACTTGTGAGTTAAGCATTCAAAGAACCAAGCACCAGCATACACATTTATTAGCAAACTTATGAGGAGAACTTCTCCACAATTCACAGATCATTTTAATTGATTAGATGTTATGCTAAAAGTATTTTGATGTTTTACCATTTTGTTCACGCACAATCGCTTTTTATGAAAAACTAAAAATATTCAGCGAAAATGTAATACTAAATGTATGTAAATAACTAATTTGTTTTTTCCAATTAAAAGTAAAATGACAGTAACAACTCATTTCGAGTAACTCAGCGCTCGGTCTGTTAATGCATAACACGATCCACTTCATCTTTAAATACAAAAATTATCAAAATTTTTAACGAGTCGCAGTTCAGCTGAAAATTAAAAAAAAAAAAAGGAAATTAAAAAGTACAAATTACCCTAGATTTTAAAGAAGAAAGTTTTCTCCAATTTTGGACAGTTGCCAATAATGGATGTTCTGCCTCTTCGTCAGGATTCATTTTTAATTCAGCTTTTATCTAGAAACATATTCATTATAAATATTTTTTTAAATAAAAACTATTTATTTTAAATAATAAATAGCCCATAGTTAAATAACATCAGTTAATACGAGGTATACTAGAAGGTCGTCAGATCCTATCTTATAATTTACGTTACTGCAGACTATTCGGAGAAATTATGTTATTTTAGAAAAGAACAGCCAATCTGTAGATAACGCGTCTTTAATAACCACAATTGAAATATCAAAATATGTGAACAATGAAAAATATTTTTGGCACCAATATATATTAATGAATGAATAATACATTATTTAAATATATTTTTCAAACAACTTGTAACAAACCTGTATTAATGTAAAGTGTTAGCGATCCATTTAGTCATCTTCCAATATTACTCAAAAAACTACAAGAAAACTTAATAAAAATTTGTTTTAAAAAGTGCATATTTTTTAATTAAGCAATTGTCAATATATTTTTTGATGTAGTGTTCTGAAAAATAAAAAATGTTGACGCATCAAACAGATTACTTTCTTTTTCTGTTTTCTAAGAGAAAACTTTTAACTTTTTATTATTTACTTTTTTTAACCTCCTTGCGGGAGCATTTTGCAGACAAATGGCTCTCCGTATCACTCTGTTAACTGTGTGGCTTCCTCCTCTCAGTCACCTACCAAACCCCATTCACCTAACATTATTACCGATACACCAGGTAAAATACTGAAGACAACTATTGGGTACCTTGTTCAAATCCATATTAGAGCTAATGTTGAATTTCCTCTTGGCCAATGAGAAGGCCCTGATCTCGAGCCGGCCCATCAGTTCTATGACAGAGGACCACATTCTGCTAGCAGTCTGGTGACAGAACCCCATCCCCCCCATCTCTAGTGACAGGAGGCATCTCTGGATAGGCATTTCTACATCTGTAATTAAATAATAATCAATAAAAAAAAAAAAAAGGCAAAAAATAATTTTGCTGAGTGCGAACCATTCTCATAAATCAGGTAAGGAAGGGGTTATAATGGCAACTAGCAATCCCTGAGGCTGTTAGGAATTTGTTTAGTTGCGCAAAATTTTGAAATCAGTAGCAAATTTTATGGCCACCAGCGTTTCAGTTTTCTTTGCCGTGAGCGGTTAGTGATAGTGAACGCCACTGCATAAGCAACTTCTGCTTCGTTTAGCGATATCACGAACGATTGGAGAGAAACTGGATCCGATATGGACGAGAAACACTTGCGCAACAAATAATCTCTGTTTTCACTGATTATCCTCTGAAACAACTATATAAATATTTACCTATGAAAATGTGATAAATGTTAAGCTGTTTTAATTTCTTTGTCAACTCCTTTTGAAGTTCCCATAACAGCATAACATGATCCGAATTATCATATGGCTCTTTCTTTACTAACGACTCAGAACTTGTTGCCAAAAGATGTTCACTAACCTGGAAAACAAAATGTAGAAATAAACCATGTTTATATAATTAATAAAAATACAACTACTTATATATGAGGAGTTTGGAGCCAGAGCGGACCAACTGGTTGAAACTGAACAGAAAGAAAATGGCAATTGAAAATTAAGTACATTTTGTTTATCTCCATAAATGGGCCCCAAATATTTATTTATATTTGAAATTTTAGAATAGTATTGGATGAGTGATCCCTTTTTGTGTTCTATAAAGTTTTTGAAGGCCGTATGATCCATTGTAACTTTGAAAATATATGCACAAAATATTTGTGGACTAAACTTAAAGTGCTGCTATCTATCACTGAAGTGAAGAAACTAAGCGATCCACACTGGTTTTGAAAAAAGGGAACCTATGCCAACATCAGGATGGTAATAACTCATTTTCCGAAAAATTGTGGGTTGGTCCGCTCTGGCTCCAAACTCCTCATATGTAAGGGCGGTAAAATTTGAGGGTGGAAAAATAAGGAAAAGTGGGGTTAACTACAGGATATTGAAAAATAATTAGAAAATAAATTATTTATAAAAAAAAATTCCTTTATTCCTTTGCGTTGGATACAACATGAAGCAATACTGATGGTTCAGAATATCAAAAAGTAGGGCAGCCAAGGGAGCAAGCAGGGTCGGTCTCAGAAGAGGAGAATCAGAGGAGGGGCTCGAAACAAAACAGTCACAGCTGCCGATGTAATGAATATATCGACATAAAATGTAGTATGAGGATTCAACGATTGAGGGTAAGTCAACTATTGATAGCCCATACAATCAACTTGTTTTAGAGGGAGAGCGAAAACTTAATTTATTAAATCGTTTTGCGGAAGTACATTTCCGGTGACTCACCGACGACTTTTTAAATTAAATTTTATAATCATTACAACAAAATAAAAAAAAATAGGCAGCTACAATCATTATTTTTGAGAAGTTGATATTGGCTTCCTCTCTTCCTCTCCCCCCCTCACGCCATACTTAACTCAAGGAACGGCAAAACTAATTTTCTTCATATTCTATTAGAGCCTTAATCTAGCTCTAAACTGAAGGCAAACCACATTAATTTTGCCATTATTGAAAAAAACGAGTTTCCATTATTGAACGTCAGTAATAATTAAGTTACCACAATGTTCATCGAATTTCCTATTATTTCTCAATATTTCAAAATTCAGTTTGATTGATACAGATAGTATAAGCGATTAGTGAAGTTGAAAAAATTACACAAAAAATACCTGTTACATAAACTCGATTGACAATTTGAATAAGTCGATAGAACAAAGGAGGTTATGGAGCTGTTATAGAACTTTTGTTAAATTGAGTTTAATAAAATGTTCTTGAAGAAAACATTCAGTTTACTTCTAGTTGATAAGCCTTTCATACAAGCCAAATTGAACAATTCAAAACATGGAATATTTCAAAAGATCACTCAGGCGAAGCAATCATCAAGTGAAGTAAAAACAATTGGAAACAGTTCTGTTGATCGAAGTAGTGAAGTTTATTCCATTGAAGATGAGCCAGATCCGGACGTTTTAGCAGCCAGGGAAGCAGAAATAGAAGCTAAAAGAAATAAGTCAAGATTGTCGCCCCAACACCACAACATGCTTTTCAACAAAGTTCCTTACGATCAACCAATGAATGATTCACATCATACAATCCTTTACAAAAGAAAAATGTTCGGACGATATGGAAAACAAAGCAATGTCAACCCAGGTACATTATGGCCAACAGAAGAAGAATTAAAAGAATCGTCAGAATACGAAAAGGTAGCATACCCATTTACACTACAAGATTTGATCAGTAGAGCACAGCAGAAAAGAGATGAAGAAGAAAGTGAAATACAAGAGAGACAGTTAAAAATTGAGAGAAATTTACTCAAATTAGAACAATGGAAAAAAGAAGTTTCTAATAGGGCAGCCAAAAAACTAGCAGACATATCTGCTGCTAAAGCAAAGAAAGATGCGCTCATCGAAGACGTTCGTAGACATTTTGGTTATAGTATTGATCCAAATGATGAAAAGTTTAAGGAAATGCTTCTCAAAAAGGAAAAGGAGAAGAAGAAACAGGCAAAGGAAGTCAGAGTGAAGGCTGATCAAGAGAAACTTTTAGCAATGTTTAAACAAAACCCAGCTCCTAAGTAGGTAACAATACTTGCCATTTGTACTATTAATTACATACTTTGTTTAGATGAGATAAAAATATATTATTTGTCATAAATTTTTTTTTTTCTTTATTCTGATAAAACATTTATGATTTTTATCACGACTGTGGTACTAATGTGCTTTGCCCATATCCCTTGTAAAAAATCTCTGGGCGCCCATGGTGTTATGCGAAAACTCTCGAATTTAAATTGGCAGTAACAGTTTTTAAAACAGTTATATGTATGGTATATTGGGTATCAAGATTCTTCCTGTCAAGTTTTAGTGTCGATGATCCGGCACAGGAGAATCGTTCACGGGACTTATACTTAGTAAAAGGTAATAAACATCGGTCATTATGAAATAACATTCACATAACGTCAAAATTGACTTTTCGTAATTTCATATTTTCACTTGAACACAAAAATGTTTTTTTAGCAAAAAGACTATTTGTCTGTCAACACAATTTTCGTCAAACGGCTAAGTGGATTGAAAACAAATTCTGGTAGGATATAAGAAAATCTTCGGGATTGGAAGCGAATGTGTATATAGCTTCTGCGTATGAACCTGAGACTTAAAAAAATGAGATTCAGGATTATAGGTAAATGTGATTCAAAGAAATAGTTGTTGATTTCGCTCTAAATGGCGCGCGTACGACATTTCTGTTCCCAGGTGCCACTCTGCATAGCTACCTCATTTGAATTATGAAATATAACAAACATATCTTTAAAAAATAATGGTAGGATGAATTCCACGTAATTTTTCTCGAAATGGGAAAACGTTGGGCTGTGCCAACACAATTGAAAATTGAATGACTGTTTTGGAAATGAACAAAAAAACAAATTTTACCAGCTCTTTAATGGATTTACTTCTTTCTCCTGGATTTAATATCCAATCTGCTACAGCTGCATCATAAAGTGTACATTTTATCTTATAATTGCAGCATCCATACAACACTCTCAATTGATCCTTTATGTTAACACCATATAGTTTAATTCTGGAATCCGTTAGTAAATATTTTAGTAGTTCATCTTGCTCAATAGCTAAAATTATCAGAACAATTGTTTTATTTTTACTACAAACATTTAAATTAATGAAGAAAAATATTTAATTGGGATAAATTAAATGTTACCTGATGTTGTCATGTCCAAATGATAAACTTCTTTACCACAGTAAAAATAAGCGCCAATAAGAACTTCATCGCCATACTTATATTGATAATTAGCCGGTTTGTTTTCGTTGGTAATACTTCGAACTATCTTACCGCCAATTTTATAACTTTCATCTATTTTCATAATATCACAATAAAAAGCAGCTTCTTTAGTTAGATTCAATTGTTTTTTTAAGTCCCCGATTTTGCCACTGACATCAGGGGGTCTCGTACTCCCAGCATTACTGCCACTAGACTCTTTTTTCATATTATTATTCCGCCGGCTGTTTTGGGGTGAGTAGCTGGAAGATCGCAGTGAGAGAGGCCTGTTCTTTGATCGATTTGGGGATTTGTACATTTGAACAATGTCTAGGCCAATTGGTGGATACTTGGCCGGAGAGGAAACTGGACTAGAAGCAGAATTTTTTTTCGGCGTTTTCATTGAAAAATCTTTAACTGATTCACTTTTCTTAATATGTGTTGATGAGCTAGGTAGTAAGTCCAATTTTGCATTGTACCCATCTTCTGGGGACCTAAATCAAATAAATAGGTAAATATCCATTAGCATATCACTCCAAAGCCTCCTGGTAAAAATGCAGTCTCTTACATATATCGATACAGTAGTTCAGAAGTGGGACTTCATCATTTTCTTATACACGTTTTCACCCTCTTTCATATTCTGAACTAGAATAACTGAAAGTACAAAATTGAGGGCTTAAAATGTACATTACCTGTTTTAGAATTTTCATTTTATACCAAATGTTTAATTTCAGAAACATGATAATTTTAAATGTCTTAGTACTGATCTATGAACCTGTGGACCCTCATAAATGTAGTTGCATTCCAATAATATGAAACTAAAACAACAAGTTCAGAAGCTACTTTTTAAGGAGCGAACGAAACTTTCAAATGAGTTTTCTCAAAAATCAATAATTCTGAAATATACCACTTCTGAACTACTGTATCGATATTTCTATTTTGTTTTGCGGGATCTTGGAGGGCATTGGAGGTTGTCCGAGATACTAGGAAAAATGGACAATCCATTCTAGGGAAAGAAATATTAAGAACTCCTTCCCAGATTTCAAGAAAAAAATTGAAACTCAACGATGATCGGGGAGACCTAACTCAGCCTCAAACTGAAGATCGTATAATATAATCAATAAGTAAGACAAATTAAATAAATTTTCGAAAAAATTGAATAAATAACAAAGTTCAGTTGAAATGTATTTTCATACCTACCTCAGTAAGAGATCCTCTGAGTCCGATATGCGACAATCTCCATCGTCCCCTTTATGCTCTAGGTGCGAGCGGCACTGAAACGTCGCCTCGAAGGCCTTCATCAGCATACTATTACTGATGCTGTTATTTTTAGTTACTTCGTCACCTTTTACACCTTTCCCTGACACAGAATGCTCTTCTTTTCTAGGACTTTCGCATGATTTTTCATCTAGTTTTTTACTCCCTGCTAATGAAGATTTACCATTCAAATCTACATTTCCCTTATCCGGTGTACTGGTGTAGGTCTTATTTAAATTATAAATATTTTCAATTTTCATTTTCTTATTAAAAGAATTATAACAACTATTATCATTTACCGCATTTTCTATTTGTACTGTATCAAATTGGAAACTGTCGTTGAAAAAATCGTTATCATTTCCAAGTTTATTGGAACTCAAGTTTGGTGATGACTTAAAACGTCTAAATTCGGTACTGACCCTTATTTTTTTCTCTCTAGGAACCAGGTCATCTTCTTTGGTGTCGCTGAGTTTCCTCTTTTTCCCGGATTCAACGTTGTTTGTTAGGGCATTTGATAAGTCATACGAGAGAGACACCTCCAAAAGACTGTCGCCACCCCAGTTGGGATCCAGTTCTAAATTTCTCTGAGTAGTTGGTTTCGACGATAAGGGACTATTTCGAAATTGAGGTGAATCAGAAAACATATCATTGTTACTGACGTTGACATTGTCCTCTCCAAATTTTGGCGTTCCCAAAGGAGTACTGTGTTTGCCAATATTATTCAGAGGGCTCCCTTTTGAGGAAACACATTTTTTTGAAATATCAAAAAACTCGAGCGTATTATCCATTTTATAAGATATGTTTGAATCATGACAATTCGTTTTTACATTTTCTATTACATCTATGTCCTTCAACCACGTTGATACTTTCGAGTTACGAAATTTATCAATTAATTGATTATTATGTTCGTCAGTTTTATTCAGCACTGTTTGAATTAAAACATTTTTTCTTAAAGTCTCACTTATTGGTTCTGCTTCAGGTACAATGTATTGTTCAAAGGTTTGCGAATTTCTTAAGTTTTTGAATAGCTTACTATCTTCAATGACGCCAAACAAGTCTTCACTAGCTTTGTTGGCTTGCAGTGCACTTGTGTTTTTGTGCAAGGAATTTGAAATCTTCAGATAGGGGATATTTCCTTTCAAATTACTTATCTCAATAACTACGTTAGGGTCCAACAACTGTGTCTCATCTAAAGGACCAAATGGCACCTTAATTCTTTCAGAAGAAACTTCACATTTCTGTTCCACAGATTCAATTTTGATCTGAGCTACAGATGGCGACATATTTTTTAGAGGGGAATCAACTGATGGAACGTCTTCTTGTCCTGTACTTCTTGATATATTCTTTTTATTTAATGAAATCGACTTTTTGGACAAGTTAAGGCCGCTACTCTCAATATTAATTGTACTGAGCTCATACACTGAATCATGAGGCACTGCGGCGGCGTCAGTCCATTCAGCTGATTTAACACCCATTTCTTTCTGTAATATTAACAAATATGTACAATTGGTATATTAAACAAAATGAATTTATCATAGATCACTTCAACACTTCAGTAGATTGACTGAATGTAACTTGTAACTAAGGAGTAAAACAAACTCTTTCTTAATAAACATTAGAAAATAATGTCTTGCTTATCAGGGCGTCCATGCTAAATCAACACTTTTTTTTTTTAATTGCACCCAATACTTCTGGGCAGTAGAATAATTCGTCCCAGTTGTGAAAAAATTAATGAACAATAGAGAAATTTTTGAGCCTCAAATTAAAAAAACTGGTCCTTTATATCGATATATATGAACACATCTATTATTTATTTATTTTACATTTACTTCTGTTATGTTCTAATTTATGAGGGCGCCGGTAGCTCGGTGGTATGCGTGCTTGCTAACTGAGCTCAAGATCGCGGGTTTGAAACCGGGCCGAAACCCTTAAGTTTTTTTTATGCGAGAGGTGAACAAATCTTGAGCACGCCATCCTTTGGATGAGATGTTAAGCAACGATCCCAAGCCTTACGATGTCAGAAACCCGTTAAAGACACCTACACTAGGTAAATAAACCTAGGAAGGCAAAATTTAGGGACTCCCATAGTAGAGTCGGGCTTACGAAAGAGCGCTCTGGTAGTAGGGATAGGACCTCGAAGTTATTGCTCGAGCATGAATCACAATAACTGTTCTAATTTATTGATAACAATTACGTTAATATAATATTAAATAAGGTGAGATGAGTCAAAATAGTGATATACGGTTTTACGTTATGAATTGGTTTGTATAGTTTTCAAAAATATGTACCCGATGGTGATTGTATACGCATTCATTTCTTAGAATACGGGTTACGCTACACCTCCCTATCAAAGGAACTTTTTTTTTTTTTTAGAATGCGAATTACCTAAAATTAAAATTTCATACTCCAAGTTTATTTTGCACATAGCAAAAGAATAACCCGAGGAGGAGGGCGCTATCAAATATCTTCGAATATTCTCTAACTGTACAACGTAGAATTAAAAATAAAATTTACTTAATAATTTGCTGCCTATCATATGTGAATAAAGAGGTGTTGGCTCACATTTGCACATCTCAAATATCACGAGTTATACATACCCATAAAAAATAAAAAAAATAAATAAATAAAAAATTACTACCAAAAGAAAACTTCTAGCTTCATGAATGAATATATCGGCCACTTCGATGGCAGACAGGCCTGGTCTTCCAGGGAGGTAGACCGTCTTTTTATCCTTTGATTCTTCAATAATGTCGCTAATAACAAATATCAAAATATTTGATAATTATAGGTACATTATTGTGCGAAATTATCTTCACATGAACCTATTTAGAATACATCTCATGAATCTGAGCCGGACTAAAAGTTAAAGGGTTTGACTCTCCTAATCTCTGTATATACGCTGTAGCACTGTCCGTGCGCAAGTGGTTGAAAGCAATTCTAAATGGTTCCCTAATTCAAGAAGATATAAATATTAAACTTTAAGATCATGGGCGTCATATTCCGTAAGCTGCTGTGCAAAAATAATGCGCCTCCCCCACAGAAAAGTCGTTGAACAATCTCTTTCCTCTGTTTACCCATTTTAGAGTGTCTCCTCAGTATTGTTCTAAGGCATGAAGTTTGACATTCTGCCTTCAATACACTTAGGTTACATTTCTTCTGAAAAAAGAACGTTGAGGCCGCCTGACCATGTAAGTACTTCAATATATCTAAATTGTCCTTCCAAAAGGTGATACGAATTCTTAAAATAAAATAATTAGCAAGAAAATAAAATATTACAGTCATATGTGCTCAATGCCCGCGCGCTAAAGGGTTTTGTAGGCTAATTTCGGATTTATCTAATTTTATTTTCATCTTTGTCGCTTCAATTGCTTTAGTTATATAGCGACGGGATATCTGCAGGTTGACATTTTGTTCCGAACAACCATCAGTAATCAGAATAAATTTAAATATAATGATGCCGATGGGTCTCCGACACTCGAATCCTCGGTTGGTAGGCATAAGCGCTATCCACTCCACCACCGAGATCCAAACATCAGGTATGTTGTCTATATGATGCTAAACCCCTTGTAATGACTCCAAAATTATGAAAAAAATATTTTTGTAACCTAAAGTATTTACCATGTAATCCTCTTTCATAAAATTCGCTACATAAAACGTATTCTCCGATACATCAAAAAAGATCGCCTGCCCTCCTCACGGACCCGATTACTCCGAAATTTTCCAGAACAAATTTCGAATCTTATCTTCATGAGATAAGGCTCCAGTATATTTTCAGATTTTTAGCATCAAGCAAAGATAATAGAGAGGAAAGGACACATTTGGTTGTTATGCTTGACGTGAGCTCTGTTCATTTTAAAATCTTTAAAAAAATGTACTGGTCAAGCAATTTCAGGACCCTTCTATTTTCCATTTCTACTTGACGATGTACGAAAATATTTGGCGTTTCAAGAATGCACTTCCTTTGATGCCTTGCGGCGCGAAAGGAAATTTTAAAACTGCTATGTTTATAATGGCCACTGGGACACAAATACATTCCTAGTTTCATGTTGCTCCAATAGTTCATGTGGGAGCTAAAGGTTGCCGAGAGACACATGACCGAAACCGTAAATGTTTTTTTTGTTGTCATACCTTTCGGTGGAAACCATCGTCACTGGCTGCTGGTCGAGTACTGTGGGCGAGCGTTTTCGATGTGAAGACACCATCTTCAAGTCACTGTTAGTTAATGTTGTACTCGTCCAGCAGCCGGTGACGACGGTTTCCACCAAAAGGTATAACAGTAATATATTTACTGGCGGAACTAAACCCTTTTTTTTGTCTTTGGCTTACAAAACCGTTAAAAGTAAAGGAAATGAGAAAAACTCATACTTTTAGAATATTCAGCAACGAAACTTTTCTTTTGTTATTTCAACGCTTTTTATAGATCTCTCATCTTATTACATGATTCATTTCAAATTCAAAGAGAAAGATCATGTAAAATTACCTTGATACCTGGTGGAAAATACGATGCGTACGTAGAGAACGCGATCCACGTCTTTATGTAACTCGACATGCCCATGTACTCAAAGCTTAAATAGACTAACAATAGTTTACATAAAATACCTTTGAAATGGTGTTGCTTTTGTAATAGCATTTTGAAGAATGGTGAAATTAGCTGAAGCCAATTCAGAGAGAGTAGTAATTCCGGCGTTGTGAAGAGCCCTGGCCAGCTGAGCAGACATGCAGTCAAGTCGGAGCAGGTCAAGCAAGTCCTTCTGGACCCCAAACTGGATTCTACGGGCCAACTGAGCAAGGATTACTTCCAGACCATTCCAACCCAACTTTCGACAGAAGTTCGTCACCATAGCTGAGAAGACGAAAATTATATTGTAAACAATTTCTCCTTTGATTATAGCCACGATCTGACCAAAGAATGGCTAGACAGAAAAATTAGCTAGATAGCTGTTTCACAGAAATAAAAAGGTTCACTGAAATCCAAACTGAGGCTTTTTAGTGTATCCAGCTTCAACTATCTCTCGCGTTCTTAAAAACTGAATGTGTTAATAACACATTTTAATAAAATATACACAATACTTTTTGTTTTCAAATAAAAATATAATGCGAAAGTGCGTAAAATCGCTGACATGCGTGAGCATTGAGGCATGAGCGGTGAAAACCTTTCTTATGTTTAACTATATGTTATAAAATCTCTCTCTCTCTCTCTCTCTCTCTCTCTCTCTCTCTCTCTCTCTCTAGTTAACAATGAAGCAGTCAGATATTTGATATGACAAAAAGTAAACATAACGTGATCATACAAAGAATAAAACAATTATTTTTATTTATACTGAAATAAGATATTGAAGCCAAAACAAAAAGTTGTTATATAATAATTGATTTTTCCTTACGTATATACTCTCAGCGGCTCCAATGGCCGATCACATTATGCATGTACTTTTAACCACAATATTTCCGAAAAGACAAGTTTTTTCATGAATGAAAATAAACCATTCCATATAAAAAAAAAAGAGTTCATTTACTGCCCCTCCAGGATTCGAATACCCTTTTTGCATGGGTAACATTGATATAATAAAAATTATCTACGTTTTTAAAATATATATATACAATGAGAAAAAAGCTCGGAAAAAAATACAAAATATGGGAAAAATAATTATCAATCAATTCCGTTTACGAAACAAAGTCGAAGGGAAAAAATTAGTCAACAAGTAATTAACTGAAACTATGGTCATAATCATAAAAACATTTCAAATTTAAATAACATATTTTTCAAACAACCATTTGAAATTTGATTATTAGTTGTACAGATTAGTTACACAATTGAGATGTGTATACTTTCCTCCTACAAATGAATGATCTTACTTGAATTATTGAAAAACAAATTTAGGAACTTAAAATAAATAAAGAAGTAAAACAAACCTGCAAAAGTTGAAGCAGATTGTTGCAGAGACTGGAGCATTCCCTTATTGCACCCGAATTTCTTGGCTACTTCATTTAAAGGGCATTCGTTAATTAAATCTTGCAAAGCCAGAGCAGTGTAGAACCTTTTATGGATGGACAATTTGTACACCTTAAATCATCAATTCAAAGCAAAAGTTAACTATTATTTTTAAAAGCATAAAAACAGAAAAATAACATTGAAAAGCTTACGTTTTCAGGGATATTCAAGTTAAGGGCAGACCTCATAGCTCGTATTAAGAACCTATCTTCGACTCCAACCAGCTCGCCAATTTTCTGAAGATGACTAGGGAGACTGTCCCAAATAGAGAAGACTCGCATCCACTCCACAGACCAGTAGTCGCATATCGAGTACGGGGTCACCTGGAATATTAGCCATAATAAGTCAAAATCTAAAAATTCAAATCTGAAAAGTGAAAAAAAAAAAAAGAGGCGGTGAGCCACCGGCAATGTACTTCCCCAGTTCGAATTATTTGTTATGAACTGAGTTTTTGCTCTCTCTGTAAGCCACCTTTATCCTTTGTAAACATTCAATAGGTGTACTCAGAGGCCTCAGAATGCACACGTAAAGTGTTGTGTCTATTTATTCTTCCTGTCGGAATTTATTAAAGTTTTGGAGTTAAGCCTCCCCTCTAATCTATCACTTCACTTAGACCGATCTGGCAGAAAATTAATAAATGTCTTCCTTATGGGATTTTGGGTCCACAAAATTTTGTGCTCAAATATTCATTCAGTTGGGAGTGTTGGAATCCAGTTGTACAATCAAGTTGTGTCAAAAGACATAAACAGAGATTTTTATTCTACTATAGAGAAAGTTAAATAATCACGACAAAAATTTGAAAATGGATTTTTGCTTTTTCGTTTTAGGACTTTAGGAATAAGATGAGGCCATTTCTAGAAAATGTGTGCATGTGTGTTTGTATGTAAGCGCGCACATGAGTATGATCGTTGCTCCTCATATCCTTGATATACTATGCTATGGTGTGAACCTCTATTGAGCCACCAATTTTCAAGCAAAACGCTCAACCAGTTTGGAACTGAAAACACACAAGGTTTTCTTCTGTAATAATTTCAGTTTTAAAGCTACAGTAGTTACTTAGTTATTGTGACTTAGTTACTTAGTTATTGTGACTTAGCTACGAGGTTATATCGCCTACTACTAGAGATCACTTTCGTTGCTTTGGTGGACATGAGCCCGACTACTGTAGAAGTCCTAAATGTTGTCCCTAGTTACCTAGGGTAACGGGTCTTTAACGACTATTTGACATCGCACAGGCACGGGATCATAGCTTAACGCCTCATTCGAAGGACAGCATGCTCAAGGTTTTTACCCTCCCAGATAAATAACGTAAAGGCCTCGGCCGGGTTTCAAACCCATGATCTCGAGATCAGCAGACAAGCAAGCTACCTCCGAGCTACCGATGCTCTCATTTAAACAGTGATGGAATTTTGCCCTACTTTAAATGACAAGTATTTTGAAAAATAAACATTTTCAGTTTTTAAGATCACTTATTTCAGATGATTTTGCACCTATGAAATGTTGGTTTGTTGCAATAAGCTGGCCCTGATGAAGTTGAGACAAAAAAAGTGGAGGATATTTTAGTAGATTTACTCATGGTGAATCACGATTCGGTATTTACACTTTGTACAAGATTTTTTTTTTACCTCATAAATAGAATGAAGATCCGAGTCCAGAACAAAGCATTGCCTGGCCTTGTGTAGCTCCTTGAGAAGATGGAGTGCCTGGTCCGGAGGAAAGGAGGCACTGAGGCATGCCTCGGCCAGGGGGGATGGGGCCACCCCGCCCCCAGAGCTCACCTTGATGAACTCATTCCTCTCCAGGTAGTCTCTACAGGAGGCAATGGCCTTGGTGAGTGTGGCGTCGGTACTGCTGGCTGCCAGCAGAGTGCACCTCGTGTACTGCTCCAGCTCCTCTGTCGTCTCCACAATCCCACTCGCGGTAACCTAGTAGAGTACAGTGATAGCAAGGATTGTATATGTAGAATATTCGGTATAGTTTATGTTTGTATATCTAATGCTACAATAATCTCTTACTAATTAAACTAATCACCTCTAGTAAAGCTCTTTTAAGACTCTTCGACAGATCGCCATGTCCTAAACAACTTTCAACTGCTGGAAGTTCTGATGTTACAAGTTGTCGACCAAAATTTTTATCCTCTTCAGTGCAAATCAGATAGCTCTCTCCTAAAAAAAATTTAATAAATGGTAAGTAAATAGAAAAGATGGAGGCCAAATTTATCCAAATCGTCAAAAAAGTAAATTTTTGATATTTTGAGTAAAATTGGAGACTCGGCCCCTCCCGAAAATGGGATTAATCATGTGAGGTTATCTCATGTGATGTAGCAATTAGGTCGAATAGTACACCATTCTGAACAGTTTCTTAAGCAAATACTTCACAAGTTAGTTGGGTTGAACGAGTAATCGATAAAAATCAGTTAGATAAGATCTTCAAAATGAGATACTTTTCTACCCTGATTACTACTTGACATTATCCCCGGATAGATGGGGATGCATAGCTTGTTTTTCGGAAAGCCGAATCTCCAAATTTTCTGAAAGTGTTTTTATTTGAAAGTATATTTTAAGGACTTTTAGAAACACTAATAGTTTAATTGTAGGAATATTGAGGGTCAGTCAGTGATAATTATGTTCTCTATGGAGTATTTTAGTGTTTATGTAGTCAAAATTATGTTTGTTCTGGCTATGGTGTCGGGCTAGAGCGCTGCAGTTATCAGCATCAGTTTTAGTTTTGCAATCATACTCGTGTTGGTACATACTCTTTTTTAAATATTGGGATGTCATACCTATATAAGATGCTGGACAGTCTGAGCATGGAATCTGATAGATAAGATCTGATTGGTCACTCTTAGGGGTAGAATCTTTAATTTGGGAGAATAGGGATTTAACGGTTTTATAGTTTCTTGGTGAAATTATAAGGTTTTCAGGTTTTAGTATTTTTGTTAACCGTTGCTTGACTGACCCTCAATATTCCTACAATTAGAATCTACAGTCGCTAATCAACATCTACTAATAGTTTACTTTACTCATCAGTTAAGCTTAAATGCATTTTCCTTGTAACTGCAAGTATGCTGCTTTTTAGAGTGTTATCCCCCAATTTTACTTGAAACAGCCAAACTTCAATGCTATAGTCAACTTTTTCTGTTATCCAATCGGGCTGATTTCGTTAATTGGCTATAGGTAAAAACTCCAGAGGTGACAAAAACTTTTCAACAGGTAAAATTGGACCAACCTAATAATATTATACTTATTAGAGACTTTTCAAAAAATTGTCAAGTTTATTATTATTAGCTAAATTAGTAGTCATACCCGAACACATGTCCTACACATATTACAAAACAAAACAAATAGTTGGTTACCAGCTGTATCTTTGCCCATTCTTCCTGCCCTGCCTATCATCTGTTTATAGGTGAGAATGTCCATACAGCGGCCCTGGAAGGAGGGAGATCGGATGATGACACGCCGTGCCGGGAGATTCACCCCAGACGACAAGGTGGATGTGGCAACCAGCACTCTGAGGGTGCTCTGTCGGAATCCTCCTTCAACTATATCTCTTTCGTCTAGAGTTAGACCTGTTGGAAATATAATATTTAAAATTATTAGCAAAAGTGTGTAGATTGTCAGCTGTTGGCACTCTTCTACCAGGCGGCTGACTGTGAGAGGGTCTCCACATAAGATACACCCAGACTGTGATCCACCGATCAGCAGGTATCCATGTGTGACCCTGTGTTCGTGTTGCTGCACTAAAACGTTTTGTACTTCAGGTATTAGTTTTACTTTGGCGATTAGTTCTCTGTTAAATAATTTTGTTGGTAAACGTTTGCACTTTTTGCGCAACACTTTGTACACATTACGCTTCAAAGTAAGAAGTTAATTCGAAGAGAACAAATGTCAAAGCAAAAATAAACAAATCCATTTTCAAATAACAACAAAATATGTATTTGCTTTGCTATCTCCCTTAGTGTACAATTCTTCTTTCCTCAATTTAGGAAATTTTTGATAAGTTAATAATTAATAAATAAAAAAAATACAATTCGCTCAGTACCTATTAAGCGGTAGACTTAAAATGCATCTGAACTGTGATCAGAGTATAAAAAATAGAAAAATAATAAAAATATATAACTTAGATTCGTAGCAAAAATAGGACAAACCTGCATGGTGGTAGCCAACTCCGAAGGAAACACTTTTACCTAACTCTTTTTCTAGACCCACCGGGCACTTCTTCAGGAGCTCTAGAATGTTGGAGATGCCTTCAGAATTCAACTGACTTCTAAGGGACTGTCCTGTGTCATCACTACTACAACCTTAAAGTAAATATTAACAAAGGAAAATGAAAAAATATATACTATTATAAAACGCATTACACATTATTATTTTTTTGTAAATACCTATCCTTTTTATTTCAGAAGCTATTTGGACCGCCAAACTTTCACACCAATTTTTCGCTGGGCAAAATACAAGTACTGAGTAACCTTTGAGAATTGTATCCAAACAGAGGAAGATCACATCGTCGGGATCATTCTGTAAAAGAGGCCAGACAGATGCATAATTGAATGGACGTAAGAAATATAAGACCAAAGACTCTCGGACAAAACTACACTGGGACGTTTATTTCTTCTTCCTCACATCAGGTCCTGGAGCCTCCAGATTAAACTTGGATTCATTCCGACAATCAATCTGACTGGAGGCTCCACGACCTGATGTAATAAACTTGGGCCGTCCTCTCGGTCCTCTTCCCTGGAGCCTTGCCTCCATTACCCGTGGGCAAGCGTTCTACAGGCATGGGTTTAACAAACCCATACCACTAGAACTGTCTCTGCTCCAGCCTGCTTAGGAGAGAGCTCTGACCGGTAAACTCTCGTATCTTGGTTTGTCTCATCCGGTTGTCCCATCTTGTATTTTCGGCTGCTCTCCTGTGAAAACCCTTTTCAGCGCTTGCAGGCGGGACTTGGCCTTCTCTCCTAGGGCTCAACTGTACAATAGGTAAATAACTTGAAGTTCCATGAGCTTCATTCCTTTGCCTTAAAAAATCTTAGTATAGGATTGTCCGAGTTTTACCTTGAGCCACTGTAATTGTCAATAAGTAATACCAAGAAACTTACAAAAAAAGGAACTAAGAAAGAATGTACCATAAATCAAATAATCTTGAAGAGTACTAGTGTCAGTCAAATGACTGAAGAATTGTTTCACCAGCTTACCTTGATATCAAAATATGGTTTCAACTCGTGGCTTTCCGTGAGATGAGGAGTTTTGTAGACGCTATGGCCAATTTTGAGATACTCAATCAGGGGTATAGGCCGAAACTCCGTGTGGTAGAGTGTGGCATCCAGCCAATTTGCTAGTATATCAAGGTTGGGAAGAGTGGCAGACATTCCCACTATTTGGATATTGCAAGAGAGGCCTCTAAAAGCAAAAATAACAGGTAATAATGAGGAGAACAATTAGAATTAATGACAGAAAATGGTATGTATCCATTATGAAGAAGAATCAGCACTCCAAGTATATAGAATGTCCAAATAGAACTCTCGCAAACTATACTACTAGAAGTGTAATTACTTGCAACGAATATATTTCAGTTTGGTGAGGAGAAGCTCCAGAAGATAGCCTCTCTGCGGGTCACCTAGCAGATGAAGTTCATCCACTATGACACAGCCAATTTCTGCAAAGTTTCGTTCTTCCAGTAGTCTGTAAATATCAGAACATTAGATGTGAAGAAAGTTAAACGATACTGCCTCGTTACTTTTACAAACACTTCCAGATCTCACCTGTTAATAAGATTATTTGCTTTTTCAATGGTACAGATGGCGACATGAACAGCTCGGAACCCACCGGGTGGATTGTACGAACCCATGAAGCCTTCCACTCGGATCCCACTCCCACTAAGTATATCCTTAAACAACAAACATAATACAGTATAATAAAAAGTTTATCAAAATGCTTCCGCCATTTTTTTCGCAAATAGCGTTTGTATAAAACTCTACAATACATATTATTATATATTATACATAAGTACCTGAAAATAAAAAACTTTTTCTCTAACAACTGAGACGAAAGGCAGAATAATAATAACTTTTTTCTTCCTTTCCAGTACTGTTTGAAGTGCCAGGATTTCAGCCACTAATGTCTTACCTAAAACATTCCAGGATTACAAAACGGTTAATAAAATTTGAGTTATTTTTTCTTATACAACTTAATCTGCCCCTGTGCCAACCAGTTCGATCACCTACCAGACGAATGTATTAGATTCATGACAAACGTCACCGCATACTGCGATAGGAATGTGGGCTCAGACCATTTGAATATACAAAGGAATCAGGTTACTCCACTGGATTTTGAGCATCCATCAGCTGTAGCTTCGAGTCTTCTAACGTTTAACCAAAAAATAGGTTAATGACTGGTGTGTATTGCAAGCATATGGTTCCTTGAAGCGGCCAGGTCGCACAGTGAACATTACCGCTGACTTACACGACTACTAACCTCATGGTATTTCATCAATTACTAAATACATGATTTCAGATATATAAATAGTATTAAGAAACTACATACCAGCAGACGTAGGAGCAGAATAAACCAAATTTCCGCCATTTAAGACATTATTTGATGTCAAACATTCAACTTGCCATGGAAACATTTTTCTGACTCCTCGACTAATATATTTCTAGAAAAAAATAAGACATAAGATAGCATAGATGAAAAAGTACAATTTCTTAGCGCAAAACACAAATAAATGACAGGCCACATGCAATGTTATCACCTGCAATATATAATCTGGAAGTCCCCAGGAGCTGAGATCTAATTTGTCTTCTAAGCAAAGTGAGTTTTCTGACTGCATCATACTTAAATCACATTGGCAAAATTGATAAAATTATTATTATCATCTACTTTCTATGAATGACATTTAAAATGGCGTTCACAAATCATAAAACGACATAAACCGATATTATTAGCTAAAATTGAAATAGATACATTCCATTTTTCTTTTATTTTTTAAACTAAATCATTCAATGATATCATTATCACAAATTCACATTCATAACCTTCTCTCAGTTCGTGAGCCATTTTAGTGACACACACGTTAGGTAGCCCATTCTATACATTTTAAAATAATTAAATATCAAACTTTATGTAATTTAAATGACAATATTTATTCATAATATTATGAGGCAATTATTATTTTTTTTTATTTGAAGAGGTTTTCAAATATATTTTGAATTTTATTTCTGAAATTTGTCATAATAGTTGAGAAATCATCTTTTGGAACTGAAACATAAAATTGTAAAACATATTGTTAAATTCATTTTTCTAGATAATATACTGGAAAGAAAGGTCAGGGAAAGTGAGTCGGGAGGGGGGATGCTTCAAACTAAATTTATTTTATCTATTTCTGTATTCTTCGCTTACGTAATATAAAGTTTTCAAACAATAGAATGCATTTTAAAAGTAAACAACCATATTTTAATAACGTGCTTGCGTATTACTCAAATTCACTGAATCAAAATTTCGCCGAGGGACTTGTTTTTTATCTGGCCGGTAAAAAAAAAACCTGAGCATGCCGTCCTTCTGATGGGAAGTTAAGCGATGTTATCCAGCCTTTGCGATGTCAGGTACCCGCAATCTAGGCGAGCAAAACTGAATAGGCAAAATTTATGACTCTCAAAGTAGAGTCGAGCTCAGAGTGGAGCGATCGCGCTCTGGTAAGTAGGCCATATCTCGTAGTTAAGGCCCGGCTCTGAGTCACAAAAACAAACAAAACAAAAACTGAATTATTCAAATATCAAAAAGCCGATTTTATACTTGAACCTCGAACATGTATCACAAAAATGTTGATTAGCGACTGTAGATTCTAATTGTAGGAATATTCAGGGTCAGTCAAAGATGGAAGAAAACACTAATCAAATGCCAACATTTCGATATATTTTATATCATCATCAGGGCCTACAAACATGGGTGGGATATCAAGATTAGAATCAAAAATAAACAAAAATTTTTTGATGAAAAACATTACTGAACGTTAAAAATACATTATAACAAGTTAAAAATTGAAACTGACTTACTATGAATACATTACTAAACATTAAAATTAAATATGAATACATTACTAAACATATACATTACAGCCTATTTCCATTATTAATGTTTATATTTAGTAATGTATTCATATTTAATTTTAATGTTTAATAATGTATTCATAGTAAGTCAGTTTCAATTTTTAACTTGTTATAATGTATTTTTAACGTTCAGTAATGTTTATCAACAAAAAATCCCCCCCCCCCCCCCCCCCCCCATGATTGTAGGCCCTGATGATGATATAAAATATATCGAAACGTTGGCATTTGAATACCTAGTGTTTTCTTCCATCTTTGACTGACCCTCAATATTCCTACAAAAAGAAAATAATATCATGCACATTTCAAACAAAACACAATTCCAATAAAATTTTTATTTACTATTTCATAATCCACTATACTCTTATTGAGCTCAAGATAGCGGGTTCGAAACACGACCGAGGCCCTTAAGTTTTTTATCTGGGAGATGGAAAAACATTGAGCACGCCATCCTTCGCATGGGACGTTAAGCTATGGTCCCGAACATGTACGATGTCAGGTACTCCCCTAGGTAAATACAAATTTAGGGTTGGCAAAATTTAGGACTCCATAGTAGAGTCGGGCTCATGTCCACCAGAGTGACGAAAGAGCGTAGTAGGCGATATGAACTCGATGTTGAAGCCTGGGCATGAGTCACAATAACGAACTTAATATTTAAAAATTACACTTCTTGTGTTTCTTTCTTCGTGGGTTAACGTATAACAGTTTCATCCATACCTAAAATATTTGAGCTGATTTAGAATTCTGAAAATGTCTACACTGGATAAGATATCCACGAATTAGTGACAGGTCACAGATGATACCCCCTCCAAAACCCAAATTGAAGAAAAAAACTACTCTGTCCTCCTTTTTCCTTTATATATTTTTAAGTAAATACTTTTTATTGGCCTCTTTGCGTAAAGCAATAAATGAGGAACCTTAGGGTCTAAAATGGTCTAATGAGAAATATTAACATTTTTAGCTCATGTTCATCAGAGGGAAAAAGCAATCTCGTTACAGGTAATATGACGTCTTTCAGTTAAAAGCCCAAGCATGAATCACAAAAACAATTTTCTGACAAAACAGTTTTTCTATCGGCAGCACGGAGTTTATACGTAGTCTAATCGTTGGGCTGTTTTGTCCCAACTAGTTAAGTTCCAGAAACGATACGCGCTAAGGATCAGCTCCTCTCTTGTCAGGTCGTACCGCGATCATTCGACTATTTCGTTTTCTGCATATCCGTTGACATTCATCGAACCGAGAGCACATATCCAAAAAAATGGTTAGACCATCGGTAACTTCTGTGAAGTAGTCACTTCATCACTCAGTAACATTTCGTTGTTCCTCGGCGCAATCAATCCTAGCCTATTGTCATACTACCACCAGTAGCTATGAGTAAATCATGAAGTTGAGGAATATTTCGGCCCATTAGGCAGTATGTAACTTTTTTTTTTAGATCATAATGATTATATTTTTTTGACCTTAAAAATATTACATTACGAAATATTTTAACAATAGAACAATTTTTCAGGAGGTATTTTTTGCTAATAAAACGAACAGGCTAAAAATCAACTGCAGGATATATTAATCGATAAATGGTTTCCAAACTTTAATTTCTCACCTCAAAAAACCCTCATATTGTATCGAGTATTTCAGATTTCAATAAATTTTCTTAAACGTGATTTTCGAGCGGTAACGCAGAACGATTTTTGACCTCTAACAATAAGACTCCTCAAACATAAAAATTAGGGTATTTTTCAGTAGTTTTGAAATATTATGGAATTGTCTAGCAATAAATAAATGAATTTCATAATGCACTGTACAGAATATTGAATTTTTGTCCATTTTCGCGCCTACATTTATTTTTTCTTTGTTCAGAAGGCCCATTGGCACGAACGCTCGGACACATAACTACTATTTTTCGATGTAGAAACTCGAGAAAATGTTTCATTGAAATCGGCGATCCACAAACTGTAAGGTTCCTTTATTAGATTAGGTTCACACTATAACAGAACTAATCGCGAATATTATGGACTGTTTTCTGAACATTTCTCTGTAACAAAATTTGTTTGTTGTTCTGTTCAGGCCCGATCCACCAGAATAAAGTACAACTGAACTAGGTGAAAACAATCATGAGGATACAAGCTGCGGGAACACGTTGCGAACAGGTTCTGTTTAGGTGTGGACACCTCAGCGAACAGAAAACACCAATATGTTCTTTGCAAATGTTCAGTTCAAGTGTGGAGATCCAGCCATATGGGTCTTTGCTAAGGCCACTTAAACCCATAACTTCACCTCAGACTATCGTTTATTATAATATTTCATTTTAATGTAATTTTCAGATATCACTTAATAATAAATACAATTATCTTGTATTTTACATATTAATCAGACACAATTTTTTTTATAACTTTAGGTTTTCTTTGATATTATATATGCTGATGGGAAATTCAGTGTATAATTTCTGTTAACATATTACTATTTAAACTTACTGTTCTGATCTTTAAAGATTTTCTCTTTACTTATTCTAACAATTCATATATCATGCATTTTGGCGCCTTTAATATCAAACCATTTTTATTTTTTTTAACCTGATTGTTATTTTTTGAGAAATTTAATTTATTAGAATATATTTTCTCCATCAACCAATTTAATTGTTTGTGTGTCATATAAATAGGAAGCACTGAAGAATTACTTTTACATTTTTATTTAGCAGGTTATTTAAGAAGTTTTGCTCATCAAGGCAGTGTTGATAAGTCATTCCGATGCGAAGGAGTTAAAAACATCGGGTTTAGTTACAATTATTTGTTAATTAACATTAATATCCTTTCTGACTGCCTCTATGACCGTGTTATAATATTTTTTTGAATTTTATTTGTGAGTGAAGTTGATTTGAAGAATGTTCTTAAGAGGTAAATGTAAACTTGCCCTTTACAGTTTTCGTGCTTTGATCTTAACCACAAGGAAGATAAACCTATGGAATAACATTTTGGAATTGCAGCTATTTGTTAATTGTTAAAATAGTTTTTTTTAATATGCATCAATGATTGTGTATGATTTAGGCAGTTCAATTGATGGTTTATTTACGTTATAAAATAAACATTTATGTAGGCGATTATTTTCGGTGTGTTTACATTTTTTTATTTTTATGGTGTTTACAAGTTTAGAAATAAATAAAAGAAGATATTCTTACGACATAATCAATGTGATTTTAAAATAATGTTGGAAAATCTTTCCTATTTTACGAAAAACATTCTTCCTTTGACAAGACTGTACACATGTGAGTAAATTATTTCTTTATGCTAGAACTATCATTTTTAACGCATTTGATTTGAGGTTTTATTCACTGGTATGATCATGATTCTACGAGAAGCAACCTCTAAAATGTTTTATCGTAATAATATTTGTTGTGCTGTTATAAGTTATTTATTAATTGACGTGAATATTTTTTTGAAATAACTAAATAAGTGTGAGCACGATGGAGCCTGACAATACCAGGTATATTGTTCAAGTGTTTGTTGGTGCATTATCACTACATTATGAAGCCCTGTCTGTTGAAGCTAGTAAACAAACAACTTCTGAAGAAATAGTTAGTTGTATCGTTGAGCGACTTTCACTACCTGCTTCTGGCAATTTTGAGTTGGCTGAAGTTGTTGGAGATACACTCGGCCGTGAATGTAAAGAACGTCGACTTGGTTCTGCCGAATGCCCTGTTGCTCTCATGTTACTCTGGCCACGAACCAATCAAGAAGAATATTACAGGTAACTCCACTTCTCAATATTAGACAATTTAGTTTCGTTTCTTCGTGTTATATTGTCTTTGGATTGTTCTATATATTCTAATCTGTTATTCTTTGAAATTTAGACCTTGATTGCACAGATTGAGGCTTAATCTGTTCCTTTGGTAACATATTGTCATATATTTATTTATACACCTAAATCTTCTTCTTTCTATTTTATGAGGAAGAAGTAATTAAATAAATAGAAGTAATTTGTATTCCAATAAATCAAATAATCATTTTTGTATACAATGGTTAAGTAAAATTCTAAAGATGACTTACATTGTGGCTTCTGAATCCTCATTAAATTTTGTGTGGATATATTCATTACATCGTCAGTTATTAGGGTATTTGAGTCGAGTCCCCCTTCCCTTCGTCTATTTCGCGGAAAATTAATAGTTGCCATCCTATATTTTTGGGGTTTTAAGTGGAATTATAGAATTACATGTCGATTCATTGATTACATCTGCAGTTATTGGGATTTTATTGTTGAGCCCTTCAACTCTCCTCCCCTTTTTCTGATTCTGCTGAAAATTTATAGGCGTCGAGCCCTTAAAAAAAAAAATTATTACTTTCTTTCTGTTGTGATTACATTTTTAAGTATTACCAATTTGATAAAAGAGATCGAGGATTTAGATTTGGTTTGAAAACATATTTATGGGATTTCTAACTCTTGTGATTTTTTAAAAATAAATTTTCAAATTTTCTCATCTCCATATTCAGCGCAACCCTTAACGATCGATGAAAAAGAACCTAAGTTGTAGATAGCAAAATTTTCCAAGGAATTCATGTTGGAGTTTGAGTAGGTGATGTTTCAGACAAGAGCGGCGAACGGGAGTCTTCTTTTTCACAGAAGGTTTGGTTTTTTTGAAGTTATAAAACATTAAATTTCGGTGAAAACTCAACATCAAATTTTGGACCGATTGTTTAACTTCTAATATGATTGGTTAAGTTAAATTCAGTTGAAGTTTTAAGTTGTCATAACCTGAAACATTCGGATAGTTGAAAACCCCTTCGATATTTTTGAATACTTTTATCATTAGTACTCAAAATCAAGTTTAATTAAAATCAAATGTTCAACGCTAAATAAGTAAGAGGTCGTTTTAATGTGAAATGAACCCTTAATTATGGTAATGACCCAATTATACCCCCATCAATATATTAACAATTTCAGGTACTGCATTAACAAGATGCCTCTAAACCTACAAATGTTTTTTCTTTCAAATAGCATCTTCAAAATGGAGTACTAATTGATGTCCCCAAAAGGATTAGATGTGGGGAGCTGACTAATAATAATAATAAACTGTCTTTATTTCTTTAAATAAAAATACAAATGGTACATACCATCGGGGGAACTTCAAAGGTTATAATTTATGGTATATAATCTAAGGGGTTAGTTCCACCAGTAAATATATTACTGTTGTCATACCTTTCGGTGGAAACCGTCGTCACTGGCTGCTGGTCGAGTACTGTGGGCGAGCCCTTTCGATGTGAAGACATCAGCCAGTGACGACGGGTTCCACCGAAAGTTATGACAAGAGTTATAATTTATATTATAGGTTAGTTTTTATGACTCATGCCCGGGCTTTAACTACGAGGTCATATCGCCTACTACCAGAGCGCACTGTCTTCATTCTGGTGGACATGAGCCCGACTCTACTGTGGGAGTCCTAAATGTTGCCTACACTAAATTTTTATTCACCTAGGGTAGGGGTCTTTAACGAGTACCTGACATCGTACAGGCTTGGGACCATCGCTTAACGTCCCATCCGAAGGATGGCGTGTATAAGTTTATTTTACCTCCCAGATAAAATAGACTATCTAGTCTATATATAAACAAAATATTTAAGTAGCATAATGTATTGAAATAATCTTTATTTTTACATTTAAAAAATAAAATAATATTGGAATACTCATAACTTATAATTTAATAATTTAGATCAGTTAGTAAATTTGAGTCTAAATGACTAGTTTACACCATTCAAATACCGCAACAATTCGCGTTATGACAAATAATCATAACTAAAATATAAAGATATATATTTTAAAACTAAAATATATAATGCTATATTTCCGCAAAGCCGGACAACTGCCTGTAAAATGAAAAACCTATTCTACTTCATCTGTACTATACAATGAACATATTTGTTGAACCTCTTGTTCATTTTATAATTCAAATTTAATGGAGCTTGACCAAAAAACCCCCAATAACTGCCGACTTAATGAATGTATCGACGTGAAATTTCATATTTTGATATAAAACCTGCTTAGGACGACAGACATCTACTGATTTTTTGCCAAATTGGCCAAGGGTTCAGAGTGAGGGTGTTCTACACAAAAAATAACTAAATTTTATATTAGGAATAAGAATCCACTTAGTAAGACACATATTTTCAGAGGACTTTTTCGGTTTATAGACTTGAATTTGCTATACTTGATTATAAGGAGGGTGTTTGTAAAAGTGTATGAGAATTTTATCAACAGATGAAGAGCTGGTAGTAATGAGTAAGACACTTTTTGTGTTTTGAGGTCCTCCTCCCTTTCAAAATGTTTAGTTACCGTAAGTGTTTCTTGGTGTTCAATGTGGCGGCGATGCGACAATGTTCATGCGGCAACTCATATAGTGATGGGCCAACCTCTGCCTCTTTTACCTCCGTTGGTTAGAAAAGGAAAATGGTTTTTTAGTGCTTCCTCTCATGTCCATGTTAGGTGAAGCCTTTTCCTATTATTGTGTTCCATGTTAGGTGAAGCCTTTTCCTATTATCCTAACCGTCCTGGAACTAATTCAATCCTCATACTTGAACTTTCACAAGTCCTAGGCTCTCAGTCCCATCCTGACAATCCTCCTTGCCGTCTGAATAGGAGGTAGCCTCGAGATGTAACTACTATTTAAACATTTCACTATTTCTTAGGGTGTTTCACTAAGATACTTAAAGGACTTGAACCGCTTAGTCCACTTGGTAATTAATAGTGGCTATTACAAACATTTAAAGGTTCTTTAAGACACTTAAGTTCCTTTAGGCTACCTGATTATTACAATGTATTAAAACGGCCTTTTGAGGCACTTTGGTCTTCTTGAATTTCCTAGAACACTCTTTTTTTAAAAAAAAAAAAAAAAAATCCTAGAACACTCAGAGAATTTGCCTTTTGACGGTAACATAAATACTTGTTTTTTGTGTCTTTTTATTTAAAAAAAAAATCGAAAGAACGCGTTTGCCCTCATGATACAATTTAAAAAAACATTTGAAATAAAGAGAATAATCGGAAGGTTTTAGGAAAGTAATTTTACTAAGAAATAGTTCATTGTTTTAGTAATGATACATATGGAAAACATTGTGTGGATACGGAATCGATGAGGACCAATTGGACTTGACACACTTGATTAAAAGCACAAGTGGCCACTTATTTCCAAAAATAAGATATATAGAGAACCATTGGGAGGTTTCCCTGATAAAAGAAACAAAATTATTTTCGTTGTTCTAGCTAGCAAACGGACGGTAAAAATTATAAGGATACGAAAACCTTATCGCGCGAGGCTCAACATTGTTATATGTTATAGAAAGTGTTTTCCTGTATGATAACATATTTATTATCATACAGGAAAATTTACTAAAAGTTATATGAAAGAAAAAAAAAATTCCCGAGATTTATTTTCGTGAAAAGAGGATTATTATTGAAAATAATTGTGAGTTGAGTATTGTGAGTAGTGAGTGGAGAGGAGGTTGTTGTTGTTTGAGACAGTTTGTCGCCTCCGTTCCTAGTTGAGGAAATATCATCAGTTTATCAGTAGTCAGTCGGGCCCTCCTCCATGTTGTTTTGTTCTCTTTTATCAGGTTTTATCTTGAAGAAAAGTTGAACGAGCCAGTTCGCCCGACAATCCATAAGGAAGGAGCTCCTTTGTAGAATCCATTATTATTTATGATCTATTAATTAATGCGATATTTATTAACAATAGTTTGATCGTGTTTTTTTAAAAATTATGGTTGCTATATAAATATGGCCAATAAATATTTACAATCGGTTAAACAACAACCATTTATTTTTATTTTTATTTTTATTTAACATCCATGGAAGATAGTTTTATCTATGTAATAAATGAGTGCATCAGTAACTCAGAGGTTGCGTGCTAACCTAAGCTGAAGATCGCGAATTCGGAACCCCGAGACCCTTAAGATTTTTATCTGGGAGGTGAAAAAAGCTTGAGCACGCCGTCCTTCGGATGGGACGTTAAGCGATGGTCCCGAGCCTGTACGAAGTCAGGTACTCGTTAAAGACCCATACCCTTGGTAACTACAACACTGGACTCCCACTGAAGAGTCGGGCTTATGTCCACCAGAGCGACGAGTCAGCGCTCTATAGTAGGCAATATGACCTCGAAATTAAACTCTATGTAATAAAACTCCCGCGGGACGGGATTCCAACCTGTCCATGCAACGGAAGCTCTACGATAATGGTGAATAATAGAATAAAGTAAAATAAATGGCAAATATGCGCAAGAATAAGTAAATATAAGAAAGAAAATAATTAAATCTGAGGACGTATCGCCTACTAACAGTGCGCTCCTTCGCCGCTCTTGAGGACATGAGCCCGATTCTAATTGAGAGTCCTGAATTTAGCCTACCTAAATGTTCATTCATCTAATGGTCTTAAACGAGTACCTGACATCATATAGGCTCGGGACCATAGCTTTACATCCCAAAATGAACATCAGAAGAACGGCGTGATCAAGATTCTTTCACCTCCCAGATAAAAAACTTAAGTAAGGGCCTCAGCCTGGTTTCGAACCCGCGATCTTGAGCTCAGTAAGCAAGCACCTCTGAGCTACCGGCGCCTTTTGATTCTGTTGTTGAACTCTTTATTTATTAATTTTTGCGGTAATGATTAATGAATGAAGAATATCTTTTCTTGGTCGTTTGTGCAGGAACGGGTTTTGTACACATGTTATTCATAGCCTGAAAGCCCATATAATGGCCCCTCCGGAATTTTAAAGAACATTGCCGTAATTGGTAATAAATCCTTTTGGATGGCTATAAATCAGTGAATTAAAATAAAAAATTACCGTTGGAGTGGAATGGATTTTATAGTAGAAAACAGCAGCAATCTAAGAAGAGCTCATCCTTTCTGCCTTAATTTGGAGTACACAAGGACCCAAACATACAAAGAAATCTAATACTAATCCTCATATATTCATTCTATTTTATATCTTCACATTTTTTCCCATACTGTGTATTACTGCTAAAACAATTAAACTAATTTTCCGTAAACCTTTCGATTGTATTTAATTCTTTTTTTCAGAATTGTATCAAGAGCACTTTCGGAAATATATGAGGGAAGACACTCTTGCAAACGCTTTTATTAAATTTGTTTTTAATTATTAAAAAAAATAAACCACTCGTGTATATTTTACCACCAAGAGACGAATTTCCTTGTGATAATTAAAAAAAATAAAATAAAGTGCAAATATAAATCATATATTACCCTAGAAAAAGTTGAAAGCTTCATTGTATTAATTTATAAATTTAAAGGGAAAAGCAATTATTTATTGCAAAATTCTTGTACGTAAATCTGATGGAGCGAAGATATAAGTTTCCTGAAAGTGAAACTAAAATCAATGGACTAGGAAAATATATTTTTTAAAATTTTGTAGAGCATTTAATTAAAACGAGAGAAGCGTTTATTGTTCCGAACAGTTTGTGGGCTGGGACCATATCGTTTTGTTCTCTTTTATCAGGTTTTATCTTCGAGAAAAGTTGAACGAGACAGTGTGGGCTGAGGGCTTCACGATGGATCCCCAACTGATCAAGGACTACTTCTGTCGATTTCTATACCAGCCGGCAGATCGAGACTACCCCGACCTTTGCCAACTGCCTGACCTCAATGAGCAGACCCTACTGGACAACCTGAGAGCTCGCTTCACTGATGGACACATTTACACATACGTTGGCTCCATTCTTATTGCTGTCAATCCTTTTAAGGTAATTTTTGTTCATTCATAATGAAAACAAATAATAAAAGCTAAATAAATGATAAGAAAACTACTCGAAAAAGATCATTTCATGTTCCGATGTTTCCATTTATCACTTGGAGACAGAAGAATCCTTAATAAAAACAGTATTTCTTATTATAATTAAATATGAACTCACGATCCATGTGCGAATAGATTTTTGTATTTCTCCATGGGAGGTGAAATTGGCCCAGGATGTGTAGCATAGTTTCCTCCATCCCTTCACCGAATAGATGCGAAACAAGACCCATTGTTAAATGAGGCCTTCCTGCCTTGTGGAGACCTGTTGGATACCCCATCACTTTTCTCAACGTCTTCCGGAGTCAAAAAGAGTTATTCTTCTTTTGTTGGCTGATCCACTAATCAATTATTTGATTGTTGACAATCTGGTTTCGAAAATCAGATGACAATTAAGATCACTAACATTACTTTCGAAAGAGCAGATTTTGTAAGTATCCCATAGAAGTTTCTCTTAGTTCAAAAAATTCTTGAAACAAAATTTCTAGAGATAATAGAAAAACGCAATTCATATGAAATAATTTTTTTTCGTATATCATCCGTTTAGGAGATGTATACCAAAAACTCATATGCCAGATCGCCTTATTTAAAAAAAAAAAAACATATTTCTGCAGAAACAGTGAGTTCTGTCGGAGAATGTTGGTGTTATTAAACCTATTTCAAGGACCACCAAAGGGATTCTATCCAACTCATGTTGAACAACACTTTTCCAAACATTTGTCTTCGGATAATTTAAATTTGCATTAATTTTGGACTAAACTGAAAGTCCATTTTACCTAAAGCAAGATTGTAACGGAATTTTTGAAAATTTCGTATGAACTGATTGATGGTGAAGAAATATCAAGGAATTTTCAGAAAACGTTCCTGGAAATCTTAAAAATGTAAGGAATTTTTTATATAATAGATTCACTTTTGGGTTATTAAGGTGATTCTGAATTTAAATTTATATATTTTTCAACAGATATATTTTTCTCCCATTTATTTTTTTGATTTTTATAACCTAGCAATCATAAACGTTTGGGGAAATCTAGCCTAAGAAGTAGTTATCAAAGATGTCGTTTCTTATAAGATCAGCAAATAAAATGCATTAAGATCAGCAAATAAAATCGAGATACCGATGATGGGAGTTCTTCCTGAATCAACTATATTTGCTGTCGTAAAAACAAAAAAAAAAAAAATAGGGGAGTATA
This sequence comes from Aradus depressus, assembly GCA_963662175.1. Classification (NCBI taxonomy): domain Eukaryota; kingdom Metazoa; phylum Arthropoda; class Insecta; order Hemiptera; family Aradidae; genus Aradus; species Aradus depressus. The sequence continues at coordinate 34,814,745 of OY759215.1, forward strand.
ACTGTTGAAATAATATTATTACAAATATATTATAATATTGGTTGTTATTATTCATATTTTGATGCCTTTTTTAACCATATGAATGTTTGTTATTGATTGTTTTCAGTTTTACCCCATCTACAATCCGAAATATGTGAAGCTGTACCAGAACCGTCGGATGGGGCCGGAGTTGCCGCCACACATCTTCGCAGTGGCCGACTCAGCCTACCACTGCATGCTCCGCAACAGAAGGAATCAGTGTATCGTGATAAGTGGGGAGAGTGGCTCTGGTAAGACGGAGAGCACCAACTTCCTCCTTCACCATCTCACCGCACTCTCACAGAAGGGAAGCCATGGGAGTGGGGTGGAGCAGACCATCCTTAGTGCTGGGCCTGTTCTCGAGGTACACACCCATTTAAATTCTGATTATATTTATTGAGATATATATATATATATTAATATTATATAACACGTATAAGTATTTATGTAATACGGCTTAATCCGAATTTCAATAGTTACCAATCATAGGAAAGTCTGATTGTGTATCTATACAAATAAAGCTCAATGTATGTGTCTCTATCTATCTTTTTATCCGTTCTTCTGGGCTTCATGCGAAAACGGCTGAAGTATATTACGAAACTTGAAGGGTATATAAAAGTAGTAGAATATAGTTTTGTGCCACCTGGTAGTGTGTTTGCCTAATGGGCTCAAGGTCACGGGTTGGAAATTTGGCCTAGGATTTATAAAAACCTGTAGCTCGCCCGATCCTGTGCGATGTCAGGTAATCTTTAAAGAGCCCTAATCCTGGGTAGGCCCCTGTAGAGTCGGACTCATGCCCATCAGAGTTATGAAAATGCGCTCTGGTAGTACGCGATATGAACTCGTAGTTAAAGCCCGGACATGAATCACAAAAACAACAAGAGGCGCCTAAACTATTTTGGAACAGTGTGAGGTGCCATTTCAAAGGGTTCGAAAAAGTATCTTCTCTTTCACTATAGAGCGGATGCGTAAAAAAAGTTTTAATTATTTTTCCGAAAATCCCTCAGGATAGGTTGAATTAAACGCTAGGAATCCTTTCAAGAATAACCCAATTTGGATCATTGGCTATGGGGCACACAATTTGTTTCAATTGGGAGGAGGCTCCTAAATTTCATTTCAAAATGTGTGGCATGTCATTACAGAGGGTTTGAAGAAACCGAGAGGGGTGAGGAGGGAGGAGAGAACACTTCTTATTCTTTGACCGGGAATAAAATACATTTATATTGACAAATTCTGCTGATTAATACATACTAACATTAATATTAGTATTAATATACTGAGTATACTTTTACATCTTGACTTACCATATAAACTAAAATTTGTGATGTTATTGAAATTTTAATAAATGTTTTTTCTGTAGGCTTTTGGAAATGCAAAAACTGCTCACAATAACAATTCTAGTCGTTTTGGAAAATTTATTCAAGTTAATTATAAAGAAAACGGAATGGTTCATGGGTAATTTTTTCAATTTTTATTATTATTCCGTTGTCTTATGTTGAGTCTTACTGTTCATATATATTTAACATGTTCTGTTTTTCCTCTTTGTCAGGGCTGTGGTGCAGAAATACCTTTTAGAAAAATCCCGAATTTGTTCTCAAGGTAGAAACGAAAGAAACTATCATGTCTTCTATTACCTTTTAGCTGGAGCAAGTGACATCGACAAAGAACAATTACATTTAAAGACAGTTGACTATTATAATTATCTAAATAGGGTAAGTTATTATGTTTATAGTTAATGTATATTTTTATTACTTAATTATTGTTTGGTTTCTTATCTAGACTACTGGGCACTGATGTATCTGTCTGTCCCGGGACAGTAGAGCAAACCTGTTACTTTACGAAGCCCAAGACAGTGTTGGGATCTTATTAAATTTACGATTAACTTTGTTTTGTGATTTTTTGGCTTCTCTGGGATGGACAATCATCCTGAGAACATATAAAAATTCATTTTTTTTTGGCAATTCTTTCAGAGATGTCTTGATTCTGACAATATTGTATAAATTGTTTTTAACATATTGTATATATGTTTATGATGTTATTTATATAACATATTAAATTGAAAAAATATTAAATATATAGGGTCCAAACGCAGAACCTCAAAAACAATATTTTAGAAGTATCACTGTAATGACAAAAATATTGTTTTTAAACAGTATAATAAATATAATGATCAATTTATATGTGTTGAACTTCAAATTAATTTTATAATATCGCATATTCTTAAAAATTGTAATTTTTTACTTGTTTATTCCTTTAGTATAAGGAAGTAATGTCATCGTGATACAGAATTGAGATCCAGTTTTCAACGATATTTCACGTTTCAAGGTCTCTCGACTGTTTTCTCAATAATGTTTGTATGTAGATGAGCGCTCTAACTCACGAAACGATTTTTATAACGTAGAAAGTGTAAAAAAGTCATTTAATGCGCATAACAGATATTTTTTAATGCGGTATTGCGAGTTCCTGCGCTTTTTGAGTTATATTTTTATCACGACAGGGACTAGAATCATTAAACATTTTTTTTTTTTTTTAGACGCGATGTACGGAGAAGCATATTCTAATGTGAAATAACTAAAAGTATATTTTTCGGAAAATTTCTTAGTTACAAGATGCTGCGTTTTGTCCCCTTTAATAATGAATATCTATTTATGTATCTAATTTATAAGCTATCTTAATGTATTCATTCTTATGACGTATCCTAATAATGATTGATATTTTGCAGAGTGGGTGCTATGTTCTTGACAACGTTGATGAAAAATATGAATTTTCTCGATTGAAACAATCAATGGAAATGGTTGGATTTACAGCTGAAAAACAAAGACGACTTTTCGCTGTTCTTTCAGCGGTTCTGTTACTTGGTATACTGCATTTTGAAAATATTTATACAATTGTATAATAGTCAAAATTATTTTTTCTTTTTTAAATGCAATTTGTTATTATCAGTTAACTAAAGGAGTATTTGTATTTGTCTGTGAAGGTAACGTTGAGTTCCAGCCAAGGAAAGCTGCCTACCATCATGACGAGGCGGTGGGAGTTCGTAATCCTGAAGTAGTTCTCCTCATTTCTGAACTACTTCGAGTTAAACAGGAGACTCTCCTCGCTGCTCTGACCGCCAAGAGGGCTAGAGCGTCTGGAGAAACACTTGTCATCAATTATAAGCTGCCTGAGGTCATTTGACATTTTTTTTTTTCGTTCACCGTTAGCCGTTAGATTTCGTCCATTTCGAGTCCGTCCCTTGATTATTTTTCGTTTGAACAGACCAATTTTCTGGGGTTTCAAAATGAACTTAGTCACTAAAATTTGAGTCTCAAGGATAATAGGCTTAACATACACCTAAGTCTGGAGTTATCAACAGTAGTGAATTTAGCCTATTCAGCCAAAAATGCAAGCCCACTATTTTCCTATGTACTGATCTATTTCAGTGTTGCGGGGTTATTTAGAACCTCTTCTGTAGGCCAAGCAGGTAACTGCAAGCGAAGCGATTAGGGAGGTCCATGGGGTGTATCTCATAGTATATAATGTTACCTCTGCAATTATATGAGAAAAGGTTAACTATTACAGAAAATAAAAGGTTAAATAGGTGTACTAAATTTAATTATGACAAAACTAAATGAGTGGAAACAAAAAACTAACCTCCTACAAAACAAAATGAAATCTTAATAATAAAAAGCCTTGGGTATGGGAGTGGTCGTGGAGTCGAGGGAGACGCCAGGGTGTATCCTCATCGAAGTTTAAAATGATGCTGGGGCTGCCGAAGTGATGGATGACGCTGTTCTGGCTGAGGGTCCGTCTTGCAGGACAGCTGATCTATATTTGCAACAAAGGCTGCGGGCAGGTACTTGCCGGGGTGTTGGTGTAACGTGCAGAGATGTCGCCTATCAAAGAAGTTCATTCTTGAATGTATTCAAATAGCAAAATAATGAACAATGAAAATGTTTTATCCTCCCTTACTGCTTTCATGATTATTTAATTTTGTAACTAAATATTTTCTCTCTTGACTTTTTTTTTTATGTTGCTACCACTGGGCATTCACAAATTTACCAAAAATGTGTTTTTGTTTATATTCTTTCCATACAAAGGAGGCAGTGAAAATTGATAGCCTTCGAAGGAATACAGTTTTATTGTTAGCTTGGGGTTAAAATGGCCAACAGCTGTTCTTTTTCTCGGTTCAGGCCAACAGCTGTTCTTTTTCTCGGTTCATAACTCCCTTTTATGAGTAGATGGTACTTGAGGACCTGGGTCTTTACTGGCTTCATACACCTTGCGGTCGTTGTTTATATGAATTATTTGTCAACAATGTTCTTATATTATGTATAACGTGTTGTACTCTTTGCAGGCGATAGCTGCTCGAGATGCGATGGCCAAATGTCTGTACGGAGCATTATTCGATTGGATAGTTCTACAGGTGAATCATGCCCTACTCTCGAAGAAGGACACCTTGAGGGATCATCAGGGCAATTCTATTGGGGTTTTGGATATATTTGGATTCGAGGATTTTGGGCTCAGTAACAGGTATACATTGTTTATTTTCATAAAAATCACAGACATGAAGGGTTCCGTTGGTGTTGATTATCATAAGTTGGTGTGTGTTTCTGAAAATATGAAAACCTTCACCGATCTAACAGAAATACACATCGCGGTTCAAAATCACTCCATAATATTGAACTTTAAACTTTAAATATGCCTGTGAACGAAACGTTAAGAAAGAATTCTTCACCGATCTAACAGAAATACACATCGCGGTTCAAAATCACTCCATAATATTGAACTTTAAACTTTAAATATGCCTGTGAACGAAACGTTAAGAAAGAATTAGCCCTCTCGCCAGATAACTTCGGTTCCGACAACCTGTTTTTGCTGAAGAGAGAAGAAGAGCTTAACTCAGAAGCCCTAAGAAATGTCCACTTGGATGATGAATGGACAAGAAATTTTATACAACGATTGAGATCACTGAGTAAGATCTCTAGTGATTTTGTACCAAATTGGAGATGAGTTTAGGGGGAGAGTGAAAACTTAGTTTGGAACAAATAATCCGATCTGGTGAAATACATTGCCGGTGTTTTGGTTTTCAACCTATGGAAATTCTTGACGTTTTGACTCAGTTCATCTTTTAACACATTACTCTAATATTCATGTGTTTTTATTTTATTTTTTTCCAGTTTTGAACAATTTTGCATTAATTATGCAAATGAACATTTGCAACATTATTTTAACCAACATGTGTTTAAATATGAACAAGAGGAGTACCGTAAAGAAGGGATTCGGTGGCGGGATATTGAATTCCTGGACAATTCTCCATGTTTGTATTTGATTGAAGGCAAACCCAATGGTCTATTGTGCGTCTTGGACGATCAGTGCAAGTAAGTTGTTTAGTTAAGGTTGGTGAGGTGACAGTACGCCCTCGAGGTAGGCCAGTTACACATGTACTAACCAGTGTGAAAGTATTGATCAATCAACTAGAAATGGTCGGCTTTATAAGGGTTCCATTATAAGGATAAACCAATGAGTATTTTTGAAAATTTCTGAAAAATGCCTCATTTTAGGCTCTCCTACAGTAGTGGTGTTCTTAAAAAGTGTACCAAAGCTTTACAAAATGATATTTGTACCATTTTCATAAAATTATATTTTACCATTTCAATCGCGGTTAAAAGTGTCAATAGTTTATTTATGCAAGCATATTAACTGACTAACCTTGAGTATCTCAGGGGATGGCTGTAGACTTGGAACAGTCCTGGTGTTTCAGAAATGTACCCTCACACTTGCAAGATTTTTCATATATCTCAAACAGACTTCTTCGCCTCTAGATAAAATGACATTTTGGATCTTCCAACTATTTTAATATTTGTCTATCTTTTTTAGTCATATACAGTAGCTTTTACCCCAAAATTAGGGCGACTTCAATGGTAAATGTATTTTTTTCTAAAACTTCACCCTGCATCTACCGTAGAAATTAACTTTTTGATGGTTTAAATATTTTTTCAATCACGAAATCCTGAAGTGCAACCCTGAATGAATCAACGTTGGAGTGCGAGAGCTCCCTTCCGTGCGAATATTCCACTTTGTAAAATGTCTGCGGTGTTTTTTAAAAAATGCACTTCAGCTAAGCCCGTCTGTTGACGTTTTCAGTTTCCGTCACCCCGTTTTCTCGATTGTGAGAGAAAAACTATTAATTTCCAGAACTAAGTTATTGATATTTTGTTATATTTATACTTGAAATGAATTAAGCTGGTTATTATATCTACTTTGGGTTCTCTTATTGTAAACTTACTTACTAATACCACCTACCAAATCATTATCGGAACATAAGTCTATATATATAATCATTGTTGGAACACTTTCTAAGAATGCTACTGTATTTCAAGGATGAACTTCCCCCGATGCGTAGCAACTTTAATTATTAAATAAAACCAACATATCTCCTCTAATTTTGTAGTTTTCCTGGTGCATCAAACGAAACTCTGCTTCAGAAATTTAATTCTGTTCATAAAGAAAATCCTTTTTATGAAATGCCTCAAAAAAGGGAGCCTGCTTTTATTGTGCGCCATTACGCTGGAAAAGTGAAATACCAGGTGAGTTGGGGTTTGATATTTATTTCAAGAGAATTTGCCATTTTTAAGTCTACTGGAGTATTAGTTATTATGAATCATGCCCGGGCTGTAACTACGAGGTTATATCCCCTACTACCAGAGCGCTCTTTCGTCACTCTGGTGGACATGAGCCCGACTCTACAGTGGGTCTTTAACGAGTACCTGACATCGTACAGACTCGGGACCATCCATCGCTTAACGTCCCAACCGAAGGACGGCGTGCTTAAGTTTATTTTACCTCCCAGTTAAAATAAACTAAGTGCCTGGGTCGGGTTGGAACCCACGATCTTGAACTCAAAAGACAAGCACGCATACCACTGAGCTACTGGCGCCCTCAGTACTGGAGTATTATGTGGCTGGAAAGTTAAGGGCTTTATGTCAAGTTTTTCACATTGATGGATGGTGTTATCCCTGACGTTTCGCATGTTTAGGTTTTTCTATAAAATTGTTTTATTTGAAATTGTGAATAATTTATGATATTCTTTGAGAAACAAAATATTTGAAGTTAAAGTTAGCTATAAAAAAAGAAGAAAAAACAACTTAATGTGTACAATAATTTATAGCAGTTTCGGAGAAAAAATCAATTCTGTTATTGTGAAAAAAACATAAATTTTTTACTTTTTTTAGGTTGTTGAAATGAGGGAGAAAAACCTGGATCTGATGCGTCAAGAAATAGTTGGTGTGTTGAAGAATTCTAACATGGCGTTTGTGAGAGAGCTGGTGGGTGCTGACCCAGTGGCAGTGTTCCGATGGGCCATCGTTAGGGCCTTCTTCAGGGGATACTTCGCATTCCACGAGGCTGGCAGGAAACATCGACTTACTCGAGGTTTGCAAAGAAAGATTTTTGGGGGGCATGAATATCCCCCTGAAGCGCAGTACTAACTTTCGTTGATAAGAGTACTGTTCAAGATCCATTGCATTTTCAGAAATATTGTTTTTTTATTCAGGATTTTGTTACATTTTTATTTACATTTGGGCATGACAACCCGCTTACAGTAAATGCCCGAAAGAAATTCTACAAATTAAAGATATTAGGACATATGACGAATTTGGGAGCTTCTCAATTTAACGCTGCTATTTGTTAATTTTCTAAAATATATAAAGTATTCAGAATGGCTCACTCCTTTATAAAAACATATATATACAGTCGACCCTCGATATAACGTCACTCGATGTTACAAAATAAAACCCCTGGTCCCTTGTCAAAAACTCGAAATAGCGAAAAAACACAATGCATTTTTCTGTAATGTATAATGAATCGATTTTTAAGGTATATTAATTTAAAACGCAGGGTATTACGAAGTAGGAACGTATAACCACGCTATATTACGAAGTCAAAAAAATACATCATTTATTTACATAAAAGATTCCTTTATTTACATCATTCCCTTTACAACGAAGATTGTGAAGAAGAGGATTCAGACTCTGAAGTAGTGCCACCTACGTCGAAAGCTGCCTCCGAATCTCTGAAAATACTTCACCAATATCGCTTAGACAACAAGTTGATAGCATTTTTTCCGCTCCATTACAATTAAAAACGCAGTGGATCGAGCACGCTTAGCAACTTTACAGCAGCAGCAAATTACAGATTTTTCAACAAAAACTAGTTTTTTTATTTTTTTAACTTTTTGGAAATACATATGTACATGCATACATATATATAATTTTATTTTTGTCCAGAATTTATTAAATGCATAATGCATCCATAATAAAATGTCTAACAGAATTCTTATGGTTTTCTTTACATTTTTAACCCCTCTCGATAATAATATGACATTTTTTTGATGTTCACTTGATATTACGAAACGAACTCTTATTATAGCAAAAACTGGATAATACGAATTTTTTCTTATGCCCCTTGAGTTTCGTTATATCGAGAGTCGACTGTACATATGTATTGTTGGGGTTTACGTTGTGAACACTTCAAAATGGGTATTATAATTTTTTTGTAATGTGGGGCGCTCTTTTATAGGTCAAATTGCATGTCGCAATTTTGCAACTTACGTAAAGAACTCCATTTCTAATTTCGGTTGAAACTTTTAACAAATAACATTATTTTCAACACATTTTTGTTTGAAATATTCTATCATTAAGTTGCTTTCGAATGGCTAATATTTACGCTAAATGTGGAGTTATGTAGACCAGTGCGTATTGTCACTCCTTTTCATTCATAAAACACAAATATTGTAATCAAGCGTTTTTGAAATGTACTCATTAACACTGGCATTAACTGGTGGGCCTTGTCTTTTGGAGGCGGTTTTACTCAAATGATTTTGTATTAACGTTATTTTCATCCAATTTACTATTTGTATTATATTTTTCTCTAGATGGAAGCAAACCAAGTACAATTCATGGAAGATACAGGAATCATACACCTAACGATAGCATTCTAAGGTAGGCATTGCCTTTTTTTAATGATTAGCATTCAAAAATTTCATACCTTGTTTTTATTAGTATTATGTTGATTGGATGACAGAAAAAAAACTACTAGAGGTGGCACATCAGTCGTTCATTCTACTTCAGATTATTGGTTCTGGTTATGGCTGGGACACCTACGTTTAACTGATTTTTCTACTTGATCTTCATCCTAAATGCTGGTTATTAGCACATTGTTCAAATATAATAGTTAAATTCTCTATCAGTTTTAATAAATAACATTTTTTCTAATATTCGTAACAATACAAAAACAAAATGTTATGTCGCCATTACAGGGCTTTTTTTATATCAATCACGCTGATGGATCACTCAGGGGGAAGGGGCCCTTCTCAAAATCATTTCATACTGATTATACGAAAGTAATGAGTTAGCGTCAGCGGTATTTTTTCGTCTCTTTGTACAGCAGAGTTCTGAGAGTGATTTAGGGGAAGGGGGAGAGAAACTGATCTGTGAGTGTGGTTGGTATAAGAATGTCCATTAATGGCCACATCTCTTATATTTTATTTTTGTCTTAATTTTTCATAAAACCTACCAATAATAAAAAAAAGTTCATTGCTATGAGTTACGATTTAAAACATTACTTAATATTCCTTATAGACTTTTCTTCAACATTCTTCGCGGCGCTATAACTTTTGTCCTATTGATCATATCTCAAATCTGACCACCTATTGAAAATTTTATAAGGAATATTTTTGGTTATATTTACTTTTTCGATATCGAGGAGATGAGTTTAGGGGGGTGCATCTCAAAAACCGGATGACCTGCGGAAATCGTATCTCATGAAATATGTATTTTAGTTTTTTCTATAACTATTTCTTGACAAGATTTTTGATTGGTCATAAACATAAGCGATGTATTGTAAAATGTACTTTGGCTCCGGAGTAAAGTGGTCACAATTTTCGGCTGATTTCGGCAAAAATCTAATCAGATCTAACTAAACCCATGTGCATCCTTCTTTCTAAATTTTAAGTTCCTAGCTACAATCGTTTTTGCAGTAGAGAGCTCACAACTTTCCAATCACATACACACCCACGCATAGACAGACATCATCGCGAAAATGGTCAAAACGTATTCAGGAGACTTTTTGAAACGTGAAAATCCGTTGAAAACTCGATCTCGGATTTTCGCACGATTACAATACTTTCTTGTAATATAGGTATAAGAAAGTAAAAATAAAGATATATCATTTCTTTTGGGAATTATAGACTGGTAATTTTCAATCTGAAAATGTTTCAAGAAACTTTTGAATTTTTCGCTTTGTTGACCTTATCTTGAAGTGCACTGATCTGATGTGTGGTGTGGTGCTCTGTTTAGCCATCTAGTGACTATGTCTGCGGTTAATCTAACCGTGACCAGGATAGCGTAAGTCAATTGCTAAGCCGTCTTGTCAGTCCCTATAGTTTTTATGTTTTCTTTTCTTACTGATATCTAAACGTCGCATGACATGTTATGCTTTTGTTGTTATACATTTCAAAATATCATTTTATATAAACCTGTGTCGTAACATTGTCATCTTCTAGTGTTTTTTTTTATTTTTATTTATTTATTTTTTGAATAATAAACAAAATATATTATAAAAAAGTCGTCGGTGAATCACCGGTAATGTACTTCCTGTAATTAACTTTTCGTTCTCCCTCCAAAACCAGTCAGTTTGCGCTAATATTGAACAGTTGACTTATATAGGACTCCTAAATCTTCACACTACATTTTGAGCTGACAAATTCATTACAGCGACAGTTATTGGGATATTAGAGTTGAGCCCCCCTCTGATCCCCTCTCCCTTTCGGCTTATTCCACAGAAATTTGATAGGTTATGTCCTCATCGAGTTTTGACCTTAAAAATAGAATTTCATGACGATGCATTCAATACATTGGCAGTTATTGGGGTTTTTTGTTTTTGGGGTAGTTAAGCCTCATCCATAAATCCCCCTTCTCTTTCGTCGATTTGGCTAAAAATCTATAGGTGTTGCCCTTTTGGGGTTCTGGATTCACAACATTCTTATACATTATCTTTCAAATCCTGTTCCTCATGCGTTTTGATGCGACTATAGCATGTTCTTTTATTTTTAATTATAAATATTTCTTTGTGATTATTCTATTTTATATTATGTGTAAGTAGTATTATATTATAAATAATGTTAATATGTTTCTAATACTCTCTGTCCTCCTTTCGAAGGCGCGGTCAGTCAGTCCTTATTTATTAAGTTATTGGCTATGTATTACCTAACCTGAATACATTCACGTATATTTTCTACATTATTTTATTTGTTCCCACTTTTCTCACCCCACCTACCGTTCCCTCATTTAACTAATCCCGCGGCTTCCAATCGCGGACTGACTTAACTAGGTAAAGCAGCATGGTATTTTTATTTTTATGGTTATTGAAATTATTTCATAATAATTTCCTCACTAGAAGTGTTAAATTCCTATTTGCCTCCTCATACTTTACATACCTACTCGCATGTCGTCGGTGAATCACCGGCAGTGTACTTCCCCAAAACGAATTAATCAATTAACTTTACGCCCCTCCTCCTCCAAAACCAGTCGACCGTTTACGCTAATATTCAATAGTTGACATACTTAAGGGCTCTTAAATCCTCGATACTAAATTTTGTGTCGATAAATTCATTATATTGGCAGTTATTAGGGTTTTTGAGCCACCTCCCGTTAACCCCCTTTCCTTTGGCCGATAGCGCTGAAATTTGACAGATTTTGTCCTCATTGGGTTTTGACTTCAAACGTGAAATTCATGTCGCCACATTTATTACATAATTAGTTATTGGGTTTTTTCATTTGAGCCTCCCCTCTGATCCTCCTTCCCTTCTGTCGATTCTGCTGAAAATTGATGTGTTCTCCTTACGGGGTTTTGAATTCTCGTATTAAATGTTTAGATACATTCATTCTATCGGTTGTTTTTAGAGTTTTTATATTGGGCCTCCTTCCTAATCTCCCCTTCCCTTTGGTAAATTTGGTTGAAAATCAATAGGTGTCATCGTTAGAGGGTTCTGGATTCACATATAATATTTCTTGTCGATATATTCATTCTATTGGTAGTAGTGTTCACAGACAGACAGATTTTTTTTTTTCATATTTCTGTACCCTGTAAAGGACACTGTCCATTTTCTTATGAAATGTAGTTGGCACCATGTTTGCGATGTAGATTTTTCGCTCTATATAGTGGTATAAAGCACTATTTCGGATTACTATAAATAGCGACAATTGCATAGAGCAATTCTTATTATAAGCGAAGAAACCTGAAAATGAAGTAAAAAAAAAAAAAAACTTGTTTTCCTAAAAATTACATTTTTGTGACTTGGTGTCCTTTACCTCCGGGGTACAGATTTTTAATTTAAAATTACATTGAAAACTTCGCATCGAATTCTTAACAGATTACGTAACTTCCCCTATACTTCGCTCGGGAAGTAAACATAAGTAAATTAAGAGAGTAACTCGACTCATGATAAGTTCTGCTGTACAACTTCAAGTTGCGTAGTGCTTTGTGGGTTTGTTTTTGGCATATTCTCTATAACAAACGAAACTTTTCAACGAGACCATCACGATAAAGTATAATCGTTAGTTATAGATTTTAAAAAAAGATGATATAACAGCTAAAAGAGGCATCCTAGTTCAGTGGGTAGTCACTAGCCATTTCGCAAAATACAGGGATCCAAAACTGATATGAGACTTTTCAATTGATTATTTAAATTATACAAAAATATATTTTATTATGGCTTCTAATGCTCCGCTCTACCTTAGAAGGGCAGTTAACCATTAAAGCCCCTTTTGGATATAATTACTAACCACTCAAACACTTTTAATATAAATAAATTAATAAATCGAAAAGAGGGCCAAATATGATATTTTACGCATAAACGTTTGAAATATGCATTATGAAATTTAGTGTATACCCTAGTGGTTTGATTTGTAATATTGTTCAGTAAAGACGAAAAAAAGCTAGAACAAATTATGCAATATCGTAAGTTGTTACGAAGGTAATTTTCAGAATCCTAAACATAATTTAAGATGTACCTACCTCGTTGATATCAAATATATTTGCTGATATAATCTCCATAATGGTTTTATTTTTTGAAATCATTTTGCTGTTTTGCTATAACTTGTTGAATGCTTTTTATTTGTTTCTCTGTCCTAAATATTTATATTTATAAGTATCCATCAATTTTGCACCTTTTGGAATGCTAGTATTTATCGAATTTTTTTTATTTTAATTTTTTTTATAACCTTTTTAGAATATGTCTGATATAAATAATAGATATTTTAATTTTTTTTGTATTTCTTAATGTTTTTTGGGCTTTGAAAATTAAAAAAATAAACAAAAATGTGTTGACTGCATGTTTAGATTTAATGCTCGTTATGGTTTGCCATCGAGGAGTTATACTTCAAAAACGGACTACAACAAGGATGACATGTTGTTAAACAATCGACTACTAATATGCCAATCTGCGCCAAACAAAGACCCAACGAAAAATGTACAACGAAATTATACAACGAACGATTCTGGTGGCAAAGAGACGGCCGACACGAATAGGCCTATTTTACACAAAGTTTTTTGTGAAGACGAAGTTAGAGTGTTTGAAAGAGCTACACAAATTGTTGCGTATGTAGAAAGAAATTATTTATTGGTGAAGGGATATTCTAACATGTAAAAAATAAGGAAAAAATGTTTTCAAATAATTTGTTTGTCATACATTTTCTTTTTTTATTTGAATTTGCTCAACATAATTAAATCCGTTAGTTAATAAATTTGAATAATAAAAAAGACAGTTATGTTATCATTTTTTTCAAACAAATAAATAAATATATATAAAGGAAGAAGGTGAACTGTTACTGGTGTTCTTCTCAAAAATGGAGTCTGTTAAAAAGATTCTTTTTTATCTTGTTTACTTTGAATTTGCCTTCTAAATAACCTCCTATTTAAATTCTTTTGGGTCGAAATTGTTCTGGAATGATCAAAATACCGTTTTTATTAACGAAAACCCCTTACGGAAATATTGAAGAACATCAAATATTACTGTTGTCATACTTTTCGGTGGAAACCGTCGCCACTGGCTGCTGGTCGAGTACTGTGGGCGAGCCCTTTCGATGTGAAGACATCATCTTCAAGCCATTGACAGTTCGCTTATGATCAACGAATTGATTCAATTAATGTCAATGTAAAAAAATAATGTATTAGAATATTCTATACTCTTGAAAAAATACTTTAATTCAATTAACATTATGTTTGGGCTTTAAATTTGAGGTCGTATCGCCTTACTACCAAAGCGCTCTCTCGTTCTGCCGGACTTGAGCCCGATTCTATTATGGGAGTCCTGAATTTTGCCTACCCTGGTTTAATTACCTCTTTAACGAGTACCTAATATCGTACAGGCTCGGGACCATCTCACGTCCGATTCGAAGGACGGCATGCTTTTTTCCTCCCAGATAAAATATATATATATATATCGCGCTCAGTAGGCAAGCACACTACCTCTAAGCTACCGGCGTCTCTTTAAATTTTTTAAAATAAAAGTTATATTTAAATTCAATGCCCCCTTTCCATTTACTTTTGTTGTATCAATTGGCCAATCATATGGTTAATTACTAACTGCAATTCCGCCACGGATAATTTTGGATTTCACTATCATTCTCAGGACAACAAATTTCAAAAAACTGCACATATTCCCAAAAATAATAAGATTTGTCAATTTCTTCCAAGGTCAGGTTTTGAATCTTTTCCAGGGATCCATTCTGTTTTCTCGAAAAAACAAGAGTGTTGATTTAGCTGTCTCCCTTCATCCGTTTAAACTTTGATTTCATGGATACTTTATTAATATTTAAACTAGGGATACTTAAAAATAGTTAATTGAACATTGAAAATGATGAAACGAATGTATACGCACACCCACTTTTTCGCTATATGTATTTAATCATGCGTCTGTTTTGAAAGGTCATACATTCGTGGCCTCATCGTCTTCATGTTCTCCAACTTGAGCAGATAGGATGGGCTTATCTTACTTATGGTCTTTTAAAGACTTTTTCTTACATTTAGTCAAAATTGTCAACGTATGGAAGGCAAATTAAAATTTTTGAGTTGGAAATACGATATTTCGTGTTCACCCTCATTTGAAAGTCTTTTATGGTGTTTTAAGGTTGAAGTACATTCTCGAGAATGTCAGTTTTCGATACTTTCGGGGTTGGAAGTGTGATATTTCACAGACTATTCCTAAAATATCTATTCTCATTAGCATAGTTCTAAATAGTTTCTCGGGCGACTGAAATTTTGAGCGTGGATGATACAGCCTTCACTGAGATGATTATGACATTACTGACTATAAATTATTGATTAATAACTCATTGAATAATTTGGAGCTCTCCGACGGACATATAATATATATATATAAGACAAAAAATATTTGGATATTCGGAGAGCTGAAGTTTTCCAATTTGTCGCTAAGCGAGGTTACTGTACATTGCATGAGAATTTAATGAATTAGTAAATTAATTATTCATTGAACGCGTTATTAATAAGGCATGACATTTAATTAAGTCTCCTAGGTGTCTTTTAATCTTATTAATTGGTAAAATTAATTATTATTTTTTGCATGGCTTTGATGAACTTCACTGGAGTTCACGTTTGAAAGTCTGTGAAGTGAAATTTGGTCCTTCGAGCTTGTCAGTTCCCCATAGGCGAGGGGAAATGAAGTCATATTTACAACTGTGGAGATAATTATCCCCCATTTCCGCGATCTTCTTCTATGAACTATCCCAAGGGCCACGTTTCACCTCAAAAGCTGTATACATATTTACTGAAAGAACTCTTTTTTTTTTTTTATTATACTAACATAAGGGTTATTCTAGAAATGTGTTGTTTCATTTGTTTGTTTTTTTTAATTATTATCTTATTTGACATTTCTCAGTAAAAATAAATCGTTCCGACCGAGGGAACGAGGTAAGAAAGGATTGAAAAATTTACAAAGTGTGAAGACATTGGCGGGTCGAACCCAGAGTTTGGGTCAACTGGGGAAGGCACGGAAACAACCGCTCACTGTGACGGCACAATTTCAACAGTCGCTGCACAGCTTGATGGACACCCTGAACCAGGCCAACCCCTTCTTCATCAGGTGCATCAAAAGTAACAGCAACAAGGTGAGAGGTCATTTAAGTATTTCCACTAAAAAAAATAAAATAAAATAAAAAATAATGGGGAATTGCAACTGAGTCATGCATGAATTGTTTGAATTGTCGGTATAGTGTAAACGTTTAAATGTAATTTTGAATTTGAATTAATTATTCTTTAAAAAAATTCATCTTTTTCTTACTATACTATTCGATAAAAATATTTGAACAATTTATGGTTATTTTTAATATCTTCAAGTTCAAAAACAGCAGAATTTACGTTTTTCGAACTTATTCATTTCGCTATTTCAGTGAGATGTTCTGATGTAATGCAGTTATTAACTAGTGAGTTTTGAAGCACATCAGGTCTGCTTTAAACTGATGTTCTTACTTTTTAAATATCTGTACTTCTCTAGCCATTGAGTTGAGAGTTTACAGATTTAACTTTTTAAAATAAAAATACCAAGACTAGCAGAAGACTAGTAGCACTTCAGCAAGGGTCTTTACAAATTAAACAAATCTAGTCTCCCATACATACTGCTAATTGGGGTATGTCTGTGATTGTGCTCTGAGGTTCGTAATCTGCCTATGTTGCCTTGCCAGAATTCATGGACAACTCAAGCATCTGTTGCATAAGGTGTGTCACTTTTTGAAGTGAAACTTCTCTACGCGCACTGGGCAATTTGGGGACTAAGCTGGTAAATGAGTTACGAAATTATGTGACGCGCTGAACACCTAGACCCGCTCCGCACCAGTGTTTTTTTAGTGGCGTCCCTCAAAAAATTTGTTTAAAGTGTCCTTTTTTTTTAAACAAAATGTATAATCTGTGAGGGCACCGATTAAAGACCCTACATTCCAAATTTGTACGAAAACGAACGAGTGGTTTGCGCACAGGGGTGAGTGAAAGCATTTAATTTTTTGAATTCTGAGAGTGGCAGTTGGGGATCGTTGGGCGGGCTGATATAGGGGAGCGCTCCTCACCCCGCCTCCCGGAGCTCGTCTCACCAACAGCCAGTCTGCTCGAGGGAGCAGCCGGAGTCGCCTCTCTCCTCACGTTACTCTCCCGCTTCACGAACCCTGTTTATGAACCCTAAAATCATGACAGGCAATGATACAGACTCTGAATATGAGAATATTGTCCAGGACCGTCGTCCAAAAAGAGGAAATTAAGTTCAGAAATTACAAGTGTTGCATCATGTTCGGAGGAACAACATTTTGATATTAATACTCAATCTACTGATAATGAATCACAAAAGTGAGTGTACGCCTTAGCGTTCCAAAACCTACATTCCTTATTTCACTTACTATAGTACTGTCTCTATTTTGGAATCAAATGTAGTGATTTCTGATGTTCCTAACAACGAAAATAATGTTTAACAAATGAATAAAAATAAAATAAGCCAATAAATAAAACTGTTTACACCTAAAATGTTGAGGTAGTTGAGAAATCCCATACAACATAAAAATAATATTTATGGATCAAACAATTAAAAAATCGCGAAAGAAGTTTCACTTCTGTTTCAAGCACACACTATTTTTCGTAGGATTCTACATTTATATTGATATTGAAATGGCGTTTGAGGGTCTGTATGTATGTGGCATCTCAAGATTTTAAATGGGGAGACTCGATTATAAAGTGAATGCTAGACTCTTTAATGACTTGAGAAGAAGAGAGCGTTACTAAGTTGCTTGCTTTTCACATTCCTTGCGTAAGTTGTTGAGTTCACGTAGTGTTGTGGTTGTTTTGCAGATCCCAAACAGTTTCGATGAAGAGACTGTCCAACGGCAGCTGCGATATACAGGGATGCTGGAGACAGTCAGGATACGACAGGCAGGCTACAACGTCCGCCTCACCTATGATGAATTCATACAGCTCTACAGAATACTACTGCCTAAAGGTTTACTTAGGTGTGTTGCTCATTTTAAAGAAAATATATAGTTGGGTTTTCTTTCGTATTTTTTGTAATTAAATTATGCCTTGTGATATGAAAGTAGTTAACTCGAAATAATCTAAACAGGCATGGTTTGCTACTTAGTCACTGGGCCTAAAAATCTTGGATTGACCATCGTTCCAAAAAACGGAGCCTGAGTTCACACATTATTACGGTTTTTGTAAAATAATTCATTAACCTGA
Organism: Aradus depressus; assembly: GCA_963662175.1. NCBI lineage: Eukaryota > Metazoa > Arthropoda > Insecta > Hemiptera > Aradidae > Aradus > Aradus depressus. The sequence continues at coordinate 34,833,033 of OY759215.1, forward strand.
AGACCTACAAATAATGTATTTAATCAAAAATTATTTCTGAAAAAGTTTTGTTTTACAATTTTTTATTATTGATTAATTTTTTTATTTAATCAGATCTTAGTTACGTCGAGTGTTTCTCTGATTTCATCCATGGGTTCATCTGTTAGAGAGCTATCCGAACGAAAACTAATAATTGGGACTCAGGGGATGATGTTGAATCATATGAAATCAGAAATCTTGGCTTTCGATGTTTTTAGTCGGTCGCAACACTCTTTCTTTCTTATTCTATCTTATTTTCCCTATGTGAAAAAAAAAATAAATAAATAAATAAAAATACTAATTTTTAATAACTATTTTTCTTATCATTTTTAATAATTAATTTTTAATAACGTTGAAATGTTGTCATTGTTCAGTTTCTGCACTGTATACATCTTCAAATTTTTGAAGATGTTTACAGTGTTTTGAGTTATTGTCAATATCATATGGATAAACTGATTGAGAATAAATTCTCGAGAGCACTAAGTCGTAATTATTGAATTCTACGGGAGAGGGCAATTTTTTTTTGCTAATAGGTTAGGTTTAGGTTAGGTTTTATGACTCATGCCCGGGCTTTAACAACGAGGTCATATCGCCTACTACCAGAGCGCTCTTACGTCACTCTGGTGGACATGAGCCCGACTCTACTGTGGGAGTCCTAAATTTTGCCTACCCTTAATTTTTATTCATCTAGGGTAGGGATCTTTAACGAGTACCTGACATCGTACAGGCTCGGGACCATCGCTTAATGTCCCATCCGAAGGACGGTTTTTTGCTAATATGTGTAAAATGTGTGTTTTTAATGAGCAAATAAAAACCTATGTTCTGAATATCTCAGAACCAAGGTTTTGGAGTTGTTTCCCTCTTGAACTGGCGCAACGATGTATGAAAAATTGTTTTTTTTCCCCCTCAATCTATATTTATATGAAGAAATACATTATATATTATATTTATTATTATTTTTTTTTTTTAGTTCCCAAGGTGACGTTAAAGATTTTCTTTTGACTCTCAATTTGAACCGGGACAATTATCAGTTGGGAAGTACAAAAATCTTCATGAGAGAATGCGAGAAGGTGAAGCTTGACTACAGACTTCACCAACAAATCATAGCGAGTATTGTCAAAATACAGCGTTGGTTCAGGACAATACTTGAACGGTCCAGGTTTCTCAGGATTAAAACCTCCACCGTGGCTATACAGGTAGAGTACCTAAATTATATCAGCACTCTTTCAAAAGTTAAGGGGTATAAGAATTTAATATTTAACTTGTTGATTCTTATCACAAATCTATAAACATAACGTTTTATTATTTTAGGCATTTTGGAGGATGGTTTCTGCACAACAGCAAAGAAAGCAGAAACTGATGTCAGTAGTTCTAATTCAAAGAGCTTGGAGATCTCACGTGGGTGCAGCCTGGTACAAGAAGCTAAAACAGGGAATGACCACATTTCAGGCACACTCCAGAGGGTTTCTACTCCGAAAGAGATTGAAGAAGGTAATTTATTTTTATGATTGTGAGCGTATCTCCAGGTTGAACAGAGAAAATAAAAACTTCCAGTTACAGTGTTAAGAATTGAAATTTCGAATTATTTTTGAAATGCCCCCCCTGTGAGGTTTTTAACACCTTCATACTCCGTTCTTTGTTCAAAATTGTATGTATTATACTTTTTTTTTTTTTTTCAGATGCAGTCCAGTCGAAGTTCAGGAGAAGAGCCACTATTCAGGGTAGAAAAGAGTTTTGAAATAGAAACTACAGAACGCGCTGTACCTGCCATGGTCAACAACTCGCAGTTTAATTTTACGGCACCGCCTCTGTACGTTTGTTATTATTTATTTGTATTTGTTTTGGTTGTTCATTTTCGGTACGTTTATTAGCCCTGTAAGCTTGCTGTAATAAAACAACCGTTTTTGAAATATTGCCTATTCCATTAGTTATAAACTAAGACAAGTTCAAGTTTGTTGAGTACGAACCATTCTTGTAGGTCTCTATAATAGTCAATACTTTGTTGTATTTTCTTTTGTTTAATTTCAATTTATATCTTTCTACATATTTTTTATTTTCTACATATACTATTTTTTTAGGTAGGAAAAGCTTCTGATATTAATTTTATTAATGTTCTCATGTCATTTTGTTAAATAATCATTATTTCACTCATATCACATAATATGTATATATATATGATTATTTATATTATAAATTAGTTTATCTTTTAATAATTTAATATATGTTATTTAAAAAAGGGAAGTAAATATTTCAGAACAAACAAATTCTGGTGTAATGCCGAAATCGGTATATGTACACATTTTTTGTGGAATAGACAATATTTGAAAAAAGACGGTTGTTTTATTTATTTATTACAAGTTTCCACAATATGTCCGCGTTTTTCAACTTGGAGGCTCTATATTTATTTCATTTTTTTCGTAAATTCAATTCAATATCGAATCATGGAATTGGATCATAATAAAGTTAAAGCTAGACAATGTGCTTATTATAGTTTGTTGTTATAGATAGACAACATGATATATTATAGTTTGTTGTTATAGATAGACAACATGCTATATTATAGTTTGTTATTATAGATAAATAATGTGCTATATTATAAAGTAAAAAAAAAAGTAAGAAAGAGATGATCTCTATGAAATATTAATATAACAATGAATGAAATTTGAAGCTTCTCTTTCTATTTATTGTTTGTAAAATTTTTGTTTTAGTCCTGCCGTTCGTAAGTTTGAAAATAAAGAGAAAGAGACTGAAGAATTGATCTCAAAGAAGCCTGAAGAACCGCCTTCAACAATCTCTAAAGCACCTCAAGCTGAGAGGAAACAGCTCAGGTATTTATTTTATTTTAATGAAACTAGATTCGAAACTCAGGGAGCGGTAGAAAACGCCATCTTTACATTTCTTCATTCGTTGATTTTAACGACGACAGCAAAGCCGTCGAATAACAAGATGCTTTCTATTCAATTAAATGAAAAAAAAAAAAAAAACGTGTGAGTTGGTCTGAAGAGGTCTTTGCGCGATAACGGTTCCGTATCCTCAAAACTTTTCCCATGGTATTTATTTGTGTTGGAACAAGGAAAATAATTTTTGGGAAACCTTCCGATTGTTCTCTGAAAATAAGATAAATACAGTAAACCGGTCGAATTTGTTTGTCTATACTACGGTTGAATTCACCATAAATTCGAGATTCATTGCAATTGAAATTGTGTAAGGGATCATTTCAATTGTGAATAATGTGAGGTTATAAATTGGCAAATTCCGAGATCTCAAAGCGGCTCATGCTTATATGCCCACCGGCGATTACTTCGACACCCTGACAAGGTATATATTTTGAACTATATTAGTAAGAATGTCGTATGTGAGTCTTGAACCCCCTTCAAAACAGACAATTTTGTGATCGAGAGGTTTATGTGCCAAAAACCTTAAAAGAGACCTACGACAAGCCTAGATCACTTTATACCACTCTCATTCGCCTTTGTCTTAACCATAATCGCCTTCTTTTTCACATGCACAAGATACACACTCTACCTTCACCATACTGTATCTGCCAATAGCAAGAAGAAGCGGATGCGAATCATATCGTCTTGGCTTGTCCACTTACCAGCTCAGAACGCGAAAATATGATGTGTTCTCGTACAAAACAAGATAGTACTCCCCACTACGGTCCAACTAATAGTGTCTCGAAACAAAAATTGTTCAGAACTTGCTTGTTGTTGTTCAGATACATTTCTATCAATAATATTGTTATATAACTTTACATTGTAAGTAAATGGCTGATATGGTAAGCCCATTAAGCCCAATTTTTATTTTTAAAAATTGCACCTTGAACATTTTTTAGATTTCTCTTTGGAACTCCTGTAAAATTTTGTAAAAGGTGCTTATACCTCTTTGTCATGACGCGATCGAAGTGTAGTCCTTTGTCAGAGAGGCGATGAGGACCCTACGAAGGCGTTGTGCTTTAACACGTACAATTCAAACCATTTAACAGTTCGGATGAAAGACATTTTGGACATTTACGTAAAGAAGTATATTTTTTCTCTTGTAATTGTGTCTATTAAAGCCCCCAGAGCGCCTCCCTTTTAAGACGATACGACAGCCTTGATACCTCATTCAATTTTCTTTAAAGAAATTTTTCTCTCCAGATTTTTTTATCTTCATCTGTAAATATTTTATGGCTTTCATATTTTTTTTTTTTTTACTGACCAAAATAATGTTTATTTTCACGTTACTTTTGTTTTCAGTACTGGCGATGCAAACAGAGAAATGTTGGATGCTGAGTTCAAACGGCGGGCGTCTCAGAGAAAAGCGTTCTTTTCCGATATGAGGAACTATTCAGATGAGACGTTATCTATAGGTAACTTATAACTTGGTTTTGTAGCTAAGGCTTTTGTTTTTTTATATTGGTGTATCCGTTCATTATACCCCTGAAAACTATTTCTTACAGAAAATATTCAAAGAAAGGGTAGCTGTGATTCTTTAACCTCACAACGAAGTCTTGATTCCCAAACAGCCCCCGTCAGAGAAACTCTGTACAGAGCCAAACGTCAAATCCAAGCACTCATAGGTAGGAGCACCTTAACTCTCTCTCTCTGTCTGTCTGTCTCTCACTCTCTTTCTCTCTCTCTCACCTGTCTCACAGCTGTAGTTGGCTCATTGGTCAATTATTTTTATTTTATTCATTTATTTCATTTTTATGTATTTGTATCGACATTGTCCCGTTTAAGGGAAACCTCAATTGAGAGTTTTGTTCCTCTGTTGATACTTCAGTCAAATTAGTCAATGTGTAGGCCACTACTTGGCAAGGACGTTAGGATTTCCATTCAACATCCACCCAAAACTCCACGCGTTAGATTTGTGCTTCGGCCGCCATCTTGGAAGAACTGTGCTGATAACCAACCTTGGGATGGTCTTCCTTAGTTTCCTCGAAACCCGTGCGTCTCAGGGGTGAAATGTACTGGAACTAAGTTATAGCCCACAACATTTTACACAAATTTTGTCCTCCATCTTCTTCACATGACCAACGGCTTGGAAGATATTCGCTGTGACTACAGTAGAACCTGGATTGTAAGCCATTCCTCGACCCTGTTTTTTTTCTCCTGGTTTTTTACTACTTACTTTTTTTAAATAACTACAGATTCGAAAAACAATTATTGAGCCATAATAGTAAATCATTCCTTTTAAATGAACATGCTTGTTAATTTCTATGAGTTAGACTGTGTGAATTATAAGTGCGCATATTTTTAAAAAGGCTCTCCTGGTATATTTCATGATGGATGTGTCGCGGACTTGGAAGAAAATTCGCCTTTAATTAACTTTTATTTTTGCGTGAGTTGCTTCCCATCTTAGTTACTGCCATTGAATGTGACCTAGGTATGTAGCTAGTCAGAACTATTTGGTTCGAAAATAAACATTTAAGTAGTCAGTTCTCTGGTGTTGTATTGTGGATTTTTTAAAATATTTTTTGACCAGCTGCACTATATTTTAAACTCTCAGTGCTTATATGAAATATATGTTTTACAGGAGGTGTGAAGGAGCGTAAAGGGGAGAGTGGGAGTGGCGGAGCTCACAGTGACAGCGAGATGGAGACAGAGCCGAGTTGGAAGGATGTGAAGATGAAGCAGGCCCCCTCCCGCCAGCCCAGGAGGAGAGACCTTGTCTGCAGGAGTATCGGGGAAGACACTCTCCACCCTCTCCCACCCCCTCCCTCCAAGCCCCCCCTCAAACCTAACCAGCTCCCTCTGTGAGTACAACTACATTTATGGAAGTTGAAAAATTTGTAAAAAATTAGAATGTTACCCTTTAGTTGTGGCCTAAAACCTACCTGTGTCCCAAATTTCAAGATTTGTGGTCCACTGGAAGTATCCTATAGGTTTTAATTATCGCAGCCTCTGTCGAAAGGCGGTCATATAGACGAGTTCACGTCAGAATAATATTATACGAAGTACGTAAATGCGTTTCCTTTGCTTTTCGTCTCTCTTGAGTGAAGGAGTATATCTGAAAATATATAGGTCGGAAATAATAATTACTGATTAACTTTATCATTTTATAATATAAAACTCGATACATCATGGAGAATTAAAGAGAAATTTCAAAAAATATGAATTTTTTGAGGGTTAATTAACACACCCTGTTTTGTTCTTGTTCCTTCTGTGCTACTTGCTCGAAAATTCATAAAAGAAAAAGAATCTACAACATAGAGATAAGTTGAAGGTACTGCAGGATTAGTGATAGATCTTACTAAATTGTATGCCGATTACAAAATTATCGGGTTACACCGATGACCTCTCTTATCTGACCCGCCAATCCTGAAATATTCTCAAAAAGGTTTCTTATTATCTTCCTGGAGGAAGACAGATCGGTATGAAAATAAATGTTATGCTTCTCGGTAGCAGTAAAGTATTAACACATTGTTAACATGCTCGACATACCAGATTAAAAAAAACTAAGAAAATTACCTCCTAAGATGATTATTTTTGGTCATACTTTGTGTACAATTTTACTCGCCGAATTGCCCATCCATTAGTAAACTTCGTGGAGAATTTCTGCGGACAAATATCACTTGTCGGCTTGATAATACACACATCAATATAAACCTTATTGATCTATGCTTGTACAAATTTACGTTCGTTTACTTTCCACATTTCACTTAATTATTTAGTTTCTACTATTGATAAATGTTCTTGTTTCCCTACTAAAGTTTCTTTAATTATTTTATTTTATTTGTTTAAATTTTGATTTATTGTTATTCATTTTATTATTTTACTTGATACAGGGACTTGAAGAGGAGGAACAGCGACCCGGCGACCCAGTCGGAAACGTGTGTCAACACCAAGCAGACCCCGCCGCAGCACTCCCCCTCGGCAGACCTTCTCCAATGGAAGGGGACCACCATGTTCACAATAGCCGGACATAGCTTCAGGAAGACAGGACGGTTCACTAAGGAGGACCGCTGTTGCTATTGCTCAAAACCAATGGATGCTTTCATCACTCAGGGACATAAGTGTTCAGGTAAATAACATCTCCTTTGTGAAACTCTCTGACAACCCCTCAAGTATATATATACTTCTGGTAGCTTTCTGTATGGTTTGGGGCCATGTTGGCCATATGGGCAAGAACGTACGAGTTTTGGTTGCATGGACCCAAATGGTCCCGGGTTAAAAAACCTGTCCGGGTAAGAGTTTTTATTTCATAGACAAAACTTCTCTTCCGGGGGCCATGGACATTATGTAAATAACCCCGGTAAGGTAGCCTGCTCCTATGGTGCCAAAATAAACATGGGCTACACCCCGCACCCTCTAACAGCCCAAAAAAGGCCATGTCCATAAGGGGTGGGAATTATAAAAAAAAATGGGATGTACTTTTTTGACATGATTGCTGATTTGGAATCTTGCTTGCATAAGATGCAGTGTGTTACCAGATCAAAAAAACATTGAGTTCATTTTTGTCAATTTTTTTTTTCGCCCTCGAGAATACATAATAATAGCCATTGACGAAAATATAATAGAGTTCATTTTTTTTTTACTTCTTTTATGTTAAGGAAATCTTAACTTCTTTCTCTCTAATAAGACGGATTCTATTTCAATTTCATGTATTCCTTCGGTATAGAGTGCCGTTTCGAATTCATAATCATCAAAATAGGCTGAGATCTATGTATTGACAAGGATTGAGACTCCCAGAGCAGATGGGAATGTGACCCAGCATGATCTTGAATAAATAGGTATTCCAGTAATTATGTCGATGAATAATAATCCATGCGACTGTCAATTGTGAAGTGTGACAGTTTTCGAGTCACATTCTTCCATCACTGTACCTGCCAATAGCCAGTAGAAGCAGTTGCGAACCATCTCCTCTTGGCTTGTCCACTTACCAGCTCAGAACGTGAAAATATGTATAGTGTTCTCATTCAAAGCAAGATGGTGCTCCCCACTACGGTCCAATTAATAGTGTCTCGAACCAAAAACCAAGACATTCTTGATACATTGTTCAGATACATTTCTGTCAACCATATTGTTATATAACTTTACAGTGTAAATAAATGGCTGATATGCTTAGTCCATAAGGAAAAAGTTCGATAATATTTATGTCCATTTGGCATTTCCTTTAAAATGTATGCCTTCAAAGGTTTTCTTAGTCCTAATAACTCCTGATATCTGCCCAATTGTGTCAACTAATTCGAAGCACCAGAGAACCCTAGTCAAATTATACCTGGATAGGCAAAATTTTAAGACTCTTTTAGTGGAGTCCGTCTCTTGTCTAGCAGAGAGGCCAAAAACCCTCTGTATTAGACCATATGAACTCGTAGTTGAAGCCCGGGCATGAGTCACAAAACAAACAAACATGAGACATATCATATAAGTGTCCCTCTTCTCTTTGTATTAATACCTGTTAATCTTTTTTTTTTTTTCAGATTGTAAACAGTTATTTCATACAAAATGTATTCAGAATGGCGGTGTTTTACAATTGCCCTGTACAACAACGACAAGAGATGGACGACGAACGAAACATTCGCGAAAATCATCGAGACTTCCTCACAACGAAAAAAACCAGTATCCTCATCAACAGGCCAAATTCAATTTGACTGGGACATCAGAGTTCACCGACAGCACAGACAAAATTATATCGGATATTAACGAACTGCAGTCTATGCAAGATTTTATTACGAAAAAAGTAAATTGTTCTATTTTTTTTTTTTAGTCGAGCATTAATAATAAAATAAATTGTATTATAGGCTCTTAAGCCTGGATTACACAGGGATAGTTTACTTGCTACTAGCCAGCTTTTGAAAAAGACGGGATAGTGAGCGGGTAGCTAGTAAACAAGATTTCGCAATTACATACAACTAGTGAAGAAGCTTGCTATTGGGGTTACAATTTTTTTTCAACTCCTATTTTAATAAACAACTCACAATCACCACTCCAGCACGAACTACTTCGTTTACTTCGACCGACATTTTTCACCTGGAAATCCTAGGTTTACATGTGACAAACACTATCTCTTGCTTTTTGCACAACTTTTTTCTGATTATACACAGAGCGAGTTTCCTATCCCGGCAAAAACTCGCCAGTCAGTAGCTTGTAAAGTCGCCGGTATTCAACTTTGCTCGCTCCCTGGCGCTACGGTCCTTATAGAACCTGGGCCTCCGCAACAATCTTCCGCCATTCTTCTCTATCCTCGGCCTCCCGTCTCCATCTTCTCACACCGATCGTTCTGAGGTCGTCCTCCAGCCAACATAAGCGGGGTCTACCTTTTCTTCTTAGTCCTCCCGGGTGTCCCTCCAGTATCTTCCTCGGCAATCTGTCTGGTTCCATCCTCTGTAAATGCCCCAGCCATCGGAGCCGTTCCTGCTTCACTATCCGAGCACCTTCTGCAGTGACCGGTAGCATCTATTCCCGGCCGTTATCCTATCTTTGATGTCTTTGCTTGCTCTGCTCAGTGAATTAACGAGCTAGTTTACTAGCCACGCCAATTACACTTAGCTTTTTTTACTAGCGGCTAGTGAATTAATGGGCTAGTAGCAAGTATATTATCCCTGTGTAATCCAGGCTATAGTGATAAAATGGTCTCTAGTTTCCAATTGTTTTGGCCCAAACCGAAACTTTTTTAGTTAACCATATTGAAAAAAGTTGGTTGAAAAGCCAAGTGGTAGAACTCAAGTTTTTCGATAGCAGAAAGTTTTATTGTTATTTGTTTGCTTGGTTTAAACAAGGACTCCCAATGCGGGCAGAAAGGACGAGTTCTGTATAATATCTCAAGCTCTGTTGCTACAATGTTGAATTTATTCTACTTACTTTCAATTGAATAAATGAAAGAAATTTATTATCTTTATTGTTTAACTTTAATACAAAAAACAGTTGAGAAGCGAACAGTTTGTTTTTGATATCAAAACTAAAATGGGAGGAGTCCTACCTTAACATAACATGTACATATATATTTGATTTGTCAATAATCTAATAAAATAGAGAAGATATAATAGTAAGACATTTAAAAGAAAAAAATAACTGTATAGTAGAATACATAGTATATATAATAAATAAGGGCTATATGACATAATATCAAAGTTCAAAAATAAAAGTAAAAATTCACAATTTATTTTATCAACTTTGTAGCGTTAACAACTCTATTAATGTTCATAAACAGTTTTTAATGCATTTCCTAAAGACATTCAACATATATTCCACATACAATTTCGAACACATTTATTCCACATACAAATCCACACATTTAATGGGATCCATACATTTAATTGGATCCACAACATTTTAACACTCAAAACTTTTAAAATTTAATACCTTTCTTGTATCTGCTCTGTTCTTCTATCCCTATCTATTCTCTGTTCTTCTATCCCTATCATCCTCTGTTCTTCTATCCCTATCATCCTCTGTTCTTCTATCCCTGTCTATCCTCTGTTCTTCTATCCCTATCTATCTTCTGTTCTTCTATCCCTATCTATCCTCTGTTCTTCTATTCTCTCTAAATATAATCAATGGTTATTCTGCCTTGCTTAGTGCTTGCGACTTCTAGATGTGCCGAATCATAATAAATTACGTGAGAGCAAATCTTTAATACCAATTTTCTTTTTAAATAAATAGTTAATAACATTAGTCAGCTTATTTCTTGCGCTCTTTAATTTCTTAACTAAATCGTTGGCGAATTGCGTTCACAGGTAACCGACTAGTTAAGAATATGAGCAAGTATTTTCGAATTGTTCCTGAAATGTATTTTTCTTATTTTCAGATTTACAAAATGGAATCAGAAGAGGGCGAAAAACCATCGAATGCAGATAAAGTGTTTAAACAAGCTCTAAGAGAGTTTAAAGATAATTTAATTGCCACCTACAGCGTCGTCAACAAACAGGGCCCTGAAGCCTTGAATATCAAATATAAAGATTTAATTGCTAATTTTTCACATGTATGTTTTTTTTTAAATTTTTAATACTTCCATTTTCAAAACATTATGAAACCCACCTCAAAATCAAGTTCTAATCTTATTCTTCCATTTTCGTTTTTTTCAGGTAATGGAAACTGTTCGCGTTCAAGAACACATGAGGGCGGATTTTCCTGTCACAATGGGAGTTAACGCTTTTCGTGGTTTTATGAATGAGTTTATGAACACTCGAATGGAACATGAAAAGCCAAGAAAAACGAAGAGGAAAAAGGAAAAGAAACGTAAAATCGAGGATCCCATCATCCATGCAGGTCATCACTTCATCCTGACCATCATCAACATCCCGACAGCCTGCGAGATCTGCAGCTCCTTCTTCATGTGGCCCATCGAAAGAGGACTCGTCTGCCAAAGTAGGTCCTCCATTCTTTGTACATCTATTTATTATGTTTTGTTTGTCTGCTACCATGGTATGCCCATCATGGTACGTCGCATCATGTACTGTTGTCATTAGCGAAGGGCAATCAATTTTGGTTATCCTTGACCATTGAGAAACCCTTGTCCTCTGAAATTTGATATGTGGATGAGCCAGCAATACAGACGGAAAGGATGCATTCGTATTCAATATTCTTCAGCCAAAACTGCAAAGCAAGTTCAATCAAGTTAACAAACACACCATCAAAAGTATGGTTTTCATGTATTTCGAACCCTAGTCTTCCTACGTGTAATTTTTTCTGTAATATATTTATTTTTTTATTTCTCTTCTCTATTTCTATTTTTTTTTCAATATAGAATAGAATAATTTTATTTGTCGGCGTCCAATGTCATAGATTTTTGACGCCGTATACTTGATTAAATAAATTCAATGAGGTGACGTCTTCATTGAGCTTAGGACGGCTTCGTCCCCGAGCATCTCATGTAGGTCTCTTGTTCGCAAACCCATGGCCTTTAGTATATCCTCATATCCAGGGCACTACTCCAGGATGTGGCTTACTGTGAGAGGCCAGGCCTCACACCTGCCACAGCCCGGGGCCATCGCCCTGTTTATGAGGTGGCCATGGGTTAGGCGAGTGTGGCCTACACGGAGCCGCATCAGAAATACCTCCTATATATATATTTTTTTTTCTTCTCCAGATTGTAAGTTCACCTGCCATAAGAAGTGTTATTCAAAACTGATAACTGCCTGTAGTAAAGAAGTGATGGTTCGTAAACATTGTCCACACCCCATCTTCGGGGTTCCTCTTCAACATTTGACATCTGCCGAAGAGAAAGTACCTCTTGTAGTTGACAGGTTGATAACAACGATTGAAATGTACGGTCTGTACACCGAGGGAATATACAGAAAATCAGGGGTACGTACAATGCAATATTTACATGTGTTTAGTTTCCCCAGAAAGTGGTAGAGTTTTTCTGCTCTAGATGGAGAGATACTGATGATTTGATCGCTAACTGTTGTGTTGTCTAACTGAATTTTGATAAGAGTTATAATAAATTACCTGAATTTTATGTGAGAATTGTTTTATTGACAATAACATAATGTACATTATACAGTGGTAAAATTGTCTCATACCGTTTTGCTTGTGAAAAGGAAAATGTCAATATACTTTCTGGTAAAGTAAATTTGAAGAGTACCGGAAAACACTGAATTTAATTTATTTTTTCTTTTTTTTCTTCAATTGCAGGTTAGTTCCAAAGTGAAAGAATTGAAAGCAAGAATGGAAGAGGGGAAAAACGAGACAATACCTTTCGAACATTACCAGGTATGTTCCTAAACAGTTTGATAATAACCAGGAGACTAGACTGGTTTTATAACCAAATAGTATTCTAATAATATGCCATGACTGCGCAAATATTGTCTAAAACCTTATTTATTGATGGAAACTATCAATCGTAATTAACAAATCTTCATTTATCTGAATAACGTTGGTACGGTTTACTTCTAACGGTGCGAATTTCCGATAATAATCATTGGCAATGACCATAAGTACAAGTGCGGTGTTCATTTTCGTAAAAGACTCGGTATACCATGTGCTGTTTCACCATATCAATGTTTTATCAGAAACAACAAAAAAAAAAACTGTTTTGTAACTTTGATAACTTATAACTCTATGATTTTTTTTTTTTTTTAATTCGGATATTTTATTCGGTCCGTCCTTTCTTTTTTACTCTCTTGCATAATACTGTATTGGAAAGACTAGTTATCACTTTCGGAAATTATCTGGGAGGTAAAACAATGTCCACCAGAGTGACGAATGAGCGCTTTGGCAGTAGACTATATGACCTCGTTGTTGAAGCCCAGGCAACTACTATCGCTTTCGGAAATTATTTGGAAGGTAAACAAACCTTGAGCACGCTGTCCTTCTGATGGGATGTTCAAGCATTGTCTCGAGCTTGTACTCGTTATAGACCCGTACCGCAGGTAAATAAATGAACCTAGGTAGGCAAAATTTAGGACTCCCAGAGTAGAGTCGGTCTCGTGTCCACCAGAGTGACGAATGAGCGTTCTGGTAGTCGGCGATATGATCTTGTGGTTAGAGCCCAGCCATGAGTCACAATAACTAACTTTCGGAAAGAAAGTAGGAATTTTGAAGTAATTACATTAAAAGACGGTTGGCTTCGTCCGTGCGCTTCTGTGTAGTTTCTTCACAAGAGATGTAAACTATAGGAGTTGTACCCCAAGGAGAGATGTAAATTATAGGAGTTGTACCCCAAGGAGAGTATATCGTCGGTCTAAACGTGATACCTCGTATGTGCAAAAAGCCAACTTTACAGGAGAGACAAAAAACTGATAAAAAAAATATTCTTTATAGGAAACCTCAATTTTTTCGACATTTGTATTAAGTGAGATGTATGTGCATGCCATGAATTGTTTTTAAGCTAGTTTGCATATCTAAGTAAAGAATTAGCGTACTTGGCGCAGTTACGAGGTTTCACCAGAATTTCGTTCCCATTTCTTTAGCAAAAGTCTACTTCTTCAAGCCGTATTTCATGGTTTTTTCGTTTTATGTCGTATACGAGGTCCCACTAGATCAATAGTTTTTTTTTTTTTTTTTGGTAAAAAAAAACAATTTTTGGAAAAATGTCGCTTACGAGGTATCACGTTTAGGCCGACGATATATAGGAGAGATATGGGTCCCGTGTTTATTCTGGGGAAAAACATTGTTTACATCCATCCAGTGGTGTAAATATTGTAATACAATGTTTACATTCAGTGGTGTAAATATTGTAATACTATGTTTACATCCAGTGGTGTAAATATTGTAATACTCAACATCCAGTGGTGTAAATATTGAATACTAATATTTATTTTTTTCCAGGTTCACGTTCTAGCCAGTGTATTGAAGAGTTTTCTAAGGGAAATCCCCGAACCTCTTCTTACATTTGACTGCTACGATGATTTCTTGAGAGCGGCTAATTTGACTGAGGATAAAGTTTCTACAATGTTTGCCATTCTTAAAAAATTACCTAAACCAAACTTCGATCTCATGGAAAGGCTTATATTTCATCTTGCAAGGTAATTAGTTATTATCTGTCTTCCTTTCTAAGTATGGCTTTTAGTGTATCTTTGATGATTAATTACATCAATGAATCCGTCAAGAGTTCAAGAGCTTGAATTGGTACTTCAAGTTTCTTTCTACTCTAAAAGTGTCAAGGTTATCGCATACGTAATGTCGGTTTTTCTAAATTATTTGTATTGTTTATTTTTCCTCTAGATTATTATTTCTGTACAGTATTTAAAAAGGGGTGGAGAGGAAAAACCAGATTTTCTTATTTACATTTTGAAATGGAAGTGATCCGTGAGCATCTTCGCCATATTATGGTGTGGGAGTTTAAAAGATGCGAGAATGCGGCTTCTATGTACTGAATTGTGGTGGAAAATTATGGAGAAAGGCCAGATTAATGGGAGACAGTTGCTAGATGTAACTGGACAATTACAAAAGAGGTCTACTCCTAACAACTTGACCATTTGAAGTTAACCTTGGAATAAAAACATCCTTCTCTGAGTCAATAGGCGCGGAGTTTTATTCCACTATAACAATGCGAAACCTCACGTTGACGCCCAAAGAGTGTTTTAATAATGGAATTGAAAATTTAGAATTAAGATGGAAAAATCTAGAAAATTGTGGAAAATATAATTATAATATATTAATATTAATAATTTGTATTCTGGCTTAACAATTATTGTAGATACAAAAACTGACATAACTTATGAGATGATCTGATAAATTCCATCTCATTTTGGAGAAAAATTCAATTAATGGGTTTTTACTTGAGGTATATTGGTCTTCCAACAATCCTACAGGCCTTAAACGACTGGGGAGTAGTTTTAGGGGCTTTAGTCTTTGAATGATAAAGGCGCATCATACACACATCAATTAAACAAAAATGTGTAATTTTAATAAAAAAACACATTTAAGTGTCTGGGCGGTTGAATGACTAAAGGAAATTACCGCTACTCTGGAAGGGGTTAATAATATTGTAGGTAAAGTAGTTCGGAACAGCTTGAAACCCTCTCATACATACGATTTTTAATATTCATTTTGTTCTGGGGTTTAGTACTATACGATAATGCCCTATAGTATTATTGTTTTCTATTTTTGGAAACCTGAATAATATCCTGGTGTTCTCTTAGTTGTGTGTTATTGTCACAGAGAATTGCCAAGAGATCCAAAAATAATTATTTTATTATGCTATAATAAAATTTGTGTATATTTTTAGGGTGGCTTTGCATGAAGACGTCAATCGAATGAGTGCTAGTGCCCTAGCCATTGTGTTTGCTCCTTGCATCCTGAGGACGAATAAAGTGGTGCCCGCCCAGGACTCGCTGCACGACATCAGCCGACAGACTACCTGTATCGAGGTTATCGTAACAGAACATCTGAACAAGGTCAAGTCCACACTGGCCGATATCGACACTCTGGACACCGCTTGTCATACCGCCACCTACCGTCTCTCTTCCATCAGAAGTTCCAAAGTAAGTGGCCCATTTCCTCCTCAGTATATTTATGTCTGGATTTTGTTAAAGAAATTAATGATTCGTTATTACTGCTCGAAGCAGGGGAAGGATGCTCTTGTATTGTACTGGTGAGCGGATATAAGAAGAGTAAGAAACCATCCATAACACGGATACATATACTGGGTGGACACCGAGGGATTCATTCATTTTCTTATCCATCCCCTGGGCTCTCTACTGTGGGTGTCCTAAATTTAGCTTACCTGCTTTAATCAGGTTAAATGTCTTTAACGAGTACCTAACCGCCATTAATCGTCTCTTCCGAACGACGGCGTACTCAACGTTTTGTTACCTGCCAAATAAAAACTTAAAGACCTCAGCAGGGTTGTGAGTCTATAATCTTTAGCGGAGTAGGCAAGCACTCTACATCTGTGCCACCGGAGCTCTAATAGGGAATCTTAAAAATATTAGAGTATTTAAAAAAAAAAAAGTTTTTTTTTTAGATTATGAGGTTAATTTTATATTATACCACCCGCTAGAAGATAAGAAGGATGAGGTTCGCAATATATTTGGGGCTCTATTGTCAAATCTCTCCACCCAGTTGTGAACAGTGGTTTTAACCTAAACGAATTCAGTAAGGTCGCAGGTAGGGGCGGGGAGACCGACGCTCAGAGGGGGGCTCAACTCATAAACCCCAATAACCGCTGATTTAAAGAATGTTTCAACATGAAATTTCATTTTTAAATTCAAAACCCTCTAATGATGGCATCTATTAATTTTCGGCGCAATAGGCCGAAAGGAAGGAAAGGTGTGCAGGAGAAGAGGAACTGCCGATGTAATGAATTTACCGACACGAATTTTAGTAGCCACTATGAAAGTCAACTATTGATTTTTAGCCCAAACGGACCCTTGGTTTTGGAGTGGGGGCGAAAAGTTAATTGATTAAGTCGTTCTGTTGAAGTACATAGCCGGTAACTCACCGACGATTTTTTTAAGTGAATTGGAGTTGTACGACTTCGGTCCTATAGAGGGCTTTGGCTACTAGTATTAGTCGAAATGTCTGGACAGACTAACATCAGTTATATAGGAACGAAAACGTAGGCATTTGGTTATTGTCTTCAGTAAACACTAAAAGGTGCCAAAATAATAACAAAGAAAACATAACTGTCGTAAAGTCTGTTGCAAGTGGTTGGTATAAGAAAGTTCTTTAATGGCATCACATATTTTTTTTTATTTTATGTAATTTTCTTTTTTTGTTCAGATTTTCACTCAGGAAGAATTGGTAGTAGTAAAAGCGGATGAGGAGGAGGCAGAACTGATGGGTAAGATAGAAGAGATTCAGAAGGAGAAGGCACTTCTCACCTCAACCCTCCCCTCCCTGACGAGGTCTCCTAGCGACGATGACCTCCTCTCCACCGATGATGGCAGTCTTGACGATGTTGACACTTCCAATCGTAAGTAGCACCACCATTTGGCATGTAGTACACCAGGGTGTTAAGTTGTAACAGACCTTTTTATTACTTATTTATTACCAGCTATACGAAGTATAGGGGGAGTTATGTAATTGTCAAGTTTTGACCGAAATTTCAAGTTCTCCAAACCCCTGATTTCAAAAAATAATTTTAAAAAAATTGTCTCTGGGTGTGTGTTTTTGGGAACACAATAACTCCCGATAGAATGAATGTATAAACACGCGATTTTATATGTTTGTCCATTAAGATGACTTTATTCAGCGTTATCGGCCGGAGGGGAAAGGGGGGGATCAGAGGGGGCTTGTCTCAAAAATCCTTATATGAATGAAAATCCTAATGAATATATCGCCACACAATTTAGTGTAGAGTATTCAGAAGCCCCTGTGTAAATCAACTATTGATTTTTAATCCAAACGGTCGACTAGTTTTGGAGGGAAGGTGAAAATCAGGGAAGTATTTTGTCGGTGATTCGCCGACTTTTTTTTTTTAAAGAAAGTTTACAGAATTAATTAACACGAATTAATCAACTTTGTTTTCGCTCTCTCACTAATTCACCGATTTTTTTTTTACGGAAAAATCAATAGGTGCCTTATATCAATAGGTTTCTGAGTAGGTTCTCATCGTCTCTTCCCCTACTTCCTTTTGGCCGATTTGACTGAAAAATAACAGGTATTGTCCTTGTAGGGTTTTGAATATATGTACATATAATATTTCGTGTTGAAACATTCATTACAACAGCAGTTATTGGAGCTTTTGTGTTAAGACCTCCCTAATCCTTGGCCCTACCTCTATCTAAGCACTGGCTCATGGGGTTGATAGTTTAAAACAACGTATACTATATCAATCATTCTTTCCTCAATATGTTTTCTAATTTGTCTATATTCCCATAATATTGCAGGCTGACCCATTTATTATAATCATCATTTTTTAAAATTTAGTAAGCTAATTTATATGATTATTTTAGTTTTAACCTTTCTTTCAATTTTCTATATTAATGACTACAGTTTTTAGTGGATAATTACTTTTGGCTGTCTCCTTTATGATAAAGTTATTTTGCTATAAATTTCTGGCTCATTGGGATTGAGTATGCCCTGTGGATCATCGAGTAGAAGGTCGCGTATTTGAAGTTGTTATGACAATTTTAAGTAGGATGTATTACACTCTGTTGTCGTTTTCTGTAAATTCTAAATTCGATTTTATTACTAGTAATTTTTATCTCTTAATCAAGAAAATATAATGTTAAGCCTCCTATTTCTAATGTGAATTTTATTTTACTCTGAATAGCTGATCTGTTAAATAGAGAAAAAGAATTATTTCTGCCCACCTAATGTCATAACTGACAAGATCAAGCCCGAGTATACTTTTATATTCTGAGATTTACATATTATAAGTTAATGAAAAATATAATTAAAATAAAAATAATATTAAAAAATATAGTAAACGCCAATTATGTCGTGGACTTGACAGTGTAATATAAGTGGTACTTGTCTTTGATATGCAGAAAAGCTATGCCGGCTTTATTACTAGGATTCTGAATAATTGCCTATAAAGTTTGATGTTCTCTGTAAACAAGGCATATGTAAGCACAGTATTTGACGCAGCAAATTGAAGCAAGTGTAATATTTGAAATCACCCACTCCACTTTATAGAACCTAAGTCATTTTATTTATTATTATTATCTAATTAATTTATCTCAGAAAACTATATTATAGTTCTGATTTTTGAAGACTCATGCAACGTAAATAAAAATAAACCATTTATTTACCACTAATGAGAACTTTTGTGGTGTTATGTTTTAGCTCAACCGCTGTCGAGGCACCGTGTGGTACACAAACACAAGAAGAGAGGCTCTGAATCCTCTACCTCCACCTTCTACACCCAGGAGTGCGACGAGGACCCTATCATGGTCTAATCTCTTATCTAGGCCTTATCTAGAAGACCAACAGTAATTCTATTAATTATTTATATTTATTTATTTTAAATTGTTTTACCTTTTTTATCTATTACTTTTTTTATTTAAAATAAATTATCATTTCAATTTTTTTTAAAATGTGCCACATATTATATTTTCTTAGACGATTTTTTGAATTTTTATTAGACATTCCTGATTCTTTTCATTTTAGATGTTCTTGAATAAATAATATTCTTATTTATAATTTTGAAAGGTAATTGTTGGTATACTTATTATGTTCAAGGCAGGAGGGAGACTTTTCTAGCCAAATGTAGTGTTTATTATGTCCCATTAAATCTCGCAGATTTAAGATATGCACAACTGAAGTCAAACTTCGTTTTTGCTTATTTCTTGATATAAATACATTCCAATAACACAGTCATTAAGTTAACAACCTTTAGTCATTTAGGCTGACAGTGTCAATTTAGGTTTGAGAAATAATAATAAAATTGCTAGGAACCGTTTTGCGCCAGAATCGTCCCTACTTGAATGGCCCAAAGTATTGTACACTGTTTTTATTAATGGGTAACAGTTTTATTATTGTAGTATTGAGATTTCTTCTTTAACAAATCCCCCATCCTGTACTTTAAATTTGAGTCTCTGACTGAAGTTTACTCATTTGTAGATGTCTCTTCTGCTTTGAACCCACCATACCTAGGATGTTGTTCTCATTGGATCAGGCATCTTTCTCAAAACCTGACTAGAAATATGAAGAAAAAAAAGAACTTAAATGTCTATCTCCCTTTAATATTTACTCTAATTCTAGAACTAATTTCTGAAATTTGTCATATCAACTATTTATTGCATTTACCTATTTTCTAAAAAAAAACTCCCGAATGCTTATTCCTATTTTTTTCAAATACTTCACAAAAGTCCGTTCTTTTAATAAAAAAGATCAAATTTGTTGATCGAAAAATTCAGATCGGAAAAAATGGGTCATTTTTTTTGCCCTTTCCGGCAAACTTAAAAAAAAAAAAAACATTCGTCAACGTTCATTAAAAGCCGTACAAAAACGTATCATAGGTTCGTTGGTAGGCTCTATGAAAATCCCCTTTTAGGTACATGGAGGGTCCTGTTTTTTTTCGGAGGATATTACTATATCACTTCTGCTTGTATTTGTTTTATTATTATATATTTTTTTATATATATGATAAGAGTACGAGTTCGTATATTTTCAGAGATATTTAATGTTGAATTCTGTGTTCCTATGTTACTTTACGTATTGTGTAGCTAGCTCCATATTAACTGTACATATCTCTAGCAGTGTTTGACCAAACCCTCTGATCCTATTGGAACACACTATCCCCCCCTACCTATTGAAAAAACGTTTGCATTTCTGTTAGTGTTGATAAATATTTACTTATTCTTTTGTTAGTGAATTATTTGAAAGAACACTTCATTGTATAAAAGGACCATTTCATTCCAGTTTTTTTTTATTGTTAATGGTTGAGTATTTAAATATATATTATATATGCATATAATTATTAATCAGTTACATAAAACTTGTGATTTTATTTTTTATATGTAAAGAATAATTTACATTTACATATAGTATTTTTTTATTTCTTTGTAAATATACATTTAAAAGACAATTCTTATTTTTATATATTTAAAAACTGTGACTATAATTTCGAAATTATAGGCTAATAATTTGCAACGTATTATTATTACTCCCTTTAATAATAATAATAATTTTGATTAGCATTATTTTAACCTTCTACCTTGTTGAATTAGTTGAAATATAAATAAATAAATCAAATTATTTATATGTTTTTAAATGTTATCAGTGTATTGATCCAATCCACACTCATTAATGTATAAATATATAGATAATTCTCCATTTTTAATTTCAAAGCGCATTTATTTTTACCAATTTCCGTTTAAATTTTTTTTTTTTTTGGTTTCTATTATCTATATTATTTTTTTGTAAAAATTGTGATATTACAAATGAAGATCTAGTCTTACTGACGTATAAAACTTATAAAAAATTAATAATATAAAAATGATATTAATAAGTATGACTTTTTTTTTTGTTTTTTTTTTTTTTCTTCCATTAAAACAGTTTTTTTTAAAATAATCAATTTGAGTGAAATATTTTAAAACTAATCTATTATTCTGTGCTATATTTCCAGTAGAGTGCTTTTTTAAATACATATAAACTGAATCTTTTTCCTGTTTCCTTTTTCTCTTTTATGGAAAATCGAAAATTATTCTCTATTGAATTTGTTTATTATAACGTATTTAGCTGTTATTAATATAACCTTAGGACGATATGTAGAGGTACTTTTTTGGGAGGGAGAGGAAAGTTGACTTATATTTTTTTGTATTTTATTTTATTTTTTTCTCTTCAATAATAACTGTTTATTTATTTACTTAGATAACATTTTTGTTGCAAAATTATGTTACTTTCTGCCTGTTATTTTTTATTTTTTTTTTTACAAAAATCAGATACGAACTAAGAAAACACCTTTATCATTCATATATTTATTTCCCGGGGGGGGGGGGGGGGGGGGGGGGGGGGGGTTTGATTCATCTACAATTTAACGAGAATGCTGTTTGCCAACATTTGTTATATCTGCCTAAAACTATTATACTAAATAGAGTTGTACAATGGGATTGTTTTTTAATTATTTTATTTATTTTTTGTGGGGGCGGCGCTCGCATCAACTATAGTGATTATGGAGATATTGCTAATGGACCTAACGATTTGTTGAAATCTCAATTGCGAAATATTTTCGAATTAACGTGCCCCAGGGAATACAGAATTAGTTGCTTTACTTTATATATATATAAATTCTGGGGCTCATAATTTTTCTTCTCTCTCAATATTTTAAAGATACTAATGTGCTAAAATTAAAATTAAGTTTATATATTAATACTACTACGTTTTTCTATGGTGCTCTATTGACGAATTCTTGTTATTATATGAATATAGTTATTTATGAATGACCAATAATATATTAATTATATTGATTAATTTCCTGAATTTTCTTCATTGTTGGTTATTTTCATTTTAGCGGTAGGAGTGGCTTGAATGAACAGTTGTAAGAAAGATTAGATGTAAGAAATCATGAAACGGGAACTTTTTTTTTTTTCTCGAACAAAGTTTCGCTAATTTTTGGTTATTCACCAGCTTAGACTTATCTCATTTCAATTCGTGGTGTAATCACGTGACCATCAATCAATTGCGCTAACATCATGGGTTCGATCCTCAGTAAGGACCTTAGGTTTCAGTTAGTTTTTAGGAGAGAAATGTGGATGCACCGCTGACATTCTGAAGTGAACCCGCTATCCAAATTACAAAATGGATGTCTTCTCTGATAGAAGCCAATGGTGGACTGGCTTTTGTTTTTCTCGGCTGATAAGACAAAACAATGAATACCCACAAAGAAAATTCACTAACCTTACAGCCTTTTTTCGTTTCAATAGTGTTTGAGCGATGATTCATTTGATATTGAAGATTGTACATTTTAAACTTAACTTTAACCCAATTTTGTGTTGGTCGCTTTTAAATGCAAAAATTATAAAATACCAATAATATATTTTTCAGCTGCTATATTCTCTCATTTGCTTTTTTGGTTTTCATATCCTAGCAATTATAGACGATTCGGAAAGAACTCCCATCAACAGTACCTCAAATTTATTTGCTGTAGTGTGTTATTATGACTCATGCCCGGGCTTTAACTACAAGGTCATATCGTCTAGTAGCAGAGCGTTCTTTCGTCACTCTGGTGAGCATGATTACCTGACATCGTACAGGCTCGGGATCATCGCTTAACGACCCATCCGATGGACGGCTTACTTAAGTTTATTTTACCTCCCAGATAAAATAAACTAAGTTCCTCGGCTGTATATTTGTGTAAAAATATTTTACGAATCGACTTATCACAGTTTAGACTAAGTGATTATCAAAGATGTCTGTCTATTCATAAAATATGTCTCTGCAAATAAATTTGAGATAGATGATAGTAGTTTTTTTCGGAAACTTTTATAATTAGTAGGTTGTAAATACCAGAAAAATGAATGAGAGAATAATATAGCTGCTGAAATATATTATCGTAAATTCAAAATTCCCGTACACAAAAATGATAAAATAATGATGACTTGAAATTTTCATCGATAACATTACTTCTCTTATGCTCGAGTGTGACTGGCCAACTCAAAAGTCTTAACATTGTTCGAGAAAAAAAAAAATAATAATTTTTTACTCACGGCCGAATCTCGAAACCAACTTCTTCAAACGTTTCCCTTTTCTTTTTCTAATATTTAAAATACTCTTACTAAATAGTTATTAGACGGAAGTATTAAAATATTTCTTCGAATAAATTACATCGTTTCTTAATTTCCTAAATTGACTTATTTTTTTATCATTTAAAAAAAAAAAAAAAGTTTTCTCCGACTCATTTTTATTTATGGTCTTCCTTTTTTGTCATATTTAGGTATCAAGTGGACAATTGTTGTTAATTTTGTACATATTAACATTATGTAACTTCATTTAAATGTAAATATGTTAATGTTGTATATATTATTGTGTATATTTCACTTTTTTTATATATCTATGTAATCTACTCGTCTCTGTTGTATATTCTTATTGAATGACTAGCTTTCTTTATTATAAAAATTAAAGTAAATAAAACAAAAAAAAAAAAAAATGAAGCCATATATTCACTTTTATTAATGTCATTAGTATGAATATGGGAGGTTCCGCGCCAAAAACATAAGTTACATCTTATAAATAGTCCATGGATTTTTCTAGTGTTATGGGTATATTGTAGGACTCGAAACTCTCCAAGATATATAATTTTCAATTAATATTCATATTCCACTATGATCAAAACGTACTGTTCATGGGTTAAAAAAATCCTATGACTAACTGAAGATTTTGATGTTTTTGACGTGGAGGAACCCACATATTTGTTTATACATATAATTATTGTACTTCCTTCTAATAGGGTCATATATGTAAGCGTACATACATTTATGTATTCCTACAATATTGCTCAACGTTCAAGTATTAAGGTAATATGTTTGTAACGTGAATGATACATCATCTTTCTCTTTTTATTTTTTAAGTAGATACAATTTCAAATTATTTAACTGAAAAAAAATATAAAACAAAATAAAAAAAAAGTAATAAAGTGAATTATAATTAAGAATTGCTGTGAAATAATTAATAATCCATGTATGTAGCTTTTTCGATGTTAATTAATTAAATAATGTCTAATTATTATATATACTTCATATGTGGGTAGTTAAGTTTTGTTTCGATAATTGTCAAAATTATTTGAATAATCAATTTAAAATGGCTTTTGCCTATTTTTTTTTTTTGTCACTTAACCGTTTTAAAAATAATATAACTTTTTTTTTTTTGTAAAATTGAAAGAACGGAAGAAAACCGTAATATTTTGGATTTTTTAAAGCGTCCTATGTCAAACGCACCTCTATATTATAAGACTAGTGTATAAATGTTTATTTAATACCAACCTAAGGTCAATTATAGATTAGCTAAATAATTGAAAAAAAGGTTTATGTTATTCATTTCTACCACTACTCCATCATTATGTGGAATTATATCATATTTTTCTTATGAAAAGCATTCATAATATAATTGGTTCAGTGTTATTTGTTAATCAATTCTTTTAGAGCTAATTCTCATCAGAGCGTTACGAGATTTGAAAAATAAATGTTATTTCGTTTTCATAGATTTTATATTAATAATAATTTCAAATGTTTTATTATTCCAATATGTTTATTACGTTTTGAGAAAAAATTGACGATATACAGGGCGTAACTAAACTTAAGGACACACAACTTGGGATCTGAAAGGAGATTGAATTCTGAGTAGGCATGTCCATTTGAACAGGTGCGGAGGAACGGGCGGGGGCATTCCTCTTGGACCTTGGCTCCGCCACCGGTGCGGGGTGACCATCCTTAGGTCCTAGCTTTGAATAAGGGTTGCAAGTGAAAATATTATTTTTTTAAATATATTTTTTAGTTTTTCTGTATATTTTGTCAGGTATCTCGAAGGCAATGTAGCGAAATTTTTTCTCACTACTTTTCTAATTTGATTTTTTCCAACATATATTTTTTTGGCAGTCATTTTGATTTTTCAGAATCGGAAAACAAATTTTCATAGGAACATTCTTGTTGAGAATTTAACTGCCTGTCAAATCCCAGAAAGTTGATAGTGTCTACCCGTTTCGTTACATTTCGATAAATGTATATATATAAAAGCTTGGTAGTGTATTCTACTTTGTGATTTTAAATAATGCTTCAAATTTTATGATGTTTTCCCTGTTACTTTGTGAAATTTAATTTTGGTTAATACAAAACATTTTGTTTTACCGTTTTATAGTTATATTTCTCATCTCTTTATTGTGCGGAAATCCCATTATCGTTAGGTTAGGAATTCCTAACTTGGCGCAAACGGTCGTTTAAAAAAAAAGTCACAATTTCACAAATCATTAAATTTTTTTTTTTTAATTTCATATTTTAAGCAGTAGTCGGGAGAAATTTAGCAATTTCGAAATTGTATAATTAACTTATAATCATATAGCTTTAAATATATAATATTTTTTAAAAACATTGACTTTGAAGTTCAAACTAAGCTGCATTTTGCTTCATGTCGAATTTCCAACAAGTATCAGATTGTTTTATTTATTAATTTTTTTAACTTATTTTTTAATGGCTGCCATTAATATTTACCAAAACATTATATGTATGTAAATATATAAAGGTAATTTTGAAAATCACATATATGACCGGTCGTAATGTAGATATCTCCCTCCCCTCTTCATAGATATAATATTATATTGTGGTATGTAGAAAAACAATTGTCTTTTCGTCTAATTTTGCTTTGTTTCATACGTTGATATTTGATAAAGGCTGTTTTGCCTTGTCTGCCTGTCTGTATGCGCTACATTTTGAAATTTAGTAGATACCTGTTGATGTTATCTATCGTGTGTTCAATTGTTACGCTTAAACTGTTCCAGATATCTTCCATTTATGATGTTATTTCTTTACGTTATTACTAATGGTCATATATTTTTTATTAAAGTCTATAGTAAATTAATATTCCAACTCTTTTGGTAAAATCGAAGGTTGTTTTTACTGTTTTAAATGCTATTATTATCCTGGAGAGAAAAGAAAAGAATGTTAAATTTATTGTTAATTGCCAAATATTTATGTTTATTTACCTTTGGTATATCAATTTGTTTAATTTCCTATGATTTGGTTTGTATGAGTAATAAAAAAAAATTGAAGATATTTATGTAATATAAATGAGTGTGTTTTTTTTTTTGCCACAATTTAATTGACACTTTTCAACAGTGAGAACACAATAAGAAGAAATGAACTCAAGAGAGACTCATACATCAAATATTTGGGTCACTTGATGAACCAGCTAGTCAGCACCACTGTCTCCTCAGGTAGGCGTTCATTGGGCCAATTACGATTCAAATGGGCTGTGCGGCAAGGAACGGACCGACTATGCTTCCACTAGTGTGTTAAGGGGAAGTGTGAACATTTTGTATAATTGTGTGACAGACAACGTGTAAGTGCAAGAATAGTATGTTGAGATCATACTGGGCCATTGTGTGATGATTGTTCGAAGACTTTTTTTTGTTGTAAGAGGGATTAGCTAGGTCTTGTATACACTCAGTTTGTGGTTGAGGCGAAGTTGAGATGGCTCGTCTAATAGCCTTTTGAGGAGGCCAAATCGTTTCATTTTCTCTGGAGTGCGTAATAACAAGTTGGTTCCAAGTCTGTCGAGGAAGAGTTCCAAGTATCTTACGTTTACTTGGGAATCGCCAAGGTTCTACTGATGCGTCAAATTTTTAGAGTACATCACTTCCCTTAAACAATGGGGAGCTGGGGAAATAAAAAATACTTTCGATTAATTACAGTAGGTATAAACGTTTCCATTGCAGAACTAATATATTTGAAATAATAAACATATTAATTTTTCATTCTACTGAAAGGAATTTAGAATTTCAGCATGAAAATTTACTCACAATTAATTTGTTTTTTTTTCTTCGGTCCCTAGACGGTAAGTATATTTGATATTTCACAATAATTTCGTCCGTTCGGTGATCATATTGAAAGGTTGTGCAATATATTGAGTGAATCAAAGTTGGTTTGATTTTTATTGTGTAATGTGGAGTAAATTGCATTGTCTGTGAATAGTATTGTGCAATATTAGCTCAATTCTATCTCAAACGGGTGAAAAGTGAATAGGTTCACCTAGTGAAGTGGAAAAACATATGGCCACGAAAGCAAAGGACGCTGAAAGAAAGTTTATGTTAGAGTTTATAGAAGTATATATTTTTTTACCAGCTTTGTGGAATGTCAAGAGCAAAGATTATAGCAACAGAGTTAAAAAAAATTAACAATACGAACAGCTCCTTTGAAATATAGAGAAAAATATCCGGATGCTGATGAACAGCAGTTACTTAAAACGTAATTCCTTCTTGCAGATCGTTCAATAAATGTCTGCGCTTTTCCTTCTTTTTCAGGTAAACAGCTAACGCAATAGCCACACAAATACCTTCATCATCACTTATTAACATGTTGACTACAGAAGTGCTAAATGTAAACTAAATATTTGAGCAATTATACTGTACAATAGTTAGTTATTATGACTAATGTCCGGGCTTTAACTACGAGGTCATATCGCCTACTACCAGAGTGCTCTTTCGTCATTCTGGTTGACATGAGCCCGACTCTACTGTGGGAGTCCTAAATTTTTATTCACCTAGGGCAGGGGTCTTTAAACGAGTACCTGACATCGTACAGGCTCGGGACCATCGCTTAACGTCCCATCCGAAGGACGGCGTACTCAAGTTTATTTTACTTCTCAGATAAAATAAACTAAGGGCCTCGGTCGGAATTCGGACCCACGATCTTGAGCACGCATATCACTGAGCTACTGGCTCCCTCTAATGTACAATATATTGCCACAATAATATTGACTGCTTTACATTTCCCACTAAAACAATAAGGATTTCAAGAAAATAAAAAATATACCATTTAAAAATATATTAAAAAACAGTCTTTAATAATATAACTTGGAAAAACCAAATTTATTTCTTTATATTTTACAATTTAATTTATACATTTAATTATGACAATAATTATAATATTTGAACAGTGCTCATCAATTATCTTCGTATATCACTATGTAGGTTTACAATAGTCTAGTATCTATCCATCGACTTGAATAAAATGTGTGTCTGTATCTATATTATACACAAAATCGTTGGCACAATCTGTTTCCAAATTCAATATTGAATTATATTATGTAGTGAAGAGCCAGTCTCACTCATATAAAATATACAATAATATATATAATATATTATATTGAAATTTAATTTTTTAGTTATATCCAAAAAGAAAAATAAACTAAATACAAATGAATCATTTGAATGATGTATCTTCTGTGGAGTAGAGCTCGCTGCTGCTCTGAGGAATGGCGATGTAGGATGCGGAGAATCCTTTACTAACTACAGTATCGTCTGACTTGAATCTGACCAGGAGAGCTTCGTTCGCTGAAAATATGTCCGTAGGGTTCTGAAAAACAATAATGTTATATAATAACAAATATTTGCACAAATGTAGAAAAACTTTTTCCTAGAACTCGAAACTAGAGGGGAACATTTTAAAAAGTGACTGATTATCATCGGGCGATAGGGTAGCAGGATGAAAAAGTCATCGGTGAATCACCGGCTATCTATTTCCCTTGCAAGAATTAATCAATTACGTTTTCGCTCTCCCTCCAAAAATGATCGACTATTTGGACAACATAGTCCATATACTTCTGAATCCCCATAATAAATTTTGTGACGATGCATTCATTACATCGGCAGTTATTAAGGTACTACTGAATAAAAAACTTAGAACGAGACAAAAAATTCCACTTTATTTATATGAAAAACACAATTTATTTCGCTCGTTAGAGCATTCTCAAGTGTACAGGATACAGACTTATACCTGTACACTTGAGAATGCTCTAACCAGCGAAATATATTGTGTATTTTATGTAAATATAGTGGAATTATTTTACTCGTTCTAAGTTTTTCATTCAGTAGTATTCACAATGAACTTCCACAAGATCTCTGGCGAAAACATCTCGAGTTATTAAGGTATTTGAGTCGAGCCCCCCTCCTCTGATACTCTCTTCTCTTCAGACGATTTCGCGGAATATTTATAGGTGCCATCTTTATAGGTTTTTTAATTTATATATAAAATTTCGTATCAGTACATTTCTATACAACGGCAGTTATTGGAGTTTTTGTTTTAAGCCTTCCCACTAAACTCCCATTTCATTTGGCTGAAAATCAATAGATGTCGTCCTTAGACGGTTCTGGATATACATATAAAATTTCGTGTTACAAAAACAGAAATCGAACTTATCTGATTTGAAGTTCGAGATAATATTTTAAATTATTTGTTATAGGTTAGGTTAGGTTTTATGACTCATGCCCGGGCTTTAACAACGAGGTCATATCGCCTACTACCAGAGCGCTCTTTCGTCACTCTGGTGGACATGAGCCCGACTCTACTGTGAGAGTCCTAAATTTTGCCTACCCTAAATTTTTATTCATCTAGGGTAGGGGTCTTTAACGAGTACCTGACATCGTACAGGCTCGGGACCATCGCTTAACGTCCCATCCGAAGGACGGCGTGCTTAAGTTTATTTTACCTCCCAGATAAAATAAACTAAGGGCCTCGGTCGGGTTACGAACCCACGACCTTGAGCTCAGAAGTCAAGCACGCATACCACTGAGCTACCGGCGCCCTTATTTGTTATACTTTATTTGTTTATCTCTTCCCTCACCCGTTGAAACTAGACTTGTAGCCGTATGACATTTGATCAATATAGTGAGAGTATTGATGAGTTGAGTGTGAATTATTTTGAAATGACAATATGAAATTTCACAAATCTGGATTCTATCCAATATTTAATATGGTAATAGCTTAAATTAACAGAAAAATATAATGAAAAAATAAAAATGCAACACAAAACTTACAATACTTCCACAAAATTTTCCATAGCTGGATCCGCTGTCATCGAGGCCAGAGAAGACCTCCACGTGATCATATAGACAGTCATGTTCGTCCTCCAGCTCGAATGAGGGGAAGGTGAGGTGAACCATCATGCCAGAGGGAGCTTCGATGGTCCAGTCGCAGTCGGCCCGGTTCTCATAGTTGTGGTCCCCGTACTTGGAGTGAGAGTAGAGGTGCTTCACCCGGGGGGTTGCTCGCAAGTGTCCTCCACAAGCTGAAATAGAACGATATTAGATTATATCAATACACAACACCTACTTGGGCCTCTTACACCAAGTGCTCCATTTCAAATAATTATAGTTATTTATATTGTGTGGTAGAGTAGAGTGCCCACTCCCTCGCTTCACTCTCCCCTCGGAAAGGGAGAAAATGGATAAACACCGGTAAAGTTAATCACATCACTATCAAATTCTACAGATTAATCGTTGCTAAATCATCACCCTTTAGTGTGGCCCAATTTTTTTTTTTTAATTGGATTTAAAAAGGGATGACGGAGAATTTCTTAGAAAAAATATTATATATATGGCTTCCCGGACACTCGGGGATCCAGGGAACCGAAGAGGCAGACCGACTAGCCAAGGAAGGTTAAAGTAAGCCTTTTATGGGGCCAGAGTCGGTGCTGGGAATATCTCGGGAGGCATACCGAACCCGAATTAAAGAATGGACTAAGGATCTTTTGGAGCGTACATGGAGAGAAAAGACCACATGCAGGCAATTGAAGATGTTCCTGGGAGGGGAGTCCAGGGTTCTGAAAGACGGGATCCTGAACCTCAAAAGGAACGAGCTTAGTCAACTGACTAGAGTTCTCACAGGATATGGTCCGTTCTATAGACACCTACACACTGTGGGAGTCAAGTCCTACCTGTGATAGATGAGGGGAAGAAGACGAAACGGCGGCACACTTCCTGGGCATCTGCGCGGGATATGCGCAAACGAGATTCCGCATCTTTGGTGGAGATGTAATCGCAGAGGACTATGAGAGCATTCTCAGATTCATTATGGAAACTGGGAGACTGAGCACTTCATGAAGGGCTTGGTTTAGGTAGTATAAACATACAAATAATATAATAAGGGGGAAGCTTAGTGCTTCCAGGGAAGGGATAAGAGCACTGGATGCTTAGGTCCCTAGTTGTAACACTTAAAAACTTTAAAATATATACCAAAACATATATATTTTTTTAAATTGACCTAAGATATTTTGTTCAAAACCTTTTGGTGGAGATTTTCTCTGGAGCTTTTGCAAAGTCCATTAATTTTCCTGAAGTTTTCTTCAAGTGAGGTGTTACCCGACTTAACTTCAAAATATATCCCTACGTAATCTGTATATTAATAAATTTGAAATGGCATTTGTTTGTGGCTTTGACTCAAGATCACGCCGAACGGTTCTTCGGATTTTCATAAAATTTCCTAATAGCATCCTAGTATATTGAAGGGAAGGAGGGGTTTTGGGCAGGGCCAACACTTAATTGTGTACTAGCTCTCAGTCGGTTTATTTAAATGAGGCATATATGATAAGACACTGGGAACTGATTTCGACTATTTACTTCAAGATAGTTGTAAAAGGGGACCGAGACCGTTTTCAGTAATACCGCTATTATTTTTTAATGCAATTTTAATGGAACATATCAAAATAACTAAATAAATAAAAACCGGTATAAACCACTAGAAGATCATCTGTGATGAATCAAAATTGGTTCCAGATTTCTGATTGTAAAA
Source organism: Aradus depressus (assembly GCA_963662175.1). Lineage (NCBI taxonomy): Eukaryota > Metazoa > Arthropoda > Insecta > Hemiptera > Aradidae > Aradus > Aradus depressus. The sequence goes on from OY759215.1 coordinate 34,865,086, forward strand.
ACCTAAATAAAAAATAATTAATTAATTTAAAAAATATCTACCTGTAGAATGAAGAGCTCTGAAACCTTTGCGCTGGACGCTGGCGTCCGACTTGAAGGTCATGTACATGTGGTTGGAGGAGGCTATGATGGGATGGGGCAGCTTGGAACCGCAGAAGATGCCCAGACTCATGGCTTCTGCACTGTCCCCATCGTAGAGGGCTATATGGTCGTACTCGCACTCCTGGTGAGGTTCCAACTCGAACTCTTCGAAATTCTATACACACCAATATCATAGCGTTAGAGTCTCTGTATATCTGTGTATTTGTAAATATTGATGAGGAGAGGGCGCCTCAAGAGAGGCCCTAAGGTTTTTACATCGGAAGTGAAAAAAAAAAAAAGTTCCGAACATTGTATGTATACATTTTTGTGGAATTAGACAATATATAAGTTAAAAAAATTGTTTGTTTTTATTTATTTTATTAGCTTCCACTAAATCGACACAGATCGCAGAACTGTATTCGGGAATTGTTATTACACTGATATGATCAAAGAAAACTTTACTTACATTAAAAATAATTATTTACATTGAAAGTAAAGTAATATAAATGGGAACATAGTTCTTATATTATTGTTTAATAGAGGAGGTCAGTAACTTAGCGATATGTAAAACTTTCCAGGGAGTGTTGAAGTGACTTCAGACTGGTTTGTTATGTGTTTAATTATATTATCTGCTGAATTAGATTAGACGCAATAAATAGTTAGTTATATATAACATATCATCAAGGTATCATTTCTCCCATTTATTTTATTCTCCTTCTTAAAATATAGCTACTACAGACGTTTTGGGAAACACTCCCATCATAAGTATCTAGGAGGTACTCTTATTAGTATCATAGATACTAATGATGGGAGTGCTTCCCGAAACGTCTATAATTGCTTTTTTTTTTTTTAAGAAGGCGTAAAAAATAAATGGGAGAAGTGATGCTGTGATAATATATTATACATGAATTCATAATCTCTTTACACAACCCAAAAGTAATAAAAGAGTTTTGTGACTTCACTTGTATACTCAAAATATACAATAAAATATAAATGAAAGAATTGTCCTTAGCATATGAACGAATAGAGCAACCTGTTTCAGGCCTATGTTGCGGAAATATGTGAATTAAGAGATGTTATATTTCAAAAAACTCCAGGTGAGTATTGCACTTTTCATCGAACATGGCTTATTTCTGCAAAAACGTTAAGACAATTCATTAAACTTTAACTGAAAGTACTCTAGTGTACTTGAGTGCATAAAATAAAAACATAAGTAACACTCATTATTTTTTAATAAAAGAAAGTAGCGGAAAACATTTGTTTATTAGGAACCATGTGAATATTGGAGACATGGCCATAATTGTGTTACTGCGAAATAAGTTTCAATAAGAACACTAATTAGAAAATAATGTTGAGCTGAAGAACGAATACTCGTATTAGACTGAAAACTAACCAGCTTGATGCGATGTCCAGGGGTGGTGGTGAACTGCCAGACACAGTCCTTCCTAGATGGATAGTACTCAGGATAGTTGGGGGAGGAGACGATGCCAGTGGGGGCTCGCACTTCATGCTTGCAACCCCCCTCCTTGCAGTCGTGTCCGTTCTGATGGAGCGTGTACCCATTGTGGCACCAACACGCGTACGAACCGAGCGTGTTGCGGCACTCATGGTGACATCCACCATTGTCAATAGCGCATTCATCCATATCTGCACCCAACAATAACATAATTATTTTTTATTGAATCAAAAAGTTAATAATAAAACAGTATTGGGACATTGTCCATGCTACTGCAGAGGGTAACCAGAGCCCTTAAACCGAGACGCCTGAAGGGGAGCAATATAATGCGGCTATATTTATTGTATCATTTTATAGCGTGTATCATTTTCAAGCTTAGGCCCTTGGATTTTTTATCTGGGAAGTTAAAAAAACCTTGAGTAAGGACGCTGTCCTTTGTATAGGACTTTAAGCGATGTTCCCGAGCCTTTACGATGTCAGGTACTCGTTATAGACCCCTACACTACGTGAATAAAAATATAGAGTAGGCAAAATTTAGGTCTTCCATAGATGAGTCAAAAAAGCGCTCTGGTAGATGGCGATGTGACCTCGAAGTCAAAAGCCCGGGTATGAGTCACAATAACTAGCCAGCTCCATTGAAAATCGAAGCTTTATTAATTCTTCTGTTACTGTTTTTAAGAATTTTTATTGTTCGACATAGAGAGTAGTGTCAGAAAAAAAGCAAAGTGGGGAAACGGGAGTGCTAATCATTCATTTTTTTTAAATAAACTTACCTGTAAAGAAGACAGCAGCGAAGCCAGTCTTGTGTATGGAGGAGTCGGAGGAGAACTCAATGCGTAGAACGTTTGCCTCGGAAGTGATGAGCGGTGGTAGTCGAGTGCCGCAATATACCCCATGGCGGTGTAGCACATCTGCGCTCAGTTTGGAGTGTACCTCTACACTGTCGTATTCACATTCTTGCTGCAAATATAAATAACAATAAGATTTCTGGGTGGTGCACCTATAGTGTAACTTCCGAACCTGGGGGGGAGCCTTAAAGTATTGCTTTTAACTGATTGATACAGTTGTACTTTTCAGAATGCCATGATAGGCTAGCTTTTAAATCAGTAGAATCATAAATAAGATTAATCAAAGAACAAGCTGCTTATATTTGAATCATAAATAGTCTTTAGAAAAAAATATAAATATTTTCCCTCTCAACAATACTAGTCGTAATTATGATATCAGGAAGAATGAAGAATAATTAAACATTCCCAATTCTTGAAATCAATATACATTAAAAAAATTAAAAATTTAATTGAAAATGTTTATGTTATACGAAACCCTCTGTTCGGAAACGGATCTTTTTCTCATTGATCAACAAAGAAAAAATAGCTGTTTATAAATGTTGTGAGACTTATATAAAAGCTTTAATTTTTATAAAGTAATTTATACATATATATAATAAAGCTCTTTGTGACCTGAGGAAGGGGCAAATGATCTCATCGAAATATCGTCCTGAAAGAAGATTTATCTACAGATATATAATTATAAAATATTTATAATTAAAATATATGTAGTACCTATAGTATTAGGAAATTGATTTTCATGTATTTTCCATTATTTATCATTTATTTAAATGGTATTTTTTATCTCATACCTATATGTTTGTATTCTAGCATTTAACATAGGTAGTTTTATATATTTTATAAGCTATTTTGATCTAGAAAATCGAATGCGTATTCAATTACCATGTTATGGTTTAATGGAAATAAATATTATTATTAATATCCCATATTATATAGGCGAGAAGTCGCCTGCAATCTATCTCTCTCTATATAGCCCGTTGTCATCGTGGTGTCTCCGCCAAATCAACGGTTCCTCCCACTACCTCCTAACTGCACACTACTTTTTTTCGTTTGCACGGCTGGAATAATTTTACGCTATTAATGGACTGTCGCCCACATTTTTAGTTCTGTATTTATCGCAATTTTTGTTTGTTCTGTAGCGTAGCACTTAATATGTATAAGAAATTAAAATTCAAACTTCCCAACATATATATTTCTCAACTAACAATCGTTAAATATTTTAAAATATCTAGCATAGCAACAGATGGTTGCTACAGTGCTTAACAATAAATGCCGATAAATATACATCATAGATTTCTCCCCTAATTTTTGTTTAATAGGGACAACGAGGTAGTAAATATAATAAGTGTATAGTTACGAAATTTGAGAAACCAAATGCCTATTTCTGCTCACCTGATACACCTGCAAAAGAAAAAAAAAAAGAAAATAAGAGTAACACATTCAAAAACACATCATTAATAATTAAAATCTGCACAAGAACTATCGAATTTTAGATTGGAGTCAAAATGTACACGGTTGTCTTTATGTTTGGTTCGGGAGAGTGGAGTGAGATGAAATAAAATGTTTGTGATTCTGAAATTTTATAATCAAGGTAACTAGTCTTAAAAGTATGTATTACAATAGTATTTACTTTTCAATTTTTGGTTGTATGTAGAAATTTTAAGATAATGTAGTGTAATTTTTATGCAAGTATATATATCCCAATTTTTTACAAGTCCTGATAATACCGTTAAATGTTTCGAGAGACCATTTCCTTAGTATCTATTTTTTTAGTTATATAACAAAAATCAGTCTTCATATACATACTCAAAATCAAAATATAAACTACCAAATGAAAATACACAAGACGTCAACAGTTTAAAAAATAATTACTGGTTTCATCAAAAGGACTAGAAGTCTCAAAATCATCAATGATCCCTAGTTTCACGTGGTATAAATCGTCAGTTTCTGGATATAATTTCCAATATGACAATCAAAAAATTACCTTAGTAATTTCTCTAGACCGTCTGATGAAATCTGTTAGTATTTGTGAAAATATTTCAAAACTTGTTGACGAATACGTTAATTTGTTAATTTATATGTTAATTATAACGAAGTATAAGAATACCGATTTTGTTTATATAAAAAATTTGAGATTCTTCCAAAACATTTAACGCTATTATGATTAAGTCGAGGACTTGAAATAAATTGGTGTACTTAATAATTACGAAATATACTAGGGCAAACTGAGTCTAACTTACATTGTTTCCTTCGAGATCGAAATGAGTAAAGTTGAGGGTTATCCGGTATTGTGGAGGGGCGATGATCTCCCAAACACAGGTCTTGTCAGAAGGGTAGAGTTCAGGAAAAGAAGGGCTTGTGATGGCACCGTTCGAAGCATCCAGCAGCCCACCGCATGCATCTGAAAAACACAAATGTTATTATCCATCTAAATTTCATTGGGGGATTATTTTGAAGTGATAGTTATACTTCTTCAGGAGCTTCACAGAACCACCATTTAACAAAAATACTTCGAAGTAAATTCAACCATATCTGAACACTTACCTTCACAATGTTTACTGTCTGAATGCAGTTCGAATCCAATTTTGCAGGCACACTCATACCCGCCTAGGGTATTGATACACTGCTGTTCACAGCCATGGTCCGTTAGACTGCACTCATCAAACTCTGCAACCAGATAATAATAATTACAAATGACGACTAAATAAATTACATGGAAAGAAGATTTGGGTAAATATTTAAAATGCTCCTTGCCGCAAAAGCAGGATCCATCCTCATTGAATTAAATTAATAGCAGTAAACAGCTTTAAATGTAGGCTGTGTTAAGTAGGACGCCGGACGGCCATATTTCAGTTTCTACTCATCTCATTGAAATAAGGAGGAATGAAGAGGTTATGACCCTACTTAGTTAATTGAAAATTTGTTATTCTAAAATAATAAACATTACAAATTGTTTATCTTTTTCTCTTTTTTTTTTAAGAAAAGCCATCTTCCTTATTCAGTAATAAATAATACAAATATTATTTTATTATAAAACCAGCTATGATTTACTTCAAATGTCCAGTTCATCTCATGTTTTTTGTTTGATCCAAAGTGTCTAATCTAAGGTAAACTATTGCATTGAAATTAGTGGATAATGAAATATTATGTCAATTCAATATTAGAATTGAAATTGTTTGTATTAATTGAAAAATTCAATCAAAAACAAACTAATTCAGGAGAGAGATAAGAACTGATCCAAATCCTCATTAAACGGTTCAGTACACATGCTTTCCAAGGAGCCATTGGGCTATTTACTATATATTTCTCTATTTACACTACCGTAAAGTCAATCAGTAAAACCCTTTATATAAAACCATAACAATATCGTCTCTCTTTCTGTCCAGCCACTCCGAGAGGGGATATAATTTGCCAAGAGGAACCATCTAGTCAGGATAAACACTGCACTAAACACTAAATATAACTCCCTCTACCGATTGGACAGTGCGTCAGGCTCCCAATTAGAGTACCTTTAAAAAAAACTGTCATATTGAAAAACTCCGATTGCTTACCCAAAAACGTCTCCACAGTAACAATAGAAAGTTTAGAATAATACTTGGAGGGTTCGGATATCAGTTTTGCCCTGGAAGTTTCTTTAAGCCTGTACCTAATACTAAAAGTACGACATTTTACACTTTTTCTTCCATTGTCCCTTTTTGAGCACCCCAGACAAACATTTCTACTCAAATATCTTACAAATCGACTTAACAGCCACTTAATTAATTGTTGAGTTTTTCGATAATCTAGAAGTCAAAAAGATCAACAATTTATTTTTCACTATAGTTATAGAAACCAAGAAAAATGTTATTTAATTTATTGTTTATAAGATATAATGATTTCTGGCAAATATTGAAGTAAAATGAATTGATGAAAAATTTAAGCTTCCAAGACAAGTTCATTTCATTTTAATATGTAGTTATTCTTGCAAATTTATTATTAGTTTTGAAAAATTATCACAGATATGATTTTAACTAATTATCTTCTATCTAGAAAACTCTCTTTATTTAACTTTATTTTTGTGCTATGGCTACTACAATTTTATAATTTCTCACCTTTCAAAGGTATTATTTTGTTTTATATCATTTTGGATTGTATTGTATTCTAATCGCTTCCACAATTTCATTCTCTATTAAACAGTATGTCTATATTTACTTTGTAATTTTTTATTTAGATGTATTTGTTAGTGTTATGTTTTTTTTTATAAATTCCTATTATTTTTCAGGAAATGTAAGAATATGTATTATGTAAACAATCCCACTCATTGAGCATACATAAAGCTTGTATTCTTAAGTGCAATAAAGGTTTATCTGTCTAATATTAAAATATGAGGCAAATACATACTTGATTTTTTTTTTTTTAATGATACATTTCAACTTATAACTTAGCGAAATCATAAAAATTAATATCAGTTAAATCTAATTAACAGTGGGAGCTAGATAATTACCCTTCATGAAGGCTGCAGAGAAGCCAGCCTTTTGTACAGAGCCATCGGACGCGAACTTGATCAACAGCTTGTTCCCTGTCGAATGGACGTCCGGAGGAGTTCTGTACCCGCAGTACTTGCCGATAACTGGGGAGTCTGCCTCGTGCCCGTCCAGGATTTCAACATAATCGTAGAAACAGCTGTCGTGTTTTTCCACCTACACAAAATAGAATATTTACCTTATAAAATAATTTAATAAGATTAATATTTCATACTTGTAGATAAATCGGGGCCACCTTCTTTCGACAGAATGACCAACAGATGCATGAACATTTCAGGATGAAAATAGGATACTTAGGATTTTAAATCATTGTGTCGAAAACATAGATGAAATTTTGTGTCGATATATTCATTCTATCGGGAGTTAATGTGTGAGCAAATACACACAACCCACACATTAGAAATATTTCTCTAATACAAGCAATATAGTTTTTAAAGTAAGGTCTTATCGTCGGCAACACATATAGCTAAAAGTCGGCAACTGTTCGTACAGGCAGTATCACGTTGCTTCAATATGAGTTTAGGTAATTAGTTCGATGGTAACAACGTCGAATTTTGCTACTTGCATATTGTTTCGGTGTGAGCCCTAAGATAAACAGAGAAAATCTAGAAACTTTGGCCAAATTTTGAGTTTTACTTTATATGAAAAGATAGCTACTTATAATAGATGAAAACCTGATAGTATAAGCCAGATGAGAGAGATCAACGTACCTCAAAGCTGTGGAACTTGACAGCCACCTGGTATCCCTCAGGGGCCTTGAGCCGCCAAACACACTCCTTGTTGTGCTGGTAGTCTTCAGGGTAGTTGGGAGACTCCAGATGACCTCCATCCTCAACTTCTATGTCCCCGCCACACACCGCTGAAAAACAGCAACATTCATTATGGTGATTGCACAAAAAAAAAAAAAAAAAAAACAACAGGATGGGCTATGAGTAAAACCACGATGCGTGCTTGCTTACTGAGTTCAAGATCGCGGGATCGAGGCCCAACCGAAGACCTTAGTTTATTTTATCTGGGAGGCAAAATAAACTTAAGCACACCGTCATTTGGATGGGACATTAAAGAGCCTGTACGATGTCAGACACTCGTTAAAGATCCATACCCTAGGTGAATAAAAATGTAGGGTACCTACCCAAAATTTATAACTCTTTAAGTAGAGTCGGGCTCATGTCCACCAGAGTGACGAATGAGCTTTCTGGTAGTAGGCGATGTGACAATGATGTAAAAAGACGGGCATGAGTCATAACTAACTATATATGTATATCACGGCTAATACTTTTTAGTAGAGTTCTATAAAAATCATCTTAAGACCTACGGAAACTATCACCATATTTTCATCAAACATGCTCCTCTGAACACGATTTGGGTGGTCCTTCAAATTCACAAGTTTATATTATTATCTATTAGGTATAAAAACATCAAAAATGTGGGTAATGAAATTTGTATTATAATCTATTTTCTGCACAGGGTCCTGTGAGGTCTTCAAGTACACGGTCTTTCTTCATTGATATGAAAACCATATTTTTTTGCTTCTCCTCCGAATTCTTGCCGTTAAAGCCTATCTGACGAATTCATTATCTAAAGTTCAGAGGTTGGAAGGAAATGAGAGAAATGGTAGTCCAGACTCAGTTCACCCTTATAAAATATTTCTCTTAAAGATAACTTACAACGGCTAAACAAGCCTCAAATACAAAAAAGTCGTGTCTTGAACAAAGGTGTGACCTGTCAAGGCCCGGACAGAATGTCCCAAGGTACACCCCACCGACACAGATGGAGATAAGTGTCAAAGGCTGAAAACCACAGTCGTAAAACGTGTGGGTCTTGAGAACCGCCCTGGGATAGAAACAGGTTTTATTTTGTACAGATGTGAGTGAGGGCTTTTATTTTTGCCTCACTCTCTCTCCAGGGAAGAATTGAACACAGGTAACATGCCACGGACTCATAAAGTATTCACTTTATACAACAGTCAATATGGATTCCTTGCTAAGTGGTATCTTATTTTGAACGCAATTATCCACGGTTCGCCATGACTTCAACACAAAACGCAGTAGGTTCTTCTCACTTTGTTGACAACACAAAGTACAAAAAGGTACTGCCTTCTGAATAGCGATAATACCACTTCTTAGTTACAATAATTGCCACACCAAGCGCTAGTTACGTTAAAAACCTTATTAATTTAATTATTTTTATTTTCAAGAACAGAAAATTATCAGATAATAGATATTCTTAAATCAAATTAAAAAACCATCTCACCTTCGTAATGCGCTGAGAAACCTTTGTGCCCAGCATTCTTGACAGAAGAAATATACGTGAGCAACATTCGACTTCCACTTGAAATTATCAGATCGTTTATTTGTCTTGTACCACAAAACTTTCCTGGAAAATATATCATTTAAATAGTATCAAAAGAAATTTTACGCACTAAATCTTTCCTATTTTTATTATTGATGTCCAAAACATAAAAATCCCTGATATAATTTCACTTCAACAGTAAGTAAATAACAATACAGTTAAAACTGCGAACCCACAGTAATTTTTTACAGTTACATAGAGCAGAGTTGGGAAATATTGAATATTTATAAAAAAAATATATATATTTTTGAGAATCATTTTCTTGTAACTAAATTTGAGGAAAATATTTTCTTGTAATTATTTGTCCACTACTTTTTGGTAACTTATTATTGACATTTTGCTCTTTATTGTTTCGGGTTTGGTAACTAACCGTTTTTAATTTAGCTCAAAATAATAAGTAGGTAAGTATTTTTATAGTTTAATTACTTTTATTATTTAACTACTTATCAAACTGAAATAATTTTTTAAATTTTACTAGGCTACGTTTAGGTTGTTAAATTAAACCATAATCTATAAACAGTATCTTTTTAAATTATTACTTTGAAAACAAAATACAACATATGTCACATTTCTGATTCTGTTTCAGATGAAGATAAAAGGCATTCCCAGGAATTCCAAAGGCCACTCATTGTCCATTGACTGAAAAACCCGGCTGGCGGCACGAGACAAATCACAAAAGTATTGCATTTCATTGATTCAGGACATTTTAAAATTATTTTTTAGAGAACTGACCGGTGCAAATAAAACTAGTAAATTTCTCGAAATTATTTGGAACAGCGAGTAGTTAGACAAAAATAATAATTCCACTAGTTAACTACATCCTAGGAAATAAATAATAATACTTCACACCCCAGGCAGTCTCCCTCTGCACTCCAGTCAGTCTCACTCCACACCCCAGACAGTCTCCCTCCGCATCCCAGTCACTCTCTTCGCACTCCAGTCAGTCTCCCTCCGCACCCCAGCCAGTCTCCTTCCACACCCCAGCCAGTCTCCCTCCGCACCTCAGTCAGTCTTCCTTCGCAGTGGTTCCCTACCTTCTAATGTGTGTCGCACTTACCAAGTAGAGGACTTCGATGCCAGTAGCCGTCGCGAACCTCAAGATAGTCCGTTCGACATGATTCACTCTTGTATATGTCTAGATCTGTAATGTTCAAAACTATCCGTTCCCCATGTGTTGCCATGATCCGCCATTCGCATTTCTCTGTTTCGTGAGGTTTGACAGGTGGCGATGCAATTGTAGCTGAATTTTCCTGATGTGTTCTTCCGCAACCTGAAGACAAAAATGTTAATAAATAGTGTGATTCATTCTAATAGCTAATGTCGCCCCTACGAGCAGTATTGTACGGCCAAACCCATCACAGGACGATGAGCATAAAATCATAAAGAATATTAACAAATTTTGTTCATAGTGACATTGATATTTTTATCAGAAAGTATTATTATTCAAAATTTACAGCAAGTATAATTATATACAAAACAAAAAACAAATTCGTACTATTATATACTATAAGAAGGCGTCGGTTGCTCAGTGGTATGCGTGCTTGCTTATTGAGCTCAAGATCGCGAGTTCGTGACCGGGCCGAGGCCTTTAGTTTATTTTATCTAGGAGGTATAATACACTTAAGCGCACCGTCCTTCCGATGGGACGATAATCGATGGTCTCAAGCCTGTACGATATCAGGTACTCATTAAAGACCCCTGCCCTAGGTGAATAAAAATTTAGGGTAGGCAAAATTTCCTCGAAGAGCGGTCTGGTAATAGGCGACGCGACCTTGTAGTTAATGTCCGGGCATGAGTCATAATAACTAGCTAACTTATATAGGTACTATATTTTTCATTATTTTCTAAGATATTGATTTTAGGGGAAAAAGTGGCTTGGAATATCGAAATATATCGAAAAACCCCTTGATAATCTTAAATACTTAATACAACGCATTAAATTTATATTAAAATCGAAATTCACAAAAAGTGATCATTTGGGAGTTAAATAATCCGTACTTGAATATTTCGGGATTGATAATAATAATAATAATGTGAAATGTTAATAACAACAGAGTTCTTCTATATATTTTAATGAAAATTTATTGTTAGTGTTATCCTAATATTAATCCGTATATTTGCTACATATTGATCCAAAATTCTTTGTCAATAATTTTGTTAGTGCTAACAACTAACAAATAATTTCTAAAAAATAAGGTCGACAATTCATCTCCTGATAATTAAGTTTGTACTTCCAAGTAGTCGGTAATTTACTAACACTCCGCGCCAGCTGAGCATTTCATTTTAAGAAAATCGCCATGTTTGTTTTGTGACTAATGTCTGGGTCTTAATCACGAGGTCATATCGCCTACTACCGGAGCGCTCTTTCGTCACTCTGGTGGACCTGAGCCCGACCCTCTTGTGGGAGTTCTAAATTTTACCTACCCAGGTTTATTCACCTAGAGATGGCGTAATCAAGGTTTTTCTAACCCTTTTAATTAATATCTTAGTTGACAATTTTAAAAGCAAAACAATTTATAACATTTAAATATCAATTTAGGTATCAAAAAAAAAAAAAATAATAATAATAAGATAATTGTTTCAATGACTTTAAATGATTTCAGTGATATATTCAGTTGAGTTATTAATCAAATTAACATTTAAAATGAATTAGAATAATGTTAATTAATTTTATTTTCTATTTTATCATTCTCCGCGGTTCAGAAAAAAGGTCAATCTTAAAATAGATAATTCAATACGATATCAATATTTGTCTTATACTTTTTTGTTTCTTTCAATTTGCGAAGGATGTTATCAATATTATTATTGAATGTTCAAATTAATCTTACAATCGAATATGGTGAACCTATCAATCAATATGAATCTATTATTATACAAATAAAATTGGAAGTTGTTTTCTTTGTTATATTTTCCAGGGAAGAGGATTGATCCCACCTATACGATCATTGGTATCATTATATTTTTCTTGACACTAAGAGAGCTTTCGATTTTCCGCCTATGTGAGAAATGATTTCGGAAAAATATGTTTTTGGGCCTTTTTGTAGGTGCTGCTTCTCTTGATTTTTTCTGCGAAGACGATTTCCAGCATACGCATGCATTTGGTATTATTGAATTTTTTTTTAATAGGACATAACATCATTCTTTTAAAATGTTTCCCATGAAATGGAGAAATAAATGAAAACTTTAAGAAAAAAGTTCAGACGTGTTTTGGAATTACCCTGGAAAGACGGTTGGCCGCATCTAAATGTATAAGGTTTCTTTGGACGTCTGAGTTCATATTGAAATAAGAAGATAGAAAGGGGATATTTTCCAAATGTATCGCATTTGAAAGGAGTCAATAAGGAAAATCCTGTTTTTTATTTTTATTATTACTGCGAAGTTGGTTAACCGCATATCCATCTATTAGATATCAATATTGATCTGGGGGCCTTTGGGTATTTTATATGGGAGGTAAAGAATCTTGAGCACATCCAACATCGCGACCAGAAATCCGTTCCTTGTTGTGAAGAAGCCTTAAGGGGCCCTCACACTGGCAAAAATTTCGCTCAAAATTTTGAGCACAAATATTGAGCTTATTTTTGTACAAAATATTGAATGGTCGTGGACCCCTCACACTACACAAAAATATTGCACACAATTTGAGTGTCGACTAAACATTCGTGATGGAAGCACGGCGCATCGCGTTGTACTCAGCCATAGCCGCATAAGTTTCTTTGCCCAGGGCAAACCCGGAGGTTGAAAGTAGAGTAGTTGTATTGTGTGCAGTGTTGAAGGAGTCTTTAAATAATAAGAAGAAAAGAGTGTGGGTCAGGAATTATTTGAAGAAGCGACCGACCCATGGTCATCGTAACCTACTTCGCGAACTGAGCTTGGAACCTACACTTTATCAAAATTTCCTCACACTGCGCTCTCATGCTACAAAATATTGACAGGTCCGCAAAAATTTTCTAAACTTTTAGAAAACTTTTGAACGTCCCACAAAATATTGAAAACCCCTTTTTTTGGACAATATTTGTCCTCACACTCTCAATATTTTTGCACAAAACCGACATCTTCAAATTTTTGAGCCAAAGTGAGGGCCCCTTAAGAAACCTCCCACCAAGTTCAATTTCTGTCCGCATGTTTGTTCGAAGATGTGCAACTCAACATTTTCTACGGAAAACGGAAGGAACTTGTGGGTGTTCCGGAACATAAAATGAGGAGAGCCTAAGGCTGAGGGGGGCAAGTAAGTAACACCATTTCTATGACCTCAAAATCATTGAAAATGTCAACTTATCTAAAAAAATTATCCAACTTATAGTTACCAACGGGGCAGATACCGTTATTAATCTCCTTAAAGCTATTAACCGTGGGGACGCCGAATAACCTGCTAGAATAGTATAAGAAAGTAATATCTTTCATCACGAGAGATTTTTGATCATCATATTTTCTAATTCTGATTGGAACCCGTCATCTTTATTCTGGATTCTATTTTATTTATTTTTAGGGAGTTTGCTTCATGAAAAAGTGTTATGATACCAAAAACGGTTACATTATAATAATAAACAATTATATAAAAATTACATTATTTATTTATTATGAGCTACCATGAGAAATCCCCGGCTTATTGACGGAGTCGAGACGTGCCACGCACAAATTTTTGACCCAAGCAAATAATTTTTACTGTCCCTAGTCTAATATTATTTTACTTAAGACTAAAATAATGCTAGTGTTATGCTAAAATAATTATTAATAAATAACCTGTAAGTGTGAAGGGTGAACCCCGCGACACACAGACGTTGCCACAACGCTACAAAAGACACCCAGTCAGACAGTTCGCAAGCACTTTTTTGCTGCAGTCTCGACTCCCTCAATGCAATTTACCTTTCCCTGTAAAATTAGTTTTTGTTTACTTTATGCAAACATGAATCCCAACTATTTTATAAATTAAATGTAAACTTTTTCAAATACCGTAATAATTCTCATTCAACACAATATATATTTATCAATTCGTTTAGTATTTGACTATATTTAAATATTTTTGGAAAACAAAAGAAACGCATCAAGGAATAAATCATTGAGAAAATAAATACTTTTTAGTGAGAAACCCCAATTCATACTGGACTGTACATTCGTACTATTGTATGTATAAAACACAATATAATATGTAAATGTCACGATAACATTTGTATTATTGTATCTATAAAACAAAATATAATTTATAAATGTAACTCACGATAACATTTGTAGAGAAGGTTGGTTTGGGCAATATCACCTTCACTCAGTCGAACTCTCTGTCCGATTTCGGGTCTCCGTTTTCCTTTTCCAAAATCTGTTGGCTGGATTGTATCAAGGTAGGTGCCCTAGTAAAATATGAGAAAACATTATTTCAAAATATATTTAACATAACATTCTCATAGGCACTATTGTGAATGTACAATAATAATAAAAAAATATATTGAGGAAAAAGTTCATGTTATAGGTAATTGAATTCTCCTTTAGGGTTAAGTGTCGCATTAACTAATATGGTTATTAGCGACGGGCTATCTAAAGGTAGGCCATCGTATTCTAAAAATCTAGTAGTCGGCTTGTTGTTTTGTCTGGTAGATGATAGGTTGAAATCGCTTTTCTCTAGAAGTGAGGGATTCCCTTGGGCCTATGGTTGGCCCGTAGTGTGAAGAGACTGTGTCAATGTTCTTGTTGATGTGTCTTGCCGACTGACTCCAAGTGTCATTTCTTATATATGTCAGTGATTTCAGTTTCTACATGCGCTATTTCAAGGCCATGTGTGATCTTCTGTTGGAAATGTTGCGGAATGTTAAAAACTGCAATGTCTGTTGTTTGGCTAGTTTGCCGAATCCCATAGTCCAATGCTATAAGTATATATTAGTTTCATTAGTGTCTTGTGTAGCGTAATAATTTAAAACTAGACTGAAAAATATTAAATACGTATTTTTTATTTTTTCGATAACGTTATTTGTTCAAGAGAAATTCAGTCGGGCCATCTAAAAAGGACAACCTGTATATATATTTTATTGTTATATAAGCAATTTATCTTTGGTTTTTATTTACAGTTATTATTTTTGCGTTATAAATACATTACAGTAAATAATGGTTATATATTTATTATACAGTGAAACTCGCTTACAACGATGCCGGATACAGCGATATTCTGAGTTGGTATCCTGTACTATGTAGAGTAATTTGTTTGAATACAACGATAATTCGGAAATAGCGATCTTACTTTGAGACAAAAATGGTCCATTCATTCGCCTGTAACGATTTTCTTCCTTTTTTAATTTTCCTAGTAGTGACTTGCATTTTTACTTTATGTTGAATTTGTGGAATCTCCTACCTGGTCTAAAAGCCAGGATCCCTATTATTTTTCCATTTTAACTCAGTCGCTATTTTGGTTTCTATTCGTGTTGACGTACATCTTAAAATGTCCAATGAAAAGCGCCGTTCTTTTTCTATCGCTGAAAATATCAAAATTATTGAACATTTGGAAAGTGGTAAAGATCTCATTTATCAATTTTATATCATAATCTTTTTTTTTTTTTTTTTTTGCTTATGTATTTGCTTATTTACATGCATTATTATTGTTATTACAGTTTTTTTTTTCTGAAATTCTGATAAAACGAATTGATTTCCTTAAGGTCCCTTAAAAATCGTTATAAACAAATTTCACTGTAGTATTATTTTTTTATTATGTATGTGGTATTGATGTTTGCATAGAAGAGAAAATACTATATGTTTATTTTATCAATTATTAGCAGCTAAAATAACGTGCGGTACCCCGTCTTATGGTTGTGTTATCAATTATTATTTACTTTTCTTATGCATTGATCAGTTGATATGTCACTAAATAACCCCTCTCCCTGTCAAAATAATGTCATACTGGCGTTTCTGGGTATAAGAAAGTCACTTTCAGAATTATGCTGTACAATGAAAGGAAGGAAACCTCTGACGCCAAAACACATATTTTACTCTAATCTTTACACCCTGCTTGTAAGTAATAATTGTTTGTAATGTTTCTGTACAAAAAAAAAAAAATTATCTAATTTAACTAGGTGAAGAGTAGTACATGAGATGGACCCGTGCTGAGGAGTGAGATGACAGGAAGAGGAGACAGATTTGGACGGGTATAAGACGTGCCTGCCTAGTGAGAGGCTGAGATTAGAGAAGTGTTTTACTTTACCTTAGAGAATGTGTTGCGTGCGTAGTGCATGATGGAGTCGTAGTCGTAGGGCAAACCGAGAGAGTTCACTTCCTCCTCTGTCAGTTTGTTGAAGTTGTACTCCTGACCTGACATCACACAAGAAACAACCTCTATAGTCACCAAGAAACACAGGAATTCTTAAGAAAAAAAAATACGGTGAATCAACAACAATGTACTTCCCCAGCGCGAATTAATCAATTGAGCCGCCCATTCTCTGATTCCCCTTTCCATTTCTCCCATTTCGATGACAAGTCTCGTCCTTATGGAATTCCGGATTTACATATCAAATTTCGTGCCTAAACATCCATTACATCGCCAGTTATTGGTTTTTTGTGTTAAGTCCCCCAACACCCCCTTCTCTTTGCTCGATTTGGCTGAAAAACATTAAATGTCGTCCTTATGGGACTACGGATGCACATAAAATTGTTTGTGTCAATACACTCACTATACCGGGATTTATCGTGTTCACAAGCAGAAAGGATTTTTTTTTTCAATGTTGGAATCAAGGGATCGAAAAAAATGAAATTCGGGTGAAAATTCAACATCGACTTTCTGACAGATTACTTAACTTCCCTAAACTTCGTATAGTTGGGGATATAGAAATATACGAAACTACAGATTCTAATGAAACATTGAGATGAATGTGAAAATGTATGTGCGTTGGGACGAGGCTCTTAGAAATTCTTATTTTGATGGACGGAATTTTATTTTAAAAATAGGACCTCGAGATAAATATAACAGAAAATAATATATTTATGTATTATACATAATATATTTTTTTATTATTTACATCAATGTATTCGTAATTAGAAGTAGAAATAATCAATTGGAACAGTCAGGGACTAGGAGGGTGTGGACGGCTTTCCTCACCCTTCTGAGGTCGAAATCGCGGGTTCCGAACCCGGCCAAAGCCCTTAGGTTTTTTATCTGAGAGGTGAAGAAACCTTGAGCACATCGTCCTTCGGATGGGACGTTAAGCGATGGTCCCGAGCCTGTACGGTGCCAGGTACTCGTTAAAGACCCCTAACCTAGGTAGACATCATTTAGGACTCCCCACAGTGGAGAGTCGGGCTCATGTCCACCAGAGCGGCTGAAGAGCGCTCTGCTAGTAGGCGATATAACCTCGTAGTAAAGCCCGGGCATGAATTATAATTAACTGTATTTTTTTAAAAATATGTGTACCAGTGAATTTCATCAAAAAATTATTTTAATATTCTAAGATGGTTTTCTTAATTGTAAAGAATGTAATTTTTTATTCGTTGTAAGAAAACCTCTCAATGCAATGTAATTCGTTCAATAAAAAAATTATGTATGACATCATTTGACAGCTTGACTTTACTAGTTTGATTTTAACCAAAAACAAAAGAATTCTTTCTGTGTTCTCGTTTCAATAGATTGAAAAAAACACGTTATTTGTTAATTAATTCATGTGTTGGGCAGTGTTTGCTTGGAATGTATGGAGAAGTATAAACAAATACAAGCACCATAGCATAGAAAAACAAATGATTTGCTTGCGAACACATAGGAATAGAATCATGTCAAAATAAAACCATGGAAACAAAAATTAACTATTGAGATTTTTTGTAGTCTTTCATCTAGAATGAAAAAAAAAAAAAAAAAAAAAAAAAAAAAAAAAAAACTTTTGTTACTAATATGAAGAGGGCAATGTGTAAAAACCACCGAGGATAAAAGACTTTTTATAGTAACAGTCCTACATATGTTGCTACCTTCTTTTCTTATTTTTTATATCTTGACACATGGATTGTATTAAAAATATATAATTACAGTGTTTCGATGTACTCAGCGGCAAACATATATCTTATAAAAACTTGGATAGAATTCGTTTCAATTTGGTAGGTAAGGTCATCTCACCAGTGGGATATAGAGCCATTGTGTCTGTCGAGGCTACTGTAGAGGACAACAGCGGCACTGGTAAGAGGAAGAGAGCGTAGCATCTGAAGGGGAGGTTGCCTACTTAAGGTGAAATAACCATACTAGTGAATATATTATAAGTCTATAGTTTACCTATCATGATGTTATCTCTAACGATAAGTACATGGTTGTCCCGGTCGGGTCGAGTGTGCTCGTGCCAGAAACCAACCACATGTCCCAGCTCGTGAACAACTATCCCGAACTTGTCGCAGTTCTTACCGATGGAGATGGCCTGAGGACCATTCCCACGTTTCCCCACGAACGAGCAGCACCTGTACAAATATATTCAGATATTATAGGTAATGTCAATACATATGCAAAATGTATGAGAATTGTTAAGAGACCAGTCGAGCTGTGGCGGAGAAGTCGACTGTCCTTTCCCCCTTCCATGGAATGGAGGGGGTACACTCAACCCCCTCAACTCCTGGCCTCTACTATATATTCGGCTTTTGGCTACTAATCTAACGTGCCACTACAATAGGAGAAGATTGCTTACCCGCAGGGGCGTTCGGTGAAGACGATGTAGTTGGGATGCAGAGAAGGGACTCGCTCCACGAACCTAACGCAGGTGAAATTCTCCCAATGGCGCATCGCCTGTTTAAATAGCGCCTTGTGCATCCCCGAAAAGTTGCCGTCTATCTCATAGGGGATGACTCCGTGCTCCCATACCCGGTCCTTTCGCGCCGTCGCTGCTCTTCTCCGACGATACTTGGGCTTCGTTGTCACTCTGATGGCAGAAAATAGTCATTTAATATTCTGTATTATAGTCTGACAATAGGTCAGAAAATAAAATAAAACGGTACTGCAAACATTTAACATTTGTTTTCTGTATGAAAATATTTTCAGTGCTAATGAGATTTGTTTGAATTCAAAAGTTTTCTTTGGGAAAAATATATAGGAATGTAGAATGTAACCAAACACGTGGACATTCGTTCAGAATCTGAGAGGAGACTGAAGTCTCTGAAAAAAGTATCTATGAACTATGATGTAAAAATTATACACTTTATAATTATTAAAATATTCAGAATATTAATAATTAAAATATTCAGAATATTAACAATTAATTATTATTTTGTTATGAAAAATTTCGAAAAAGTGTTGATTTTTCTTATAAAAACAGCTAAAATGTAGAAGTTTTCATATAAACAGCTTATAGGACATTATAATAAATTAATTAGTTTGTTTAAAATGAAAGGAGAACAACCAACGATTCTGATTTCCGAAAAGGGCCCTAAAAAAATATCAAAAGTTCAAGACGCAATTTTTAAGAAAGTGCACGTATATTTAAAAAAAATTCAATTAACAAACTTTTCTTTTGGGTTTCTAAAGAGATGGCATTTTTTTTTTTTTTTAATTTTGCAAAAATATTAAAGTGTAATCCAAAGGTTTTCAAATTATATTTCTGGGCCAACAGGAAAATGAATAGAATAGAATTTACAAGAACAAATAATTTGGTTTATTTAAAAAAAACAAAAAACTAAACATTAAAACAAACAAAAATCTTAAAAACTAAATTCTTAACACTAATTCAATATTTTTTTAAAATATATTTCGGCCATTTTTTAAATTTAAGTTATGTATTTCTGGGCAAACATATATCCTGTACATATAAACAAACAACAGTGCCTTCTTTTTGGATCAATTTCACCGTCAATTCACTACTATTTTGTTCATTGGAACTCAAGCCTAAACACCACTCTCCATGTTCACTCAGACCGTCTCCATTCAACCCAGGCCTCGACTCGACTCTACTCACACTAAAAAAAAACAGCTGATGGCCTTGTTTTGTTTTCTAGTTTTGTTTTAAAAGAAAATTGCTTTTTATAGGAAAATAAATATAACTAATTTTTCAATATTAATATTTAATTTGTGTATTTTTTTTATACATCACAATACATTCATTATATCGGCAGTAATTGGGGGTTCTGTGTTGAGCTCCTCTCTTCCCTTCGAATTGACGACAGGAACACTCCCACGAAGAGGAAAATCAGCCCTTTTGGCTACCCTCCAACTGGAGACAAGATCCGGGAACCTTTTGTAACTATATCAACTAGATCTAATAAGGCTACACTCCTCCATTCCTTAGGTCATAGCCCAAAGTTGGCTGGAGAACATTCAGTCTGCCTATTACCATCCTACATAAAACCGTTAATTTTCGCTTTCATTTATATTTTCTTGGCAGAAGTCCTCCATAATATCTTATGGTTTATATTCTAATTACTTTTATTTAATATATTTATCATTATTATCATCAATTATTTTAGTTATATACTATTTACTGAAGGCGCCGGTAGCTCAGTGGTATGCGTGCTTGACTTCTGAGCACGAGAAGGTGGGTTCGTAACCCGACCGAGGCCCTTAGTTTATTTTATCTGGAAGGTATTACGCCGTCCTTCGGATTGAACGCTAAGCGATGATCCCGAGCCTGTACGATGTCAGGTACTTGTTAAAGACGTACCTACCCTAGGTGAATAAAAATTTAGGATAGGCAAAATTTAGACCTCCCACAGTAGAGTCGAATAGTTAAAGACCCGGTATGAGTCATAAAACCTAACCTAACCTACTATTTACTTTACTGATATTTGTTAATTCATTTAGCTAGTTATTGTGACTCATTGCCTACTACCAGAGCCCTCTTTCGTCATTCTGGTGGGCATGAAGCCCGACTTTACTGTGTGAGTCCTAAATTTTGTCTACCTAGGAAGGGCATCCTGCTCAAAGTTTTTTCATCTCCCATATAAAAAAACCCTAAGGGCCTCGGGCTACCTCTGAGCTACCAACACCCTCTTAATTTATTTATATATAATCTTTTGTATATTTCGCTAACTTTTTTTTTTCTTCTATATTTTGCATTTGTGACCTGACGAAGGGGCCCGTGATAGCACCGAAATATCATTCTGAAGAAAATATTATTTATAATTGTATATGTCATACAATTTTAAAAACCAAAATAGCTTATAAATTATACATATACATATTATACAACCGATATTAAATCTTATATATATATATATATATATATATATATATATATATATATATATATATATTTCATATTCTAAGATTTAATATCGGTTGTATAATATGTATATGTATAATTTATAAGCTATTTTAGTTTTTAAAATTGTGTGACATATACAATTACCATGTTATGGTACGACAGAAATAAATATTATTATTCATTCATATCCGACATTGAAAAAGATAGGTAATTTCGGAGATTTTTAATCAAAAGTCTTATCAAAGAATGTCCACCACTCCCGCTCTCCTGTAATTGTGAGGATAGCGACTTGGGAATGGCGATGGGAGTGACATTCTAAAAAACAAAATAGCAAGTGTAATAGGCATGTCATACATGACTGCCTCTTGAATTTTAAAAAAGATCGGAATGGCTAGACAAATAGTGGATAACCTTCCGTAGCACCACAGCTCAGCCTATTTTTTTATTTTTTTTTTTTTTTTTGGCGTTAAGTACGGTGCATATTAGTCATGTCAATGCGTTATATAGTTATCTACGACATCCATGGCTCCGGGAGGGAGTTCTATCTACGAAATAAAACTCACCCCCGGACGGGATTCGAACCCGCAAACCATGGCGTGACCATGCGAACAAAGCCCTACGCTCTAGCCCGCACGGCCACCATGGCCCCCAGCTCAGCCTATATTATGTATTTTATGCTTTTATTGTAACATGTTATATATGTTTGTTAAGATGCTGGCCCATACATACGTCTTCACATAACCTACATAAGTGAAGTTATGTAATTGATCAAAAAATTCGATATTTAGTTTTTACCGGAATTTCATGTTTCCCAACCCCGATTCCAAAAATGAAAAAAAAAAAAAAAAAACCCACTCTACCTGTGTGACTGTGAACACGATAACGAAACTTTATATCTTTACCAAGAACCTCTTAAGAACGACATCTATTGGTTTTCAGCAATTCCTGCATGTTTCGTGAATATAAGTCCAACCATGATAACCTGACAAAAAACTGTATTCAAAAAAATTGTTCCAAGCCCACTCACTTGAGTTTCGGTTGCCCTAGCAACTTCCTCTGATCCGGCGACAGTCCCTCTTCTTCCACCTGAAGTCCTTCCAGAAAGACCTCTTTACGAAGTTTGTCTATTTCGTCCTCTTTGGGGATGGCGATGTCACCCAGACGTCCCTCTGAAATAGTAATAATAGTAAATACTTTATTGGAAATTGGCTTCTGTGTATTTATGAGTCTACAAAAAGATACAAAAAAATATAAAGAAAATTGAAAGCATAACATCGAAATAACCATAATAGTATTTTTAATGGCTATTTAATTTAATAGAGTACTTTTGAGGGCACCGGTAGCTCAGAGATAGCGTGCTAGCCTACAGAACTAAGATCGCGGGTTCGAAACCCTGCCGAGGCCCTTAGTTTTCTTATCTAGGATCTGAAAAAACCTTGAGGAGGCCGTTGGGATTTTAAGCGATGGTGCGATGTCTAGATGAATAAACCTAGGTCGGCAAAATTTATGACTCCCACTATAAAGTTGGGCTCATGTCCATCAGAGCGAAAAAAGAGTATTCTGTTAGTAGGCGATATGACCTCTTAATTAAAGCCCAGGTATGAGTCACAATGACTAACTAGAGTACTTTTTTAATCGGATTTTTTTTAACTTTTGATATTGGAGTGTATTGACGGTTGGAATATTCTTGAGAATAATAATAATAGACTTCGTAGAACATATGCATGAGCCACTAGTTCCGATGATAGGGCGGTTAAACATTTCTGGGATTAGATCAGTGCTACGAGAGGGGTCTTATTTTCTTCCGTTAGTCACTAATCATCTTCTAAAGAGGGCACCGGTAGCTCAGTGGTATGCGTGCTTGCCTTCTAAGCTCAAGATCATGGGTTCGAAACCCGGCCGAGGCCCTTAGTTTATTTTATCTGAGAGGTAAAATAAACTTAAGCACGCCGTCCTTCAGACGGGACGTTAAGCGATAGTCCCGAGCCTGTACGATGTCAGGTACTCGTTAAAGACCCCTGCTCTAGGTGAATAAAAATTTAGGGTAGGCAAAATTTAGGACTCTCACAGTAGAGTCGGGCTCATGTCCACCACAGTGACGAAAGAGCGCTCTGGATATGACCTTATAGTAAAAGCCCGGGCATGAGCCATAATAACTAACTAACTTTATCTTCTAAGACAGGTTAGATGTGAAGTGGTTCAAAATGCCTACTTTTGCAAAAGTATAGTAGGTTGTTACGGAATGTCTGTATGCATACAACACAATACCTCAGAGAAATAACAGTTGTTTTCTTTGGCAAGTGGTTGAGAATCACACTCATGGGAGCATTTCAGGCGGGTTGAACTGTTGCAAAGTGGATTTATTGAATTGTTTTATATAAGGGTATTTGGTCGGAAGCAGACCAGCCATGTTTCTTCTGACAAGTACTTTTATACAAAGGATTTCTAGAATTGGTAGGTAGAAAATTATGGGAGGGCTTCGGAATTGTGTTTTCACTGTTTTCCATAGGGTCCAACATCGCACAGTTTCCACGTCTTTCAACGCTTTATCAAGAAAAAAACAGAAAATAATAATTGTCGTCCTAAATGGATTTTAAGTTACACACGAAATTTACATTCATTATAACAGTTATTGAAGTTTTTGAGTTAAGTCCTCCCGCTCTTCTTTGACTGATTTGCCTGGAAACCAATAGATGTCGTCCTTATGGGGTTCTGTGTACACTTTTTTTTTTTTTTTTTTTTGAAATAAAGGGATAGAAAACATGAAATTCTCTTGAAAACTCCTCATAGAATTTCTCACGGATTACATAAATTCTCAGCTGCGGAAGAAGAAAACGGTGATCAAAGAGATCTCTAACTACAGAATATTATATTATATAATGAGATGAGTTATTTATTGCAAATTTGGTTTATCTAAGTAAGAAAAGAATCAGGGCGCCCAGAGGTAGCGTGCTAGCTTACTGAGCTCAAGATCGCGGGTTCGAAACCCTGTCCTAAGGTTTAGTAGCCTGTGCGATGTAGGTTAAGGACCCGCACCCTACATGAAAAATCTAGGTAGGTAGTCAAAATTTAGGACTCCCATAGTAAAGTCGGGCTCATGTCAACCAGATGCGTTATGACCTCGTAATTAATTATATGGTTTTAAAACCATGTCATGAGTCACAATAACTAACTAGGGAAGAACAGTTCAGGACTCTTATCGAATATATTTCGTTGGATGACGGACGCTCGTCCCAGCTCTTCCTTGAAGTGATGACGCTCGCAATGGACACAGAACATACTCAGGTACATTTGACTTAACCTTCCCAATATGTCCCTATATTGCGAAGCACACTTAAGCTATGTGCAAGTAGTAGAAAATAAGTATGCAAATATACTGATTAGCGTACTAATATAATTACGGTACTATAAGTATCCAATGAAAGCTGTAATGATTTATTTTGAGTGCGTGTGAATGAGTGAGAGTGAGTTGGAGATAGGTGATGTGGAGGGACGGAGAGAGAGACACGTGCTACATTCTATAGGAGAGATATCGGTGAGTGATATGGCGCTCAGATAGAGGGAGGTCCCGGGTCAAGGAGTCGACGTACCCACAGCTCTCTGTCTGTACAGTGTACACATCTGTGTCTCAGCCCTTCTCTTATAGGGGCTGTAAGGGAGAAAGAACTATCAGTTATCCGGGTCAGTGCAGTGCTGAGCTTGGAAATCGTATCGGAGGGGAAGCAAATTCTCCAGTCTATTTAGTGTTTATCCCTGGCTTTAACTACGAGGTCATATCGCCTACTACCAGAGCGCACTTTCATCACTATGGTGGACATGAGTCCGACTTTACACTGGGAGTCTTAAATTTTGCCTACCCAGGTTTATTCACATAGGGAGGGGTCTTTAACGAGTTCCTGACATCTTACAATCACTTAACGTTCCATCCGAAGGACGGCGGGCTCAAGGTATTTTCATCTCCCAGATAAAAAACCTAAAGTCAGCTTTCGAACCCACCGAACGCGGTGAAAAAACTAAAATTTCTCGACCGTCCGTAATAAATTAATCAAACTTAACACATTTATTTTTTGACGTTGTTTTTCAATTTTTACTATCCCCTATCCTCCCCTTCTCTTCTGACCGATTTGACTGAAATCAATAGGCGTCGAACTGACCTATATATAATTCTGACAATTACATTCTTTAATATTTGCTCTCGATAAAGCTCAGAAAGAAAAGCCGTAGCTGAATCATAAGCAATGTTCTTTCACAGTTTGGCCAAGTTTGTTGAAAAGTAAAAGGTAAAAAAAAAAAAAAAAAAAAAAAACGCAGAGACTGTATAAAATTTTGTGTCGATACATTCATTACATCGGCAGTTATTAAAGGTTTTTGAGTTACGTCCCTCCTCTGTCCTCCTTCCCTTGATTGATTTGACTGAAAATCTATAAACTTCGTACTTATGGGGGTCTGGATCCACATATAAAAAGGCGCCGGTAGCTCAGTGATGAGCTCAAGCATACTGAGCTCAAGATCGAGGGATCGAAATCCGGCCGAGGGCCTTAGGATTTTCATCTGGGAGCTGAAAAAACCTTGAGCATGCTGTCCTTCAGGTGGGACAGCGATGGTCCCGACCCTGTACGATGTCAGGTAAAGACAATCCCTAGGTAAATAAAAATTTAGAGTAGGCAAAATTGAGGACGCCCATATGAGAGTCGGACTTACGTCCACCAGAGCGGCAAAAGAGCACTCTAAGGCGATATTAGCCCGGGAGGAATGAGTCACAATAACCAAGTATACATTTTTGTTAATTCCCCCCACTCTTATTTGAAAAACAATAAATTTCTTCATTAAGGGGTTCAGGACCTACGTATGAAATTTGGTGTCGATACATTCACCCTACCATGTTTGTAGACACACGCACACACAATAAATGTGTTTTTTTTTTTTCATTTTTAGAACATGAAATTCCCATGAAACTCATCATCGAATTTCCGACCGATTTCATAACTTTCCCTATACTTGGGACAGATGTGGAAGTAAATATGGGTGAGGACTGTTGAAATATTGGTAAGGTTATGAGAGGCGGACTGCGATGAACAAAAGATACATAATGAATGGTACAATAAAGATGGCCTCGCTAGCTCTATGTACAAAAGTAGAAAAGAACCAACACAGTTTTTATCCTTCTCTTTTCAGTTTTATCCAGTTCTTTTTGTTCCAACAACAAAGCCTCTTATGAAGGAGTTGAGTGGTTATCTGACTATCACTGAGAAAGGCACCCATTTTAACACATTCACCCTTCACTATAAACTGGGCTTTGCAATCCCACCCAGATTTCCCAGGATAACGCGAAAATCCCTCATGTTTATTTTTTTTGAAAAACGGTTATTTAAATAATAATAATTTCGTCGAAAATGGGCATCGGTGCCAAACACATTATTTATAAATAAATAAAACCTTAAGTAAATTTGATGACAGTGTTAGATATTAAATGACAATATGTACACGGATAAGTAACGTAAGAAGGAAAAAAACGTAAAAAAAATAATTGAAATAAAAATAAAAGTGTCTCCATAAAATGGTTAAATAGATGTTCAAAATAATATTTATATACAATAAATAAAATAATTAAACATATAAGAGGAGTTTGGAGCCAGAACGGACCAAGTGGTTTAAACTGAACAGGAAGAAAATGGCAATTGAAAATTGAGTACATTTTGTTTATCTCCATAAATGGGCCCCAAATATTTATTTATATTTGAAATTTTAGAATAGTATTGGATGAGTGATCCTTTTTTGTGTTCTATAAAGTTTTTGAAGGCCGTATGATCCATTGTGACTTTGAAAATATATGCACAAAATATTTGTGGACTAAACTTAAAGTGCTGCTATCTATCACTGAAGTGAAGAAACTAAGCGATCCACACTGGTTTTGAAAAAAGGGAACCTATGCCAACATCAGGATAGTAATAACTCATTTTCCGAAAAATTGTGGGTTGGTCCGCTCTGGCTCCAAACTCCTCATAAAATAAAATGAAAATAGTAAAAAATTAATAATAATGAAAAATTCAGCTCGAGGTAACCCGGAAAGCCACTACGGTGAGGCCATTCTCATGCCTCCAACTTAATAGAGGTGGAGGAGGCCACGGTAGCGCGGGTGATAAAGCATTTGAGGTAGCGTACTGAGCTCAAGACCGCGAGTTCGAAACCCTTTTTATCAGGGAGGTGAAAAAACCTAGAGTAGGCTGCCCTTCGGATGGATCGTTAGGCGATGGTCCCGAGCGAAGTCAGGTATTCGTTAAAGACCTCTCTACCCTAGATGAATAAATCTGGGTAGGCAACATTTGTTTTGGTCGAGGAGCTCGGGAGTTATCGGGTTCACAAACGCATAGATAGTAAATTTGTTTTTTTCAGTTTTGTAATCAAAGGTCGGAAAACATGAAAATTCAACATTTCTGACCGATTAAATAACTTCCCCTATACTACTTTAGCTGGGGAAGTAAAATTGAATGCCATGATTTGATTGTTTCCCGAGTCAATCAAACTGGCTCTCTCATATATTCCCAGCTAATCAAACTGGCCATTGTTGATCTACTGCCTCGCTGCCACTATAACCTGCACTGTTTACTGCATCCAAAGGCAGGGTTTCACAAATTTATGTTAAAACTGTCATGTTCTTCATGGTTCTACTCCGATACTCCCCATTTACGTATAAACATCAATTTTTTTATCTAGATTAACATGCATGGATTAATAATCTCCTACTACCAGAGCGCTCTTTCGTCGCTCTGGTGGACATCTTCGTAACAAGCCCATTTAAGAAGTGTGGCTAAACGACTCCTTGACACTGCATGTTTCTGAGGTGGGTGGATGCATCATATAGCATGTTGTACCGCTTAGTCGAGGCGAGAGTGCAGGAACCCCTCCCTCGTACTGCACTAATGACCGGGTTCGAACCCCAATCAACACATACCTCTGCCATCAGTTATACGATGGACTGACCTCCCCAACATCTTCACTATCATCTTAAAGATTTGGTATATATTTTGAGAAACCAAATACCCCAGTTCAACGCAGGTTATCCGGTCTTCATCTTCATACATTTTTTAGATGGTGATTTGACTAATACATCTGCCATCTCATTTCCCGCGACACCTGAGTGAGTTAGAACTTCAAGAAAGTTCAAGAACTTTCTTGAACTTCAAGCTCACTGAAGACTCGAGCAAGTTGGATATTTTCCGTAGGTTCTGGAGGTGAGTGTTGAGCAGTGTGTCCAGTGATGATTGATTGTCTGTGGCTATCGTTCCTGAGTGGCGTAGTTGTCATTTTGGCTAGTGCTATCGCTAACATTACAGCCTGATAGTTGGATCAGTAAAATCAGATCTGAAACAGCTGCTTCATAGCAGAGTTAACCAGGGTTGGATCGACATGTGGAAGGAAATAGACTGTAGCAACAAATTGAAATACATAAAAGAAGGAGTGGAACCTTGGAAGACATCTATAAGAGATAACCGAAGGGAAGAGGTTGCCCTGATTAGGCTAAGAATAGGCCACAGTCGTTTGAGTCACAGTCACCTGATGAGCAGAGATGAAGCGAGGAAATGCGAACTGTGTGAGGAGGAGATGTCGATCCGACACATCCTAGAGGAATGTCTACCAGGAGGAGCTGGCCAGGAGAGGCATCACCAGATCACTTCCAAGAGCACTAGGCAACCGTCCAGAGCCACTTCAGAGAACAATAGATTTCTTTAAAGATTTGAAATTAATAGACGAACTATAGAGGGAAAAAAATAAATAATAATAATAAATTAAAAAAAAAAAAAAAAAAAAAAAAAAAAATCAATTGAAATAAAATTAAAAAAAAAAAAGATTTCTTTCAAGATTTGAAATTAATAGACACGAACTATAGAGGAAAAAAGAGAGAGAAAAAAAAAACAATTAAAAAAAATAGAGAAAAAACAAAAAAAAAACAATAGATGCATTGCGTTATTTAATAAGTTATTAGAGTTTTCTTTTAATTAGTTATTATATTTATTTTACTTATTTTTATATTTCTTTTAAATTATTTTTATATTTCATTTTACAAATTGCGAAATTGTACACTAAATGAATAATGCTACATTAAATGTAAATGACTAATCACGTCTCCCATCTTAAAGAAACAGTTTGACACTTAAATGCTTATGACCTAGCTGTTGAGCATCTAAAATCCTAATCCTAGTTGGAGCAGTTCTTTTCCAACCTACACCACTTATATGTATCTCAAATTTTATAGAGAAAAAAGAAGAACTTTTTTTTTTTTTTTTATATTTTTTAGAAGAAAACACTTTCTTTTTTGTCACTATTAAACTATTTCCTAATTATTATTATTATTTTTTTTAACAACTCTCTTTATTTCCTTAACCTATCTAAAAGTTCATAAAAATGTGGTTTTGAGAAAAAATATGAGGTTAAGAAGAACTCAATTCAATTTTCAAAGTGCGCCACTTTTTTTGTAAAGCAATATATATTTTAGATAAAGTTCTACGTTAGTAGAAAAATGAGACCAATTGTACAAGTCAGGCAACCCATCCAACGTCCTAAAAAAATAAAAAATGAAAACTCTCCCTACAAAAGCTGAATATTCCCGGTGGTGGATGTTGCAGTCTCATCTGAATTCTGGGAAGGAGTTTTGCTATCGGATATTGATTTGTGGTATCTCAGTTGTCAGATGCCACCATTATTGCAGGGGCCGCGGGGAATATTCAAGTTTGGTTCAGAAATATTTTACGTTTGTGGTGACAGAAAAGTTCAATAACAAGAGCCATCTTTCCAATCATCTTAAAAATAACAAGAGAAAAGGAATTTCGGAGAAAAGGATATTAATCTAATTCTAATGGAACTTTTAATGAATTGTTTGCATAAGGGATGGCTGTCTGTATATTGAGGATTTTTGAAATATTTTTGAATTTCATTTATTTCAGGTTAAAGTAAGGTGGTTTTTAGCTTACGTGGCTCCTTGTTTTTCTGTCTGTCTGTCTCTCTGATTGTTCCAATATAGCGGTAAAATGGCAACATATCAACTAAACATCTCATTTTGAATCGGTCTATTCAGGAATAACATCTAAATACAAGATTTCAAAAGTACTGAATAGAGGGGGGAGATTTTATTGGAGCCAGAAAAAGTTACTTCATGTTTTCTCAATTACTATTGACCCTATGTGGAAAAGTTACTGAATCAATATCATAGACATTTTAATTTTAAACATTTCTTTTTTATACTTTTTTTCACTAAAGTTAGAAATGACTGAGATTAATAAAATGTTTTTAGCAGACAAGGAGAGGTAGCGGTGTTGGGAGGGAGGGGGAAAGACGGGGCGGTTCGCTCACGTGATCAGCCTGTCCTCATTTCTATGTTCTCTTCAACCCATTCGCTATACGTATACACTCTTCTCTCTCACTACCTACTGTTTACTCCGTTACATTTACTGGTAATATTAAATTCATTATCAATAATTATTACAATATTTATTATTCAATTAATATTAACATATTTTCACGCATTCATCAACGACGGATAACATAGTTACTAATAAAAATAAATAACTTGGATAAATTAAGGAGTATTAATAATTTTCGAACTAGAAACTAGCAGTAATCTGTAGAGTGTAGAGTGATTTCTAGGAGATAACTTAGATTCCTCCTTCGACAGTTTATGAGCCAAAACGTCTCCTGCTCACTCCAGGATAGGGATTTTCAGATTTCCTTTTGATATTTCTGGGGAAAATTAAAGGAGCAATGAAAGAGGGCGCTACAAGAGCCCGCCCCGGAGGGTGCTCCTTACCAGAGACCCTGGGGTTCTCAACCTTCTGCATAATTCTCTGGGAAATAATGGCAGTTTCGAGACGTGTAAAAATAAGAAGTTAGGTAGTATTTCCAAGTAAGTTAGGGGCTGACTGATACTCCCCCACTAAAAAAGGGAAATTCGATAAAGAATAAGAAATTAAATGTGTGGTTGCCCGGAAAAACGAGGTAACTGCATTTTCCAAGTTTTCGAGAAATCGGCAATTGAAAATTTGAAAATCAATTCCTGAAATAAGAACTAATCGATTTTTTTAAACTGGAGTTATATGTTCGTATGGACAAGAAAAATTTTAGGAGCAGTAAATATCTCGATTAACACAGTAGATACATCAATTTTTCCGTTTTTTCTTCAGTTAGCTTCTTTTACCCGGATTTTAGTCTGAAAACGCATTTTGTTGATGTGTCTTAACTTCAAAATAAGTAATTAATGATGGAAAGCGACTGTGGAATATGAAAGTACAAGTTATAACAACTCTAAAAATGAGTATATCTCAATTTTGCAAAATTTTGCAGTTACCTCGTTTTTCCGGGCAGCCACACAAATGTTTTAATGGACGCTGAAACAAGTCCTAGATATTTTCTCCTGATTTAACATTATTTGATTATAATAACCAGTTAGCGGAACGCGAAGGGAGTTGTTTTCACAAGTTTGTATGTAAGTATGTTATATTATTTGTTCCCTCAGACAGTCTAAACGGGGACTGATCTTAATGATCGTCATTTGATTCATAACTCCCCCAGGGACTTAATCTATGTGAGTTTCTCGAAAAAAAAAAAAAAAAATGACGGACGCTGGTCGCCATATTGTCAAGCTCTAAAAATCAAAAAAACCAAGTGGGGTAACAAAATATAGGGTTTAGAAAACGATTTAAAAAATATATAAATTGTGTAGGTTCGGGAAAAAATTGTTATTGTGATTCATGCCCGAGATTTAACTACGAGGTCATATCGCATATTACCAGAGAGCTCATTCTTCGTTCTGGTAAGTATGAGCCCGACTTTACTGAGGGAGTCCTAAATTTTGCCTACCGAGGTTTAGTTATCGTGGGGGGGCTCTTATCGTACCGAAGGACGTTATGCTCAAGGTTTTTTTCACCTTCCAGATAAGAAAGTTAAGGATTTCAAGTCCGCGATTTTGAGCTCAGTAGAGAAACACGCTACCTTTGAGCTACCGGTGCCCCCACGAAAAAAAAAAAATCGAAAAAAGGTTTACCCTAAAAGCAGTTAAAAGTGAAAAAATCTAAAGCAGGTAACAAAACACCAAATCCGGATTTTTTCAACAATTATAAAGAAAATTAACAAAAAATGAGGTCGCCCAACCACGGTTTCTCCAAATTTAAATTCGGTTTTAGCAAGTTAATGTTTGCGTTGCATTAAATTCTTCCGACAGTTTTTCTCTCACATTTGTTTTCACTTTTCTCTGCTTTTTGAGTAAGATATTTTTCCCTTGTCGGGTTCTTCGTTTTTTAAATTTATTATTATTAATCTATTGTTAATCTAGATAAAAATTTGATGTTTATACGTAAATGGAGAGTATCGGAGTTGAGCCATGAAGAACATAGAATATAGTAATTTGTAATCTAAGTCTAAGAAGATGTCCACCAGAGCGACGGAAGAGCGCTCTGGTAGTAGGAGGTATGACTTCATTGTTAAAGCCCGGGCATCAGTCAAAATAACTAAAATTCTACTTTTTTTCTGCTTTTTGAGTAAGATATTTTTCCCTTGTCGGGTTCTTCCTTTTTTAAACTTATTATTATTAATCCATGCAAGTTAATCTAGATAAAAAATGTATGTCTATACGTAAATGGGGAGTATCGGAGTAGAACCATGAAGAACATGACAGTTTTACCATAAATTTGTGAAACCCTGCCTTTGGATGCAGTAAACAGTGCAGGTTATAGTGGCAGCGAGGCAGTAGATCAACAATGGCCAGTTTGATTAGCTGGGAATACGAATATATGAGAGAGCCAGTTTGATTGACTCGGGAAACAATCAAATCATGGCATTCAATTTTACTTCCCCAGCTAAAGTAGTATAGGGGAAGTTATTTAATCGGTCAGAAATGTTGAATTTTCATGTTTTCCGACCTTTGATTACAAAACTGAAAAAAACAAATTTACTATCTATGCGTTTGTGAACCCGATAACTCCCGAGCTCCTCGACCAAAACAAATGTTGCCTACCCAGATTTATTCATCTAGGGTAGAGAGGTCTTTAACGAATACCTGACTTCGCTCGGGACCATCGCCTAACGATCCATCCGAAGGGCAGCCTACTCAAGGTTTTTTCACCTCCCTGATAAAAAGGGTTTCGAACTCGCGGTCTTGAGCTCAGTACGCTACCTCAAATGCTTTATCACCCGCGCTACCGTGGCCTCCTCCACCTCTATTAAGTTGGAGGCATGAGAATGGCCTCACCGTAGTGGCTTTCCGGGTTACCTCGAGCTGAATTTTTCATAACATAACTTCAATAACTGCTGAAGTAACGTTGTATCAACACGAAATTTTATATGTACAATCAAAACCATCAATTTTCAGCCGAATCGTCCAAAGAGGAGTGGAGGACATAAGGGGTGAAGAAGGGGGAATGCATTAACAAGAAATCTAGTATGTGAATAATGAAGTCCCTGAGGGTTCCATCGGCAGAGCGAAAACTTACTTGATAAATTTGTACTGGGGAAGTAGGTCGGGGATTCAGAGACGACTTTTTATATTGATACAGATATATTGGAAATAAATAAAAACGCAGACATTTATGAGACGAAAGGCGGAAATCAAGTTGATACGGAACCTTTCCCTAAAATGAAATACGAGTATATGTGGGTTAGACTCCTCCCTGAATATATGGGAAGGATGGGAAATAGAGTTTAGATACAGGATAATCCAAAGATAAGAATATAAAATACGCAAATATGATACATAAACATTGTACATTTCTGAGAAGGTAAATGCCGCATATAAAACGAGTATAAATAGAAAGGCAAGACCAGGTCGCTTATGGATGGCATACAGCAGTTTTATTTGATAGACGCTTCAGACATCAGAATTGGGCGTTCTGACTCTGCAAAATCTTGCGGAAAATTAATAGATGCTGTCCTTACGGGCTTTAAATTTAAATATAAAATTTTGTGTCAACCCAAATGTGTGACATTCAAACGAAATAGGTGTGTGAATGCTTGTAGACACATTTTACACACATAAAAATGAATGAAATATTCACACATCGAATTCATATGAATTTCAGTACTATAGTGTGTGAACTTCAGTCATACCATGGATGAATTTCAGATACTTAAAAAATATTACCCTAACCGAATATTTTATGGTAACAATATTTTGACGAAGAAGGTTGTGTAACAATAAGACTCTTATAGATTGATTTGGTTTCCATTTTTAATTTTTTTGAGTAAATTTCAAAAACGGAAACTATGGTCAAGTGCACAATGTGTTTTGTGACTTGTGCATCTAATACTGATTTGATAAAACATATTGATATTTGAAATGTATTTCATGATCTACATTAAATAAAGTTATGAAACGGAATTTACTGGTTTTATATCAACAATTTTTTTCTTATTAAAATATGTATTAGGGCTGCATGGATTAGTTCATACACTAGTAGTGTGTTATCAATTGACACATGAATTTTTTCATTTGCTTCATAAGTGAATGTGTTTGATTCATATAATTCACAGGAACAGATGAAGTTCAAACATCAGTGGTATTATCGTATTGAATTTCACACAGTTCTTTCAATTCACACAGAATAAATCCGTATGATGCATGAAATTCAAATATGTGTGAATTGTCTTAGATTTGCATTGAATACATTCGTTAAAGCGGCAGTTATTAGAATTCTTATTCTAAGCCCTCCTCCTAATCCCCCCCTTTCAATAGGCCGATTTGGCTGAAAATCATTAGATTAGGTACCATCTTTATCGGGTTCTGATTACACATATAAAATTTCTTGTGATACGTGGAATGTAAATACATTCATTTAATTACAAGTTATCGTGTTCATAGAAACTATCAGAAATACGCTTTACAATGAAACGAAGAAAACCGGTGACGCTAAGGCATTACTTTTATATACTCAGTAACGCCAATATGAAATGATTGAGTCGGAGAGAGAGTGATCTGTAAAACCTGTTGGTCTAAAGTCCTGTTACATTTTGTTTTAATATTTTAAAACTAATATAGCTTGCGTCAAGACATACAAAATAAAAATCAAATGTGCGCCCCCCTCCCACTAGACTTGTTGCTATAGATGCTAAAAATCTGAAAAATAAAATAAAGGAGCCTTATTTTTCGCATGTAAAATTCAAAATTTTTTTTGGGGATTTTCGAACAAACTGAGGCCGAGAAAAGGACGGGCAAAAATAATTTTTCTTGCCTTTAAATTTGAATATAGAAAGTAGCATTAAAAGGTTGCCGACCCCTGGTGCAGACTGCATTCTGGTCCATAACCTTCCTTCACACCGCCATCAGTGGCCCATCCTCCTCCACTCATATCATTGTATTATTTATAATTATTGTCGAATTGACGAAAAACAATTATCAGTATAATATGTGCTATATTAAATCCTTTATCTTTTTGTAATCTTATCTGTCGGGATATGACGTTTAATGTGATGAGCTCCTCAGGCTTTACCAAGATGGCATGTCCAACCAAATTAGGTGGCGTTAGTTCGCAGGGCATAACTTAATAGATCAAATAAGCTAAGAAAGGTTACAGTCAAATGCATTCATTATGTCAATTCGTTGTGGGAAATATAGTTTGGTTTTTGGCGCGGCACAATGCACACAATTATTACTTACAATGTGGGCAATGGCTAGAGTGGTTTCATGTTGGTCCTGTCAGATTTCGACAATGAATTTGGTCAATTTTTCAATTCTTCATAATTGTCAATTACATTTTTTTTTTTAATTGTTATTATGACTCCATGCTCGGGGCTTTAACTACGAGGTCATATCGCCTTCTACCAGAGCCCTCTTTCCTCGCTCTGATGGACATGAGCTACGGGCGCCCTCAAGAGAGAAAATAGATATTATTTGCAGAGGCTGCAGATAGTATAATTGACTCAATAAGGAGTAATCTTGGCCAGGCAATGTTTGGAGAGGAGCGGGACTAACAGAAGAGAGACTATGAAGGCAAGGCTCTTACTGACAGCCAGAGTCAGGAGATGAGAGCCAGACAGAGAGGGTTTGAGGGGGGAGGAGTCAGGGAGGGGAGGACACCCACCCTCCATCCCACCGCCTCCACTCTCTCAGTCACATTTTCTGTCATACCCTACCTCATCCCTGACCACTCTATAGAGCCTGCACACAGACCAAAAAAATTGTGTTTTTTCTGGTCTTTGACATACAAAACCCTAAAAGTTAAAAAAAATCAAATGTTTTTTAAAAATAAATAACAGTTGCTTTTATTTGAATAGTGCATGTATACACTATAGATAGGTAAAATCTCCTGAGGTGGTCTAAATTAAAGGCAAAGATGTTGAGATAGCTGACCCAGTCTGTAGAACTCCAGGATCGAGAGGACTGTGATATTTGTTGAAGCTCTTCTTACATAGTCCTCGATGGTCTCTGTATGGAGGTCTCAGCCATCCAAAA
Organism: Aradus depressus; assembly: GCA_963662175.1. Lineage (NCBI taxonomy): Eukaryota > Metazoa > Arthropoda > Insecta > Hemiptera > Aradidae > Aradus > Aradus depressus. The sequence goes on from OY759215.1 coordinate 34,901,909, forward strand.
CACCTTGTTCTGGAAGGAACCCGTACAATGGCAAGAGCCAGAGGCTCAACCCAGAGTAAGGAGCTTTCTACTTTGAGAGGATTGCTAGGCGGGTATGTGACTGAGTGAGTTTGTGGATGCTGTAGAACTTGCAGGTGAAGCGGTAGTCCAGCATCACCCCTCGGTGTATCCGTAAACCGTGCACCCTTCAAAAAAGTATTTCATATTAAATACTTACATGTATACTCACTACAGTGTGAGAGCCGTAAAAAAAAACAAGTATACAAATATAAGCTTTATCTTGTAAAATGTACTTGAGTCCAGCCGTAAAGTGGTCATAATTTTTGTTTGACTTCGCCCAGATAGATCTTAGAAGTTAGCAGATGTGACAACTTCATTCCAAATTGCATGTTCTTTTCTAGAATCTTTTTGAGTTAGAGCGATAGCAAAGCGAAAATTGTCAAAATGCCTTGTAACGTGTAGCTCCATTGAAAACTCCATCTACATTACTTCCTTGTACTAAGGTGTAAAAAAGTATAAAATAAACTTTTACTGAATGAGACAACACAATGTTGGTTACTTAAACTTCTGTTAATGAATTAGTCGGGTTGAGATGTGGTAATGTACCCTACATGTAACCTCCCTCTCAGCCAACTTCGGAGTAACATCATGAGAAGAGTGGCAAGTCTACTAGGGCCCTGTTACCTGGGGCCAACTTCACCCACCAGGAAGAAAGTTTGCAAAAGTTGAGGCTTTGTTCAAATTACGAAAGTCGCAAAGCAAAATAAGAATCACTATTAGTATATTTATAGCTAAACCTTCACATATTGCAAAATAAAAATATAGTCTGACCTCTCACAGTGCAAGCATGCTTTCGAGGTTGTCCTCCTAATCATAAAAAGGTGTAAATACATAAATTATATTTCGGCAATGCTGGATATGGGACTGCCTAAGAACCTATTTGCTTTGATCTCTAGCTTCCTTACAGATATGTCACCAAAGTCAGCTGTATACTGAGGGTTCGGTCCTGGGACGGATACTATGGAGCATACTCTTTGAGGGACTGCTCGAGTAGCGTGCATATAAGACAATAGCCCAAGTCGACGATCTCGTGGTCAAGGTCAAAACTGATAGTCATGTCACTCTGACTCCGCCGAAGAAGATACAAGCAACTGGTGCTGCGCCAATAATCTGGCCCTTTCACCTCGTGAAACCTCGGCTTTACTGATGAGATGGAGACCCGACTTCCGACACCCCCATGGCTTTGACGATCCACGGGCGGCACATTGAGGGCTGATCAGGTACTTAGGGGCGGGAATTGCGCCGAGCCTGAAACTGACGCTCCACATTGTTGCCATTAAGGAAAGAACAATAAATAGCCAATTTCAATGCCCTCAGCAGCCTACCCACTCAAGACAATCTACATCGGAGTATTCATGGCTGCAGGCAGCAATTATCCCTCTAAAGAGGAAGGGACTCTCCTTTCTCACATTCCAATTTAATGTCTATGCTTTCAATAATATCCATCTTCCTAATTATTTGGATATTGTGTAATAACGAGGCCGAGTCAGCCTCATGTCCTGTGCTTTGGAGATGTTGGAAAAATGCAGAGATATGCCTCTTCAAACATTCTCCCACCCTAGTCCTCAGCTTCCGACCCAAGATCTCTCCAACTGAAATAATCACTTCTCACTACATCAGCCATCTTCATATTAATAATAGACAACCAATCCTGGATGTTCCCGTATTATACTCTTTTCATTTCCGGATCAGATTACCGCAAAGCATTTGAGGGTCCATGCAACTAAATTTTTAATGTAACAAACAATATTAACAAAACATTTTTTGAAAAGCTAAAATTCCTCATTTATCAAGAAATCTCTCTGTTTGTGTATACCAAATACACACTGGGTGTAAGGAAATATATGATATACAGGTTGTTGAAGACTTATTAAAGGCATGGAGCCAGGCAGGACAGTGTTTGAATACCCGATCAGGGTGGATATCCATGCGAAGGTAGGTTAGAGAAGTGTGAACCTAAATCCCTGCCGAAGATCTATGGGGGAACTTCGTGAGAGGATGATTTGGGTGAAGAGCCTCGCTCAGCAACCTTACTAACATTTATATCCAGGAGGGGCCTCCCTCCGACCCTTTTCGGCTTTCGAGAAGTAGTATGTCATCTATAGTACTGATCCTTTCCGCTTACATCCAACAAACCGCAGCAAATCATATTATTACTAGTTGTGCCCAAAAATATCGGTTATTTATAATAAATCAAAATGACAAAAATCGCAGCGACCGTTCATCCAGTCGCACTAACCGGAAACCGCCTACTCGACACTAGCGCAAAATAAAATCCAGTGGCGTCAGAATACACTAATTATGGGGGCAGCAATACCTAAGCGTTTACAGAAAATATCTTGAGTTATTCCGCCTTTTTTTTAACGTCACAACTCACTCTCTATGTCAAAAAAAAAAAATTACATCGTTTCAACGAAGGTTCATTCAACGGTTTGGCTGAACGTTCTTTGCCAGCTAGTTCGTGCCGAGCAACGTCATCTTAGCTAGTATGTGCAGGACAACGGTTATCACCCAGGCTAGTATTTGCATTACTTTTAATCATATCTTCCTTAACAGTTTTGTATAACATTATTTTATGTCACTGAAACATGTCGTTTTTCTCACAATATCCTGTCAATAAAATATTTTCAATATTAAACATTTTTTCGTCTAAATCCAAGATCCGTGAAGTTCCAATTTAACTTACGTTAGTTGGAAACCAGGGACTAACCGATGCACCGGTGAGGGTGCCAGGGACTTCCCCCTCTGTAATCATCCCCCCCCCCCCCCCCCCCCCCCCCCTATCTCAACTAAGAAAAACATCCCAGCCGATGACTAACATTTCTGTTGTCGTCTAAAATGAGCAAAATAAAAATAAAAATACAAAACCGACTGGTACAGTCGAAGACCATTGAAGAGAACAAAATATGTTTTGTAAAAATATTTTATATTTTACTGTAAGAAAATAGGTAGATATTTTTAGTTAATCGCTGTTAGGTCTGTCCATGCTCGAAATGCACTATTTACCTGAAACTTAAATATGAACATGTTATGACTTCGATGAACTCAATTTGACTTGCTGAGTAAAATGACACCCACATCGAGGATCTATATATTGATGTAAATATTTGACCTGAGGTCCACATTACATTAGAAGGTCAATACTCCGACCATTTTTGGCTGTAAAGTCCTTAGGCTATTAATGCTCATGGAGTTATTTATCATTTGACTTTGAATCATAGATTCGAAAGAGAATTGCTAACTTGCTCATAGAGCTATCTATCATTTGACTTTGAATCATAGATTTGAAAGAGAATTATTGTTATGACTCACTCCTGACGAAAGAGCGCTCTGGTGGACATGAGTTCAATTCTACTGTGGGAGTCCTAAATCTTGAGGTTTATTCACCTAGGGCAGGGGTCTTTAACGATTACCTGACATCGTACAGGCTCGGGACCATCGCTTAACGTCCTATCCGAAGGACGGCTTAAGTTTATTTTACCTCCCAGATAAAATAAACTAAGGGCCTCGGTCAGGTTTCGAACCCACGATCTTGAGCTCAGAAGCCAAGCACGCATACCACTGAGCTACCTCTTTACAACTATATATACATACAATATACATTATAATAAGCAAATGTGATACATAATAAATAAATGTCTTGGATGTTGAAAGAGAAATTATTCAATAATGACACTCCATTATTTTGTTTAAAAAAAAAAAAAATATATATATATATGAAAAGAAACATAGAAGGTTTGTAGATGATTAGTCTTCAATCCACTTGTAGGTCTCGAGGCCATTGCCGCCTCAGTCTCCGAACATGAACATTAGGAAGGGTTCTTGTGGCAAGTCTGCGGACTAAAGCATTAGGGTGAAAGGAAAGGGTAGAATGGAATTTTGTGTAGCGGGATTTAATTACATCCCTTACAAAGGGAATCTGTAGGTCATTGTGAAGGATAGCATTTGAGACGTAGAATGGAGCGTTTGTGATTTTATGTAGGATACGGGATAGTACGGGGTGATTCTATAAGAATTCGAAGGTTTAGTTGAGCCCCGGAGTTCAGCTCCATACGCCCATATTGGCTTCAGTAATTGGTTGTAAATGAGTCTTTTATTATTTAATGTAAGTTTCGATCTGTTGTCTAAAAGTCGTAATAAGAGTTTGTATCGTCGATTAATTTCTTGTCTTTTAAGTCTAGTATGAGGATTCCATGCCAAATTCCATTCGCAACGGGAAGGGTTGTGTTATAAAGAGTTATATTTTACTTTCTTAAATAAGAAAAACTTCAAATTTTGACTTATAAACAAAAGTTTTTTTGTCTCAAACTAAATAATATACTTTATATATGCTACTTTCAGATAAACCCAGTGTACTGGAAATAAAAACGTGAATCACAAGCACAAGTATAATAAATAAAATACATTTTCTTACCAATAAATAGTGTTTCCCAAAAATTTCATAAGGAACACTTTTTTCTAGAAAATAACTTATCAACAGGAAATGACGTTGAATATCTCCCTTCTACTAAAAGTAGAAATATAAGATTTTATTTCATTAAAAAATCCTTTCAGCAAAAATTGACATTATTCAATGACTGATTTTTTTTTAAAAATGCTTCGTTAACAAGGGCGGTCTAAAGAGAATGTTATTTGATCCGATCTCGGTCACCTCGAGAGACGGGCTAAGGTCTGACCCAACTGTTCCAGATCACTAACTGTGATTGACTATCACAAGAGTAGCTTCATAAAATAATAACAGTACAATAACATGTCTCCATTTGTTTGTTACAATATGTTAAAGGTTGCACTCGATGTGTTATCAATGAAGGAAGAGTAAACAAAATAAATGAAAAAAATAAGTTAAAAAATATTTTGTTAAAGCCGGTACTTTAAATTAGGTTTGATAAAGCCCATTATTTTTAATAATAACTAGAATAACTAGATTTTAAATAGAATCTTTAGGTGCAAAGACGATATCTACTCACCTATCGAGGAAGCACATACATACAGTCCAACTCAGAGACCCGCAATACCCGACGACACTCCGTTATCATGTTATACGAGTGAAGGGGCACATGGTAATGGCAAAAAAGAAACATTTAGTTGCCATGGGTACATGTTTGAAACCGTGCACATTTATTCAATAAAAATCATTAAATCTAATAAAAACCACAAAATCCCAGATCGAGTTTTCAACATAATTTCATTTTTTCAAGGTCTCCTGGATACATTTTGATCATTTGTAAAATGCGAAATACGACCGATTTGCGAGATACCAGTATAATTCGAAAAGTATCCTTAAGTGAGGTCTTGAAATACTTTTTTTTTTGTTTTACGTTCGCTTGATTTACGCGAAAACTGTTAGTCCTATCGAAATATTGGTTCTCACCAAAAATGTTCCTTATTAAATCTCCAACTATCAAAATGTCCTCATATTTAAGGTAAGAACAATAAGAACATATAAATAGCGCTCCAAAGAATAATATAATTGTCTGTAGGTACTCGTAGTTCGAAGAAATGTTTAAATGCATGGCAGGGAATTTTGAAATGTGTTATTGGTAGTTGTTTTTTTTTCCTTAAAAAGGAGAAATAATATGATCGAGTTTTCAACGGAATTTCTTGTTTCAAGGTACGTTTTCTAAATAAAGTCTGTATGTTTGTGTGTTAGATGTTGGCTGGATTTACGCGAAAACGATTAGTCCCATCGAGAAAATGGTCCTTATCAAAAATGTTTCTTCTTAAATTTCGAACTATCATAATGTTTTCAGAGATAGAACCGAAATTCTATATAGCGCTCCAAAAAATGTACAAAAAAAATAATTCAAAGTAATCTTGATATTGTAACACATAGCAAAGAATTTTAAAATGTCTTATTATTCTTGGGAATATTTTATTAAAAATCATTTTTCAGAAAGAAAGTAATTTATTTGGGCCGGCATTCAAGTGCCTTTCACAAAAATGACAAAATACAGAAAAAAAAAAAAAAAAAAAAAAAAAAAAAACATTAATAGTGATAAATAAAACTAAAATCTAAGTTAAAATGTCCTGTGGGAGTCTGGGTCGCAGTCGGCGATGTGCAGTGGGCTGTCCAATATTGAAGTGGACAGCTCCAGGGCTGAGGGGCAGGTTCTGGAGGAACGTCTCAGTCAGAGATCGCAGGACAGTGTCCATGGGAGCTATGTCCAGTTCTTTGTGAATTATACTGCCTCTCACGAACCACGGTACGTTGAGACCTATGCGGAGGGTTTTGTTTTGGAATGATTGTAATTTTCGTTTTACTGTTTTGCTTGCACTGTACCATATTGGGCAAGCATATGTTAGTAGTGGCCGTAATAGTGATGTGTACAAGATTTTGATGCAATTTGGGCGGAGTGGAGTGTTGCGGTTAATGAGTGGATACAGTTGTGAGAGTCTTTGATATGCTTGTGTTAGTTTTGTTGAGATGTGGGTGTGCCATGTAAGTCTTGTGTCCATGTGTAAACCGAGATATTTTAATGTTTGTTGTGAAGTATTCCAGGGAATATCAGTATTGTCAATTTGGATGTTGTTGGTTTGGCGTATTCGGCGGAGAGAAAAAATTTTGGCTGATGATTTCAAAGGATTTAATTTTAACTTCCAGTTAGAAAACCAAGTTGAGATGATGGAGACAGCTGATTGGAGAGTGTGTGTGGCAATGTGAATATCGGAGTGTTGTGCTAGTATTAAAGTGTCGTCCGCATAGGTAGCAAGCACCGTGGTCTGCGGGACTGGCATGTCATGGCAGTATAAGTTGAAAAGAACTGGGCTGAGAATAGCTCCCTGAGGGACACCTGCACCTATCGTCCTCCGTCTGCTGACCGCGGCGTTGATCCTGACCTGGAAAGAGCGATCCCTCAAGAAAGATGAGATCATATTCTGAAGGTACTGCGGTGGTCCTGTCAAGTGAAGTTTGTACAGCAACCCCTCATGCCAGATGGAGTCGAACGCGGCTGCCACGTCTAGCGATGCTGCAGCTGTATACTCCTTCTTTTCGAATCCTTTGATAATAGCTTCAGTGACCCGCTGAAGCTGGTGGAGTGTCGAGTGATTCGAACGGAATCCAAACTGGTGCTCCGGGATAGTTTGCGTTGAGTCCAGGTGAATCAAAAGCCGTCGAAGGATAATTTTCTCAAACACTTTTGATATGGTCGGCAACAGGCTGATTGGGCGATAGCTGGCCGGATCATGCTTTGGTTTCCCAGGCTTGTGGAAAAGGAGGACTATTGCATTCTTCCAGGCCGAAGGAAAGTAGCCGAACCGAAGGCATGCGTTGAAGATGCTGGTGAGGTAGGCGTCGCCTTTAGGAGGAAGCTTCTTCAGCACCAGATTTGGGATGAGATCATCCCCTGGAGTTTTCCTTGTTGGGAGCTTTCTGATGACTCCTCTGACTTCCTGTGGTGTTGTGTATTCTATCGGGAGTTCTGCAGTGGAGTGGTGTTGTGTCATGAAGTTAGTCACTAGGTCTGTTGTTTGTGAGTTGGCGGAATTATGAAGTGTAAATTTTTGTTCTAAATGGGCAGAAAATATGTTGCATTTGTCGTTATCAGTGATGGCTGGTGGTGTATGTCCGTCTGTAATCGTAGGTATTGGAGTATGCCGTCGCAAAATACGTTTTGTCTCAGTCCACAAGCTAGTATCTCCCGGGGAAATGTCACTTAGATGTCGTTGGTAGTTAGATATACGGAGGTTGTCTAATTCCCACTTGACTGCGCGAGCCATGCGATTGAAGACAACCTTGTCCTGGGGTAGCCTAGAACGTTGCCATAATTTTCGCAATCTATTTTTCTCTTTTATTAGCGAGAGAATGTGTCGGGGGACTGTTCTCTGGCCAGGCCGGAGATCCGAGTACTTCTTGTACGTCGAGAGGTCGATTGAGCTCCTTATACTGTCATTAAAATGTCCAATGTGCACGTCGATGTCGTCTGTAGAGTTATAATTGAGAGGTATAGTAAGTGTATCTGTTAGTCGGTCACGAAATACGTCCCAGTCAATTTTCCCATTTATTAATTTTGGTAGAGGGGGGTTCTTTTGAAATTCTTCAATGAACGTTACTATAACCGGTAAATGGTCTGAGTCTAACTCAACTAGGGGTTTTTGGAAAAAAGGGAATCTGATGTTCTGTATGAGACAGATGTCCAGGATGTCGGGGAGAAAATTGTGCTGTGTGGGGAAGAAGGTCGGTTCGTCGGGAGGGATAACTAGCATGTCAAGTCTGTTGGAGTAATGAAGAAGTCTGCTTCCGTTATTGTTTGTCATTCTGCAGCCCCATAGTCTGTGTTTACTGTTTAAGTCCCCAATCAGGATAGTCGGTATCCCTGAGAAGACTGATAGCAAGTCGACCTCTAAAAGATTAGTACTGGGTCGTTGATAGGCGGCTATGATATGAATGGGGTTTCCAGAGTGACTGAACAGTTTGAGCCCTATGGCTTGGAGGTTGATGAGATTATGGAACTCTATGGAGCAATGCTTGATGGTCCGTTTGATGAAGATTGCAACCCCTCCCGTCCGAGTCCGTTGGTCATGTCTGTAAACCTGGTAACCACCAACCCTGAGTCTGTCTTCAGCCACCAGGTGGGTTTCAGTAATACACGCGATGTCGATGTCATGTCTGTGAATGAATTCGGTGAAAGTGTTTTGTCTCTGTTTAAGTCCGTTCGAGTTCCAGTTGAGTATCTTCAGGTTTGTTAAGTCAGTAGGAGCTAAAAGAAATGAAGTTTGGAGTGATGAACTGTAAGGCGAGAAGTCAGTTGGTAGTACTGTGTTTGTGTCCGTCATACTTCAGGATGTAGTCTAGTTATGTTGGTGCTAAGGGAGTTTAATATTAATTGTACTATGGTAGGGATGAGTTGATTCACAATTTGGACTATGGTGTTTTCAAGTGTGCTGTTCGTGTTTGGTGTATGCGTATGAAGAAGTGATGATGTGTTTTGTGAGATGTTATGTTTGGGATGCATCTTTGGTAAGGAAGCCGTTATTACCTTTGCTGCCTCGGCATATGACGACTTGCTGGTGCTAGGCTGCACTGTCTGTGGATGTGAAGGAAGGCGAGGGGCCACTGGCGGTGCTGCTCTTTGATTCCTCTCTTGGAAAGACCTGTAAAAACTGCAACCTCTGTAATTGGCTGAGTGTTGTTCGTTACAGTTGACGCATTGGGGGGCCGTCCTCTTGTCCTGGGGGCACTCAGTCCAGTGGTGGCTACCGGTGCACTTGACGCACCGCGGCTGCAGTCGACAATAGTTCTTGGTGTGAAAATAGCGCTGGCAGCGGGTACACTGTGGGATCCCACGTGGTTTACGCCTGGGTTCGACCCTAACTATGCAGAATAGGAGACGGTCTAGCTTGAGGATATTTCGTCCTGCGTCGTTGTCTTCGAGCTCTGCCACTGCTATGGGGATGGGCTCCTTCTGCTTATTTAAAAGTCTCATGACCTTAAAAATAGGATAGTTTAATTGCAGAAGTTCATTTTTGATTTCGTTATCCGTGATAGATAGAGGGAGACCTTTTATAACTACAGACAGTCGTTTTTCATCTGGAGCTCTGTAGGTGTGATAGGGCACTTGATGATCATCGTAATATTTTGTGAGAGTGCGAAAGTCGGGAATGGTGGAAGTTAGTATTTTAATGCGACTTCCAGCTTGTTTCATTTCAAACTGATCGCTGACTAACCTTTTTATATCGCTTAAAATGGCTTGAAAATTATTTACATCATGGAGAAATATCGGTGGAATTTTGAATTTCGGTTCTGGTTTGGTGTTATCTACTTGAATAGCATTCAACGGTTCGAATCTATTTTGTGTGTGAACGAGAGAAAGGTCAGTTAAGTATTTTTTGCTTACGGACTGACTGGTGGGAGAGTTGGCTCCAGGCCTCTTCCTGGAGTTGATTTGGGTCCAGGACCCGCTGTCTGCTACTGTGGGGAGGTCTTCTGCCCAGTCTATTGGGGATTCATTAGCCTCTAGTGACATGTTGACTGCAGGGATGGTTTTTATGTCTTTGGAAGACATTTCCTCATCTCTTCGGGTAGAGGGAGTCTTTACCCGCAAATACGTCACAAAATTGAGTAAATTTGGTTTACAATTTAGTCTCACGATTAAATTAAACTTTGTACATATATAAAGCTACTTTATAACCACAATGCTGAAACAGCTGTTTTAAAAATCATAAAATATACCATCCATTTTTTTACAGATAAGTCTCCCCCACTTTCCCCCTCTCAAATTCATTTCATGCTGGCATTACTTGGTATAAGAATGTCACTCTCAGAATTACGCTTTACAATGAAACAAAGAAAACCGCTGATATGAACACATTACTTTCATATACACAGTAATCCCAGATAGCGTATTAGTCAACTGAGCTCAAGTCGCGGGTTCGAAACCCGGCCGAGGCCATTAGGTTTTTTATCTGGGAGGCGAAAAACCTTGAGCGAGAGTCCCGAGCCTATGCGATGGCAGGTACTCGTTAAAGACCACTATCCTAGGTGAATAAACCTCAAGATTTAGGACTCCCAAAGTAGAATTGAACTCATGTCCATCAGAGCGCTCTTTCGTCAGGAATGAGTCATAACAATAATATCAGTATAAGTATGTTTAATAGCTATTTTCTTGTGAAAATTACAAAACAATGGTTTGAATTAGTAACGCTAAATTATTTCCCATTTGTTGAAAAGAAATTTTCTCCCATGATAAAAGTTATTTTCGTTTTTAGATAGAAGAAATTCGAAGTCAATTAAGACCCCGTTGTTCCTTGAAAAGCAGAGATGCTTTTGAAAAGGAGGAATAAAACCTATTTGTAAACATTTATTTGAAAGCACTATCCCAGAATAGACTCCACTGAAACGAATATTTCAATAATTCACAAATTCTTGCTTTCAACTACATTTATGTTTCAGGCCTATAATTAAAGGCTTTATTTACACTGAAATTGATTTTACTTAGCCTTAAAATGAACCTAATTTGAAAATAATAGCCCAACAAATATGGTTTGTATATCCTCTCATTTTATTATATGAATACAAGAAGCAATATATTTTCAGGGTAATCATGCCTTCTACAGCGAATTTAACAAAATGTAAACAGTTCTCCCACTCATTACAGACAGAGAAATATGCTAATTTGGTAAATAATTAATATTTGAAATGCACAATAATGAGGGTTCATCACGTAAAATAAACTTAAGCACGCCGTCCTTCGGATGGGACGTTAAGCGATGGTCCCGAGCCTGTACGGCGTCAGATACTCGTTAAAGACCCCTTCCCTAAGTGAATAAAAATTTAGGTTAGGCAAAATTTAGGACTCCCACAGTAGAGTCGGGCTCATGTCCACCAGAGTGACGAAAGAGCGCTCTGGTAGTAGGCGATATGACCTCGTAGTTAAAGCCCGGGCATGAGTCATAAACCCTAACCTAACCTTCTCTTTATTTCGCTCTTGGTGACTTGCGGAAGGGCCTCATAATCGCTCCGAAATATCGTCGAGAAAAAAAATTTACCTTAACGAAATATAAATGTAAAATATTTATAACTTAAAAAATAGTATCTATTGTATTTATTAATATTAGGAATTTTATATTAATTTATCTTATATTCCTATTTTTTATTTCTTAATGTTAGTTATTGTACCTAAGGGCTTCGGCCGGGTTACGAACCCGCAATCTTGAGATCAATATGCTAGCATTCTTCCTCTAAGCTACCAGCGCCCTCTTATTTTCTTAAATATTTTTTAGTCTATTCATGTCATGTTTGTACAACATTGTATAATGATTAAATTATAATATTATAGTTTAACAAATATAAAAATTATTATTATTACTTTTATACTCATATTACTGCCCATTTTGTATCTGTGAACCCTGAGTGCCCTCGTACAAAGCTCACATCTTAGAATTAGGGAGATGTTCGTCTTCCCATAGAACCACAATAGGCCACCCACATTACCGGGTATTTCCCCAAAAGACAGTTAAGTCCCGTCTAACGAGGCGCCTTCGCTAATCCACTAAGCCCCAGTTATTTTCTATTGCCTTGGTACAGCCTGTTCCATTTGTCTGTTTTCTATCTCCAGCACTTAAGAAATTCTTTGAACATCCTTTGCTGACTTAACTTGGCTACTCAGAATGAAGTTGAGGTAGACACGAAGAAAATGGGTGGAAAAACAATCATTATTTTGTCAATTATTAAGGTTTTTGAGTTCAACCCCTTCTTTGATCGCCCATACCTTCGGCCTATTTGGCTAAAATTCAATAGGTGTCGTCCTTAGAGGGTTCTGAACACACATATAAAATTGCGTGTTGATACATACGCACCGATAGACAGCACATTTTATTTCCCCTGCTAAACGTAATATAGGGGAAGTTATGTTGAGTTTTCACCAGAATTTGTATAGTGTTCAAAGCAATATAGAAATGACAGAAAATTAAAGAGACAGTAATTGAAAATAAAAGTGTGGTCCAATATCGTATGAAATTAGCAAAAACCAACTTAAGTTTGTCAGTATTTTAAACTTAAGAGTTATACCACTCATTAAGATTAACCTGTCCAAAAACTATTTCATTCTAGTTCGTCCTACAGAACTATAGTTTTCATGAATTTCATACAGAATAAATGAAACATAGTGTGTTTAGTAAATTTTAATCACAGTTCGCAAATCAAGAGAATATAACATGGGGCCAATGCAATAGAAACGATGAAAAAAAAAGAAACTATATAAGTCACAGCAGAGAACAACGTAATTGATACAAATACAATACTTTGTTGATAGCTATACGAGGTGTTGAATTACCTACATATAGACCAAAGAGATTAGACATTTTTATTATATTTGACTCCTAAACATTATAACAAAAAGATAAATCTTTTCCGAACATTCCAAAAATGAAAAAAAAAAATGTCTTTGTGAACACGATAACTCTCGATAGAATGAATGTGTATATCCAGAACCCCATAAGGACAGCATCTATTAATTATGAAGTCGGCCGAAGAAGAGTAGGGAGGAGGCTCGACACAAGACCCGAATGTAATGAAAGTATTTTATAAACACAAAGTTTAGTATTTTGTCATTCATAAAATTTACTTATAGTTTATACTGATTGTAAATATTTAAAATATAAAAAATTATTCATCTTCAAAAAAAAAGTTTAGTATGAGAATTGAGAAGCCTCTATTCGTCAACTATTTCTAGCACAATTGGTTTTGAAGGGAGCGAAAATGTAATTGATTAATTCGTGCTGGGAAAGTACAATGCCGGTGACAAACCTAATTTTCATTTTTCCAATCTAAAAGGATCGGAAAACATGAAATTCTGTCAAAATTCAACATCGAATTTATGGCCGATTACATAGCTTCGTCTATAATACGTATAGTTAGGAAAATAAAAAACGGTATTTTGACTTCACAAGGAGAACTGTGTGAACTATTAAACAACAAATTTGGGTGAATAATCGATTAATGCAATCGATCAAAACTTGCCCAGGTAATCAATCAAAACTGGAGATGGCCTTCCTATCTGAGGCCATTAAAGACATTTATCCACCATGATCCTCGGCTACCAGTAAATTTTTAATGATAAACAAATAACTAAGGCTGTTTCTGGATTTTGGATTATTACTTCCCCGATATACTAAGTATAGGGGAAGTTATGTAATCGACCAAAAATTCGATGCTGAGTTTTAGACGGAATTTCATGTTTTCCGACCTTCCTGATTCCAAAAAATAAAAAATAAATTTCGTCTGTCAGTGTCTGTGAACACCATAACTCTCGATAAGATAAATGTATCGACACAAAATTTTATATTTATATCCAGAAGAACGACATCTATTGATTTTTAGCCAAATCGCCATAGGGGAAGGCTTAACACAAAAACTCTAATAGCTGCCATTGTAATGAATGTATTGACACGAAATTTCATATGTGAATTCAAAAACCCATGAGTTTCAGCTGTAGGGGGAGGATCAGAGTTTTAGGTGAAACAGTCAATTGTCTTTTGTGGGCGAGCGAGAAAGTAATTCATTTATTCTTGTTGAGGAGGTACATAGCCGGTGATTCACCGATTAATTTTTTTTTTGTAATCAGCTGATGATCGAATTTTTTACATTTATTTTGGAATCAGGTCTTTTTTCGAAGTAGCTTTAGTCTTTTCATTTTAATTGGTCACTCTTAGCTACACTGTAAAAATGTTAAAAAAACCGAAACAAGAGACATTTTTTTAAATTTAATAATTTTTGCTTATCCCGATCAAATATATTACAACTGCTTGCATAGCAAAAGACATTAAATATTATATACTTCGAGTAACGAGAAATATTAAAGTTTTTATTATGGTTTTCGGGACGATTTGTGTTATTTTCACAGTACAATCCCTTCCAGGCAAGAATACCCACCGGCACAAAAACAGACACAAAAATCATTGGTCCAGGGAGAGAAACAAGCAATGAAGACTGAATATGAGTTAGAATACTGAAATAATCCCCCATTAAACAAGCTTTAAAGAGGATTAAAAATTCATCAATCGGAATGTGTTACAAAAATAAAGGGTTGGACAATTTCAAGCCTCTATTGATTAATTAACTCTCCTGGGATTAATTAAAAACCTTAACAAATCGCACAAAATTTGAAAGATGGAATCTATAGTCGTACTCAATACCCGAACCATTTTTTTATTATCTCTTAGGGAAAGTAATGTAATCATGACAAAATTCGAGGTTGTGTTTTTTTCATATATTAGGATCTTGGGATCAAAAAACCCTTTGGATTTCTGAAAAAACGTCTGTATGCGAGAGTAGGTGAGTATGTGTTCATGTATTTCCGTAGTTCTTCATATTTCCAAAATAGAATTTTGACTAAATTTGGTATACTATACAAGGATCCAGGCCACAAATACTCAAGTAGTTTCGAATTTTCGGAAGGTTTTATACTATTACCTTTTAAAGTTACAGGGATGACGTTTTGCACAGCTTTGGCTCTCATCTAGATAATCATTTTAAAGAAACAATAACATCAATTATGTTTGTTGATAAATCAGATTCTTAGTTTTTACAGGTAACTTTAGTATCCAAACTAATTTAACGTAAGGTATCCTTTAATTATTATATTCATATTTTTGTCCTACCTTTTTGACCCTATGTCATTAGTTAATTTAGTTTTTACTATGTGGGCATTTAGTTCGTATGTTTTGTCGTTTAATTATAGTAAAGACAAATAGAAAAGCGTACCCAGAAATTCTGAACAAATGAAAAAAAAACCACTTAAATTGACCAAAACTTAAACAAATTATAGTTCTTATTCAGCAACTCTGAAGAAAATTCTGAATTATTTCAATTTATCTCCGTCTGCTACATTGTAAGATCAAAGAGAAGGTGATACTTTTGAATGAAATAAACTCTTGAATATTTAAGCTTCAAGTAAAGGGTGAAGGAGGGACACAGACTGAAATTCCCCGAGGGACGTCGAACTTGAATGTCGAACAAAGTGTATTCTTGGTATTTCGAGTGCGCCGGTAACTATGAGGTAGCATGCTAGCCTACTGAAATCAAGATCGCAGGTTCAAAAAAATACCTTGAGAACGCCTTCCTTCTGATAGGACGTTAAGCAATGGTCCCGAGCCTGTGCCATGTCAGGTATTCGATAAAGACCCCTACTTCTAAGTAACTAAACCTGAATAGGCAACATTTAAGACTCTCATTGTATTCGGACTCATTTCCACCAGAGTGACGAAAGAAGGCTCTGGTAGTAGGGTTATCTCGTAGTTAAGGCCCGGGCATGAGTCACAATAATTAACTGACTAACATTAAGAAAGAGCCGGCAGCTGCCAAATCCTCCTGTACATTGGCTACTGGAAGTTCTCCAGTGAAATCGGCTCTGTTCCTTGTAAGTCGAGTATGAACAGTCCCCCACCCCACTCATGTATTCAAATGTAGAGCCCTGCCTGCCGCCTGATACATCAGAAATGTATTGTCCTCAGTCCGGCTATTCAATTAAGTAACAATACCAAACAATAATTTTGGAAAAATGGATATTTAGCTATTTCAAATAAAGACCTCTATTTGCCACTGTTTAACGATATTATTTCAGTAAGTGGTAAGCCGCTCGTCTCCGCAACAGACAAAACGCAAAAGACTGCTTGTCTGTCGATTCCCTCCCTTGAATCATCCCAATTTTCGCTCTTCCACTATCAACTTGATGTCTTGATACTAACATAACCTTTCTTTGCAAATAGAGACTATTTCTTATTTTTAATAATTTAAGACAATCACCTTATATTCAACCATCTCCTTCAGAGAATAGGAAAAAGTTATCAAGAAAGGAACCTACCTACCAGCGATTTTCTAACAGTGTATAGGCGAAAAACAATACGGTTCATTTGAGTATGGTTTAAATATTCATTGGTATCTTTCCAAAAATGTCGTTCTACTTCGGCGCTATTTCAGAGACGATACATGCCTCCTTCTCAGGTCCCATTAGGAATTGAGGAAGATATATGTAATCTGGAAATATCGCCGAATAAGTGTGATCAGAAAAAAATTCCGAACCTATGAACAGTATCCTTACTCCTAGCCCAAAATATGCGAATATATTCGAAATGAAAAACTAGCGATAAATATAAGGTGTAAAAAAAATTTTTGAAGAAGCCATAGAGAGAAATAAGCATACCAGTCGAAGATATTCTTGGGTGGGATCGTGAACGTCAAAAGGAGCGAGCATCGGCAACTACATCTGTTCAATAGACACCTACATATTATAGGACAATCCCACCTGTGACAGATGTGGAGAAGAGACGAGACGGGAGCGCACTTCCGGTGTACGGACACCTCGGATAATATTCCACATTTTCATTAAAGAAAAGATCATAGAGAAAAATTTTAGAAGATTAGCCCTCGAGAGTATTCTTAGGTTCGCTAAGGAAAATGGGAGACTAGATCCTTCTTGCAATCTTCAGATCCAGGTAAAATAAGATGACAAGGTAAAGAAGCGTAGCACTTCCAGGGAAGGGATACGATGCTTAGGTCCATAGGTGCAATCTATAATATATATATATAATCAGTTCCCATAACATCCCTTAGCGCCAATCGCTACTAGACAACAATAAGTAGAACTACATCAGTTTTTGCCTTCTGATGTGAAAGTAGGTATCCATTTAATTTTACAAATTTCAGCTCCGATAAGATAAACCTGGATGGAGCTCTTATTAAATTAAAGTTGTGCGCATACATACAACAAAATAATACATTTGTAATAAATATATGAAACTTGAGTATATAGCTCTTATGATCCTAGAGGAGACATTTGCGCGACATTCGAATGTGACATTCGCGTCTGTCAAAAATGTATTTTACAGTCAGTGCCGACTGTAAATGTTATGTACTCAACAACAGTTCTCTTTTCAGCCAACAGGATATTTTTCAATATCATTTTAATTCTCTAAGAATTTATTTTCAATGGTCATAAAAAATACCAAAATTATTGTAGAAATGCAAAAAACTTACCGGCTTTACAGGGGTCCATATCCTTGTCATGAGAGACGCTGTTGGGGAAGACAGCGCCGATCAGCTCCTGGGGGGTGTAGCGATGTCCAGCAATGACGGCGGCTAACGTATAGAGGAGCACAAGAGAGAACATGACGATGTTGAGTATAGCATCGCCAGGGATCAACTGACAGAGCTAGCCTGATCTGTGGCCCCCCTCACCCCTCCATCCCCCCTCCACCCACCCTAACCAAATCTCACCCCCACTGGAGGGGCGGAAAATCAGGGGGTGGGGAGGAAATATAAATTGCTAAGTGGTTACAGTGACTGTCTACTGAACTAAAACGGTCCTTACCATTTTGTCTGTCTATCCTAGTCTGGGAAGAAAGAAACAAATTAATTTTTTTTTTTTAACTGAGGGTATTCCCCAAGCTCACGAGACATTAAATATAGTTTTTTGCTGATTTGTTTTAGGGCCTTCCCACTTTTAACATAGGTAACATTTGTACGAAGGTGAAGGTTGATTTGTATAACCAGCAAAGATTTGTAAAAAAAAGTTGGTTGAATACAAATATTAAGTAAAAATAATATAAGGGTGCAGTCAGTGCGTCTGTGTGTGTCTGTGAACACTATAACTCTCGATAGAACGCATATGTATACCTAATTTATTATGTGTGTCCAGAATCCTATAAAGACGACACCTATTGATTTTCAGCAAAATCGGGCAAAGGAAAAGGGGAGATTAGAAGAGGGCTTAACACAAAAACACTAATAACTGCCGATGTAATGAATGTATCGACACAAAATTTCATATGTAAATTCAAAAACCCATAAGAACACATTAGTTGTCTGCGGAATCGGCAGAAGAGAAAGGGGAGGGATGGCTCAACTCAAAAACCCCAATAACTTAACCCATGTAATTAATTTTTCGATATGGAATTTCATGTTTAAATTCAAAACCCCATGAGGACAATACCTGTTAATGTTGAACAAATCGGCTAAAGGGAAGAAAGGAATCAGGAGATGGGACTCATGTCGCGATGCAATAATTGCAGAATGAATTAACGACACAAAATTTATTATGAGGATTTAGAAGTCCCTACCTAAGTCAACTATTGATTATAATCAATAGTTAAATTCACTGACAACTTTTTTTAAAAGTATGCCGGTTTTTATTCAATTTTTTTAGGTTTTCAAGTCCAAGACGAACAAAAGTTGTTTTTACAGTTTATTATAAAAAAACTAATGTCACTTTGAAGCAATATGTATTGCTTCAAAGTGACATTGGTTTTTTTTCTTTTGTTTCGGAGGCCCACCACCAGAAAAGAGGGGTTGGAAATTCCCTCATGTACATACATACATAAACAATACACTTTTTCTTGTCTCATGTGTACAAAATCTCTCTCGCTATTTGCACGCTACTTTTATAAGCACAAGAGAAAAGCTTTGTACTAATAATTCGGCATACCCCTGCCATGAATTTACATCTCCCCCTTTATTTTCGATGTTTCTAAAAAAAATATAGAACACAAATCATACGAAGATTAAAAGATTTTTCTTTTTTTTTCTTTTCATATATGGAAAAAAATCTGTCAAAAACGATTATTTCTACACAATTATTTTTCTTTCTGCCTGAATTTACTGGCTGCCGTTTTTTTATAATTGTTTTTACTTTCTTATACGTTTAGTATAAAGAAGTATTGTAGCCATGCAAAAATTCGAGATCGAGTTTTCAACGAATTTTGAGTTTCAAGGCCCCCTTTTCAAGTTTGTGTATGATCTGTATATGTGATTACTAATCGGTAAGCGCTGAAAGGATTGTAGCTATGAACTTGAAATTTGAAATGAAGAAACAGGAAAAGGCAATGGAAAATCTTTCTGGCCCGGGCATTCCACTGGATAGCCCTCGGCGGAATAAATGACCGTTAAAGTCACTTAATAACAGAGCGTAATTAATTTTCTGTCTTTTGGATCTTTGCCAGAAGTATAGAGACTCATCGTTCCGAAGAATTAACGTTTTAAAACCTTTGTTGGGTCGAATGAAATAATTTTTTAGAGGCTCTAAAAAGCGCAGCACAGCGCCATGCCACAAAAATTAATGAACCAAAAACAATTTCATTATATATTTCCAACATTGGCCGCTCGAATATGAAACATCCAGTCAATTGGGCGAAGGGACTGTTGAAACTAGTGTGTCCCATTAAATAGCCAACTCTGTTCAGCCTTTTCCAGTTAAGTTGGGATTTCTAAAACCAAAATAAAGACAATTTTTGAGGGAAATTACCAAAAAATCCGACTCCATTTGCAGGAGAGGGTTTGGGTTTTCCCCCAACATGGGGAAATATTCTATCGAAGGGGTAATGGTAAAAAAAAAAAACAGCTATCATCGGAAGTTGGAATTTAACACCAAAATGAATATGACAACAGTACCAAAATAAAAATTTGAAAAATCTGAAAAGCCGGGGAAATTGTCAAAAAAAACCAACATTCAATTTTTATGGAAAATGTCAATTGAGCGACGGGACTGTTGAAACTAGTGTGTCCCATTAAATAGCCAACTCTGTTCAGCCTTTTTCAGTTAAGTTGGGATTTCTAAAACCAAAATAAAGTCAATTTTTGAGGGAAATTACCAAAAAATCCGACTCCATTTGCAGGAGAGGTTTTGGGTTTTCCCCTAACATGGGGAAATATTCTATCGAAGGGGTAATGGTAAAAAAAAAAACAGCCATCATCGGAAGTTGGAATTTAACACCAAAATGAATATGACAACAGTACCAAAATAAAAATTTTTAAAATCTGAAAAGCCGAAGAAATTGTCAAAAAAAACCAACATTCAATTTTTACGGAAAAATTCATTCAAAAAAGAAGTTTGTTTTATTTATACAACGTCCATATGGCTTAGATAGTAGGGCTTTTCCTTAAAATCCTCTAAAAATCCTAAAAGAACATTGTGAAGTTGTGACATACGGAGTACAAATGCCATAGAATGAAAGGGATTCCCACAAAAAAAGAAAACTCGTTCAGCTGTCGTAAAAAATTTGAATATACTTTCAAAATAAAAAAGTCTTTCTGTTTGTTATTGAAACTTTGTGAGCGCTCTAACTTAAAAACTATAGTAAAAATGAACTTGAAATTTGAAATGAAGATGTTACATTGTGGTGACCGTGGTCTGGCAGAAATCAGACTTGTGTCTCAAAGCCACTTTACTGAGGGCCTTACAAGATACCGCTTATATTTATGATTTATTAAAAAATCTCTTCAACTAAAAAGTGTACAGGATACTAAGAGGCAGATTTTATATTGCATACCTTTTTTGAAAACTTACGAAAACCGTCCTAAAATGATATCTTGAAACCTATATTTTTTTAAAACGTTTGATTGATTTGGCGAGAACTGTTAGCCCTATCAAAAGATTGGTCCTTATCTCTCCCCCCTGTTCATTTCAATTCAAACTAACATCACTGAGTTTATGAAAGTAATCAATTTTCTTTATATCAAAGTAGAGCGTAATTTTGAGATCTTTCATATACCCATTATTGCAAATAAATTTGAGATGAGAAGAGAGTGATCTGTAAAAAGGTGGTTAGTACAAGAAAGTATTATGGCCACATCAAATTCTATTGAAACACAAGTTTTTCGTTAAGCTATTCACACGTTCTTATTAAAAGGGTCTAGCTGGATAAGAATTCGAAACTGCCCCAACGATTTTCGAATGGGCAATTGACCGACAGTTTGCACATATAAAAAGAAAATTTACCTGAAAATTTCAGCTCCCAACACCCATTATTCGACTAGAAAAAAAAAATGCAATTTTCATTTTTTTTTTTTTCCTTTGCGGTAATTGCGAGTATGAAACTGTCGGTTTTTTTTGAAGTTCTTATGCTTAAAATACACCTCTGTAGTATTTTTTTATTATCTTCCGATTTAAATTCCATTATTCATCTACTTTAGAAAAATTCGAAATGACCGTTTCGAATGTTATTTTTGAGTGACACTCACCAAATTTTCACAGAATACGTGTTTTTTACATCAAAATATACCATAATTTTTTCAATTTTTTTAGTGTGGTGCAAAAATGTTAAAAAAATAAAAAATCATTTATTTCGGTTATTTCCGTTTATATCTGTTATATGATATTATGAATTTTTATTAAAATAATGTCGTAAAATATACATAGTTTTTATTTTTTCAAAATACAATAAATATATAGCAGTATTTTTTCAAACCCTTTACTTATATGGCTCTGTAAGTTTTGTTAGGAGCATACATTATCTCAAAAATTGTTTAAAGTTATATTAAATGTTGAATAAATGTTGAAACCTTTTCATTATGTTGGTTGAGTTCTTGCCTGTTCTGTATAAGTACCTATTTGACAGAGCTACTCCCTTGAATATTTACTATGTATGCTGTAAACATGAGCTGAGGGGATGTCATAAATAACAGAGGGATGGTGAAGATGAGCAAGCCTCGACTCATCCCTACCTGTGCCTAACGGTAGCGCCCTTTGTAGAAAAGCCGGGGCGAGCTGAGCTGGCGCCCAGCGACTCCACTTCTCTCCAGGTGTTCTACGATGTAAGCCGCCATTTAATTATATTCAAGATCAAGATTTTTTTTCTCTTTCTGAAAATAGAGTTATCGTTAGGCGGATCTGTATCTTCAGATCTGAATTTCGCTGATCCGAAGCAGTAAAACCACTTGCTTTCTGGAGTTTGGCCGTAGGCCTTGAATGTAGTTTTCTTTCACAATGTTTTCGGACGTTTATGATATTTTTTCATATTTTGAAGATAAATTCCAACTACCTATATTTCATTTTGCTTTTAGGGGAACCTCAAGTCTGCAAATAGAATAGGTTTTTTGGACCATTTACACCTAATACCGACTTTTCATTCTGGTTTTAGAAGAAAACCCCAACTTGACAACTGGGAGCGGATTTTTTAATCAATTCCTCATTGTGTAGGCCTTTTTTTTTTTTTTTTAAGGAAATTCCAATTTTCTTACGACAGCTGAAAAAGGTTTCTGTTTTTTACCATTATCCCATCGATACATTTCCTTCTTGAAAATACCATGAATTGTTATTCTATTCTGATTTTGGGGGAAAACCCGAACTCTCTCCTGCAAATGGGGTAGAATGTTTTGGCCATTTCCCGCAAAAATCGGCTTTTTTATTCTGATTTTAAAAGAAAATGCCAATTCTCAACTACACCTGGATCCGGAATTGTTTTTAAACAATTATTTCATAAAAATATATCAAGATACTTGATGAATTAGATATATAAGCAATTATTATACGAGTAATTACTCTAGTAGTAAAAAATAAAATGAATAAATAAATAATAGAAAATAAATGTTTATAAAAATAATAAAACCGATAAATGTTGAGTTTTTAATTATAATTTAAATTATAATAAATATTTTTTATAATTATTCCGAAAAAGTATTTTTCAAGACGATATTTCAGCAGGTTCTAACATCCTTTTCTCAAGTTAGTATATTTGAATTAGCTTCGAAACAGTGCAATACCGGTATGTTCCATTCTTAGCCTGCTTCATCAAAGGACACCTGACTGTAAAAACCTGGACAAAAGGACATGTCTGTAAATTTTCTAAATTATATATTTTATGAATTTGAAAAAGTTGTTTTAAGGGAAATTTATTTATACAATTTTTTGTCTTTTCATATTTTGTTAAATATGAATTGAAGGGAGATGAAAAGATACTCAGAAAAATCGTTATAGTTAGGATCTTTCAGCAAATAATTTGGTTAGGAAATACTGAGAAGAAAGGATTAAACAGTATTTTTGCTATATGAAACGGGAAATATTTAATCGGGAAACTTATTTAATCGGTCATATTCATTTTTTTCCGATCCTTTGATTTCAAAAATGAAATTTCCTTGTGTGTGTGTCTGTGAACATCCGTTTAAGGTCCACACCTATTTGTTTCTGACAAACTGGTCAACGATTTTAGTGCGAGATTAGTGGAGGACTTATATTCAAATATGAAACCCCATAAGAGACGCACCAATTAATTTTCTGAGAAATCGGCCTAAGGGAAGAGAGAATCAGAGAGGATCATCTCAAAAACCTAATAACTACCGATGTAGAGAATGTATCGACGCAAAATTTAGTATGTGGATTCAGAAGCCCCCATGTAAGTCAACTATTGATTTTTAGCCCAAATGGTTAGTTGGTTTTGGAGGAAAAACATAAAATTAATTAATTCGTGCTGTGATAGTACATTTCCGGTGATGCACCGATTTTTTTTTTTTTTAATTTTAATGATTTTTTTTTTTATTGAAAGGGCACACCAAAAAGCGTTGAGAATTTATATAATAATTTTTAATTTATCTAGCAAAAATTAAGGAAAATATTAACGATATCTAAATATTTATGTTTCTTGAGCTCAGCCGGCGCCAAAGTGGACTTAAATATAACTCTAGGAAGCAGTTCTGGGAAGGACACAACAAGCTCTGTTCAAACAGGGTCATGAGCCCCCATTTCATTGGCGCCTAATCCAATAACCCAAAAGGGAATCCCCGAATTTCTTTAGAGAATAGACAAATTTTTAAATGGATTTCAATGTCCTAAATCTGAAATTTGAATTTATTTTTTGATTTAGAAAACTAATTACAATTTTTCATGTTAAACAAAAGTTAATATTATCACCGAAAACATATTTTTCCCGAAGCACCCCAAACTGTTTAATCCGTATGTCTTGTATTCCCTACAATTGTTTTTCTCTGTTAGATTGGAATTGAAATATTTATACGTTATTTTAATAGTAATACACATATGGCTTGGGATTACTCTTTTATCACCAGTGTTGCCAAGTTAACTTTTTTTTCTAAAACCAAAATATTTATATTTTTACTCTTCCTGTAATTTGTGGAGAAATTGTTTATTTTATAATAATACATATATAGTTTGGAACACGATACATGAACACTTTAAACTCCAATGTAATAAACAATCAACTAACACCAATATGTTGTTTGTAAACATTTTTTTCTAATATACAAATATTTATATTATTAGTATTCAAAATACCTCTGATTTGTGGTGATTTATTTTATTTTATAATTAAACTTTATTATAACTAATAATATATATTTTTATATATATAATATATCATAATAAACACCAATGTGTCGCGTTAACATTTTTTTCTAGTACCTATCCAAAAAGTGTTTTAGTATTCAAAGAATTTAATTTTCTATTCGTTCTAAGAAAACCTTTGCAAACTATAGCTATCAGTTAAGAAAAGATACCTGTGACAGTTGACAGACAAAACGGTATGTATGCTAATTATTTTTATAAGAACGTTCCTCTTGTTGGATCATAACCAAAATCCATAAGGCTCTGTCCGGGAGCCTAATGAAAATTTATAGAAAATATGATGAAAATCTGAGACGGGATGCAACAGATATCGTGTTATATTGAACACACAAGCCCACAAACAGGGATGCAGGAGTATCAAAATGAGGACCTCACTCCATAAGCTGAGGCATATCGACCAGCTACCACGATGTTCTTATCCGAAATTTATTCCCAGGACAAAGCAACTAAAGAAAACAATATATGAGCTGGACATCAGAAGACCATATAGCAGAGGAGCGGAGGCACCGAGCCGGGTCCTCACTAGGCTCGGTAGTCATAAAGGCGAGCAGCGAACCGCCCCAGCCGTCAAAGAGCTGGACGTCAGAAGACCATATAGCAGAGGAGCGGAGGCACCAAGCCGGGTCCTCACTAGGCTCGGTAGTCATAAAGGCGAGCAGCGAACCCCAGCCGTCAAAGAGCTGGACGTCAGAAGACCATATAGCAGAGGAGCGGAGGCACCGAGCCGGGTCCTCACTAGGCTCGGTAGTCATAAAGGCGAGCAGCGAACCGCCCCAGCCGTCAAAGACCTGGACGTCAGAAGACCATATAGCAGAGGAGCGGAGACACCGAGCCGGGTCCTCACTAGGCTCGGTAGTCATAAAGGCGAGCAGCGAACCCCAGCCGTCAAAGAGCTGGACGTCAGAAGACCATATAGCAGAGGAGCGGAGGCACCGAGCCGAGTCCTCACTAGGTTCGGTAGTCATAAAGGCGAGCACCGAACCGCCCCAGCCGTCAAAGAGCTGGACGTCAGAAGACCATATAGCAGAGGAGCGGAGGCACCGAGCCGGGTCCTCACTAGGCTCGGTAGTCATAAAGGCGAGCAGCGAACCCCAGCCGTCAAAGAGCTGGACGTCAGAAGACCATATAGCAGAGGAGCGGAGGCACCGAGCCGGGTCCTCACTAGGCTCGGTAGTCATAAAGGCGAGCAGCGAACTCCAGCCGTCAAAGAGCTGGACGTCAGAAGACCATATAGTAGAGGAGCGGAGGCACCGAGCCGGGTCCTCACTAGGCTCGGTAGTCATAAAGGCGAGCAGCGAACCCCAGCCGTCAAAGAGCTGGACGTCAGAAGACCATATAGCAGAGGAGCGGAGGCACCGAGCCGGGCCCTCACTAGGCTCGGTAGTCATAAAGGCGAGCAGCGAACCCCAGCCGTCAAAGAGCTGGACGTCAGAAGACCATATAGCAGAGGAGCGGAGGCACCGAGCCGGGTCCTCACTAGGCTCGGAAGTCATAAAGGCGAGCAGCGAACCCCAGCCGTCAAAGAGCTGGACGTCAGAAGACCATATAGCAGAGGAGCGGATGCACCGAGCCGGGTCTTCACTAGGCTCGGTCAATAAAAACCGAATTCAATTCCATTCACTTCATCAATTTTTAATTACACAATCAGTTCAGGTGTTCGGAAAAATGATTGAATTTTCCAATTAATCTTTAATCAATCGTATGTCATGTCTATTTTCTTTTCATTTATTAATTTTCCCAAACAATCTGGTTACCTTATTGATTAACCGACCAACATCATTGCTATTCTATTCAGTTTTGTGAAACATTGCAACAGTTCCTTGCAGACGAAGCCTTCCTGATCAATCTGTGACTTAGTTAGGTCGCCCTTCACCCCGAAAATTCCAGTCCGGATAAGTGACAAGTTTGTACCCTTCCATTGAACAATTTTTTTTTTTTTCGGATTTATTGAAACTTATTTGCTCAGCTAAAACTTAATTTCTGTAAATATGTCGAAATATGTTTAAAATTTGATCGCCTAAATTCTTTGGCGTGCAATAACTTTGATCGTATTGACACTATCTCAAACCTAATCCCATTTTGAGAATTTAATATTTAATAAGGATCATTTATGGATAGACATCTAAAAAAAATGGAGCTCGACATTATTTTATACGGGTTTTTCTGGGGAGATCAGAGGTCAATGCAAAAACCCTAGTAACTACCAATTTTCTAAATATATCGACATAAAATTGTGTATACAGATTGAGAAGCCTCTGGAGTAAGGAAATTATTGATTTACAGCCCTATTGACCTAAGAAAAAGAGTTGAGAAGGAGAGTAGATAGTATTTTGCCGGTGATTCACCGACAACTTAATTTACATAGAAATAAAATACGTTGTCTTCCCACTGTTTAATTTTTGACCAGTACCGGTTGTCAACGCAACAGCGTCATCATCAGTGGTACATTTACCCCACCCACGCAGCGAAGCGGTTAAAAGAGAACCACAGGTTCTCGCCAAACCGGATCTGGTCAATAATGAAACATTGGGAAGACAACGTCTTTTATTTCCATGAGAAACCTCATCCCACAACATCTTACTAACACATATGGACAATTTATTTCTTATTTCATTTCATTCTAATTTCTATTTTCATCCTAAATTAATTTTTAATTGAACTTTGGACCTGCCGCTACATTCACTCCATTCCACACTTGTGCTCCCATGATTATTGGCTGCTGCACTTTGGCAACAGTTGCAATGTCTTTCGTAAATAAAACATATTCAGGGGACCTTGAAACGCAAAAATCTGTTGAAAACTCGAACTCGAATTTTCGTACGATCACAATACTTCCTTATGCTATAAGTATAAGATAATAAAAAATATATATATTTTACAGTCAAATGTTATCAGTAACAACTGTAATTTTTATTGCCTAATTCCTATGGAGGAATGTTCTGAGCCAGGATTCATGCTAGGTACTTCAATACTTTTAATTTGTATTTTTAAATCAAACTTGTTTTTTGACAACATATCCGCATTTTTGCGCACATGTCCGATGCATAATTTTTCCATAAGCTTGCAAGTTCTTGTCCTGTCTTTGGCCTATAAAAGAACAATTATACGTCAAAATTGATCTTTCGAGGATGAATGTTGGTGGCGCAAGGTATTATGGAAGACTTCTATCTTCTTTGATATTCGCCATTGGTTTCAGTACCTTTCATTTGATACCCAACTTGTATTTTTAAATAATTGTTTTTTAAATCTACCACATTTTTTTTTGCGCACGTGTCTGGTGCAAAATTTTCTGTTTTTGATCTACCTAATAAAAATGATTGAGTCCCTAGCCAAATTTCATGTCACTAGACGAAAAACGCGTTCTTGAGCCTTGGCACACATTTGTGTCAAGAACAGTAGCCATTTGAAACAATAACTATTTTCATTTTAGAAAATTTTTTTCCGTTTAGTGCATCACAATTTCGCGCACAGACAATTGTAAATTTTCATACATTTGAACTTATTTTTTATTTTAGTTTAGGTTACCACACTTCATTTACACAACAATTTGGGTTTGCACTGGGAAAGTGGACTGACGAACAGAAGACCCGAAAAGGGTTTTTTGAAGGAATAGATAATTAAAATACACAATTTCTTTGTCAAACTTCACTATATATATATAGTGAAGTTTGACAAAGAAATTGTGTATTTTAATTATCTATTCCTAGAATGGAGCTTCACAAAGTAAATCTGGAAACCATAAATTATAGGGTTTTTTGATTTACCTACAAAACCCTAAAAATTATTTTCATGTATTATTAAATGTTTCAACCGTTTTCTTCAATGGGACAAATCATTGTTAATGCATTTCTCAATTTTTAGGAATTTAATAAGGTATGTATGGTTCGTTAGTTCTCAAATTTGAAGGGGTTTTATATGAAAGGCATGGTTCACCATTTAGAAGGGATTTAGATCGCCTTATCGGAAATAGATACAATAACCTATAACGAAAGAATATAGGAATATTCATAAACAAAAACATTATTTCACATCTAGCTTTCATTTTTTTTTTTTTTTTTTTTTTTTTAACTAATATTTTATTATTGAAATCTTTATTTTGCGCTGTATGAAAACTTCATTATCAGTTCTTTATAAAATCGTTTCATTTATATTGGTTTTTTAATGTTATTTTTTTTAGTTGCGCACATTGTGACTTTTGGAAGAACCATAAAAAAATTTATTATCATTTAAAATATTATTAAAAAATATTTACTCAAAAAAAAAGGTTTTTTTGTAGCTCCATGTTTTAATTACAAAAGCTTACATATATGTATACATTTTTAATTAAAAGAATACTAGAGATATGTAAAACACAAAACAGTTCACCACATTACTCGACGCCGAAAATTTGACTTCAATGAAATTGATATACTTACTATATTGTTAACTTCCCAGGATATAGGGAAGTTATTGTAATGGGTCCGAAAATCGAAATCAAAATTTTCATCATATTGTTTACTTAAGCATTTGATGCGTTAAAATTTAGAATTTCAAAATTCTTCTCTGAAAAACTGTGCCGCCTATCGCTAAGAATGTGCTTTAGCTGTGAAAACGATCTCTCGACGCTGACACTTGTAATGGGGCATTTTTTGTAGCTGCTTATAATGTCAGGTTGTAGATCCAATCCAATTATCTTCACCATTTATGACCGCATTGTACTTTTCGAGTAGGTCATATCCGGGATTTTTTTCTCAAAACTATTGAAAATTTGTCGATTAACAAATGTATAGATTTCCAAACTAACTTACATATTTTCTAATTACGACAAAATATGCATTGTTTTGCAGTAAAAACCTGAAACGTGTAATTTCGTGCAAAATAAACATTATGTATATTAATCAGGATGTCATAATTTGTAAAAATAAATTGTTATTTAATGATTTCAAGCAAGTGAAAAAAAAAATTAAATTACACGGGAATCCGGCTCTAGTGATGAGTCTAGAGGAGCACCTGAATACGTTTCATATTGGTATTAACCAAACGATAAATTTGCAAGCAGTATATCCAGAGTGATTTGATGAAGAATGAAGCAGTTATGCTTTTATGTGAAGGGTAATTTTGAATTTTTATACAAGCAAAAGCTTTTCACATCTTGTGTTTATTGTATTACGGATGAGGAGTGTATGAGGTTTCTATGACAGTCTCCCTGTGTTGTAACAGTGTACCAACTCTCAAGTTGCTGTAATGTTAGGTTAGGTTAGGTTTTATGACTCATGCCCGGGCTTTAACTACGAGGTCATATCGCCTACTACCAGAGCGCTCTTTCGTCACTCTGGTGGACATGAGCCCGACTCTACTGTGGGAGTCCTAAATTTTGCCTACCCTAAATTTTTATTCATCTAGATTAGGGGTTTTCAACGAGTACCTGACATCGTACAGGCTCGGGACCATCGCTCAACGTCCCATCCGAAGGACGGCGTGCTTAAGTTTATTTTACCTCCCAGATAAAATAAACTAAGGGCCTCGGTCGGGCTACGAACCCACGACCTTGAGCTCAGAAGTCAATTGTTGTAATGTGAAAGAGACATGTAGGTGAGATTTAGCAACGGCCATGACAATATTTAAAAAAACATATTTGATATCCCTCAGCTGAAATTATTTCTCTCATTTCCAGTCAGTAAGAGAATCACATATTTTTTGTGAAGAAACCTCATAGCTAGGAACTTAAAATATAATTTCCAAGTTTTCATTAAAAACGTAACGTTCATAGAATGTCTTTTCAGCAATCCTCAGAACTTATTTTCTTAGTTGAAAATACAATACCGAACTTATTTTTTAAATGTATACATTTTATAATGCATCCTTTCCTATTTTTATGAGTGTAAAATAAATCAGAGAAGAAATAGAACTGGGGCAATTAAACAGTTGAAAGATAAGAGTGAGATGAAATTAAAAGTATAATATAAAAAACAGATTGCAAAGACGATATGTAAATAACGAGATGTTTACATACGTATCTTATCAAGAGGGTGACACACAGGAAACTATTTAAAATTGGAGAGGATTGGACAGGTGGGTTGTTAGTAATAAAAAAGGCATATGCCACCAAGTGTAGTGCCACAGTAGACTAATATTTATTTATATTTAATTTATATATTGATGGGTGAGCTAGTATGGTAATTAATGAAACTTCCGGGGAAGAATTTCATTAAGAACAATTTAACAAAAT
Source organism: Aradus depressus (assembly GCA_963662175.1). Taxonomy (NCBI): domain Eukaryota; kingdom Metazoa; phylum Arthropoda; class Insecta; order Hemiptera; family Aradidae; genus Aradus; species Aradus depressus. Next base: position 34,932,743 of record OY759215.1, read on the forward strand.
GATGGAAGTTAAAAATGATCTAATCAATCGATTCAACCATGTTTTCAAGAGAAAAAATAACCTAAGATTTTCAAGAAAGGATCTCATCAAAGATAAGGTAAATAAGGTCTTCTTGAACTTTTTTAAACATATTATATATGATAGTAATTGATTATTAAAATATTATAAAAATAAAATAATAAAAAACGACCCTTACTCACTCTACGAATTATAGACAGAATTTCGAATTGACCCAAGATTTGTTTCAAGAACTTACTTCGCATAACAACATCATTTCCGATGGACATGGGTACGGTCTCCCTTCTCTAATTCCTTTAAAAAAATTACCCGAAAAACACATCTCGGCCATTTTTTATTTAAAACAAAAGGCTTAATTAGAAATTTCACACTAACTAAAAAATATTTTTTGTCACTAAGATTTATTCAAGTATAATCCCATTCCTCAGTGATCCTCAACATATTGTCCACCGATTCACCGGTTGTCAAACAATGCCCGCACAATGGTATCAAATCGAATTCCGTTCGTTCTAATCCCGCTCCTCTCTCATTTAAAATTTGAACTAAGAATATTATTTTTGAACTGCCCTTGTCAAACGATATGTTACACAACACCAGTATTATAGAGTAGATGTTTTGTTATATTACGAAATATCTATTTCTTTCCCTTGGATTTACTCTAGTGCTGTCGAAAAAGATGCAACGCATCAAAATGTAATTGTCGCTACTAGTTTGTAAAATTTACAGTCTTTCGTTTGGCAATAACGTCCAACTCATAAAATCTCGCTGTGTTCGATTATTTCGTTTCCAAATTAGCCAAGACATAAGTTGTAACACAGCAACAAGCAAAACTTTATAAGTCCCCAGTTAATTTTTATTTATTTACATATTCACAACGACAACATTTGTCACTAGTGATCGTGATGATGTGCTGTGGCAAGTGTGTCGCTGTACTGCTGAGGTACGTGACCGAAGAGGAGTCCAGGCTAGTCCTGGAGCAGGTCCCTCTGCCATGCCCGCTTTAGACGTCTTGGTGGGTTTGTGGGGAGAGTGTTCGTGGATAATTGGAGAATAAGTGGATTGGCGTGATGATGGAGTTTGTCGTGAAAATTTTGATATCGTGTCTTGATAACAGAAGGTATAAATGGGATGTTGAGGTCATTATGTAATGTGAGGTTGGAAACGTAAAATGGGGCATTGGCAATGTGGCGTAGTATGATGGATTGTAATGACTGAAGGCGTTGTATGTTTGATTTTTTGGCTGATCCCCATATCTCGATTCCGTAAGTCCAGATGGGTTTTAGTATAGTGTTGTAAATGTGAAGTTTGTTTTCAAGCGATAATGTCGATCGTCGTCCGATGATTGATTTCAGTCGTCCAAATCGTCTTTTGAGGTCTATGCGTTTCAGTCTGATATGAGTTGTCCAAGTTAAACGTCTGTCTAAATGAAGTCCTAGATATCGGACAGTGTCTGATGCAGGAATGGGCTGGTTGTTAATGTATACTGGTGGACAAGTGTTGTGTCTGAGAGTAAATGTGGTTTGCAGAGATTTGTCTCTATTAATTTTTAGTCTCCATTTGTTGGCCCAATCTGTTAGCTGGTGTAAATGTTCCTGTAAGTGTGAGCTTGCTTGTGTTGGGTCTGAGTGTGTTGAGAGAATGGCTGTGTCGTCTGCGTATGTAGCGAGTAGTGTGTTGTCGTGTTGTGGAATGTGTGCTGTGTAGATTGAGAAGAGTAGGGGACTGAGGGAACTTCCTTGGGGGACTCCAGCTTTGACCTCCAAAAAATGTGATGAGGAAGATCCCTCAGATACCCTAAAGTTTCTGTTTTCTAGGAATGACTTAAGTATTAAATAATATGTGTGAGGAAGGTGAGATTTAAGTGTGTAGAGCAGGCCTGGGTGCCAGACACGATCAAACGCTTTTTCAATGTCCAGAAATACGCCTGTGCAAAACTCTTTTCTTTCAAAGCTGGTGGCTATGTAATCGACCAAACGATGGCACTGGTGTATTGTCGAATGTCTTTGTCGAAAGCCAAATTGATGGTCTGGGAGAAGGTTGTCTTGTGCAGTGATGTAGGTTAGTCTGTCCAGTAGAAGTCTCTCTAGTGGTTTGGATATCACAGGAAGCAGGCTTATAGGACGGTATGACGAGGCCTGGTCTGGGGTTTTCCCTGGCTTAAGAATCATCCTGACTACTGATATCTTCCAGACAAGGGGATAGTAACATAGTCGTAGTACTGTGTTGTATAAATTCGTCAAGTAAATTAGTCCTTTTCTCGGTAGCTGTCGTAGTATCTCAGCGGTTATCAGATCATGACCTGGAGATTTCCGTAAGGGGAGTTTTTTAATTGTCAGTTCAACTTCATTAGGACTGAATGCCTTTGGGGGGAGAGTTAGTTGGAGGGGGGTAGTAAGTGCTGTCAGTACTTGGTCTGTATGTTGGTCGTCTCCTATGTCCTCGTGGGGAGTGAATACTTTGGAAAGATAATCAGCGTAGAGGTCTGCCTTCTCCTGGTCTGACCTAGTCCAGGCCCCATCATTCCGCCGAAGGGGGTGTGATACCCGTGCATTGCCAAGAAGCCGTTTCGTCGCTGTCCAAAGTGAGTTATCTCGAGCCGCCAGAGTCGAGATATATGTCTCATGTCTGTCTTGTTTCAGTTTGGAAAGTTCTGTAGAGAGGGTTCGCCAGGTTGATTGTATGTCTGTCTGTCGGAAGGGTACCTCGATCTTTGCCATCGAGACCTGGCCGCTCTTTTCTCTCTTATCATCTGCAGGATGTGTGGTGGGAGGGATATGTTGTTGTGTGAGCGTCTTGGTCTGGGTGGTCGGCACGATTTTGTCACAGCTTCTTGAATCCACAATGTGAAGTTACCTGCTGCGTCGTCAAGTTCGTCTTGTGTCCGTATGGTATTGTTTAAGTTTATTTTGTCGTCCAGTTCTTCTCTGAAACAGTCCCAGTTTATTGATCCTGTTATTAATGATGGCCTCTGAGGCCGGGCCAGGGGTTTGGAGGCTAGTTCAAGTAAAACTGGGGAGTGGTCTGATGATAAGTCGTCTAAGGCAGTCACGTAAGTATGAGATGCGTTTATATGGGATGTAATAAAATAGTCGAGTAAGTCAGGGGATTTAGCGATGGATGTGGGCCAATAAGTGGGTTGTCTTGGGGCTATGATGTCGTAACTGGAAGAATTTAGTAGTCCAAGTAGTCGCCGTCCTCTAGTGTTGGTCGTGCGACACCCAAAATGCACATGTTTGGCGTTCAGATCGCCACCAGCTATGAATCGTGGACCCAGGCCATGGAGGAATGTGGTCATGTCGTGTTGTGTCAGTGCCTTGTTGGGTGGGCTGTAAGCTGAACAGATGGTTAATGGGTTGGAGTTGCAATTAATAGAGACGGCTGTGTATTGAAGTGACATGGTAGGTGTTTGTGGTATGACGGTGTGCTGGATGCTGTTATGTATGAGGATGAGACTGCCGCCATGTGCTGTTCCGTCAGGATGGTCTGTTCTGTATGTTACGTAGTCCGTGATGTGAAAGTGTAGTTTGGAAGTTAAGTGTGTCTCAGTAATTAGTGCTATGTCAGTTCGTTTGTCATTTAGAAGTATTTCCAGTTCGTTTTTATGGGAGATCAGCCCATTGGCATTCCATAGTAGGAGTGTTAGCTTGTTGTTAGTGTGTGTTGTGTGAATCATTTTGATAGTTTTGGAATGAGCTCTGAAACAAGTGTTGTGAGGAGGGTGATGAGGGGTGTGATGACAGATTTGAAATCATTGAGAAATGAGGTGAGCGTGTTGGCGATGTCGATACTACCTGAAGCCCAGTTAATTAAAACTGTAAAAATTGACTTGTGAGTTTCATCAAGTAATTATTGATATATTCTAGATGTTCTGAATTTATCTATTGTGAAATATTTAGTTTCTTTTAGAATACGTAGCACAAGCAGTAGGCCACATTACATTCATATATTATAACTATATGTAATATAGTTCAACTTCCAGTTATAATTAGTTAGTTATTGTGAATCAACTATGATCTTTTATCGCCTACTACCAGAGCGCTCTGGTGGACATGAACCCGATTCTACAGTAGCAAGTCTAAATTTTAGGGGTCTATAACGAATACTTGACATAGAACAGGCTCGGGACTATCGCTCAACGTCCCATCCGAAAGATGGCGTGCTCAAGTTGTCGGTAGTGTATCAGTTAATATTAGAAATTGACGATTTCTTAGTTTATTTATATTCTTCAGAGGTTAGCTCGTGAAAATTGGTACTACTTTTTATTATACTTTTTTGATGAAAATGTAAAAACAAAAATTTTAAATCATTAATTTGTATTTAATAGGAAGAACTTCTGCAGGAATTAGAAAATTTGAAGGAATTGAATAAAACACTAGAAAAAGAATTAGAGGGAATGAAATCAACTGTTGCTCGAGAATCGCAAAAATGTTTTCGAGAAGGCATTAGGGTTGGTAGAAAAATGGCAGCCATCGAAGAAATAGGTAAATAAAACAAAAAATTATGTATAATTGAGGCGGAGCGAACAGGAGATGAATAACATTGTGTAACTGTACTTCTCAAAAACTTTGTTTGAGAATCCACAGATGGCACCACCAGTTCAACTTCAAGCTGAGAAACGCGGAAATCTATAATTATTATTATTTTTTTTTGTCTTTTATTCATAAAGACACAACTGTTGCTAGGGTGCAACGACCAACATCTATGATGGTATTGATATGTTGGCGTGAATGGCATGTGAGAGGAAGGCCACCCAGTGGTAGGTCCTCGGGACGAAAATTCATCTTAATTATCAGGACAAGAACAGAAAAAAAATAAATAAACAAAATAAATAAAAAATAAATAAGAAAAAATAAAAAATAAATAAAAAGGAATTGAAAGACAATTTTGATGGATGGGTAAGAGGGATGATAAAAGTAAAGGAAAATAATGTAAAAAAAAAAATATTAAGACCGAATATGATTCAAGGTGGCAGTAAGTCGTGGGGGGTTTTATGGTAGGTGTTGGGTGTCTTGGTGTGTCTTTAATTTTTTTTGCAATTTTCAATTTAATACCGATTTTTACAGTTATTTCGGTGAATATTTTTATTGTTTCACTTTGAGTCGAAGTAGTGCTCCTCAAGCTCTTTACAATGACACCCGGATCAACGTCCTATCTAAACGCGTTATCACGCTACACTAATTTCTAATTTTACACAACGCTAATTCGCAACAATCATCCGCCGGCACCCACACTAGCCCGATAACGTCACAGGCAAAACAAACAATCCACAACAAACACGTACAGGCATGCTCTATCCATTGTGACCTCAACCGTTGTTATCGCATTATTAGTCTCGTAGTTATTATCGATTGAAATCTGACGGTATTTTGTAACACAAGAAAGTTTGACCGGCTATCACTGTGCTTAATGAGCGAATAGACTTTATCATGTCAAAAACAGTGTTTCCGCTAGGTATGCCGGCGGTAAATCTCAAAATGGAAAACAATGACGATGATGTAAACGCCGAAACTGGTAGTTTATGTATACATTTTTTTGATAAAAAGACAATAATTCAATAAACGAAGATTGTTTTACTTATTTATTATAAGTATTTTTTACAAATATACCTTTTGTGTATCTCTCTAATGATAAATTTATTGTTGTTTTGTTTCATTTTGCAGGAGTTTTGGAAGAATTAGAAATTTTAAAAGAAATAGAAGAAATCCTTGAAAGTGACAATAACAACAATACAGAACAAGGATTTATCGAACTGCAAGGCGTTGAAGTGGAACAACTATAACACTAATACCGCCACCCAAATTATAGTTATAGTTCAATATGATGAAAAGTACTAAATTCCATGTCTACATAAATATAGGCTTGTCTGTACATAGAGTATTTTTGTAAATTATTTCCATCCGTTTCCGGTGAAATAACATGTTCCGCCGTGAATATTTGGCGCGAGAATGAAACAGCTGTGCATAGAAATGTTTTTTTGACTGATTTTTTGTAGAAAAAATATATATTTTTTAGGTGTTGTAATTATTACCCGGACTTCAACACAATGGACATATCGCCTACTACCAGAGCGCTCATCAATCCGGGTGTTATAATTTGTACTGTAATTTCTAGAAAAATTTATAGTTTTTTTTTTTTTTGGTTAACGAAAATGTTTTTTTATTACCAGTTATTCTTCTTTCAAAAAGAGAGGAGCAATGTTTAGTTATTCGAAAATCATCTTTCTTCCTGGTATCGTAGTCATTCCTAGCATTGATGATACTTGCCATTTTTGCAGAGATATTATGAAACACTTAATAAAAAATAAAAATACATTTTTATTTTTTTTTAATATTGTCCTATTGAGTGTCAGGAACTAGGGCCGTATTGGGAGAGACCCATCATATCTGTCGGGACAGAATACTGCACTGGGGGACAGAATTTGCCGGCGTCCAATTTGTACTCGAAGATCTACATAATATAACCAAGAGTTGTACGCACTCTATACAGAGCCAAAATTGTCGCACTGGATTAGAGTTGCCAGACTCCGTTGGGCTAGACACGTAAGACGGATGGACGAGGACCTTATACCCAGGAAACTCGTGAATGTGACACCGGAGGGTAGGAGAAGAATGGGACGACCCAGAAGAAGACGGCTGGAGACCGTGAACAGAGACGGTTTGGAACGGTGGGCTGGTGGAGACCGGCCCAAGACAGAGCTGCATGAGGACATTTCCTGGAGGAGGCCAAGGCTCTTGAATGGCTGTAGCGCCTATCATGATGATGATGATGATCTATATTGGCGGGTAGAGGATAGTTGATACCGGTTGGTGTTCATAAACTAAGCATTCGATGCGCCAGGAAGAAAATATTTAAAAAATATATAGGTATATAAATATACAACTAAAATGTTTAAAATAAAATGAATAAATATATATACATATAAGACATTTTATTTTAAACATTTTTGTTTCATACAACTTTTCACAATAGTAGGAAATTCCAGAGATGAATCATTCTCGAGTGAAGAAAGAGCTAGCGAGGTGGGGTAGTAGGGGAGTGAGATGACGGGGGCATTTGCCGCGCTCACCAGATCAACCTGGCCTCCTCATTCCCATTTTATCCTCAACCCACGTTCCTCTCTCTTTGAATGTTTTCCGTTTATCTCCGTTATATTTACTGGTAACATTCAATTAATATAAACATAATTCCACACAATCGGTATCTGTTTTTGAATATTACCAGCAAATATAACGGAGATAAACGGAAAACATTCAAAGAGAACCAGGGGCATAGCCAGAATTTTGAGCAGGAGGGGGCAAAGTTATGCTAAAGGGGGGGGAGGGGGGGGGGGGGTATAGACTCCCGGGGTGGCACAGCCCGCAGTTTCCGTGATTAGCGCTGAGAACTTTTTGTTATTAATTTGGGAGACTCAGACCCCTAAAAGCTCCCCCTCAGGTAACTGACTGTAATACTTAAACTGACTTCACATGAGCAGCAAAAATGCAAAGCAGCAAATGCACGCTATGGTTTCTGTGCTTTTAGAATTAAATTACTCACATCCAGTAGCGTGTATTGCTGCTGTTGCGCTTTGCATTTTTACTGCGCATGTAAAATCAGCTTTAAGAGTATAAAGTATAACATAAATGAAGATTTTGTGCGAGGAGATGAAATGATCGAATTCATGTATATTTAAATAAATGTAATATGACTTGTTTTATACATGTACATTTACGTTTAACCTCCGAAAATCGTGAAAGAACTTCCTCTTTAAAGTGTTCTCGATCGGTTTCCACCAACTTTCTGTGCACGCTTAGCATGCAGAGACCATTGAGACGGAATTTTTAATCTACAATTTTTTTAGTTTATTTCATTTTTCTTGGTTTTTTGCTCTGGCCAGGGGGGGCACGTGCCCCCCCCCCCCCCCCCTGAAGAGAACTGTACACGGTAGGTTGAGGATAACGCGGGAATAGGGAGGTCAGGTTGAACACGTGAGCGAGAAAACGTCCTCGTCATCTCACTCCCCTCCTGCCTCACTTCGCTACCTCTATGTCCTTACTCGAAAATGATTCAACTCTGGAATTTCCAACTTTAGTGAAAAGTTGTATGAAACTAAAAATGTTTAACATAAAATGTCTTTCATATTTATATATTTTTTTTCAATATATCGACACAGATCGCAGAAATACATGCGGACATTAAAGTAATAAATGTAAATCTATTGCGGCATTTGAGTTTAAAGCAATAAATACTTCAACAGAGAAACAGCTGACCTCTACTGGCGGTCCTAGCTTCCTCTCCAGGAAGTACGTTTCTATTCCCGTTTTATTGGCTGATAGATATTATAATTTGTAATTGTTTCTTTCTCATACTATTTAAACGGAAAGGAGTTTAACTAGGTTTATTTTACTTTTAAATTTCCTTTTGATACTTCAATATTAGCAAAAAAGGAAAAAGTGTTGTCCTTGCGATGCGATAAACGCACACAAAGTTGGATCTAGGCGTCCCAAAATGTAAGACCTCCCTTCGCTCAGTCAATTAACCGAATCCATGTTATGTGTTATTAAATTATACTTTCCCCACTCTCTTTTGTTTACCAATAGTACACAAATAATTATAGGGACTTTGAGAATACCATACTCCGTGGACTAAAGACTAGGCATTTGATATGCTGGTTTCAAGGATTGCGGCTTTATACAGGCTGCCACTCAAATTCACAATAACAAGAATTTGCTATAATTTTTAAATAACAATAAAATAGCCGCCTCTTTTGGTACTGGAACTCGGATCACAACCCCATTAAGAAGTGAACAATAGGAAGTTGAATAAAAGATAAGAAACTTATTTGTTCCAGAACCAAGGCAAACCACTCGCATTGAATTATTCAGGAAATTATTTCTTTTAAATGGGGAATTAATGAAAAAAAATTATATAATATAAAAACTTGAAATGTAGCATTTGAATAAAAATAAATAAAAATAACTGGACCCGAGGTCGAAGCCCGGGGGTGAGCGAGGCTACAGTTGTGCAGGTTATTGAGCTTTATCTATTTTTCTCTGACTAGATAAAATTTTTAAATTGCCGCCCTATTGGGATGACATCATATCACATTTTAATTTATAATCATGCATTTTGTATGCCTGTGCACGGTTGTCAGAAACCATGGCTCGGAGTTTAAATGTTCTTTTTTTAACTTCATTCCGAACGTGGAGACCAATAGTCGTATCGAATGTTGGCATTGCCCAGGCACCAAAGCTGGGGAATATTTGTAATTTAATTAATAAAAATATCATAAGATCAATCATGGTTGAGCCAGTGTCTGATTCCTTTAGCGATTCAATCAATATTGACGATTTATCGTATGCATCGGAAGATTGTTATGATCCGGGCACACTTATGAGAAGGGCAAGCACTATAGAAGATGAACAGAGAGTTATATCTTTACTGAAAGATATTTTAGCATATCAGGACAAGAATGTTAGCAGTTGGATTGTTGAGGTAGGTGAATAGCCTAGTAGCTATTATGTTAATATTCATGTCTGAATTTACCAATTTCTGTTAATTATTGACTTATTACTGTCTGCTTCAATTTATTAGTACGGATAATATGGTTTCAATTTATATCTTTATCTATTTATATTCTCTTTTTTTTTTCAGAATAAAGTTAAAACTCTTGTCGGAACTTACAAATGTTTAATAAAACCTCATCGAGAGGGATTTCTCAGGGTGTTGGCCACTCACTACTCAGTCGATCATGACCGCATTTATAAAGCTATGAATCATTTTGTAAGTTGCTTTTTTATTTATTATATATATATGTGTAAATTTATTCTACAGAAGAGTACAATTATATGTTAAAATACAATTTAAAACAGACTTGCTTATGGCTTACAATAGAATTATAAAGAAAAAGTTATTTTGATATACAGTTCATTAGATAAGAAAAGTTTTTAATTTAACTAAGAGTGAGTAAGGTTTACCTTGATGGTTACTTTCATGTTACAGTATTTCTTGTAATTTCAACCGATGAGGTGATGTGTTAAAGAATTTTCTAGTTCTGGTCCCATATTTCTTGCAATGTTTGGAAACGGTATGAAAAGTATTCTGAGAAACATGCAATAAACTTAGTACAAAAATATATTTTTGTAAAATAATTTTTTCTAGCATTATTTTGTACAGAAACAAACACTTGATTGGAAAAAATTTGATAAATTTTGAAAAGATCATTTGGAATTATATTATTTTCATCACTTGGCTGTTTAGGATTTTCATCAGGGAGGTAATGCTGTCCTTTGTTGCCTTGAAAGCTGACCTCAGGCCTGGAGTCCATACCTAATGCAAAGAATGCAAGAGAAACTATCTTAATTAATAAAATTTGACTGCCATTAATCTTAGTTTATTTGAAACATTTTCTATATGGCTATTCCACTAAATATTGTGAAGAATAGTGAGACCTAGATATTTAAACTTCATAACAAAAGAACGAATGCAGAAATTCTGTCATCAAAATGTTTATTTTACTATTTATGGAAACGTTTCCAAGTCTTCACCTCATTCTCAAGACATTCATAATTAGTTGATATGTCTATATGAATAAGAAAATTATTATAAGAAGACATAATAATACATGCTTCCTTTTTGTTACGTTCCAGAAAGACTTCGAACCAGGAAGTGCAGTGTCATTGAAAGCTGAGGAACAACTAAAAACAGTATTGACTCCTCAGTATTCTTGGCTGTTTAAGTACATTGGTCGTTTGGAGAATGGTGTCAAATTTCTTGTTGATCTTCGAACAGACGTCTTGGTAGAAATTACTAATTATTTCATAAATTTTATTTTCAATTTCTTATACACCCTTATTTTAATGCCCATATATATATATATGAGTCCATGTGTATTTGATATTTTTCCGATAGGTCACACATGGCCTTGTAATTGAAAGCTCTGACATGAATCAACACATGAAATAAACAAACCTTTACCTTGGTGCAATGTTTCGGTAATGAAGTTTCAATAGTTTCCTAGATTTTGGGAGGGACAGGCAAACATCAAACACTCGTTGGTAGACTATCTTTCACCTACTGAACCCCCAAAACAATTTTAATATGAGAGTTTTATCAAAATCGTGCGAAACTGTACATGAGGTCCATTTTTTATATTATAATAATACTTTTGAATCTTAAAGCCTTTGTATAAAGTGTGTTTGGAAGTTTATTTTAAATCAATTATACCAAATAAGAAGTTCCATTGGATGTGTGTTTTTCAGGATCTTATTTCGTGCCTGGACTCCAAGTGTGAATATTTTGTCTCGTTACAACAACTCAACACGACACTCCGAGATCTCCTCCTTCTCTGGTTCACTGTGGGATTCCTCAAGTTGGAGCGGGTCACCTGGAAGTCATCATGCGAAATGTTACAGAAAGTAGGCAATATCCTTTTAACATGCAAAAGAACGCTGTTTTTCGGGATGTACTTTGAAGCAAAATCATAAGAAGACACGAAATTAACATTGAATTACATTCATTAATGGATTCTCTTTTAAAAAATAATAAAACTCGTGAGCCGAATAGACATTAACTTCTAGTAAAGTTGTTTCTAGTATTTTAATATTTTTGAAGAGAAGAAGAAATGGAAAACTTGATATTTCAATTTACTATTTATTAATTTAATCTTTATAAATCAAAATGTTACAATTTTCTGGCAGAGTGTCCTATTATCCATATTGTTGCTCACCTTAAGCAAGATATTATTTTATTTGTTTTATGGTTTTTTTTGCTTGTTTTTGACGAAACCTTTCCTCGCCCTGTATTTATATGAAGTACAGTGCGCGACAAGAAAACAACTTCATTTGTATTCTATAATTATACAATTATTTTTAAAACTTGTTAATATGTATTATATGCATAAATTCCTTCGTTCCTAAGAAGGATTATGACAATATGAAACTATGGGATTCTTATGATGTGTACACATAAGGACCTCATTTTCTTTTAAATATAAATTTGAGACGCAACAAAAAAATAGAGCCTGCAAGGAAATTGAATAAAACAGATCTATTTCTTTTTACTTTTTTTTGTACGTTTTTAGAATAAAAAAAATAGGGATATCAAAACAGCCTCTTGTCAAATGTCTACTCTTGCTTTCATATTTCTTATTTTGGTACATTGTCTATTGTGGTATCTAAGGAAAAGTAAAACCTCCAAGCATTTTCTATAATAATCAGATCTTGAAACTTCGGGTTTTTTCTGAGGAAGCTCCTAAAGTCACCCTCTTTTCCCGATTTCGAAGGGTTTCCGGACTCTCTTGTCTTTTTTTTACATAGAAATAATCCGTCGGTCAGCTATTGCTCTTAAATTTCAAAAATTATCTTTTTCTAAAAAACTTTCAAAATTGTCTTTTTTTTTCAATTTAAATTAAATCAACCAGTCAAGAAAGCTCATGGAATCACATTAAACCAATACTTTGTCGCGGCTGAAATCTCTATTTTTAACAAAATGTGAACACATTATAAGAATTCCACAGTTTCAGACGTCCATAGTCCTTAGGAACCAAGGAATTTATTCATATGCAAATATTAGAAATAAAACAAATTGTATTGATTTTCAACAATGTGCCGCTGTCTTTTGATTGCGCACATTACTTTTCGTACTTAAGATACGCATTCCTTACCTCAGATAAGCATTGCAGTCAACACAAAAAACACTTTATTGGAGTATCAGACTATTTGCGCAAAAACCGTCTTTATCAGTCATCTCGGACATCACTTTTTAAATTTATACTTTTGTTTTATTACGGCTAATCCTGTCGAAAACTTATTTTTTTATATAAGAACAATGTGAACAACGTTAAAGCGTTGGAACACTCTTGAAGGCTCGTAGCTCGGATTCCATCCTATTAGTGACGATAAAATTTGAGATCTTTCCAACGTTTCTCGAACTATTTAAATTTTCATTAGTACCTGTTCAAAACAAATATTACTTTTTTTTAAAGGTTTAGGGACATATTTTACCACCTAATTTATTTACAAAAATTAACTGTTTTCATAGTTCTTTTGGTATATGAGATAAGTCAAAAAAATTAAAGTAAAAGATTGAATTATGGAAATTTGCCTGTCCTTTTGAAAAGTATTACAAGTGATTGATATACAGTTTATTTTAATATCAATTTTGTTCATTGCATATGAAGAAAGTATAGCAACACACTTATTGTAATTTTTTTTGTGATTGTGAGATCTCAGAGTACGAGGCGGTGCACCCGGTGAGGAGCTGGACGGACCTGAAGCGGCGCGTGGGTCTCTACAGACGGTGTTTCGTCTACACTCACAGCACGATGCCTTCCGAGCCTCTCGTCGTTCTCCACACCGCCCTCTGTCCGGAGATAGCTGCCTCCACCAAGGGTATTGTCGCTGCCACTCAGCGTTTCTCAGGTATCCCCGCCAGCTAGCCTCCGATTATGCCCTCCAACTAGAGTTGTTCCCCAATTAATTGACGAATTATATATTTCATTTCCCCAGCTATACGTAGTGTTGGGTAGGATTTGTATTTGGTCCCAAGGAAAGGGGGGATTAGAGAAGAGGCTTAGCACAACTATAGTAACTTCCGTTGTAATGAATGGATGGATTGACACAAAATTTCATATGTAAATTCAGCAGAAGGGGAGGGGGAGCTCAACTCAAAAACTTCAATAACTGTCGATGTAATGAAAGTTTCGACACAAAATGTAGTATGAGGATTCTGAAGTCACTGTGTAAGTCAAATATAGAGTTGATATCATTTATCTTGTATTATTAATTTATTTTAAAAAAATTATTATTATTATTATTATTAATTTTATATGTGGTTTGTATTCTAAAATTTCATTTAGGTTGATGCATATCATGTATATGCTATTTTGGCGTACAAAATTGTGTAACTTATCCAATTTTCATGTTATGGTTTAATGGAAATAAATATTAATATTAAAGAGAAAATACAGTGAAGGCCCTTGAAGAAATGTGCTCATCTTTTGGAAAGAGTCATTTTAGCATTGCAGCTTCACTCTTTCTTAATTCCTCCCTCTTATGTCCGCCATAACTTCCTTGGTCTATGGATACCTCTCATAAAAATTTGACAGTAGGAGAATGAAGGATTTTTAAAGGCATACACAAAAAATGACAAAAATTGAAGCAGGTTTTTTGGCGTTTTTAGCGCATACCAACTTTAATTTAGCCCAGATCACTTTTGTACTTAGTTATTATGACTCATGAGCCCGACTCTACAGTGGATGTCCTACATTTAGCCTACCCTAGATTTTTATTCACCTAGGGTAAATGTAGGTAAAGGTAGGGACCGTCGCTTAACGTCCCAGCCGAAGGACGCTTGCTTAAGTTCATTGTACCTCCCAGATAAAATAAGCTAAGGACCTCGCCTGGGTTTCGAACCCGCGATCTTGAGCTCAGTAAGCAAGCACGCATACCACTGAGCTACCGGCGCCCTCTCACTCACTTTTGTACTGAAATTTATTGAATTGATGTAGATTGTCTCTTTATATTTGCAGTTAGTGCCAGCCTGTCGGATAATCTGATGCCAGTTGCTGAAGTTGAAGATCCTAACCTGGTCAACGCAGCTGTATTCTACTCCATCACGTCAACACAAAGGGGACTTCAGGTAATTCGGTAGTTTGTAAAATGTTTAGGTGGTCACATAAGGTAGCGTGTTTGTCTACTCAGCTCAAGACCGCGTGTTAGAACCCGGCCTTGACCCTTAAGTTTTTTATCTGGGAGGTGAACGCCGTCCGATTGTACGTTAAGCGATGGTCCCGAGCCTGTACCATATCTGGTATTCGTTAAAGACTCCTACCCTAGGGGAATAACCCTGGGTTGGCAAAATTTAGGACTCCCATAGGAGGGCTCATGTCCTCCAGAACGACGAAAGAGCGCTCTGATAGTCACCTATATTATTTTCCCAATCATTTCTTTTGGTTTTACAACCAATCAAATTTCGCGATACGTTTCGCGAATTACTGTTTAAAATCCTGATTTCTAATGCTATCATGTCTGCAATAAGGAAGAAAGAATGGGCTAAAGCGCCTTTCTGATAGTTGGTGAGGAGAAGGGACCTTCGTTCAATAGAGTCATATAGTTAATTTAATTGTATTAGTTTGATAAAATGGTTTAGTTGTCTAACAATGTTGTGTTGTGCAGGGTATCGAGTTGGGCAACTATCTGATAAAACGGGTGGTCCACGAGCTCCAGGCAGAGTTCCCCAAAGTCACTAAGTTCTCAAGTCTCTCTCCTATTCCTGGCTTCAAGACATGGCTTCTGGACAAAATCAAAGCAGTTGAGAAGGGTAATATTGGGTTTGTTATGTGTTATTTGGCTACATGATGTAACAGAATTTTAATGATTTTTGGTTAGAACAGATTTGTAACAATAAAATCGTGAAATGTCTGAGAAAAAGTGAAGAAGCTGTCTTTGCTAGTCGTTCTTTTTTATCTTTGAACTATTTCGCGAATGGTGCACAGACCCGTGCCTCCTCCAATATATGTATAATTTCAAGATAGGTAATTACCCCTTTAAGGACCTTCCATTTTGGTAAATCTCAGGCTTATATTGTCACTATATTTGACAGGATTTTGGCATTAATGAAATATCTAAGAAATACGATAAAATTCCTTTTTTTCATATTTTTAAGAAGTGTAAGGTTTAGTTTAGATATCCTCAGCCGATGAGTTCCGTTAAGTTAAGCAAACAATCCAGTGAGATTTCGATTTAGTAAACCCAAAAATACTTGCAGTTTCTTAACTTTGCTTCATTTGTTGAAGATATACTATGAAATCCATATAATTTGGTTCCCCAATAAACCGGTCAACTTAGTGGTCCAAATTTTCATCGGCCAAAAATCAAAATATACTATTTAAAAAAATTATTTAATGTTGATTTTCTTTTCGTAGAGTTTAAGGGTATTAAAAAGATTAATTCTTTTATGAGTTATACTTTTAATTATTTAGTGTACTTTTTTACTGTATATAACACATATCTTGTTGGAATGGTCACATGTCACTTGATTTCTCGTCTTCTTATAGGACGGAGTTCATTTTTTATTTTATTTTTTTATACTTTAATTATGTAAAGGTTGTTTTTAATTTCCTAACAATTAACGTTGCGGGTGGTAACTAATGGTGATGGAGTCTGTTCTAGGAGAGTCTGGTGAGATGGCAGAGGGGTGGAGTGTGCTCTTGACCAGACTTGGGGACTGGAAGGAAGTGAGGAGCTGTCTCTACAACAACAGTTGGCACCAGGAGCCAGGGACTGCAGCCATCCTCGAGCCACTCCTCATGGCAGCCTGTGCTCAGTACCTCTACATCGAGAAGAGACGAGGTGCTGCCCTAGACACTGTAGGTCAGACACCAACACTACTTACTACTCACATCAGGCTTCTCCTTACTTATATTTTTTTCTTGAGCACTCCTAATTTCTTCCTTCAAAAATCCAAATTTCAATACCAGCGTGGAATTCTCCTCTTCGGAGATGGGATGCACCAAGGGAAAATATATTATTCAGAGCTTTCTTACATTCTGAGTTTGTTGGAAATCCATCTTGGGAAAGCTGTCAAAATTGTCATCAAAAAGTATGATGGGAGGTCCGGCGCAGCAAAACTTGTTCGCCGAAGTTCACATGTACCCAATTGTAAGAGAGATTTATCTACTTTGTGTCATCTAATACATTATATTTTCTTATAATTGGCAATGAACTAAAAATAATACAAAAACCTCTTTGAGCGACGCTAGCTAAAATTATCTGGTGGAATTAAATTTTTGATGTGAGAATTTAAATTTACCATATGAAGGAACATAACTGGGGGATGCTTCTTTACAAATATAAATAAGGACCTGAGGCAGCTATGTATATTATAATTTTTACTTTTTATTTACTTTATCTAATATACAATTTTGCAATAGCTAATTTTCACTTGAGGAACGGAGCTGTGATGTGGCGACTTAACTGGATGGCGGATATGTCCCCTCGAGGAATGACTAACTCTTGTGGCATAATGGTCAACTACAGGTATTTTCAATATTTTTATTTATATATTAGCCTGTAAGGATACCGATGACATTGAAACGCAACTTCGTATGTCACGAAACTGGGTGCTATGGATGCCGTCGAAGGGAGTTGTGCTGTCTGCTACTTCTGTAATATTCTCAAAAATCGAAAAAAAATTACAAAATTATTATAAGATTAAAAAAATTGCTCGTATATCATCTGTTTTAATTTCATCATTGCTTGTATATTACTTTATCAAAAAATATTTTTATTTTTATTTTAAATTTTACCTTCAATATATTTTAAGGGTTTTTTCTAATTTTCCAGGATCCGAGCTGTAGAGGAAAACCGAAGATTCAAAAAAAAGAAAAAAGATGAAATAGTCCATTCTCACAAAATAATAAAATATTTATTTAAGGTGAACTTATGTATGTTACACCATTCTCAGACCCTTTAAATGTAGATACAATATAGATCAGCAATGTAACCCTTTATATCTTAATATTATTATATTATGTAATTTATGTCGTTATCATTTCTGAGAAATCATCATAAAAATATATATTCAAACTTATTAACATTATGGAATAAGAACATGTTTATCCAAAAAAGCTCACAACTGTTTTCAAATGTAATAAAAATCATTAAAATATAAAACGATTGTAACAAACTGTTAATTAATACGCCAGTCAAATTGAAAAAGTCTTTCTGTGCGGACGAAAATATTTCTTCTCCGACAGAACGTACTGAAGTATATAATCGGGGAAGGGGGGAGGAGGTCGATGTTTTCATTCCCTCCATCTTATTTCTAATGTTTTCCCTTCCTTCCCAATATTTTTTTTCATTACAAAAATGTTTTATTCCATAATTTAAATAAATTAGAATATATATTTTTATGAAGATTTCTCAAAAATGATAATTCTTTAAAATGCATAAAATAATATTAATATATAAACAGTTACATTATTGTATATGCATTTTAAGGGTCTGAACATGGTGGAACAACCAAAAGCGCCCACCCTAAATAAATAAAGTGTTGGAAAAGTCTATTTTTTAAGTTCTGTTTCTCTTCGAAGAATTATGTTTTTGATATATGGGGTTGCGTTTCAACTCCATCAATATGACGAAAATTGAAGGGTCTATATTCGTAAAAGTGATGCAATTTGAAGTAATGTTAACTGAAACACGGGGCAGCCTTCAAGGAGATAATAAAAGTTCCTCATTTTTAAAAATCTTTCTTGTTGAACTTACAAAAAATATGCATAGTGCAAAAAAAATGTTGGATAAACTAAATATTTGGTCTTATATTCCTTTTACGTGAAGTCAACCATCGAGGGCTACCATTAAAGACAGTAGTGAAGGAAAAATAAGTTAAAACCTTTGCTGGATGAACATTATTTGTTTTAGGGGCTCTCATACGAACTTTTCAGCCTTATGGTAGTGCTGTTAGGCAAGTGGCATGCAAACAGTGGTTTTATTAGCATGTTTTTATCGTGTCAGTAACTATTTTGATTTACTTTTTGGGTTTTTTAAGGAGATTATTAATTCATATATTATATATTATTACAGCATCACTTCTTCCATTTATTTTTTGCATTTTCAAAAAACACCAATTACAAACGTTTCGGGAAGCACTCCCACCATCAGTATCCATATGTGAAACCTTTGTAATTGCTTTTTTTTGAGAAGGCGAAAAAAATAAATGGGAGAAGTAATGCTGTAACAATATATTATATTTTTGATTTGTATTTCGCGATCAAGTATATTGTTTTTATCATATGGCAGGTATTTATTTTTGCGATGAGTTCTAGTCGTGGCTGAAAACATTGTATGCGTGACGTGTTTGTTCCACTTATCCATATATTTTTGAGCCTTAATTCTAGATTAGTTTACTAATATTTGTAAACATTTATTTCCTCTTTCATAAAATTCACACATTTTATTCATGAATAATAAATGTTAGTCCAGGTTATTTTTGTACTGTGGAGTGTTATTTATGAACAGTTCGTTCTATATTAGCATGTAATTTTGCTGGATTGCAATCAATGTGACGTGGCATGTTGATGATATGCTTCAAAACGAATGAAATTCCATTTCTTATGCACTTCCTTAGAAACAATTTTTTTTTTTTTTCCAGATACTTCCTTGAAGACACGGAGACCAATTCTCAGAATTATCTTGAGAATAAGAAAATTGAAGCTTCTGATCAAATTAAAATACTTGCAGGAGAGAAAATTGCTTCTAAAATGTGATAACATTTTATATTACCGTGAGATATGATGTAATGCGTAATTTTTAAGTTATGATGTAATTCATAATTTTTAATAATTAGAAATATTCAGAAGAGAAAAATGTCTTAATTGATATTCAGTGCAATAAAAATAAAATACATTTGAAAAATCGTATTCAGTCCAAATTCCCGAATTTTCCCTTTTTCCTAAAATTCCTTATGCGGATGTGAAAAAAAATTTAAATATTTTCTGTAAACAGTATATACATTTGAACATGAGCCCACTCTACTGTGGGAGTCATAAATGTGCTTCGGGACCGCTGTTAAATCATTTTGTATTGGGCTTGTGAGCTACGAAAATAAAGATTTTGTATTGGGCTTGTGAGCTACGAAAATAAAGATGTAACTAGATTTTGAATTTGGATTATGAACGATGATAGATTACTGTTAACTTGGATAGAATGTGGCTCGGTCTCTTACTGAGCTGGTCAGTCCGAGGTTGCTGCATTCGCCTCCTCTTGAAGAGGGGTGGTGGTGCGGAGGTGACTTGTGCTTGAAGAAGTAGAGTGCACAGGTTGGGGGCTTCTGAGGTGTTATGTAGCTCCCCGCACCGCACACAGCTACCCTTATTGTTCCAATAAAAATGAGTATGTCTGACCGTATTCCCTTACACGGGAGGAACTGCGTCTTCTTATTAGGTAACCACTTTCCGTTTTGTGTGTAATAAGGAAATTGAATTAAAAATATCTTTGTTGTTCAGGGCAGGCTCTAAAAGAACAGTGATAGGCGTTTCCTCGTTTCCACTTGTAAAAGAATGGTGACGTTTTTCACTTTTTAGCCTTTTTTCTGTAGCTCCTCCCCACTCGCAGTTGGGTGCAAATTTCCATCACTTCTCACGATCCGGAACGCCTTGTCCTGATCCGACTGGTTCTTATGAAACTCATATGGTGCTTCTCCGACCAGCTTGATGTTCGTTCCGTAGATCTCCGGTGGGTCTAGGTAAATGACCAGAGACATGGCTATGTACTTATACACACATTTTCCTTATATGACGCTGTTATCTATTGACAAAACTTGCAGAAGTTCTAATTCAAGGTGGCAGCACTGAACGTTTTATGTCTGATGAATTAACGATGCCCATTCTTAAGGAAACATGTATTGATTGGTACCCGATAACACCACTAGAAATTACCCCTCTCAGTTAGTGGTTTTTTATTCCCATATCTTGCTAATAATCACAACGAAGAACCAGTGTTCAGGTAAAGTATTGTTTGTATATCTTTCGGTTTATTATATTTATTTATTCAAAAGAGTATTTAGCCAGACTTATTATTAAATACTGTTGGCTAGAAGCTTTAATTATTTCTAATTTAAAAGTGGCAACACTGGGGGGAGGTTTCATATCTGATAAGTTATCAATTTGGATGAGATTTACTAATGTTTGGTAACCATGGAAAACAGGTTCAGTGGTGTTTTACAACTAACCAATTTAGACGATTTTATAACTCCGTCGCAGGTAGTAAAGCATTTTTAATTATTTCGTATTTTTTTTTATCATTTGGTTCTTTGAAAAATTATGTTTTTTTGTGATATAGCCAAATTTAAAGGAATTAAATGGAGATTTTAAGTTACGTTTTGGTGGCATTACTAAAATTTATAGCTTAGAGTTGTGTCTATCTAAATACGCACAATACAGAAATAAGTATAAATATTTTCTGAAAAAAAGTATACATTTCTTGGCTTTGATTCAACTGATTAGGTTTTTGGATAGAGGATTAGATTTTTGGAATTTCAACCGAGCGAATTGAACAGAAAATAAAGTGGTTATTTGTTTTATTCATTCTCGAGAAATTCCCTGTCTCACCAATGTTCGTTTTACAACCAGAAATGGTTCTCGTACACTAGAGTGAACGTGTCGTACTCATTGGTATATCGACATGTGTGCACGTTCGCTGATAACACTGTTGTAAATGAAGATCGGTTGTGGTTATAAAATACAAATGAGGAGAGAACTAGTTTCATTTGATATAGGTATCTCATCCCACTACATCTTACTGTCATTATCACCTCCGTTAAAAAAAAATCACATTGATTACCTAGCTCGAGAAATATATTGAATGAAAAATATATTTGGTTCAGCCAGTTGTAATAGGTGATACAATAAAAAATGTACACTAAATTATGCCATTATTCAGTATATGTTGTATGATTTCAGGAATGTATTAAACCTGTTGAGATTAAAAAGACATCTACAAGTACTGGTGCCAAAATCAAAATAGAGGAAGATGGTTCCTATGTTCATATCGATTCTGTACGTAATATTAGAACTATTTATTCAATATTAACATTATACCTACTATTAGTATGAATAATTGTTATAATACTTATTTGGGTTTCATATAAACGCTAAAAAATATATGTGTGAAATACGTGTAGAGCGGAGAGAAGTCGAAACTGGGCCGAGTTGACATCTCACTGACTGACTGTCTGGCGTGCAGCGGATGTATAACGACAGCCGAAACTGTGCTCATCAACCAGCAGAGTCATGAGGAAATGTTCAGGATCATTTCTAATAAGGAGGCTGTAAGTTAATTCATTATTTTTTTATAATAAGTTACTTGAAAGAAAGGTAACCCGGAAGGATGGGATCAAAACGAATTCCGGATATTCGCTAAAGGTAGCTTATATAATTTAATCATTCAGTGTTGTCTTTAAGATTTCACTGTATATTCCTCTGAAATTATTCTTTTCTTCAAGAAGACAAGTAAGTTTAGTTAGATCACCAAGGAACGATACTGATTAATTGAAAATTTCTTCCTGTAAGCGTTAAACAATTTTGTAAGCGGTAGCCGAACGATAGAAATCGAAATCAAACTATCACTAAACATTGCATTAAAAAAATTGGAATATTTCTTATGTCAAGTCTGTTTGTTTATATCCGTCACTTGAATCGGGCAGACTGCATTGGCTACTTTGTTTTGTTAATAAATATCTTTTCTTTTAGTTAAAAAATATATATTTACCATGCCCTCGCCTGACCAGATGATCATGGGAGGTTTTCCGATCCTTGTATTAAATCACTTTTTCTCTGCTTAGGAAGGGATCGAACTTGCTGTTGTATCTTTGTCGCTACAAGCTGTTCTTTCTTTGGCGGTCTCAAATCAAATGGAACCATCTGTCTTTCTTCAAAAACTCACTGGTAATTTGAACTTATTTATTTAAAATTTTGTTTTTATTCCGAATATTATATATTTAATAAAGAGTCTCCCATTAAAGGAACTCAATTTAGGAGCTGCTCATCCACGTCTGCGTCTCGCAGGACATTCTAGCTCAATATTTTTAAAATATTATTATATTTGTGAGACAAAAGTGCCCAAATAAAATTATTTTAATTAAATTTCAAGAGAGTGAGGAATTCTCGACAATAAAATATACCTATTTAACTGACTTCAACTAGAATCAAAAATGCGTTCTATCCAAGATTCGTTTGTTCAAAGATGGAAAAAAAAAAAAACGAGAATTAGAATGTTGGGGGGATTTCTTAACGTCATTCTTCTCTGATTCTTGTAATATCGACCACAACTTTGCTTATTTCTCAAGATGTCATTGGTATATCCAGAAGAGTGGGGGGTCATTTTATCGAAGAGAATCTGGCAACGCATAAACCCATTTTATTTTTGAAAAATTGACACAACCTAAATGAAAGTTTATGGATTTTTTTCCTCAATACTTGATATAGCTTATCATAAATTTTGATGTGAATATAAAGCTAACAAATCATGATGAGCTATTAACGAAATGTGTCTAAAATTCGTCAACATTTTGGAAATGCCACAAAAATTAAAATAAAGTGTATGCATGATTAGATCCTCCTTTTTAAATAGACTCCCTTTAAATACATCTATTTCATTCTGAGAAATAAGCTAATTTGTAATAAAAAAGACAGGATTACAGCAAAACCGTAAAATGTGTCACAATCCTAGCAAGTATTGTTTTAGAATAAAATCCCACATGGACAGCTTCTAGTGGTGGCTAAGACACACATCCAGCAAATTTCCTATAACTCAGAGACAAGAGAAGCACGTATAAAAGCACATTAATAATAGAATATTTCCAGGTTTCCTGAAAAGACTTGGAGTGGATATGGTTCTCGAGATGGCACTCGCTGAAGACTTTTCTTTGATTGAAGAGAGGAAGGAGTTCCTTGACAGATACAAGAAGTTCCAGGAGGGAGACAAAACAGCCCTCCCCATGCTCGCCTCTACCTGTCCAGGTATACCCACATAAAAAAAACCGGGTGCGTGCAACTCCGATGCGTGGCGAAATGAGCGTGACAACGTCTGAGTTGCGAGATAGCGAAAGTGTCAAGAATCAAGTATAACAAATCATTTCAATAAAATTTTTGAACCTTGAAACAATTTAAAAACAATATAGAAAGAAAACATTCATAAGCATAATAGTTTCAAAAAATGAAAATTTGGTTTGAAATTTTTATAAAGAGTTTATTTGATAAAAATATTATTTTCAAATTCATAGATCAAATAGTTTTTGAATGGTGAACAATTTTATGAAGCGTTTATTTAAATCAATGCTATTTTCACATTTATACATCATGTAGGACAATAATGTAATTGTGAAGTTCAATTAACAATTCGATTAGTTAAGAGATAACACAAGGTGGCGGATGCTCTCTCTCTCTCGGCGCATGCGCGATACGAAAGTAACATGTAGGTAACGCAGTTTTCTAACATGGGGTGCTGGCCTTTCAATTTATAAGACGTTGTCACGTCAAAAGTAATGGACGCGGTACTCACGAGAATTGATGTGTAAACATCTGCTTTAGTTTCAAAAAGCTGCTGTCGCACTGATTTTGATTAAAATTCGTTTTCTAATGTTACAATGAGAAAAGTAGTATGAGGAATTAAACTTTCAAATTTATTGTTCTTCAATTTCTTTTATACATTTGCCCTCTTATGTATGTGTAAAAGGAACATATTATGGATGTCAGAAAATAGGAGAATAAAGAAAAACAAGATGCCGGAGATACTTTAGTATGTTTTGCAAAATTCGTATATCGAAAGTATAATAAGCAGACATTTAAGTTTGATTGTTACATTCACAGTATTTTTGAACTTCCAGTCTTACATTGTACTTACATTTTTTAAAGTGATGTGTTTGAAAATGTTCATGTTAAGTTAGTTGGCTATTAAGAAAAGTAAGAGCCGCGTACCGTCTCTCCAAGATCTTATTGCCCCTTGTCAGTTATATTTAGGCACTGATGTACATGAGTAAATCAATTAATAACGTTTTGGGTTTTTTTTATACTTTAAATTACTTTTTCGTTATTTGGGACCTATTAGTTTATATTGACTTTATTAACTCAATTTGGGAAAAAATGCAATTTAGGCCATGTCTAATGAACAAATTACTCTTATTTATTTTTCCTTTTACTCAATTCCTTTATTTAAGCACTCAACTAAAGAACTAATGCGATTCTCAGGTGATATAAAAACAAATAATAAAATAAAAGTATTAATAAATTAAAGAAACAGTTATTCATAGATATATTCATGCCCATCTCACTGAAATCGCCTCCTACTTAAACTGACCCTATTGTTCGCAGTTTTTAAGATTAAAAAAAAAATAATACATTTAAAATGTCACTTGGTGTACTAGGTTGGGTGTGCTACGCTGAGAAGACCAAGCCGGAGCTACTGGCCCATCTTAGCAGCTGTAAGTCGCCCCAACAGGTGATGGGCCGGCTGGTAAAGGGACACCTCGCCCGCCAGCTGGCACTCTCCCCTTCCCACATCTATCATGCCTGCCTCATGCCCTGCTACGACAAGAAGCTGGAGGCCTCCAGGTCTCAGTTCACCATTGACCAGGTTCCCGATGTCAACTGTGTCATTACACCAGGTCAGTCACTACCTTGCACATTTTGTTACATTTCAAAACAGTTTTACTTTCTTGTTGAATAGACATTCTGAAACCTTTTCTGTCGGGTGTTGTTCAGTTGCTCTTGTATATTTTCTCAACCTCGCCCTCGATTCCCCCTGGCGAGGTAATCTACTTACAGGGTTTTCTGTAATGGTCCGTTCACAGCTTCAGCGAGACTATCTTTTTTTTTCGGGCGTTCCAGGCCCCTGTGAGGCCTCACCACTCTCCCGCCTCGTAGAGGGGAAATAGGTCAGGTTTTATTTATATTTATTTACTATATTTATGGTGCTACGGCCGGTTGTAGGACCCCGCCACTGACCGAAGCGATCGGTTGGGTTCTCCAACCTAGCTTATCGGCGTTTCCCGAGAGAGATCGGGACCAGGGCATCTATGTTACTTGGCTGCGTTGCGCCGGGGATGGTCGCAGGTGGGCCGTGTTACAGCACCTAGCGGTTATCCCCGGAACCACGTTATACTGCCTTTTTTACCTTCCGCCAGGAGGCGACGAATCGACTGAACTCTGGGTAATCAGTCTCACTCATCAACTTCCGAGGTTTCAGTCTCAGGTACGATCCTGTCCGGCATATCAACTCCACCCTAGGCCCGACGTACAGCGGAAATTCGAGAACCATGTGTTTTGCAGTCTCGACGCCGCCGCACTTCTTGAAATCCCCGTGATCCGATAGTATCTGGGACGTCCAGTGGTCCGGCTTTACCGAACAGACTCAAGTTTGGAAAGTAAGCGCAGGACGTTCGCCCGTCAGAGGCTCGTGACCATCGCTGCTGTTATTTCTCCATTATCCAGTCTTGGACTATCCTTAAAGCTTTAGTCTGGACTGTCCGTGAAGTTCCTCCTCCATGGCTAGTCGCAAGGGCTCGTCGGTATCTGCTCTAAATGGCAAATTGCGTCTGCAGTAGTACGAGGTGAGACTATTCACCGCCATCCCGAATAAGGTAACGCCTGATGCCTATCTTTGGGTTATTCCGTTCTACTGTGCGTATACTCAGATTATGAGGATCCCAGGCGTATTATATTATAATTATTGTTTCCGTCTCCCTATTTGAAACAGGTTTCTTCAAGAATAGAGCAGAGACATTTTTTTTGGCCTTATATACGATGCATATTAGCCATGTCACTGTGTTATCTAGTTATTTACGACATCCATGACCCCGGGAGGGAGTTCTATCTACGAAATAAAACTCACTCCCGGACGGAATACGAACCCACAAACCAAGGTGAGGCCATGCGACCAAAGCCATGCGCTCTAGCCCGCACGGCCACCATGTCCCCCAGAGCAGAGACATTAATTAATAAAATTATGTAGGGCGGCCCCACGACATTCTCTTTGATTTTATTGACTGTTGAAAGAATGGGTGGAGCCCTATGCGCTATGAAGGCTCATTTTGTTCCTAGTTACCGTCAACTTCCCAATGCACGTCGTATAATTTGTGTGATTGTTCTGTTAACGTTGGATGTCGGTGTATAGTGGAACTGGCCCAGATGGTGGAGGCGTGCTGTCCAGGCGGGCTGAGTGCAGAGAAGGAGCTGGCCCCCGACTGGCCATGGGAGGATGTCCCACAGCAACCCTCGCTAGCCAGGGCACTCGGCTCCGGCTCGGGAGGCTATGCCTGGCAGGTCTTCAACGAGGCCTCACTCCGCGTTGCTGGCATACAGAATCCACCGCCATTCGTTCATATCAGGTTGGTTAACTCTATTTCGACCGTACCTTGCGCCACGAAATTAGGCAATGGGTGGGTGCTAGTGGGAAATAAAGTTACATATAAAGCTTTAAAGTTCTCTCATTCTTCAAATCACTATAATTTCGATTGTACTTGACAAATTTCGTCGTGACTGTATAGTTGTTTTGTTTATCATAAAGAATAGGCTAAAAGAAAGCCACAAAGATCTTTCCAAGTGAAAGATGCATGACATAAATTGTCTGCAAAGAGGACAAACAAAGGTATACTGCTAATGTTTTTTTTTAAATTTACTCTTACCGGATTATTTATCAAAATTGATATGATACAATAGAACATTCCGAATAGATATAATGTGGTTAGCCTGGAATATTATTATTTAGTCCTCTAATGCTTCAGAAACGTCGTAGACAATATTTGAAAATCCTTACTAAATAAATATTATTTAGTTCACTAGAGCTTCAGAAACCCCATGGAAAATTTTTGAAATCTATATTAATTAGTTCAGCCCTGAAGGTTTTAAAAACTATTTAAAGCTTCAGTGACCCCATGAAAAATTGTTGAATGGTCTCACTAAATGAATATTTAGATTACTATTGCTTGAGAACCCCATGGTTGGAAAGCCTCACTAAATAAATAATATTTAGTTCACTAATGCTTGAGAATTTCATTTCTACTTTGAGATTTGCCGTTTACAAGGAATATTTATACAGATTCTATTTGAATGTTGTTCTTTTCTACTTCTTCAAAAAATGAATGTGAAAATGAATGTTAATGTTTATCATTTTTGTTAGGAGGCCTGAGGCTGACGTGGGAGAATGTCAGCTCCCCGGGGAGACGAAGGCACTTAAATCGGCTGTGGTAACCGGCTTCAGGAACATACAGAACACCGTCAACAGGATGAAGAGGTCCAGGTGTGACTACGACTACATAGAGATCATGGCTTGCCCCTCTGGTAACACACTCACTCTAGTACTTCATAGAGTAATTCTGATTATCCAGAAATAGAGTTTGAAGTGAAATATTATAATGTAGTAATGGTACCCACCGATTATAAACGTATTGTAAACTTAAATCTTTAAAATATGTTGTATTGTTACAAAAAAGTTATTGTTTGGGTATGGTAAGCGTATGGTTCATATATGATAGCTACCTCATAGAGAAGTGTAGCCGAATAATCTATTATACTTCCAAGGTCGCTTTGAGAAGGGGGGTGGGGATCATTGCGTTTCAACATTTTGAAATTAATCATATTTTTACTTTTTATTTCGAAGTATTTTATTAATAACCCCATAATTCAAATAGTAAGAATGGTTAACTAGATTTCACATAAAATAAGGCCTATTTCGCTGAACTTCTGGTCAGTAACTTTCTCTCCACTTCCCCCACAACGGAAACTGTCCAACTTCCAATTTCAATATGTAAAGGTTGTGCGGCTGTGAAGAAGTTCCTGAAACATTCTGCGCCGGAAATATATTGCGGGACACTATAAAGACATATTTTTCAAAAAAATCCAAATAGGTATCGAAATCCACCAATGTGCGATCTAACCATTTCTGTGTAAGAATATTTAAACATCGATATACTTGACATATATGTTTAAACATCGATAAAACAGGAAACTAAAAGTATTATTCGTATAAGCAGGTGATCGATTAGAGGGCGCCAATAGCATAGAGGTAGCATGATTTTGCGGAGTTAAACTGTGCACAAGAATGTGGGTTCGATCCCAGCCGAGGTCATTATGCTTTTATCTGGGAGGTATAAAAAATGCTTGAGCACACTGTCCTTCGGAGATTACCTGAAATGGAGGTCCCTAGCCTCAAGTAATCGTTTAAAGTAGGATTTTTATAGTAGATTCGGGCTTAGTGGGATCCACCACAGGAAAGAGAAGAGGGCTCTGGTAGTAGGCGATATGACCTCATAGTAGACGTTTATTAATTAAATCATTAAAAAATATTTGATATTATTAAACCTAGTTTCTTAAGGCTTACTGTTACTAATAAACACACTGGCCATAATTTATTATAAAAGAAAATTTCTTACATTTAATGTATTTGTCATTTGTATATGTTCAGACCAGGTCGTCTCTATCTTTACATAAACTTACAATTGTCAAATTTTTACTTGGTCCTCGAAGATGAGGGCTAGAAAAACTGGTAGACTATCAGACGAGTAGAAAGGTGAAGGGAGAACGGCCCGTGAATGGGGATGTCTGGAGGACAATAGGAAGGCCCTATATGGAGTTGAAGACATTTGCCCGAGCCTCATAGAATTAGTTATTATTATGCTGATAATTATGTTTTATTAGTGGGAATCTTTGTTGACCTGCTACGCCTGACCCTTCCTTTCCTAAATGAAAGGTAAACCCAGAAGGATTTTTATAAGCTGTTATTGTGTAGGGTGCCTGAATGGAGGAGCTCAGATGAAGGGTCAGCTGGGAGGAGTGGAGGCCTGCCATGAGGAGCTGACTGCCAGGAACATCGAGACAGTGCTCCAGCTGTACGAGAGATGGTTCGGCGAAGAGGCGGCCCTACGCAGGGACCAGCTTCACACCAAGTTCGAGCCAGTCACTTACAATCCTAACCCACTGACTGTCAAGTGGTGACCTCCAGCTTTCATTACCACTACGCATCAGTATCACAAAAATTTTTGTTTTTGCTGTAAATATACTTAGTTTATTTCCATTTGCTGCAGTGGTGCGTTACATGTGCGCTGACATGACGGCCACATTATATACCCTGCCTAATTAAGCCCAAAAGACTACATTTATCTCGAAACGAGGAGAGACTTTTCGTGTTAGTTCTGAATCATAATGTATGACCATGAAATGATGGGATGGCATGATAAAATCGATGTTTCTTCAATTTTTTTATACTTAAAGTTGATTCTTTTTGGTATCTAGTTTTCTAGGGTAAAAAATAAATTATTCTGGTGAATTCATAAATAAATTAATTAATTCGGTTGAAGGAAAAATAAATAAAATCAGAGGGCGCCGATAGCTGAGAGGTAGCATGCTAGCTACTGAGCTCAAGATCGCAGGTTCGAAATTTTTTGGGAGGTGAAAAAAACATTAGCATGCCGTCCTTTGGATGGGACGTTAAGCGATGATCCCGAGGCTGCACGGTGTCAGGTACTCGTTAAAGTTAGTTATTATGACTCATGCCCGGGCTTTAACTACGATGTCATATCGACCACTACCAGAGCGCTCTTTCGTCACTCTGGTGGACATGTGCCCGACTCTACTGTGGGAGTCCTAAATTTTGTCTACCCTAAATTTGTATTCACCTAGGGCAGAGAGAGGTCTTTAACGAGTACCTGTCATCGTACAAGCTCAGGACCATCGCTTAACATCCCATACGAAGGACGGCGTGCTTAAGTTGATTTTACCTCCCAGATAAAATAAACTAAGGGCCTTATGATCCATTGTGACTTTGAAAATATATGCACAAAATATTTGTGGACTAAACTTAAACTGCTGCTATCTATCACTGAAGTGAAGAAACTAAGTGATTCACAACTGGTTTTGAAAAAAGGGAACCTATGCCAACATCAGGATGGTAATAACTCATTTTCCGAAAAATTGTGGGTTGGTCCGCTCTGGCTCCAAACTCCTCATTTGTTCTTGATCAGATCAGCTGGGTCTAAAAGCCTTAAATATACAATTTTCCGACGTAAGTTATTGTTTTGCAAACTGCACTGTTTGGTGCGTTATTTTGATATTGTTTTTGTTGACAAACTTTTTGGAAAATATATAATTTTGAAGAATTTTTGGTTGTTAATCTCCTAATTGTACTCTCTTAGTTTATATACTACAAAAGAGGTCATGGCGCCAGCCAAACGATCGAGACCTGAGGCTCTTAAGGACAATTAGAACTGTGAACAAAACAATCGTAACAATTTATTACGTTCGTTTCCTTGCAGAATTTAAGAAAACAAATTTTAATATTATATAAACGTTGCTAAATAATGCGATCCCATCTAATCAAGTCAAAAAATTGTCACGAAAACATTTATAGCATTCAATTTTTTAAAAAATGAGTATTAAAAGTGAATGTGGTATAAGTGAACATGAACTTGAATGAAATAAAACTAGTTTATTTGTGGTATTGTCTAATTTCACAGAATAAATATACATAGGAGTACTTTCGGTATTTCTACCATCCTCATCCAAAAGTATAAGACAGTCTTATCTCTTATACTTTTGGCTGAGGATGGTAGAAATACCGAAAGTACTCCCATGTATATTTATTCTGTGAAATTAGACAATACCACAAATAAACGAGCTTTATTTATTTCATTCAAGTTCATTTGAATTATTTCACAATATCTCTGCAATAATGTCAGTTTTCATAAGTGATCATGTTGAAACGGATATGTAGGAAGTTAATAAGGTTCTGTAAATAAAAAGTCTTCATATAAATGCAATATTTATTTAACCATTTATATACTATTTACAATGTAGGTATTACCCAACGCACAATCACATAACATAACAATATTAACTTTTTTCTTCTGGTCGTTTCGTAAAATACATAACATACTTGCTCATCAATTAATTACAAAACATACAACTTAGTTGTACAATCCTAAATTATTGTATATTCTATGCTAACTATAATAACTCTTTTTGAGAGGTGTCAAAACTATGTAAATATTTATCAGAAAAATACGTTGACATAAATAATTTCAGAGTTTGGTCTAATCCATTTTTAATGTTATATAAAATATATAAATATAATTATATTATATAGTTATGATATTTTCTTTTAGGCTCATGTGAACACCAAAAAAATCAGATAATATACTTTTTTTTCAACTGTTATTTTTAAATGTTTGTTTGAACATCCCTTATGATTTTTTAAATTCAAAAATGTACATGCATTTATAGCACAAATGCATGTACAATTTTCGATGTATATATATGTAATTATAATGAATATTTCAAACAAAATCTTCAACAATAACAATTATTTTTTCTAGTCCAATGACGATATAATAAATTGTAATAAATATTAATAGTTATAGTTTATTTCTTATATATATTTTCAAAATTTGATCAAAAATTGTTACGTTAAAAGGAACATTTAGAGAAAGAAGTATTTAAAAAAATTAGTTTTATCCTTAAAAATTTGGAAACACATCAATATTATCATAAAAAATAATGTTTCAGAATATTTAGGGACATTTTGCGCAGTTTAATACTTCTCAAGTTCTAAACACAAAGAAGAAAATTAAGTCTATATGAAAAGACAAAAAACATTATAAATGTGCATGTGATATGCTGGGCCTGGTACATGCAGAAATAATGAACTGCCTCCCCTCGCTGAGGTAATGTACAGAGGAAAATAATTAATTTAAAAAAAAAAAATTGAGAATACTCTGGTATTCCTTATTTGAATTGGTAAGTCTTTTGGGTTTGTTTTAGGCATGTTCTTTACAATGAACGAAACTGTTCAATTCGATGAGCACGACAAAGTTTGTTTCACTCAATTCGGCCAAGTGCAACCCACATTATAGCTATTTAAAAAACATAGTGTAAAAGCAGAGGTTTATGTTACGTCATGAGCAAGAACAGGCATACTAGCTCACTGGGTAGAAGCTAGCCTGTCAATATCCAAGTTACCAGGTTCAAGTCCAGTATTAATGTTCAATTCATTTAAATTATACAAAAATATATTTCATGTTACATTTCGTATATATTCATATATAAATTAATATTAAATTTTTTTATTTTTTCAAGGGTTAATATAATCGTTTATAGAACCCATTAACTATCAAGAAATGATACAATTAATTTCCGTATGTAAACTGAGATAGAGTTTTTCACGATTGGATCGGTTATTTCTGAAAAAGGATAACTTATATTGCACTCTTCAACAACCGAGAGAACAAGTTCTTTACACACCATGTGCGATTTTGAATTGATCGTTCAGTTTCATTAAATAGCCTTGAACAGTGACTGGACTCTTCACACAGTTCTTTTAAGTATTACGTTAATATTTCATAAAATAACTTAAGAAGGTTAAAATATAATTGTAAAACGTTTCAGTAGCATTTCCTCTAGCGAAGGGCACATTTAGACAAGCATTATAGTTCATTTTTGCTGACGTCGAAGAGAAATCAAATCCCAAGATCTTAAATTGTTAATATTTCAACTGATTCTTATCCATTTCCAATAACGAATATTAGTTTATAGCTTTGGCAAGCGCATTTTATTAATTATTTTGCAAGAAATCATTATTATTACTAATATAGCGTGAAAATCATAGTTTACCTGAAAATAATACAAACTGAGATATTATTTAGACACTCCATCCCCAGGAGTGTTTTAAATCTTGTGAAAACCGGATAAACGTAAAAGAAAAATCCGAAGTGGCCATTTTATAATGTTCAATACGAAAGATTTGGAAATTAATTTTATATATAAATTAACATTTACTTAATTCTATTTGAGAGATTTATTTTAACAGTCCAAGTCCCATTATAGGGCAAAGAAACTTGAGCTATATTCATCCTAGGCTGCGCCATTGTAGCAAGAAAACAAATTGGCTACCCCATCCAGTCTTATTCTGAGCTATTGTTCGCTATATTAGGCTCCTAACAATTATAATGTTAACACATTTCAGGATTATATGTAAATATTTTTTTCAGTCACGAATTTAATTGTTATGCAACATTGCAGCAGTTCATTCGACATGAAATACAAAAAACAAATTCTTTTGATGTAGCCAGCGACCGAGGGTGAAAACAGTAAATCTGGCATGAAGCGCAGGAGAGGAGAAGTCAAACCGATGGCTGCTAATCTAGGCGCGAAATGTTGAGAATGATTTCCAGGCTATAAATGTTTGTAAGCCTAACTTACGAAATGTTCGCAAAAAAAAAAAAAAAAAAAAAAAAAAAAAAAAAAAAAAAAAAAAAAAAAAAAAAAAAAAAACAACGCCAAGATTTTTACATGAAATAAGCAAATTATTTATTTTATTACTAATTAGAGATGTTTTCGCCAGAGATCTTGTGGAAGTTCATTGTAAATACTAATGAATAAAAAACTTTATAACAAGTCAAAAAACCCCACTTTATTTATATGAACACAATATATTTCACTCGTTAGAGCATTCTCAAGTGTACAGACAGTCTGTATCTGTCTGTACACTTGAGAATGCTCTAACGAGTGAAATATATTGTGTTCATATAAATAAAGTGGGATTTTTTGACTTGTTTTAAAGTTTTTTATTCATTAGTATTTTATTACTGTTTTATTTCATCAAAAATTTGTAACGGTTTTATTGACTTTGAGTTTGAAATATAAAGAATCCCATTAATTCATTTTTTCAACACTAAAGTAATAGAAAAAAATAAAATTAATTTTGTTCACATGACAGCAAACTAAAAAGAGAAATATGCATGCAGCGAATGGAAGAGAAAGTAGTACTTTCTTTATTTATGCATATAGAAACCTTCTCTTCGTTTATTTAAACATTATATGGTAATGAAAAAAATATACATGTTCTATAATTATTTATATACAAAAATGAATTATACATATCGCTTTTAAAATTGGGAAAAAAAAAAAAAAAATTGTCACAAGAATAACAATTCATACATATACAAAATATATATACGACAACACTCATACGAAATACAATAATCTAAAAGAAATAAAACTAAGTACGGATAATTTTCAAGGTAGATATAATAAATTATAAAGTAAATTATAATACAATAAATCTGTGGTGTCAAGGTCAAAGGGCTCAAGTCACATTATTGTACTAAAAATGTATGGAACTTCAATTTGGAAGAATTCCTGAAGGGATTGGCGGCGGGATAAGAAAGGAGTTGTGAAGTAAAGTAGATTTGTAACAAACTCAATTTTTTAATGATCAAATATCTCAGTTTCAACACAATTAGGACAAGTGCCTTTAACCTGACATTACATTCAGCTAGCAGCATTACACCTAATATAAGTAGTGTTTGTGTAGACTAACAAGTTATAGACCGAAACTTAGGGCGCTAGTAGCTCAGCGGTATGCGTGTTGCTTACTGAGCTCAAATCGCGGGTTCGAAACCCAGCTCAGGCCCTTAGGTTTTCTGTCTGGTAAGTGGAAAAACCTTGAGCACGCTGTCCTTCAGATGGGACGTTAAGCGATGGTCCCGAGCCTGTACGATGTCAGGTAATCGTTAAAGACCCCTACTCTAGATGAATAAAAATTTAGGATAGGCAAAATTTAGGACTCCCACATTAGAGTCGGGCTGATGTCCACCAGAGTGACGAAAGAGCGCTAGAGGCGATATGACCTTGAAGTTAAAGCCCGGGCATGAGTCATAATAACTAAGTAACCTTATATTTGTTTACACGGATTGAGAAGTATTTTGAACTGAAATCGAAAGTTCAGCTAGAAGTGTTAAATCGGAATCAAAACATATCTAGGATAACCATTACATTGATCTTTTTTTATCGCTTTGGACATCAATCTCGATTGGAACGGTTTTCCCCCCCTCCCTTTAAATATATCTCTAATTGTAGAAATGAAAAAATATATGCATTTTTTGCTGAGTTAATTTTTATTTCATTTTTTACAGTAAAAAGTTAGTTTTCTTTTTTGGTGCAACTTTTAAAATAAAACTACTTTTTCATGAAGAATAAAGAAGTTCGGAGTGAGATGATAAGCATCAGTAAAATATGTTGTTCCTCAGAAAAACGATAGATTCTGTTTAAAATATTTTTTGTGATAGTAAAATTTTGATTTTTAAGGAGAAAAAATGAGTTATTTCAATCCGTGTTTATTCAACTGAACAGTGTGAGGGCGTACTTACCGTTTGAACTATACCCTTTTTGCACAACAGTGTTTTAATATGGGCCCCAAAAAAGTTTAAAAAAAAACTTCGGTGGTTTCAAAAAGCTCGGATCTGATAGTAACATTTTAGTAATATTAACATAATAACATTACTAAGTATAACGATGGGTCACAAAACACCTCTTAGGTGGAGTGACATAAAAAAATAAAATAAAAAAGGATGTAAAATTTGTTTTAATTCTTTCAATAAAAGTTATTCATGTTGTGTCTCTTTATGTTGCGGAGGTCTGTCGGCCCCCTCATCTAGCCTCTACCATACTACCTGTAGGCACTTTTTAAAAAAATAATATTTCCTTCATAATATGTACATATACCAAGACAGCGCTCGTGTACATTTGCGGGATCAAGGGCTATCACAATATATTTCGTATAAAACTATCTTCTCTGCTGGATGTCCTACCGACAGACTATGATCGGGCGGTGAGAACGACACTCCCTCCTCCCTCTTCATCTTCCTCCTCCATGTCATCCATCTCGTCTTCTTCGTCTTTGAACTTTATCCGACTATGTCGTTGAACTTCCGACAGTGGGGTGAATCGTACTTCATGAATGGGAACTTTTGTATATCCGTACTTTCTTTCTGAAGAGTAGGACCGCTTCTGAAACAATAAACATATCAACTCGTAAAAAAGAAACGAAGAATTAGTAGACAATGTAAAATTGGATGGACGACCATTATCATATCCAACAACTACAAACGTTTTTAACTATTCATTAAAAATAAAAAGTTTAAACATAATAACGAAGAAACGTCCGCTCTCTTGCGTAGATTTCAATGACTACGAATTAGTGCTCTCGTGCGTTTTCTTTATCCGTTTTTCTGCGTAAAGTAAACTCAAAACAAAGAATTGTAGTTGTTTCCCCTTTCAACTAAGGCGAAATTCATTTTGAAATATTGTTTACTATCTCACAAAAAAATTATACATACACTATATATCCTTTTTTTCAACTTCGATATAATATAACTGTTCCTAGGTCCGATAGTCTCGGTGAAGAATATACCACAAAGTTGATATTGTGTAGTCTTGTCCGAATACATTTTTGCGATTTGTGTCGATATAGTGGAAAGCTATTTCTTTTTTAAATCAGAATGATAGTAATCTGTCGTATAATATATAAGCAATGCCGTTATCTGTTATGCATAATGCGGCTCATGTTAACTTAAATCCTACACATTTACCTGTAGTAGAACAAAAACGACAGCAAACAGTAGAATGGTCGCAGTGCAGGCGGCCACGGCCAGGAGGGTTAGAGTGCCGGTGAGGGCTCCTGTAGCGGTGGGGGTGAGCTCAAGGCGCCTCTCGTCCAGACCACTAGCCTCCGCCATCATCCGCTCCATGGCATGACTCCCAGAACCCCCGGCCATCCGCCGCTTACCGTTCATCATGTGGCATTTACCTACAACAACAAGTGAGTTGAATGTTAAAACATTATCCAGCTCAAGAGTGCGGGAGAAATGAGAAGGCCAAGTCTTTAAAACAGGGATATGAAATAACGATTTTTCACAATTCCGCGTCCCGATTTCCCTTCCTTCCGATGGTCCAATCACATTACAGCCAATGGAATGCCAGAACAAACTCATCCTGCAAATCTCATCAAAATCCGTTCGGTGTTTTCGTTAATCATTTTGAAATACAGTTGGTTTGAGAAACGGACTCCTTTGTACAGAAAAAAATTAGCACAATAGAACTATGTACATAAATGGACTTGTTTTAATATCATGTTTAAACACGAGCTGACCAACTTTGATGTTATACTAATTTTCACCCTGCATAAAATAAATATTGTGCAATGTTTACCAGTCTCTGGGTCGCAGTGGCAACACTGATGCCTGTTGGTAGCATTACATGGAGTACATGGCATACACACTTTTTCTGCCGCAGCCATGTATCTTCCGGAGGCGCAGGATGTGCAAGCATATGGTCCTTCACCTGTAACATACACACATACATACTTGTAGAATTTTAAGTAAGTAATAATAACGTAACGGTTTATTAGATTTGTTTGCAGCTAACAAAATGTATTTTTTTTATTGAAGATTTGTACCTAGCAGAAATTTAAGGTTGAAGGGACATCTGTGGAGGACAAGGCATGAAGATGTGCACCGAATTGTCCACAGCCCTTCCACAACATCCGCAGGGGATCTTTCAGATCAAAACTGTGAAGATGCTGTCCACAAACAGCATGGTTAGCTCACAGTCAAACGAGCAAACTGTAATCTTGGGCCTCCATCCTCCTCACCTTAGTATGAACAACCTTGAAAAACTGTCCAATTGCTCAAATCGAATATGAATTTTGCCAGACTAATATGAGAGCCTCCGAAGCACCTTTGTCTCATAACAGTCACTTCAGAGTAAATGAATATCAATCTCGAATCTAGACCAATGTGATGTATGAAATATATAAATAATACAATCAATATCAATATAATAGTAGGCTCCAAAAATACAAAAGAACGTAATACTTACCAGTGCAGTGACTGCAGAAGTGATGACAGCGAAGACAGCCCCAGGAGGTGAAGTATGTCCCATTGGGACAGCGGGCCAGACACTCGCCAGCCGAGATGGTGAAACCGACCGTACAGGAGATACACTGGTCGTCTTTGTCACCGAGACACTCGGAGCAGTGGCGGGCGCAGGGCCGACACCATCCCACGTCCGAGAAGAAACTAAACGAATGCGTGAGGATAAAGAAACAATACACTGAACACTACAAGAGAACCTCTGAAGTTCTCCGTGTAGGAAATGCGGGGAGGGAAATCTGCTTAGACTGGGTTTATTCAGAAATATAACAACGAAAATCGATAATAGGGAAGCGGTCAAAAATGTCCTCGAAATAAGTAACATCCAGATAATCGATTCACGAAAAACTTTTTCCATCCTATCTAATTATAAAGTGCATGAACATATTATAAAATAAAACAAAAACAGAAGATAAATGAATTGAATTGAAACGGGACAAGACATGTAATTTTTTATTTTACATGAGACATAAAAAACTGAATATTATCACAATACTTACTTGAATAAAACAAACTTATTTTTTGAAATATTGTCTATTCCACTAAAGATATATATACATATAACTACCGGTTTCGGCTTTATACCATAGTCAGGTCTAGTTAACTAGACCTGACGATGGTATAAAGCCGAAACCGGTAGTTATATGTATATATATCTTTAGTGGAATAGACAATATTACAAAAAATAAGTTTGTTTTATTCATTTATAACAAGTTTCCACAATATGTCCGCGTTCCTCAACTTAGAAATACTTACTTGAATTACTATAATTTATATTAGCGATATTTTGTTCACAGACCGATGAAACAATACAGAATTAGTTTTGCACATAATTTTTCATGATTCTTTTTGTAATAATAGATTCAATTAGAATAATTAGTATTAGGTACTCCAATTACTAAGTAGCCTGCCCCCCTCCCCCAAAGTTTGTTGCCAATCATCAGATTGTATTTAGATATGAAAGTACACATTCCTCCCATAATCTCCAATTTGCGCAATATGTCGGTAATACGATGTCGGTTATTTTCACAATCAAAATTCCTTTTTCATACCTGTTGAAATCGATTATATTCCTTAGGTTTACTTGATAATTGTCTAATAGCATACAAACTAGGATATTATTATTAATATGAACACCATGATATAAATCTAAAATATATTTTTCTCTTTCTTCTTATTAAATAAGATTGGTGTATAATAGAGTTACTCACCCTTCTCCACAGGAGGCGACACAGGTATTGTTGTATATGAGTGTTCCGAAGGGACATTTGGTACAGTTGTTTATATCCATGCAAGGCTCACAGCCCTCCTCTGTCTGGTACTCTCCTAGGTAAATACAAACATTTTATACACTCAAGTACATATTTAAATTTGCCACAAAACATGAGAACAGTTGCATAGATTGTGGAACCTACAGAAACATAAAGAATAGAATATAAACCTAGTTAAAATTCTCATTTCCGGTAGCTCAGGGGTAGCGTGCTAGCCTACTGAGCTCAAGATCTCGGATTCGAAACCCGGCCGAGGCCCTTAGGTTTTTTATCTGGGAGGTGAAAAAACCTTGGCCAATAAACCTGGGTAGCCAATATTTGAACTCCCATAGTAGAATCGGCCTCATGTCCACCAGAGTGACGAAAAAGCGCTCAGGTAGAAGGAGATATGACCTTTTAGTTAAAGCCCGGGCATCAGTAATAATAAATAACTATAATGTACTTAGGAAAAACTTGCTTAAAAAAACAATACAGAAAGAAAACTCCATCAATCATAATAACTAATAACAAGATTAATTGTAAAGAGTACAGCTATAGGTATGATTTCCTCAATACTTGCGAGACTAATATCTTGTAATAAGCACTGCGATAAGATAGCAGCCCAGAAGAAATAGGCTATATTTTAACAAAAATTGTGAAGTCGACAAAAAACTCTTTAGAGAGGAAGTCATTTCAATGCTTCCACTTTTAAAAACTGCGTAAATCGTTGTACTATTTATTTATTAGAATGCAAATATTAGAGCTGCATGAATACATTCATCAGTATCGGAGTATCAATCTTCATACCGGCTTACAAGATATATTTTTTTTTAATGAAGGGCTGTACCAGGTCTACAAGGATTGGCCTCAGCGGAACAGAGGCGAGAGATGGGGTCCAGACTGGTGTCTGGAGGACAGCGGAGACAGAGGCCGTT
Organism: Aradus depressus; assembly: GCA_963662175.1. Taxonomy (NCBI): domain Eukaryota; kingdom Metazoa; phylum Arthropoda; class Insecta; order Hemiptera; family Aradidae; genus Aradus; species Aradus depressus. The sequence goes on from OY759215.1 coordinate 34,973,184, forward strand.
CTGGTCGCAGTGTTGACAGTCTGAGGGACAGCCAGGGGGGCAGCGCCCTCCTACAGCCCCCAGCCCACCTGAGCAGCTCACACAGTCCGAGTCACCGCCTCGGGTGCACGTCTCACACGAGTCGTGGCAATCTCCACATCTGTACATATCCACATTTGTACCACATCTTAGAAAGTATTCAGCTCTACACATTAGTGAGTGATTTCAAAAGTGTATATCGTCATTTAGTATCACATAAATACAAAATAGTAATTTTCCAAAAGGAACAAACCTAAATTTTAAAAAAATTATTCATATTTATTATTTTATTTTTCACAAAAAAACTGCAGTAGGTGGTGATTCTCATTCTTGCGCTGAATGCAAATATAAAACTTTGAAATGGGTACACGCTCATTTTAAATACAATTTCGGGGTTTAAAGTAATAGGCTGCATGTTAATACAATTTGATTAGATATATTTAGATATTTCAGTAAAATTAAGGAAATGACATTTTAAAGCTCGAATAAGTTTCAACAATTCAATATTAAGAAGCACTTGAAATTTTTTTATGGAATTTGCCTAGGCAATGGAACAGCTAGCAGTCATAAATAACACTATATCGAATATAACAAAAAAATGATCAAAACAGTCCTTGCGTAGCAAAAATTATAAAAAATGTATATATGCAAAAGCATCCGCCATTCCTTATGTATTCTAGAAAATTGATTTGGTACAAGTCTTCACTTTATTTAATTATGTAATTATCGTTTTAAATTTATTGTTTTTTTTTTTTTTTAGTTATGAATAATTACTACACAGATATGATTTCCACTAATGAAACAGCTGAAACATTCTTTTTATTTCATATCAACTAGTTCTATGGTTACTATTATATCATTTCTGCCTGTATTTATATGTTTATTTTTGTTTTCTATTTTAGTTCATTTTAATATTACAGTAAAACCCCTCTGCAACGGACGGGACCAAGAAAATTGTCCGTTGAGGGTTTAAAAAAAAAATCTCCGGGATTTGTGACTTGCCCACATTAAACCTCTCCGCTAGCGAACGCACAGAAGACTTAAGAAGTTTCTTATAATTAATGACTTCGATTTTTTGTTTTAAAGTAAGGAACCTTCGCGGTGTCATTTTGAAAACCAGTTAACTTCACTATAAAATAATGACTAAGATGTGTTGGGGTTTAAGCGGAAAACAAACAATTAGGAATGACGCGTGTTTCTAGGGAAACCGGAGGAGAGAAGACGAAAATGTAAACTTGCAAGGGCCCATTTTCGTTTCAATAATAGGGAACGAATGGCCGGCTCCACAAACATTCTACGAATAATAAAAAACATTCAAAGTTACATTTTTCAAATTGTTTTGTAAGTGCCCGCTTAGGAGAGGTAAATTTATCTCTTGATGGCGAAAAATTGGTTGTCCGCGTCCGTTGCGAGGGGGATAAAAATACATTGCTTTCCTATATTTCGGGCCGGGACATCGTAAAATTGTCCGTAAGGAGAGGTGTCCGTCGGAGAGGGGTGTACATAAAGAGGCGTTTTACTATATTTGTATCGTTTTTTATTTATTTAGTTACTTAAACTACTCTTTTTTCTTTCTTAAGCATTATTTTTTCTTTCTTCTCTTATACCTCACCATCAGTATTTTTCTGCATGATACGTTTCTTAGCTCCTATAGATTTAATGTAAAAATATAGCTACACGATTATATATCTCGTAACGAGGACATGAAACATTATCGGAATATTTAATAAAGAATGATTCGTAAAACACAATAGGGGTATTCATAATGTGTGTTAGGTGTTAAATGTTATCGAAGTAAAAATTTACAGGGACAGAAATTTATGAACACCCCCTTTGTTAATTGTTAAATGCTAACTGTTATAACTAGCGCTCCAAGTGGCAATTAAAGGAATTTTTAATATAACCGACCAAGGAGGTTACATGTTTGTTGTCATTTATCTTGTTTTATTAGTTTTCTAAAAAAATAAGTTAAAGTTTGTTTGTGTTTTTATTATAAATAAGATGCCTAAAGTAAGTAATAAAAGTAAATTGCTTAACCAGCTCATTGAACGAGCTACTCAACTCTTTTTACTGGAACATTCAGATCAAGAGCATGATTTAAGTGATGATGAATTAGACGAAATAATGGACAATATTTTCTTAGTACACAGTTTTCGCTATAGTGTAGATATGTGTAAAAATATAAAAGCCAAAACTAAAAAATTGTGTGGGCTGTAGATTGCTACCTAAAGTAACCTTGCATAACCTTACCAATATCGATTTAACAAAGCTATCTAACATACCTTTTCCTCTGTTAGATCGAAGTGTGTTAAAGTCATATATTTAGCAGACTACTGTCAAAATTTTTATCGAACTAACACAGTTAACACACACATCATGAATACCCCAAATGTGTCGGTAGGTTTTTAAATGTTCACAAACCTAATAAGGATAGAGGGAGAGGACTGAGGATCAAAGGTAGGGATAGTTGGATTCCTGGGTAGCTCCTCCAGTGTCAAATAGGTCCAGGTCAGTACTAAGGCTGCAACCAAAACCAACAGTCAGTTAGCGTCGTTGCAGGTAGCCAACCAGCTAGAGCTAGCAAACAGAGCCACATGAGAGGGCACTCACCTGTAATCGTCAGTTTCGTAGGTCTTCTTGGGACAAGAGGTGACGCAGGTATTGTTGTAGAGGATGAGGTGGTGGTCACAAGATGAGCAGACGTCCGGCCCTTCAGGACAACTGGCACAGTTCCCCTGACAGCTGATGCACGAGTTGTGAGGGATATCTAACAGGACAAGAGCATTATTATTACTAGAGCCCGGATTCCCGTGCAATTGCATTTTTTTTTTTTCGTTTGCTTGAAATCATTGAATAAAATAATTTATTTTTACGAATTAAGGGAATTGCACCTTTTTAACTTTTTTGGCAAAATTGCATGTTGTAGGTTTTGAAAATTTATTTGGAAGTTAGTTCGAAAATGTATACATTTGTTAATCGACAAATTTACGACAGTTTTGAGAAAAAATTCCGGTTATGACCAACTTAAAAAGTACAATGCGGCCATAAATGGTGAAGATATTGGATTGGATCTACAAACTGACATAAGCAGTGCTACAAAAAATGCCCCATAACTAGCGTCAGCGTCGAGAGATCGTTTTTCCAGCTAAAACACATTAGCGATAGTCAGACAAGACAGTTTTGTGGTAAATTTTAATGCATCTTAAGGATTTAAGAAAACAATATATAATAATTGTTTTTGTATTTATAGTTAAACATGTTTCAAATGTTTTTTTTTTTCAATATATTTTAGTATATCATTTAAACAATAACCTAACACAACCGGATTCTTAGAAAAAATTACTAATAACTAAAGTGTACCTTCAAAGTATCCATCAGGACACCGCTGGAGACAGAGACCCAGATCTGTGACATAGACTAGTCCAGGTGCGCAGGTGAGGCACGAGTCCTGACCAGGTCCTGCGCAGGTCTCACAGCTCTCATGGCACTGGGTACCCTCCGTGATCCTATAATTCAACGTACTCTCAGAAAAAAGATTTGATACAGAATGGATATATTATTGGCCTAATACGAAATGTCCCTAAAATCAGGCCGGTGAATCATGTCCTTCCGGACCTTTGAAAAGTGGGGTGGGGGTGAGCTGCAATGTTGCCCCTCGTTCTTGCCAATCCCACCCGGCCTCTTTCTGTGTCCCTCAGTTCTTGCATTAATAACTTAAACTTCCCGATTTTTTTAAGATACAAGCCAGACTTTATCATATCCTGAATTCCCTGTTTATCGTTTTCGGTAAATAGCGTTATTGAAACCAATGAAAACTACTACTGCGGAAAAGGTGGCAACACTGAACTGTTGCGAAGACAACATGGCGCTCTCATCGCTCTCCTATTGGCCCGATGCGGTCTGTGATTCCCCTTCCACTTCCAACTGGCCTACATGCGTAAGGTACATAATTCACTGACTTCACTATAAGTCCATTTTGTAACAAACTGTTTATTTACTAAATACTTCCAGGGAAATCTCCATAAGGCTCATTCATGCTTGATTATAACAGTTCTATCTCATTCCTTCTTTTCGCAATTTTATGTGGGAAATAGACAAAATAGTATAGCCGATACAAATAGCAATAGAATTTATTAATAAGCAGACATCACTTACTCATTGAACGTCACATCAGATCCATCCAAAGAAACTTTTGTAGCCTGTAAAAAATAAAAAAAACAATTATAATAAAGTTCGATTAACTTTTTCGGAATATTACGTTTTATTTACAAACATTTTTTACATGCTATCGGACCGGTGGATGGAAAAAGGTCCATCTGCACAGAGCATGGCTAAATCGCCGTTAAACATTTTAATATAATTTCGATGTACAAAAATGCCTAACAAAACAATAATAAAAGTTTATAAAATTAAACATTATTAATTAACTTTAACCTCAAGAGTAATAAATAAATACTATGATATGACTTTTAAGTCATAAACCGAAAAATCATATATTAGTGTACTCACATACTGAGAGACTTCTCCCAGCTCAGCGGGGTAAATCTTGGTTCCGCTCCCAAGACAACGATTAACCTTATTTATTAAAGATTTAGTAAAATTGACTTAGCTCTAGTGCAGAAATAAGTGGCCGTCTGATGAGAGCTGAACTCCAGCCTTATTAAATTCCTGAATATTTGTTGATATTTATTTTAAATATCTGCCTACACCAAAATAATAATAATAAACAGGCAGATGTAAGATTATTTGAAAATCGCATCTCAATATTCCTCTTCATTTCTGAGCAAAAAAATAACAGACTCAATAAGTAAAAACCTAGTTAGATTTTTGAACCAGATCTTAACTGAAAATTAAAACTACTTACATGATTGTAATCAACATATATAGTAATTTGGTGTTGACTCTAAATTCTTATAAACTTTTCGATTGAGAAAAAACAATTAGAAGCCTGAAACAACTGTTTAAGAACAATATATTAAAACATTGGAATTTTTTCTTCATGTGCTCGTTTTTTGAAAAGGATTGAGCATTTTTGGGAACAGAAAATACGAAATAACGATCAAAATAAACTATTTACAAAAAGGAACCTATGAACTCGAGGGCCCTTTTCCCGACCACGCCCTCAGACACGATGTAATAACAGTTTATGTAGGACTTATTTACTTTTCTTTCAGAGCCTGCCGCTGTGAAGATATTAGGCAGGTGTCTGAAGGCACCGTAGATGTCCCCACCAGAGCCGCCAGACGGGAAGAAGGAAGAGAGTGGTGGTGGTGCTGAGGGGTAGTTGTAGCGCGGTGCAGAGCTCTGCGACTTCAATCGCACAGGGTTCGTCACAGTCCCGTATAGGATCAGCTGCCATTTACGTAAGATTCCTAAAAAATAAATAGATCATAAAAACGTATGTAGACAAGTGAAAGAGTTTCAATTCATTTCGAGAAAAACGGAACTCTTTCTCGCGTAATGGATCTAAACGCTTCATCTTGCAAGGTCAGCTCACTTCTCTTATATGGTACTGTTGAACACTAAACCAGATGCACTTCCCATTCTATCTATCTGTTCAACTGCATATTCCGTTGTTCTTCAGCTATGTTCGCCCTGCCTCAGTGTTACTTTCATAATATTTAGCAAAACATATTGATGGTAATGTACTCAAGGATGGATGGACACCATGCATACATAGACTTCAGAACGATCTCATCGTTTTTACGTTAATTGGGAAAATGTGATTTAAAAAACGGTGCCATATTGGAGTTTAATGTTTTTTTTTTGACCTAGTCATGTCACCTTAAGAGAATAAACCTAGGTAGGCAAAATTTAGGACTCCCAGAGTAGAGTCGGTCTCATGAACACCAGAGTGACGAAAGAGCACTCTGGTAGTAGGCGATATGACCTCGTAGTTAAAACCCGGGCATGAGTCACAATAACTAACTAACAAATCATAATATACTTAGGAAAAACTAGCATAAAAAAACAATACAAGAAGAAACTCCAAAACCCAACTTAGAATTTTGTCATTTTCCCTATACGAAAGTAAGAATGAATAAATGTATCTCACCAGGCTGGTTGACATGTCGGTTGCCAGCGTTGATGACATGGAGGGTCCATCGCCCCCGGGGGTTCTCTCCCCAGAAGTGGACCGAGAGGAAGGGCCAGTCATCGAAGTTGGAGCTGACAACATCCCGAGGTCGCTCCATGAGGAGAGTGGAGGGGGTACCAGAGGGACTAGTGAGGACCAATCGAAGGTTGCCCCGGGGGAAGAACCGGAGAGAGACCTTGCATTGGACATGCTCCAGGTAGCGGACTTCGTTCACAGAGCCAGGACAGCCCGTGGCGTCCACCGTCATGGCCAAAACGGATCCGAAGGCCGGGTCTATAGCCCTAAGGAAGGAGGGAACAGTCAAAATAAGAAAACACAAGTACCGTATATAGGTTTCATAAAGAGGTTGACCACAGTTAGCGCAGGTGGATAAACACTACTGTAACATACCTAAGACACTCACACCAATGGCGGGCTAATAGATTTGGCTAAATATACCTAACACTATACAAATCGAAGGTAACTAAACTCATTATTAAATCAACATACACAATGAACAATAATATAATTTTATATTTGTCATTGAGAAATGGCGGGGGCCATTTCTTTTTGAATAATTTGCTGTTAACACAGTTAACAGGACCTTCCTAGTAACTAATCACCTCTCCATGAATCTAGTACAGTTACCGCATTTATAGAAGCAATATCACAACAATGGGATTAATCCCATTTAGCCTTAATTATTTATTAAATTTAAACTATTATTATATTAATTATGTATTAATTTTAAACATTAATTATTTATTAAAATCTTTAATTATTTATTCATAGCTGAAATGATAGTCTACATTAATATTATTAATATATTACTACTATTGTATATATTGTATAATTTATCCAAAATGTATAAAATTGTTTTAACACAAATTTATAAAATATAAAAACACAAATCAAAATTTTCAAACTACTTTATAATTTTATAATTTCACTTTAAACATCTTTCAGCCCTTAGGCTTTGTATCTGGGAGATGAAAAAACCTTGAGCACGCCCTCCTTCAGGTGGGAAGTTAAGCGATAGTCCTGAGCCTATACGACGTCAGGTTTTCGCTAAAGACCCCTATCCTCGGTGAATAAACCTGGGTAGGCAAAATTTAGAACTCCCACATTCTACACAGCAGAATCGGGCTCACAAAGAGCGCTCTGGTAGTAGGCGATATGACTTCGGCATGAGTCACAATAAACAACTCTTTCAGACTGAACTGTATGTAGATGATGGTGATTTTATTTGAAGTAAAACTTATGAGTGGCAAAAAATATCCAACTCAAATTTAGCCAGGAAGCATTTAATTTATTATTTCTTCAACAAAATAAGGTAGAATGCAGAGATTCAAGTGCCAGTGAATAACATACCTATCTTCGTGAACCTCATCAGACTTGCAGATATGTTGGGAAGGAACAGTAATCCACTGTTCTGCCAGACTCACCATAGCTCCGCCATCCATCAGTCCGTACCCGAACTTGTGACTTACTGCCAACACAATACGAGTTATAATAAAGAGAAAATTGAAGTGAAAACTATTATTTTGTAGGAAACAGTATACAAATATATTTCTGAAAAAAAAAAAAAAAAAATTATCAGGAATAGTTATTAATTTAAATTAAAATGTCAGCGATACGGTGGGATTGACTGAATGCAGTCGTACTCTCTCCGATTTAAATATTAACTAGTCATTCTAATCATTTTGAAAATGTAGTAATTTTTGTGAAAGAATATTACAGTATTGCAGAATATAATGCACATTAGAACCATCAAATGCATGAACGACCCATATAAAAACAGTGCGTGTTCCAATATTCACATGTTTGATATTTCTCAAAACATGTAATCTATCACTACAAATAAAATTATATTGCATTCGTCTTTAATATAATATGGTGATATGGAACCACTCAGAAAAATGTACATATAAAAAATATAATGAGAATACTTCAATAAAATCAATATTTCTAAGGCTTCTCTGGAATGCTTGTAGTGTACGCACCCTTTTATTTCGGGGCTTCATAATGAATCTGAGGAATCTTCCCGGAATGTGGGCGAAAAGAACGGATTTTGTCCAAAATTGGACAATCACTTTTAGTTACCCGACGATGAGTTTGTTAGTTGCTTTTGAATGGCACTTTTCTTTCATCTTTAACAAGCAGGTTATCTGGGCATAGTTCCGTTAGTAACTTTAAGTTAGATAGTTTCAGAAGTAAGTTGACATTTTCAATGATTTTGTGATGCATCACTTACTCGCCCCATCGGCGTAAATAACATTTTTGGATGAACTTCGCTTAAGTTAGATAATTTGCTTTTTGGAGTATTATTCAGTTGATTATTGTTCAGCTGAATCTGCTGATCCGGGGCTTAGAAAGATGCTGTACTGTTTGTGAAATTTCACAAAAAACCGATCAACTGTTAAAGAGGAGTACCTCTCACATATTAAAAATGTTCAGTTGCCACATAGCCTACGTGTCTTAGGAGACAAAAGTTTCTGCATTAATATTTTTTGAGATATAGCGATGAGTCAAGACGAATAATTTTATAGATTTATATTTCTACGACTGTTTAACATTCCCGAGATCTACAGTCTGAAGTAAGAATAGGTTTCAGTTTTCGTAGTGCAATAAATTAACGCTCCTTGCTTATGTAGAAAGGAATTTATCTGCTATGGAAATACAAACTGTTCGTTAAATTGATATTATGAAAACAACCAATGAGGTTAAAGTATGGAGTACTATTTTGCGATTGAACAGAAACTGAGAGCATAGATTCAAAACGCATGACTGTCCACCAGCCAATGGGATTCGTAGTAATAGTTGAAATTGCTACAAGTGAATGAATGATGCGGTGTGAGTCCACATGTTCTCTTCATCTATCCAATTCTAATAAATAAAAAAAAAAAAAATTAAAAGTGGACTTTAGAAAAGATGAACTCACTCTTTCTGTTGACACCGTTGGTGATCCAGCCACCCTCCTTCATGAGAGGCTCTGGGTTGGAGGTCATAAGGACGATGTACTGCATGTCTCGCCAGGAGAGCTCGGGGTTAGCTTCCAGGGCCAGAGCACACAAGCCGGAGGCCAGTGGTGCTGAGGCCGACGTTCCTGAAGACAAACCAATACACCTCTATTACAGTAAATGTGACCCTTTAGCAGGATCAAAACCATAGTCTGTGAATCATTGGAAATGTACTTCCCCAACATGAATTAATCAATTATAATTGATTATTATTTAATTAAATAATTATTTTCGCTTTCCCTCTAAAACCAATGGACAGTATTGGCTATGAAATCAACAGCTGACTTATACAGGGACTTCTGAATCCTCAATCTAAATATCCTTTCAGTATATAATATGCTTTATGTTTCTCTTTTAATGTGTAGAGCACTAAGTGTGCTAAGTCAATACTTTTTTTTTTTTTTAATTTCCTTTCGAAATATCCACTACATCGAGAGCTTTTGGGGGTTTTGACTTGAGTCCCCTCCCCTGATCCCCCCTTCCATTTGGCCGATTTTGCGAGATAGTAATAAGCGTCGTCCTTATGAGGTTTTGAATTTACACATAAAAAATTCGAGTCGATACATTCATTAAATTAATGGTTAAGCCCCCCCTCCCCCCTACTCAACTCTTCCCATTGGCCGATTTGACTAAAAATCAACATGTTATGAGGCTCTGGATACACTTATAAAATTTCGTGTCGATACATTTACTCCATCGGGAGTTTTCGTGTTCACTGACATACATCAATTTTGTTTCTGATTTTTGGAATTAGTGGGTCAGAAAACAGGAAATTCCTGTGAAAAACATTCTGATCGATTATATAACATACTTCGTTTAGCTGCGGTAGTAAAAACTAACTGGTACATCAGATACATTTTAGAGTTCCTAGTAATATGAAGAAGTAAATTGTAAGTAGTTTAGTAATATGAAGAAGAAAAAGAACATTGTATTTTCACGATGTTTGAAAAAGGGGTCGTGGAAATGCAACACCGTCTTTTCCGGTTTTCGTTTTGATCGTTACTAATTTAATATTCCGTTGGAAATATTGACTCGATTACAGCATCACGCAACGCCCTATATTTCTCAATGAATATGGTTAGCTTGTGAAAGTAGAGGAAGGCATAACACAATAATATTTGTTCCATACATTTCTTAAATTATTTGATGAGATATTTAGTCAGGGCCGAGGGGGATAAAAAAAAAGCTGAAGAGAGGTAACAAGAAGGGATCTTCCCTACTACTTACCTTATGAGGTCTCTCAGCCAGCACCGACTCAATCTTCGTGGAGCATTGTCGAGATGAGAAAGTGAGGGCAGGGATTGAGTAATAGAACTCTCGAGAGAGGAAAGAAAGATTGGAATGGAACTGCGAGAAGTGAGACTTAATAAGGTCAGTGAGCAACAAAACATTGAGATCAGAGAGTTGGAAACTTAGTACCGTGCAACAACAATAATTCTGAGGAGAGGACTTAAAGGTCTTAAAACAATCTTGTAGATAAGTCAGTTTGTTCACAATGGATAGCTTGGATTGCCTCTTTAACAAACGAAAGTCCAAATCTCCTATTAAGGATTTGTGGTTTATGTTGCACATATTCCAAGTTAGACTTTGGTCAAGGCAGAACCCAAGACAGCGGACTTGGGAATAGAGATATTGTCAAAGGAAACTGGAGGACAACAACAATGTAACAAGGCTACATAAAGTTTTACTGACCATTGTTGACACCAGTTCTATATTACAGCAATTTTTAAGGAAACATTAAAATTTTTCATTCTTCTGAAGACTGTAGGCCATTCGTAACGGATGGCCAACACTGATAATGATATCATTACAACCAACTAAAGATTGGAGAGATAGTCACCTGTATGCTCCACAGTACAGATATGATCAGGTCGTAGTTTGCCATCCATGTCCACCGTTGCGATGCTCTTGTCGTGACCAGGGGTACCAGAACTGTAGGTGCTGGCCAGCGTTGAAGAACACTCTTCTAGGTACCATGGCTTGTATCTGTTTGTTAAAATTTAAACAATCCTATTACTTTTGTGGTCCAAGTATTCTCAAAGGAATGTTCTGTCTAGAATAATAATAATAATACGGATTTTATTATATTACTATATAAACAAAACAAAAAAAAAACATAGTCGTGTTTCGTTTATTTACTTATACTTTAATTCAAACTTTGCTTTCATTTTAATTTTCTTGGCAGATGACCTCCGCCAATATCCTAAAAGCTTAAGCTACTTTTGTTTAATAGTTTTATTACTCATTGTGGAAAGGTTGCGGAATCACTCCAAAATATCTTCCTGAAAGAATAATCTTGAAGAAATATGAATATAAAATATTTTTTCATTTAAAAACCTCTAATTATTAATATTAAAAATTTTATATTAATCTATTTTTATTTATTCATTTAGTTTAAAATAATCATTATTATTCATATCATACATGTTGAGGGCACCGGTAGCTCAGTGGTATGCGTGCTTGACTTCTGAGCTCAAGGTCGTGGGTTCGTAGCCCGACCGAGGCCCTTAGTTTATTTTATCTGGGAGATAAAATAAACTTAAGCACGCCGTCCTTCGGATGGGACGTTAAGCGATGGTCCCGAGCCTGTACGATGTCAGGTACTCGTTAAAGACCCCTGCCCTAGGTGAATAAAAATTTAGGGTAGGCAAAATTTAGGACTCCCACAGTAGAGTCGGGCTCATGTCCACCAGAGTGACGATAGAGCGCTCTGGTAGTAGGCGATATGACCTCGTAGTTAAAGCCCGGGCATGAGTCATAAAACCTAACCTAACCTAACCTATCATACATGTTTATATTTCAAGATTTAATATAGGATGATGTACATAATGTATAAACTATTTTTATGTACAAAATTGTTTGACGTATTCAATTACTATGTAATAGATTAACAAAAATAAATATTATTATTATATACAGAGTCGGGAAATATCAATAATAGATACATTATTTTGATTTTATACTGATTTTGAACTATATTTTAATCTTTATTGTGATAGCTTAAAGAAAAAAAGAGAGGTGAAGAATGGACATGATTCCAAATCAATCTAATTGAAATTACTTGTTTATGCAACTTTCCATTCATATTCCTCAATAATTATATGCATATAATGTCGCATTGCCGCATGCGGTCTATTTTGGATCATCATGATAGGCGCTACAGCCCATGAATAGCCCTGACCTCCTCCAGGAAATGTCCCCACGCGGCTCTGTCCTAGTCCAGTATCTTCAGCACACCGCACCAGTCTTGTGTCCCTAAGTTCACGGTTTACAGCCACTTTCTTCAGACTCGTCCCCCGTTTCTCCTTCCTTCCATCCTTCTCATGTCCGGCCCAATGAAGCCTTGGCAACTGTAATCCAGGTCGATATCATTGGTATAGAGTGCGTACAACTCCAGGTTCTATCGGATGCGACATTCTCCTTCTGTTTGGGGCCGTAGATCCTGCGGAGTATCCTCCTATGGAAGATATCGAGTCGCCTCTCCCCGCCGTGGTCATGGTCCATTTTGGATGTTGACTTAAAATTGCACGATAGCCCAACCTCGAATTATCTCAAGAAAATGAGACCCCAAAATATCTTCCGTAGAATATTGGAATCCTAGGGGAACTTAAAATAATGTTTTAAACTTCAAATGGTCCCAAGACAACAATATCAGTGAATTGAACAAATGTTATAAGATAAATTAAAATTATAGGTAAAGGTTTTGGTATGTACAATATGTCGGTTTGCTAAAACGAAAAATAATAATAAATAATAAATAGACAAACGCTTATTGTGTTGAGTAATTATGATTCCTTTGTAGCCTGTTGATTTTAGAAAAAGGTTAGGTTTTTGTATAAAAATGAACTAAATACAAATCGTTTTATATTTAATTTACCTTACACAATCACTGTAAATCTATCCTTTTCCAGGGTTCAGAAAAGGCACTTAATATTTATAAGGTAAAAAAAGTGGTTGATTGTAATAATTTTTTCTAAACTGGGGTTCCATGGCTTTAGTATGTTTGTACAACCGTGGCCTAGCTATACTTAATAACAAAAGAAAATGTTATTTCGTGAAAAAGAAAAATTAATGAAGACTTTCGTGACGGAATAAAATATTGTTAAAACTTAGTACAAAATTTGATAATCTCTATTCAATTATTAATATAGAGGAGACAACTTACCCGCCTTGTGTAGCGCTAGATATAGACAGAGTGAATATGCTATTTGTGTATCCATCACAGTTACAGGAGTCTGTATGTCGGCCGCCATTACCACTGGCCCACACGAAGATAGACCCTCGTCCTTTCCTCCCCTGCAACACAATAACAAATATTTTATAATAAAATAAATAAAAACAAAGAACTTGTTTAACATTTATATTGTCTAATTCCAGAAGAACATAAACATAAAGAGTATCGGTTTCGGCTAGTGCCATTAATCAGCACAAATTTCAAAAGCGATATTTAAGTATGCTAGGTTGTAATATTTATAAATCCTCAGGTTACCTGAGATTTACTGAGGAGGTAACACCCTGTCCCTTGGTGCTGCCTTAACAAACTATTCATTATACAGTCCTGATTCCTCCCTCTCCCCAGGAGTTCCCTAGGGGACAGGTCATAGCCTTAGGGTAATCTTAGGTAGCCTGAGGATTGTATAGATATGACAACCTAACAAACTTTAACAGACTATTCATTATACAGTCCTGATTCATCCCTCTCCCCAGGAGTTCCCTAGGAGACAGGTGGTCATAGCCTTAGGGTAATCTTAGGTAGCCTGAGGATTGTATAGATATGACAACCTAACAAACTTTAACAGACTATTCATTATACAGTCCTGATTCCTCCCTCTCCCCAGGAGTTCCCTAGGAGACAGGTGGTCATAGCCTTAGGGTAATCTTAGGTAGCCTGAGGATTGTATAGATATGACAACCTAACAAACTTTAACAGACTATTCATTATACAGTCCTGATTCCTCCCTCTCCCCAGGAGTTCCCTAGGAGACAGGTGGTCATAGCCTTAGGGTAATCTTAGGTAGCCTGAGGATTGTATAGATATGACAACCTAACAAACTTTAACAGACTATTCATTATACAGTCCTGATTCCTCCCTCTCCCCAGGAGTTCCCTAAGAGACAGGTGGTCATAGCCTTAGGGTAATCTTAGGTAGCCTGAGGATTGTATAGATATGACAACCTAACAAACTTTAATGTCACTTTTGGTTTTTGTGCTGACAATGGCAAAAGCCGCGAAATCATTATATATACATTATTTATAGTATATATACATTACACTTTATGTATAGCATTTTGATTTTAGGAACACCTTGAAAAAGATAAGCTTTTTATACAGAAATACAATGCCCAACACAATAAATATACAATATATTAATAGTATTAAAAATATATATATTTGAATGGATTTTAGATACATAATAGAATAACATACTCAAGCGAATAAATCAATATTTTATTTGTTTCTTATTGAAGTTCGTTTATTGGAAGCAATTTAATTTTGAAGATTGAGAGTTTGGATTTAAAAAATTGATGAAAACATTGACGTAAACTATGCATTAATAAGAAGACAGGACTATTGTACTCGTAACTGGTTTGGAAAACTCAGAGAAACACAAATAAATGAATAAAATTAAAGATTCATTAATTCCGGCAAGCTGTGATCTGAAGATATTGCCAACAGTTGAGAAAAGTAATTTTAGATCAGTAAGTATCCATGGATCGATTGTCTCAAGCTGATGAAGTATTTTTAATTAAAATCCTCAAGTTTCAAATAAAAATGAAAGAAAGGTAAAAACAACCACCAAGTTTGAAAAGAGATCTTAAATATTATTAATTTACAGCATTCTTCTGATATCTCTCCCTCATTCTTATAATCCGTAGAGATAACTTTAAATATACAGTTATAGGTTTCTCGCAAAAATTATAGAATGTCCGTAATGGCGAATTTGTAATTGAAATAATGATATGCGAGAGACCTATGATCAAGTGAGGATCTTCAAGTGCGTTCACAACAAAGAGGATCTGAGAGGAATATTCAGAATAATCTAATAATAATACAAATTCAATCTTGTGAATAGTTTTCCGGCATAATAGTGTAAAAAAGAGACTTAAGAGAACTTGAACAAAATACAAATGAAACGGACTTGGTATGGGGTGGGCATATAACTAATAAACCTGATATATACAAGGATAAAATAAAAATTATAACTCAAAATTCTCCCTTGTTTCAAAAAAATAACTAAATTTGTCGTCAGTAGTGCATTGACTTTACACCGTTGGTTTAGTTTGAATTTTAATTAAATAGTTGGATGTGCAGCTCCAAATGTAAATATACATATAATTAAAGTTTTGTCTGTACATGGTCGGAATAATGTTTTTGTTCAGTTTGTGATCAGAAATCCTTATCATGTTATTTATATAAAGGTCTAAGAGAACATTACTTCAATTTATGTCTGTTTGTTGTCAAGGATCGTCTAACTTGTAACGTAGGCAATATCTCAAAATTTTGAACGGGAGGGGGACCCGACCCTAAATATAGAATGAATCGCTCTTTACTGATGGGGATTTGAAACCATGACACGTAGCATTCTTGTAAGTCCAGTTCATTACAGATAATTCCGCTGAAAATTGTTGTACTTATGGGATTTTACTTCACATATGAAATTTTGTGTCGATACTTTCATTACAACTGCAGTTATTAGAGTTTTTTAGTTAAGCCTCTCCCCTAATCTCCCTCCCCTTTGACTGAAAGTCAATATGTGTATTGCCTATGGGGTACACATATAAAATGTTGTGTCGATACATTCATTTTATCGGTAGTTACTAGAGCATTTATGTTAAGCCTCCCCCTCCCCTCTGCTCGATTTGGGTGAAAAACAATAGGTGCCGTGGTTAGAGGATTCTGAATTCACATATACATTTTCGTGTCGAGACTCATTGTATCGGGACTTTAGTATTAAGCCCCCCTTCCCCCCCCCCCCCCTCCCTAATCCCCACCTTCCCTTGGGCCGATTTGACTGAAAATCAATAGGTATTTTTATGGGGTTATGGATAAACATATAAAATTTCATGTCAATGTATTCATTCTATCAGAAGTTATAGTGTTCACAGAAAGGAATTTTTATTTATTTTTGTAATCAAGGGGTCGGAAAAGATGAAATTCTGATAAAAACAACATCAATTTTCTCACCGACTACATAACTCCGCCTATATATGTCCCGTATAGATGGGGTAAGTAGAGTAAGTTACTCATAGATAGACTGCGGCCAGCGAGTTGCGGTTCTGATTGGCATGGATACACCTCTGCAGGCGGTCCTCCCCTCCAACTGCAGCCAGCCAGTTGCGGTTCTGACTGGCACGGATACACCTCTGCAGACGATCCTCCCCTCCAACTGCGGCCGGCCAGTTGCGGTTCTGACTGGCATGGATACACCTCTGCAGACGATCCTCCCCTCCAACTAGTCTCTAATTCCTTCTCCAGCTCTTCTCCTCCCATTCTTCTTCTAGTAATTCATTTTTGTTCTATGGATTCGTCACGCCTGAATGAATACCCATTCAAACATGGTCATGGTCCGACCTCACTGTCACTAATCAGATCATATATTGCTAGTAGTACATAATTCTTTTGAGTAGCACATTATTATTATTAAGTACAATGTTACCGTGGTGACTCCGTTGATGAAGGCCCGGCGAGCGAGGGGACCCGGGCCGTCAACTGTCTTGCCGTCGTCCTCGGGGCCCCAGGAGGCCGAGTAGATGTCGATATGGTCCGGGTTGAGGGAGAGGGCACGCGCCTCTACAGCATCGTTCACTGACCCGTCCAGCATCCTCACACCTCAAACATAATACAAACTCCATCTCAACATTGCATTTGGAGAGAAATCATTCTGTTAGTATTGGGATATACAATGGTTAAATGGCCTTACACCAATAAAAGTAAACACATTAATTAATATTGTCTAATTCAACATGTACCAGTTCCGGTTTGTCGATGGTGTAAACCGATACCGGTACACTAGATGTATATATTTTGTGTAAGGGAAGAAGAACAACCCCGGCTTACCATAACCTTACTTTAAGCACTAGTCAGATCCCGAGCTCCCTCTACAGACACGATGGGTGATGTTGCACAAAAGCAAAGTGCACCCAAAACAATAAAAAGCAATAATAAAAGGGTAACTTATTATTTAAAAACTGTTGACAATCATTCAGAACGAATTTTCACAACACTTGCTAGAATAGCTTATAACTTCGTGAGGCATCAATAACGTAACACGACAACGAAATAAAGACACCAGAGCTAGAGCCAGTCGCGATCATCATTCTACAAAGAAACTCACCTATCCCCTCCACCTCAGGTGCGCGCGAAATGATCCTAGGCGAATGTGAAGGTTATTCACACCTTCGATGGAGAATCTTCAATGAGGCATTCGCAGATGAGTAGCGGGAACAGAGCTTCGAAAGGATGCTGCGCTTCACTGAAGAAGTAGGAAAGTAGGTAGTTAAATACTAGCGAGGGGCTGTATACGGATCTTCAGAGTTCGGATTATTTGCCTCCAAGATAGAAGATCGACGGTTAAAAGTTATTATTCAGTTTTACATTCACTGTATAATCGACTGAGGTTCGATGCCCAACTTCTAGCAATTTCTGAATACAAAGGAGGTATTAGGTTTCCTAAAAGTTTCAATATTCATTGAATAATGTTAGGAAAGTTTCAAATTTTTGCTTGTCCAGAAAACTTTGCCTAATGTGACACCCAACCTTTTTTGACCTTTGAAGTACCTTTTATTAAAAATGTGAGAGTGAGTTTATGATCCCTGAACCCTCTTAAGAAGGGTAACTTGAGTGTTTCATCTCCTGATGATGGCCACTGCTCATACTCGCTTCACTTGTCAAATGCTTCTGTTCATTCAGCGTCAAGTATCTTCGGCCTAATGAGCCGAAATCGAAAATGAAAAACAGGTTATTTTTTAATTCAATAGTTTTGCATGTGTAGCTAGAGCTGATGGCACTTGTATCAACGATATTGTTTTACAAAAAAGGATTAAGTAACCAATTCCCTTGATATCTTCAACTAGCCAGTAATGCCAGTATGAAATGATTTTGAGAGTGGGAGGGAGAGATTGATTTGTAAGCGTGGTTGTTATATGAAACTCCTTTAATGGCCAAATCAAATATATTTTTCAATAAGTGGTAAAACTAAAATTAAAGATAAAATTTTTAATTTCTAACAAAATAAACTAATTTATAAGTGATATTCGTGAAATGATTGTATATTTAACAAAATGATTACTAATGATATGAGAATAATAATAAAATTAAGATCAAATGGTTTTCATATTTATAACATAACTAAATGAAATTACAACTAATAACAAATAGTGATAATAAATATTGTCTACGCTAGACGATATATGGAATACAATTAACCGATAAATACATACAAATTTGGATATAGAACTAGTCTAAGGTGTTAACAAAAGGGAGTAGTTAAAATACATTTAGTTATCATATACACGTTATTTTTAAACCGACCGAGGCCCTTATTTTATTTTATCCGGGAGGTAAAATTAACTTAAGCACGCCATTTTCCGGATGGGACGTTAAGCGATGGTCCCTAGCCTGTACGATGTCAGGTACTCGTTAAAGACCCCTACCCTAGTAGAATAAAAATTTAGGGTAGGTAAAACTTAGGACTCCCACAGTAGAGTCGGGCTCTGTCCATCAGAGTGGCGAAAGAGCGCTCTGATAGTAAGCGATATGACCTCGTAGTTAAAGCCCGGGCATGAGTCATAAAACCTAACCTATACACGTTATTTTTGGTGGCTGGGTTTTCTAGATTGTATTGGCACGGTTTAAAATTCATATACATCATATTTCTGAAATAATATTATAGAAGAATATAAGGAGTGGGACACGACACGAAGGATATTGAACTCAATAAAGAAGGGGGGGGGGGATAATATTTGTGGATCGTAACTCACCTCCCACGGACAACAGAAAAAATGCTAATCTCTTGCATAAATACACGGGAGATGAATATAAATCTTTGCATTCCACCTTAAAAAAAACAATAGTGATCTTTATAACCCTCACATCCAGTTGATCTCTATTTTGGTCGTGCTTCTGTTGACGGAGAGGTGCGTGTCCTGTTCCACATGAAAATACTATCCTTTAAAATCTAATATAATACAGAGAGAGGTCATCTTGGCTCCACACAAACAGGTACAACTTGCCTTAAGTATCTGAAAGAGGGCTGACTGTAAATCGTGACGTTTGACACTGCAGTTCTGCAGCGCTGTTTGTTTCTGATGTAATTAGGCATATATATATATATATATATATATATATATATATATATATATATATATATATATATATGGGGAATTCTTCATGAAACCTGCCAAAACTATCAAAAATAAGCACTTGCACATGTTTCCCAATCTGTCGTTATATGCGCGTTACAGGGCTTTGAATATCGGGAAAACGGATTTTTTTTTAATGCTCCATACGTCAAAACGAAGGCGTTTTGGAAAAGTTTGCAAAGGACCAAATTTGTGTATTTTTCGCTAAAAATTTGATTCCATCCTGGAAAGAATTGAAAATGACGATTATATCACTTAAAATTACGATTTTGATATTTTTCAAGGTGGAGTTGTCGGCTTCGGAGGCGTATAGCTCAGCGGATGATGAGAAAATCGCTATGGATGCATATGACAATAAAAAGTAGAGGTTTCAAGCTTATCATTTGAGACCAAGCCGACCCCTTAAGACAGCTGCAAAAAGTGGACACAGAGAGTGGCAGGTTTCACGATAAAAAAAATTATAATTAAAAATATATATATATGTTTCTAATTATTTTTTTTTTTTTAGTCGTTGCTTAATTCCCCATCTATACGAAGTATAGAGAAAATGAGACGAGGGGCTTCATACAATAAACGTGTAATAAAACGTCCAATGACTGCCAAAGTAATGAATGTCCCAACACCAAATTGTATATGTAAATTCAAAGCCACATAAGGACAACCAGTTATCAATTATCGGTGGAATCTGCTGAAGGAAATGGGGTGATCAGAAGGGGAACAATTATTGCTCCAAGAATATCATAATTCAAAGTTAGGGTAGTTATGAAGTTAAGGGAGAAACCTCAGTAAGCCAGCTATAGAGCTGTTACTGTACATTTTCTCTTCTTTTATATTGCATTCTTTCATTAAAACATGCTGATAAGTTATTTTTGAATGAATGCATCAAGTTATTACACCTCAAAAGTTTGCATTGCTCCTCCTGGAAAATAACGGTTTTTGAGTTATGTCACTGTTGCAGCAAATGAACGATATGAAGTTTAATTTTTTTTTAAAGTATAAATGCGACGAAAGTTTAATTACTTTTTTTTATTTTTATATCCTTTATTTTGATGAAAATATTCCCACATAAAAGAACATTACTTTTTTTATTTATGTAATCAAGGAACCAGTGCCTATCCATAAAATTCTATTGCTCGAGAGTTTATCAAATAAGTCTTAGCTAATTGTTCAGCTTGCGCTGATGGAATCAAGTCGCCAACTCGAGTCAACAAGATATTCGATACGTAACAACGCTGGATGGAATGTTTCTCCAATGAGATGGTTTGGAGGAATGTGAGGAAGTAGCCGAGGCACCCCTCAACTGGGGTGTCCTATAGAAAGAAGGGAGCCAGTCCCTTATCATTGTCAAACACACCTCATCACAGTTC
The DNA here is from genome assembly GCA_963662175.1 of Aradus depressus. Taxonomy (NCBI): domain Eukaryota; kingdom Metazoa; phylum Arthropoda; class Insecta; order Hemiptera; family Aradidae; genus Aradus; species Aradus depressus. The sequence continues at coordinate 34,994,026 of OY759215.1, forward strand.
ACATCACATCACACCATTTCTCACTCATACCTCATCAGAGGCTCTCCAATATTGTCGGACCCACCCTTAGCAGTCTCCAAACAAAACCAAGATGACGGGATACATATAACCATAGTTCAAAATACATTTCTTAGACAAGGCAATGCTATAAAGATGATGGCAAGAACACTTTATTCATTCATTCTTATTTAAAAATAGCAACAAAAAAAATTGATTTTCGACTAATATTAGTAACCCAGGTGTAAGTAATACAAGCTAATGTATTTTACAGGTAACTAAATAAGATTCCCGAATACATTTTTTGCGTTCTGTGTTGATACAGTGGAAATACTTATGAATAAAATAAAATGATAGATAAAACACTTTTTTGAACACTTATATTGTCTAATTCCATAAATTTTGTGGAATTAGACAATATAAGTGTTCAAAAAAGTGTTTTATCTATCATTTTATTTTATAAATAAGATTCATTCAGACATATTTCATATAATTACTTACATTAATGTATTTACTCCTTTAGTTTTTTTTCAATAGCGTCTATTAAATTTTATTTATTAATATAGCGTCTATTGTTATTTATTTTGTAACTTCTGTTCGCTTTTATTATTTTGTTCCATTTGTATAAATAAGATATTTAATTACTTTTCATGTATTGAATTAATCTTTATATTTTCCGTATTGTTTTTTTATTTTTCTATACATACAGAAGGAAGTATTGTAATCGTGCGAAAATCAAAGATCTAGGTTAAAACGGATTTTCACGTTTCAAGGTCTCCTGAATACGTTTTGAACATTTTCGCGATGATGTCTGTCTGAGTATATGATTGCAAAGTTGCGCTCTACCGCAAAAACGATTCCTATAAACTTGAAATTTGTAATGAAGGGATCACATGTCTGAGATCTGATTAGATTTTGGCCGAAATCTGAAGAAAATTGAGACCACTTTACTCCGGGGCCTAAGTACATTTTACAAGAAACCGCTTATGTTTATGACCTAATCAAAAATTTTATCAAGTAATTGTTTTAGATAAGACTGAAATACATGTTTTATACGCAATACGATTTTTAGCTGGTTGTCCGGTTTTCAAGATCAATACAAAAACCGTCGTGAAATGTAGTTTCGAAACAGATATTTTCAACGTTTCCTTCATTTGTCCGAAAACGGTTAGTCCTATCCAAATGATTCTAACCAAAAATGTTCCTTATAAAATTACGATCGCTAATAAGTCCTCAGATGTGGGATAAGATTACTACGACACAGGTTAAAGCGCCTCAAACAAACAAAAATGTTCCCCATGTGCAATACCGATGGCAAAATATTTGAGTGTAAATCGCGCTAAAATCGAGTTATTCTATTATATTTGGAGCAGAGTGTCAATATTTCGTTTATGTACTCTCCCAACATGGAATGCCATTTTCTGTAACTGTTCGTGATCAGTTTGTAAGTCTGTATGTAGTGTCCCATTCTTCGCAAAACAGCTGTGAGGAGTATAAATTATTTAGGTAGTACGAACCTGCCTGAGAAAACAAAAGTGGGTGGGGGCGAATGCGTAATAGAACAGCACAGTGTGGGTTCTACTCTACTTAGTTTTAATTAGCACAATAATTAAGATAGTTACCACCAATACTGGCGTTGTAAGCGACACCGATGCCACAGAAGTTGTTGTAGGCGACAGCGGCAACCTCTCCGGCACATCTCGTCCCATGTTTGTTGTCTCCGTTGTCACGAGGCATTGGGTCCGGGTCGTTGTCATTGATGTCCGTGCTAGCTTCTGGGTCCTATACAACATATCAGCACAACTGTATATCAATATAAATCCATAGCGACACCGCATGTATGTAAGAAACATTCTTAATTTATTTAAAAGATACACGAAACAAGTGAGTATCGACCATCTAATTGAGTCGACCAACACAGTAAAAGTATAAGCAAAAAATGCATGCTAGAATACAAGGTAGAATGATAAAAAATTCATCGTGGAATCACCCACAACGTATAACACCAAAACGAATTAATCAACTACGTTTTCGCTCTCCATCCAAAAACCAATAAACCGTTTGGGCTAAAAACCGTAAGTTCACTTACATAGGTGCTTCTGAATTCTCATGCTCTATGTATTTTGTGCCGATACATTCATTACATCGGCAGTTATTACAGTCTTTTGTGTTGAATCTCTCAGATACTTCGTACAACTGGAGATGTAACTGCTAATATAGCCGTAGCTAATTTTTTTAAATAAATGTTTTGCTTAAAAAAAACAAAGATATTTTTATAAATGTTTAAGGACCTTTTATACATATATAAAAGAGGGCGTCGGTAGCTCAATATCGCGGGTTCGAAACCTGACCGAGGCCCTTAATTTTTTGCCGGAGAGGCAAGAAACCATGAGTACGCCGTCCTTCGGATCCCAAGCCTATGCGATCTCAGGGACTCGTCAAGGACCCCTCCCACAGTGGAGTCGGGCTCGGAAAGAGCGCTATGATAGTTGACAATAGTTAAAGCCCGGGCATGAACCACAATAACTAACTATATTTAAAAAAATAAAAAGGACGATGTTTGAGATAGGTCAGTTGTATACAAAAACAAAGAACAGCGGCTGACGATGAACAATAAAAATGTTGACATTTACGAAAAATAAAAAAAGGATCTGTTATAACAATAAACAAGAAGCCTCCTTCTTTGGGCCGCCCACACTTCCAAAGATAATATTTATTGACAAGTTGTTTCAGCTTCCATTAAAGGTAGAATACCAGCTCTCTTTGGATTCTATAAGTTTCATCTTTGACAGAAATTGACTGCTGAAAAAAAAAAAAAAAAGACATTTCCTTCACTTCAGTAACTGATCCTTTCTTCTTGAACCCTGGCCTTTTTTTACCTCAAACTTCTACTGCCAAATTATAAAATAGCCCAGGATATAGAATGTTTCAATAATAAATATTACTCACGTACAGACAGATAATAATATACTATTTACTTCCCTTAAACCATTATATGGTTATTGGATACGTCATACAATTTTGTACATCAATGTAGCTTATAAATTATACATTAACCGATGGTAAATTTTAGAATATGAACACAAAGGAGAATAATAATAACAGTAATAATAGAAAGTAAATTAATGCAAAAATTCCTAATATTAATAAAGGCACTCAAAAGACGATTTGGAAGACCGAAATCAATTTTTAAGACGACGATCGACATGATCAGTTTAGAACAAACTTCACATCTACAACACAATACTAAAACCTATTTCAACTTACGGTACCGAGAAATGGGGATCAACCAAAAAATTAAACATACAACGTCTTCAGTCACTACAATCCATTATACCAACTCACATACATTGCATATTGACCTCAACATCCCATTTGTGCTCTATGTTATCAAGACACAATATCAACTTCATCATCACGCCAATTCACTGGAATTGTAATAAGTTAATTCAAATAATTTATGGTTTCCAGATTTACTTTGTGAAGCTCCATTCTAGGAATAGATAATTAAAATACACAATTTCTTTGTCAAACTTCACTATATATTCTCAAATACTCAACTAGTTTCGCCGTGTTAGGGCATTATCAAGAGTCACTTACAAACTGATTCAATTTAATTACAAACAAATTCAATTTAATATCCTACTCGACTAAGTACAAAAATATTTGTTTTCACGACAGCAATTTTTTTAATACCTCACGGCACAGAAATTCATTTGGGACAGTCATTATGCTCCGTTTACAAATGACGCTCAGAAAGACTGAAACTATTTTTTTATTCGTTCTTGACATGAAAAACAGTAAACATTGTTATCAAATTTCTAATATTATACACTAGGTATTAAAACAGTGTGCGCAATACAGTAAAAACAAGGACTTCATGTTTATTTACCTCTACCAAAAGTGTATGCAAATTATCGAATGAAAAACATGTTATAGACAAATGCATTCGCATTACTTTTGATTGAGAACATGAAGTTTGAATAATTTAAATTTTGATAAAATTATTGAAAATTTCATTCATGTAAAAGAAAGAAAGCAATTTCTACATCTTCATCACGTTCATCTTCTGTTGTATAGACACTTATATTATGTAGATTTTGAAATAAATATGAACAATTTTGTCATTTGTAATTCTATTCTGCAATTCTCCACAAACACTCTCCCCACAAATCCACCTCGACGTCTCGAGCGGGCAAGACAGAAAGACCTGCTCCAGGACTAGCTTGGACTCCTCTTCGATCACGTAACTCAGCAGTACACAGCCACGCGCAGCATCAGGAGTGCACTTGCTAATGACGAACAATAGCAATAGGTCGTTGTAAATAAATAAAGAGATACTACAGTAGTCTCGATAATCAGAGTTGAACTGGACCGAGAACCCTTGGTATATCGAATAATTCGGATTATTGGAATATTGAGAACTGTTACAAACAACTTCGAATGCAAATTCACATTAAAATTGTAATTAATAAAATTTAAAGTTAAAGATTAAAAAATTAAAACGTATGCCCTTATTTTTTTTAATATAAGTGTTTATTGCCTACTGATTTCGCATGGCCTCTTTTCAAGGCCGCGAAGATGGTTTTCGGCAAGTATCTCGAAAACTGGACGAACTTTAAAAACTCGCATCCAATATAAATTTAGTATTTAAGTAATCATTACAACTCTTACTTGAAAAAGGGTTTAGAGGAAGACGACACAGAAACTCAAATAACTGCCGATAGAATCAAAGTATCGATACAAAATTTGATATGTGAATTCAAAATCCCATATGGACGACACATTAATTTTCAGCGGAATCGGTAGAAGTGAAGGGGGAATCAGAGGGAGGCTCAACTCAAAAACCCTAATAACTGCCGAGGTGAAATTTCATATTTAATGTCAAAACCGAATGAGGACGTAAATGTCAAATTTCAGCGTTAAAGGGCTAAGGGAAAAGGGTGGGGATTCAGGGAAGAGGGCTCAATTCAAAAAGCCTAATAACTGCCGATGTAATTATTTTATCGACACAAATTTATTATGAGGATTTAGGATGTAAGTTAGTCAACTATTGAATATTAGCGCAAATGGTCGCCTGGGTTTGGAGGGGGAGCGAAGAGTTATTTGATTAATTCGCTCTGGGAGGGTACAATACCGGTAATTCACCGACCATTTTTTTTTTCATTGGTGTCACGGAGTCGAAAAACTTGAAATTCCAATGAAAACTGAACATCGATTTTTGACCGTCTACATAACTTCTCATATAAATCGTTCAGCTGCATATCTGTGAAGAAAAAGAACTCTGTGAACCAACTGGCTCAAACTGAAGACATTATTTCTAATGAGAAATCTAAGCACTCCGGATTATTGTAACAGGCAGTGAGTGAGAAAGACTACAACGATGAGAGAGGCAATGAAGAGTGTGGGAGGTTAAGTGCAAATATCGACCTGGAGGTAAGTTCTAGCGATTAGATCAATATTGTATGAGTGGAGGAGTGTGAGAGGCCCTTCTTGTCGACCCAACAACCCATCCGTCACTACTTTTCGGCAAACTGGATTACCGCTTTGTACAACAGGCTCCAACACTTACATCTTCAGGAGAGGAAACTGGGGACAAGGGGACTTTCCGGATTCGAGGGTAACAGAAGTAAAAGATTTTTTGATAAGATCATAGATATAAGCAGTATCTTCTACAATGTAATTAGGCCCCGAGGTAAAGTGGTCTCAAATTTCTTCCGATTCCGACTAAAATTTAATAAGATTTCATTTGTTTTCATATCAAATTTCAAGCTCATTACTACAATCGTTTTTAATTAGAGCCCGCACAAAGTTTCAATCACTAACATCATCAAACATCATCGCGAATATGTGCAGGAGACAGGGGAAAGCAGAAAACCAAAGATAAAAATTAAATAAACTAAAAAAATAGTTTTTATTAAAAATGGATTGTTTGCAAGTTACTAATAGGATCTTCAAATTTCTCGTGCGTCTGATTCCTAAATCAGCAATCAGCTGTTACATAAATGTACATGTACAAAACAAGTCATATTACATTTATTTAAATATATATGAATTCGATCATTTCATTTCCTCGCTCAAAATCGTCATTTATGTTATACTTTATACTCTTAAAGCTGAGTTTACATGCGCAGTAAAAATGCAAAGCGCAGCAGCAGCAAATGCACGCTATTGGATGTGAGTCATTTAATTCTAAAAGTACAGAAAGCACAGCGTGCATTTGCTGCCGCTGCGCTTTGCATTTTTGCTGCTCATGTAAAGTCAACTTAAGAATTACAGTCAGTGGTTACCTCAGGGGGAGCTTCTAGAGGTCCGAGTCTCCCAAATTAATAACAAAAAGTCTGCAACGCTAACCACGGAAACTGCGGGCTGTGCCCTTGGGAGTCTATACCCTCACCCTCGTAGAATGCCTTTGCCCCGCCCCCTCCCCTGCTCAAAATCCTGGCTACGCCCCTGGCAGGAGACCAAGAAATGTGGAATTCCTAGACTCGATCTGAATGTTTTGCACGATTACACTTCCTTATACTAAAGGCGTTAAAAAGTAAAAATGACTTTAGAAAACCATAAAAATCCAGTTAAACTTATATTTCATTCCTTGAGAAGATAATTGATCTGTACTTATTTTTTTATGTTCTGAGGAGATTCATACTGTACTACGGCTCTTCAATCCCGAAGACCGATTTCCTTTCTCCTTGCGTCGCTGACCTCAGCCGATTACTGCCCACTCGCCGTGTGCCCTGCAACCGCTCCTTCCTGGTCATCCTATATCCCCAGCCCACCTTCATCTCCGCATGTCACACTTCCTGTATGTTTGGGAGATAGTTCCCACATATACGGAGCACATGGATTCTACGGAGGATCTTCTCACCATCAGGAGGTCTCTTTTAGTCGTCCTGGGTATTGTTCATACTTCGGAGATCCATCTCCTGTATGTATTACTTGCTAGAGGAGGCAACACTATCTGAATTGCGCTGGCCTAATGATCTCAAGATCGCGGATTCTAAACCCGGCCGAGGTTCTCACATCTTTCCTAAATGAATAAACCTAGGTAGACAAAATTTAGGAATCACACAGTAGAGTCGGTCTCATGTCCACCAGAGCGACGAATGAGCATTCTGGTAGTAGGCGATATGATTTCGTATTTAAAGCCAGGGCATGTCACAATAACTACCTAACTCTGACTGCCTGAGAGTTGTCCTTACCGTGTTCAAACAGAAGAAAACATACAATATTCAGGGTGTCAGATTATCATACATAATGACCGCTGTGCTTCCCAACGACTCAATGAATAATATTATGAAATTGCTTTCTAATTTAGTTAGATTGTTGTAAAATTGCTATTAGCAACAAGCGCAGTTAAGTCAATCAAAAAGAATTGGCAACGCTTTCACAAAAGTCTAATAGTTATCCAATTTAGTGGACAATTAGGAGTCCACGTTTGATAAAAATATCGCGTCTCATGTAGGTACACGTCATACATGTTATACATTTTATGCACAAAAATAGGATAGTTATATTTTATTATTATAGGAGCATTTATGTTTGATTATATATATATATATATATATATTTGAGTATATATTCACGGGACTAACCGTGAAGATTCAACTCTAGAATGTCGTTTATTTTTGTAAGAAATGTCACTCTTCTGACGATTTGGAATCTCAAATATTTCCCTGTATCTTTATTCTTAAACCTGGAGAACTAATCAGTTGAAATGTTGCACAAAGGAAGAGTCTGGGACAAACTAGCTTGAAGTCACAAACTTATCGTGTGACCAAAATAGTAATGAGTGAAGATAAGCCCTTTTGTGAAGTCACGCGTCTCTCGGAGCGTCTTCACTAAGGAGTTATTCACCAAAAATAGCAACTCTGAATTATAAATATCGATATGGAGAAATAAACATGAGTTCCATGTTTAAAGGTCAATTTTAAAAATAATTTTTAATATGAAAAACAGCGAAATGTTTTGAAAATTATTTTTTGTATCAACTTAAGATATTTACTCGTATACCCACATAGATCATAATTGAATATCTTCTAAGATGAGGAACGCGGACTTATTGTGGAATTTGCGATAAATAAATAAAACAAACTTATTTTTTGAAATATTGTCTATTCCACTAAAGATAATTATAAAACTTCCGGTTTCGGCCTGACACCATCGTAACATATAACTGTTCATAACCTGACGGTGTGAGGCCGAAACCGGTAGTTTTATAATTATCTTTAGTGGAACAGACAATATTTCTAAAAATAAGTTTGTTTTATTTATAATTGAATATGTTTCTAATAATCATAATAAGTAATTTGTTAATAACTAAAAATTATTGTCCCCGATTCTCAAGACAAAATTTCTTTACATTTAAATATTTAAGTTAATTTTAACAGCCATTGTCGTGAACGACAAAAGAAGTTCAGAATAAGTGAAAAAAATTGCGCATATTACCAATACCACTGATACAATTGGTACCAAAATTAATAAGCCTTGAGTCCTCACTAAAACAAATATTTTGCACAAAGAAATATTCAATGCATTTTTACAGAAGTTATCATGAACGAAAAAAAAAATGCATATATTTCCAAAACCACTGACCCGATTGGGGTCAATACCAGTAGGTCTGAAATCCCCATCAAGTACAAAAAAATTTTAAATCAGTGCATTTTTCAAAAGATATATTTCTATTCTATGACCATACATCCATTTGTTCCACATTCAAATAAAAACGTCGTCCGTGTATCACCGACAATGTACTTCCCCACCAACAATTAATTATTATTGATTAATGGCCTCCATCCAAAATCAATCGACCGACAAAATCAATACATGATTTACACAATGGCTTCTGAATCGTCATATTAAATTGTGTGTCGATATATTCATTACATCGGGAGTTATTAGGTTTTTTGAATTAAAACCTCTTTGATCACTCCTTTCCTTCAGCTGGTCCAGCTGAAAATTAATAGGCGTCGTCCTTGTAAGGATTTGAATTTACATATGCAATTTCTTATCAATTCATTACAACGACAGTATTATAGTTTTTGTCTTATGCCACCCCCCTAATAACCTTTGGGTTATTTGCCTAAAATTTGATATCGATCTTATGGAACGTCCGAATATACAATTTCTTATCGATACATTCATTCTATCAGGGTGCTCAATCACACATAGACATTCTTTTTGTTTTTCATTTTTGAAATCCGGGGGTCGGAAAACATGAAATTCCTGTGAAAACAACAATTTTCTGACCGATTACATGACTTCTTCTATACTTTGTAGAGCTGGGGAAGTAGAAGAGGTTAGGTTAGGTTTTATGACTCATGCCCGGGCCTTAACTATGAGGTCATATACCTAAATTTTTATTCACCTAGGGCAGGGGTTTTTAACGAGTACCTGACATCGTACAGGCTCGGGTCCACCGCTTAACGTCCCATCCGAAGGACGGCCTGCTTAAGTTTATTTTACCTCCCAGATAAAATAAACTAAGGGCCTCGGTCGGGTTACGAACCCACGACCTTGAGCTCACAAGACAAGACTGAGCTACCGGCGCCTTCAAGTAAAAGAGATCTCTGCGACTTCTTTCCGTCTCTTGTAGATGGCGTCACTGTTTCATCAGACAGTAGTCACAGTTAACTAACACCATCCTCCACTTTTCCATTTGTCCTCTTACAAGTTTTGCTATATGACACTAATTATAATTATAGAAGTTGTATTAATTAAAAAGAGAAATGGAATATTTCAAAACTACAATCACTTTACCAGTTAGTTCATTCCATGCCAAAAGGGGCCACTTTTCGAAATGAACCCCTCAGAATTAGATGATATTTCGCCGAGTTGTTTAGTATGAAAATTTGAACACAAGTGTACAATATATAGTAAACCTTAGCATGCCTTTTTGAAATTGTTATGGATTTTCAAGGTTCGTAAATGATCTAATTAGAAAGTTAATACAAAAAAAAAATATCGATAGAAAAAAATGGTTGTCTGTAAAGTCGGTTTACGGCCGGTAGGTTGACGTGACTACGTCATAACATCACAGTAGTATAATACACAAAAGAAGTGGAAGGAAAATAAAATGGAAACAAGTTCATTGATAATTAACGGCGCCAATCGCCGCCTTCGGTTGTAGGCAGGTGAAGATAAATATTTTTTCGCACATATTACTCCAATCGGACAACATACTCAATATGACGAGCTTTGAATTATATTTTTAAATGCAATACCATTCAAGGCACCGAAGGACGGCATGCTCGGAATTGAAGATAAATATTTTTTCGCACATATTACTCCAATCGGACAACATACTCAATATGACGAGCTTTGAATTATATTTTTAAATGCAATACTATTCAAGGCACCGAAGGACGGCATGCTCGGAATTGAAGATAAATATTTTTTCGCACATATTACTCCAATCGGACAACATACTCAATATGACGAGCTTTGAATTATATTTTTAAATGCAATACTATTCAAGGCACCGAAGGACGGCATGCTCAAAAGTGTAGGTAGGCGATTTTTCCATCATAATACTCCAGTTTTAAATAATACTGAATACAATGATGATGATGATGATGATAGGACATGATAAGGTAGGCTACACGAATGCAGGGTTCGACATGCTTGAACACGCAAGTGCCTGTTCAAGGTCACAAAATCAGACTGAATTGGAGGGAGAACGGAAACTTATTGAGGTTTAGAGGGAGAGCGGAAACTTATTAAGGTTAAGGGAGAGAGCTGAAACTTATTGAGGTTTAGAGGGAGAGAGGAAACTTATTGATGTTTAGAGGGAGAGCGGAAACTTATTGAGGTTTAGAGGGAGAGCGGAAACGTAATGAGGTTTAGAGGGAGAGTGGAAACGTATTGGGGTTTAGAGGGAGAGCGGAAACTTATTGGTCTGGGGATGTACGATGGTGGGTGATTCCCAGCTGTGGAGGGGGGGGGGGGTGATGGTCACGTGGGGTCAAAGGTCATGAGGAGTAATTAATTAGTAATTTTAATAATTTTAGTCACATGACGTCTCCCTCGCTCTCTTGGGGAACGTGACATGACGTCACACTTTTTCGAACATGCGGCCCGTCGCATCGATTTATTAGACGTAGTCACGTCAAAAAGATTAAATTATCAAAAAGAAAAGTATATGGCAAACGCTGGATTTTACAGCTCAGGAACTAGTATTCCAGAACGTTCTATAGTAATTAATTTGTTTACCATATCTTTATTATCATTAATTTATTAGTTCCAGCCTGAGCTGTAAAACATTTGCCCTTTTTTGTACACTTTATCACTTTATACTTTTGTTCTTTTTGATAATTTACTTTTTTTTTCTATCAATATATATATATAAATAAAATATCTAAAAAAAAAAACAATAAAAAAAGCGAAATACATGTATATTTCTTTTTTATACATTTTGCTTTTTTTTAAATTAAAATTTAGCTTTTTCTGACGCGTAATCGTTTTTAGATTATAAATTTAAATATTTACAATTTAAAAAAAAAGTATATGTATTGTATTTATTTATGCTAGGAACTTTATATTAATTCATCTTCTGTTATTCATTTATTTATTAAAAGTATTATTATTATTTATCTCAAATTCTAAGATTTAATGTAAGTTTTTGTATATAATTTAAAAGCTATTTTGATGTGCACAATTGTATGACGTATCCAATTACCATGTTACGGTTAAAAGGAAACAAATATTATTATCCAAAATATCTATATTTTATATTTTTGGAATTTTTTGATTATTAAACATTCCAGATGACGTCAAATGGTATATAGCGTCATTGCCAACCAACCAGAAGATGAAGGGTTCGAGGCCATTTGTGGTCATTAAACCATACCGCTTTTCTCACTCCTTCTCGCTTCACTGTAAAACTCACGCTAATAGTTTTTAATTGTAAGTATAAAACTCCCGAGGCAGAAAAACAAAAGAAAACTCTGTCTACTAACTTACATAGTTTTCCGCAAGATCCGGATGATTGGTTTGTATTCCATCGTCGAGTATGGAAACCACCACACCTCTTCCGGTGTATCCCTTGGCCCAGGCAGGTCTCACGTTCATATCGAAACCGTCTTTAGCACCTCCATTCTGAAATCACACACTAATCATTAGATATAACTTCAAGTATAACGCAGATATATTCTGAACACTTATATCGTTATACAAAATTCCAGTAATGTTCCTCCATCTGGATTTTTTTTACCTAATAATCCCAAAACAACATTAAATGACATTTTATGAATATCTCTAGAACCAACCATATAGGCTATAAGGCGTTGACTTGAGAGTGACCACAAAAATTGAGGGCAACATCTTTTTTCATGGATATTGAGTTAATCCTTAATCTCATCTCATCTCATTAAAGGTTTCGACTTCCCAAAATACAACACTTTATATTTTTTCACAGCTTTATAATTGTTTGTAAACATTTTTCATACAATTAATAAAAATAATGTCGTAAGATGTTAATCAATAATTCATTACAAAATTATATTTCAATTATTCATATACAAAAAGCTAACTAACCCTTAATTCATTTGCAGTAAACAATTTTTTTTTCGTATTAATCATAATATTCTTTTTATGGAACCTGCGAAACAATTATATATATTTTTTATACATTTTAATTGACTCGTATTACACTTAAAACCCAAATATTGTGAAATACAACTAAAATATTTATCGGGTCGACCTCTGTGTTGAAACCATTAGTGAAGACTGATTATAATCAGTACAAATAATTATTTGTAAAAAATAATTGTGATTAATATGAGAGAAACACTGTTAACAATAAATATCAGCAAATAAATAATGGCAAGTTAGCAATCTTACATATGAAAAATTGAAATATAATTTTATAATAAATTTTTAATATTATATACATACTTTTTCGGAGCAGAATGGGGGATACTCATTTTTATATTAACGGTATTGAGTTGTATGTCATATCAAAGTTCTTGGGGAGGAGGATAAATGTAATGTTTATTTTTTTTTGGGAGGGGGGGGAGAGGGGCAGTTAAAATAATTCCTTCCATAACGGTGCTGAGTGGGACATCATATTTAAAAGGTTTTGAGGAAAAGATTCTAGAAATATAACATTAACTTTTTTTGTAAGAATTGGAGCAAGAGGGGGATTGGGAGAGAGCAGAATCGAAATTAAATAAATAGAAATAAAAAAAAATGCTGAAAGAGTGTAAAGAGGCTTTGGTTGTTGGTTGAGTGTTTAGAACCACTACACACAGACGGGGACCTTGGTGGTTGAGTGGTTACTACCAGTGTTACCATTTTAAGATGGGACCGCGGCCTTTTGTCCATTGGTTAGAATTAATTTCCTGAAAGGGGTTGAGTCTGGCTGGACACTACTTCAAGAGAGGTCCTTGATGGTTAAGTGGTTTGTATGTCTGCGGCTTGAGAGGGGGTTTCGATATGTGACTGATAAGAGTAAAAAGTAATTATCCAGAAAGGGACCTCGGAGGCTTGGTGGTAAGAATGGCTGCCTATGATGTCCGATGTTGTAATCCCGATTTTAAATAGTAACCTTATACCCACAGTTATACCCAGGCAATGCTATCTGAACCTGCTAGCAAATAAATAAAACAATATTCTTGTGGAATAGACATCTTCAACAGAAGTACCCTTTTCTCTTCATTATATAGAGAGAATGACTACTCTAGACTTGAACATTAAACTTGGATAAAATCCATTCAACTGTAAAATTACGAAAAAAAGTATTTTTGAAGGGAAAAGAAAAGCTCTCTGCCTTACCTTTCTGGCTAATGATGTAGGTAAGAAAAACACCAAAATTGACAGCCAATATAAAGGACAACATATTATTATCGAAATAAAAAGGATCCTTGTGATATACACTGCAGCTCCAGAACTGATGCACATAGATCTTGCGATTTACAGAGATGAACATTATGCCTGCAAGCTAAGAGAACTCCAGCAGACAACTGACGAGTAGAATCTAGACTGAATCCAGAATTCTTGAGTAGTATTTGGTAGACATGGGGAAGTAGAGAGAGAGAGAGAAATTATGTAAAGAAAGAATATAGTTAGTTATTACGATTCATGCCCGGGCTTTAACTACAAGGTCATATTGCCTACTACCAGAGAGCTCTTTCGTCACTCTGGTGGACATGAGGCCGGACTCTACTATGGAAGTTCTAAATTTTGGTTACTCTAAATTTTTATTCACCTAGGTTAGGGGGTCTTTAACGAGTATCTGATATCGTATAGGCTCGGGGCTATCGCCTAAAGTTAACATCCGAAGGACGGCGTGCTAAACTTTATTTCACCTCCCAGATAAAATAAACTAAAGGCCTCGGGTGTTTTGAACCCGCGACCTTGAGCTCAGTAAGCAAGCACACAGACCACTGAGCTACCGGCGCCCTCAAGAAAGAATATATATGTATATTCTAGAATATATACATATATATTATTTTTTCCATAATCTCTCGAAAAATGTATGTTTTTTTACAATTCTTCTATACAATACAATCTTTACATCATCATTCAAAAATATTTGTTAATTACTACATTTTATTTGTTTCAAAGTTTATGTACATATAGATATTTTTATTATCTGTCATTTGAAGAGCTAGCACAGAAGATAGTCGAATGTGACTGAAAGCTAAATAGGATGACAACAAATTTTAAAGAACGGCTCAGACAAAGGGGAGGAACCTTCTAATCCAATGTTCCTTCGAACAACAAACTAGTTCGTCTAAACCGGAAGGATTACCTCCTAATCTGTTTACATCAGCTGACGTGGCTTACACCGATATGATACAACGTCATACTTCGTATTCACAAAGTATGTCCAACTAATTTGAAAACCAAATTTTAGTAATCTTGAAGAAACAACGGACAATTACTTTTATCTTTACATATTAAAGGCAATGTCAAGGTAAACTATTCAAATATTTGTTTAAACATGTTTCACTCGAATACCCAGCTTTCCGGATATTCAGGTCGTGTTGACTCCACATGGATATACCCGGACTAAAAGAGAAAAATGTTTAAGGGGTATGTGAATTCCTATTTAATGTCTCGGATACGAACTAGTGATTTCAGTGCCAAACAATGCGGCGGTATCGAAATTGTAGTGTTTCTCGAATGCTCACTGTAAACACTTCTAATTAACTGTTAACTCGGAGTGAACTTGAGGCAGCTGATGTCGGAACAGGATCTCATCATGTCCGGGCTTCTAACTACTAGGTAATATCCCCCTTTCGTCGCTCTGGTCGACATGAGACCGTCTCTACTGTGAGAGACCTAAATTTTGTTATCAAGGCTAGGAGTCTTTAACGAGTACCTGATATCGCACAGACTCGGGAATCCCTGTCCCTTTCGAAAGGCAGCATGCAAAAGGTTCTTTATTTCCCAGATAAAATAAAGACCTAAATATTTCAGTCGGGTTTCGATTTTCATATCGGTTCATTAACTCCTGGCGGCAGAAAACGGCAATAGCCAAGAAATCAGTGCAGAGAACTCCACTTCCAACTCTGTGGTCACTTATCAATAGATGGAGCACCTACACACAAAACGACTTGAGAACAACCTGATGCATTCCATCTCAATTCATGTAGGGACTGGCTGCCACACAAAAATCCCTGTTTTTTAACCAAAAATATAACTAACTGCTACTATAGAAATTCATGGTAATACCAAAGTTATGGTTCTAAAATGTTTTTCAAACACCTGAGAAATCAGCTAAGACTTCACCCACTGATTTTCGATCCCCACGTCTAAAGCCAAAATGCTAAACACTTCATTATTCTTTTGTTGGATAGTACTTGAGAAGTACTTCATCTGGCATAAATTTTAAATACAAATAATATTAGGAAATTTTTCAAAAAGCGTGGAAGCACTTCATTGGCTGGTTATTACCTTCAAAATTTACAAAACTTCAGTTTTTGCCCATAAAGCAACCCAATCCTCAAAAACCCATTTTTATAAAGCTGAAAAAGTCCTTAAATAGTAAATAGTAGACCTAACACAGTTTTTTGTTATTGAAAAAAATCTATCATGAACAATTGAGACATTCTGTAATAGACTGCATGATTTGAGATGACATGGATCTTCTATATATCTAGTAAGAAACATAAGAAAATGGAAACACAGAAAGACAAATGAAAGATGATATGAAAAGTGGAAACATTTTCGCTAATGCTGAGATTTACGCTCCGATCTCCTGTTATCACTGGACACGTTTAGACAGAAAAATGTAAAACAATATTTCACTTATCAATATGCGTTCAAAGAGTTATGCCATGTTGACCTATGTATATGCAATGCGTTCATTGGCGTGTAAGTAAATAATATTCAAAATTTAAATTTATGGGAAATTTGGCTACTTACCAAGTACCATTCCTCCTTGAAGAGAGGGTCTGGGAAACTGCCAACGGGACGATGGGATCCACCAAACAAAGTCCCAAAATCGTATGGGGCCGAGCCGGGAAATCCCGCGGAAAACATGTCCCGCTTTCGTCGACGCTTTTCATGTTGTTGCTGGAACCACGTGATCTAAAAACAAAACATACTACAAATTAGCGCCATATTATCATAATTCAAAATGGTTGTTTTCAATTATTCAGAAAAAGAACAAAAAAATCTTCGGTGAATTACCGGCAATGTATTTCCTCAGCACGAATTAATCAATTAAGTTTTCTCTATACCTCCAAATTGATGCGACTAAAGAATCAAAATTTGACATATGAAAGATTTTCAGAATCCTCATATCAATTTTTATACATAGATTCATTATATCAGCATTTATTAGAGTTTTTGTGTTAAGCATTCCCCCCTTTAACCCCCCTTTCCTTTGGTCAATTTGGCTAAAAAGATGTCGTCCATACAGTTTCCTAGATACACAAATAAAATTTCGTGTCGAAACATTCATTTTATCGCGAGTTGTTGTGTTCAGAGACACATAGATAGACCGAAATTCATTTTTGGAATGAAGAGACTGACTTTACTGACTGATTACTTAACTGCACATATACCTGGGGCGCCGGTAGCTCAGTGGTATGCATGCTTGCCTTCTGAGCTCAAGATCGTGGGTTCGAAACCCGGCCGAGGCCCTTAGTTCATTCTATCTGGCAGGTAAGATAAACTTAAGCACTCCGTCCTTCAGATGGGACTAGAGCCTGTACGATGTCAGGTACTCGTTAAAGACTTAGGTGAATAAAAATTTAGAAGTTAAAATTTAGGACTCCCACATGAGTCGGGCTCATGTCCACCAGAGTAACGAAAGAGCGCTCTGGTAGTAAGCGATATGAACTCATAGTTAAAGCCCGGGCATGAGTCATAATAACTAACTATATTTCGTATAACTGAGAAAGTAATAGAAATTAAGGTAAAACAGGTCTTTGCAATAAGGAAATAGTTAAGTCCTTCTTACTAAGATAAAGGTACTACGGTAATTATATAGAGAAGTTGTAGTAGATTTACGATGCTCGTAGTAAGGTACGTAGGTACATTATAGACCTAATCTAAATCTACCAACATCTATCTCAACAGTCATATAATATAACCATAGAATAATCAAAACGAGACAATAATTGCATTACAAGGATAATTCTAGCTGATTGGCCAACGTGCTGGTTCTCAGACAAAGCACGTCATTTTCATTAAAATTTAATTAAGTTTAGAGCAAAGTTGCCGCGGCTATAAGACCAACTTTACAACCGAGTGGAAACAGTTAGGATTCGTGACGACGATATAGCGACGAATATTAAATGTTTAATAAAGAGACCATATTACGAAGTTTACGTGAGAGCAACCATAGGAGAGTAACGGGTAGAGACGGACATCTTTTAAATGATCGGTGAGGCGAGAATAAATAGTATATAAGAGTACGTATTATAAATATTACATTCATTACAATGGCAGTTATTAGAGTTTTTGAGTTTACCCTAAACCACTCCTCTTCTCTGGCCGATTTGACTGAAAATCGATAGGTATTGTCCTTATGAGGTTTTGGTCATGCATATTAAATCTCATGATACCTTCATTCTAACGGCACTTATTAGTTTTTATGTTAAGCCTCCCACCTAATCCCCCCCTTGTCTTCGGTCGATTTGGGGGGGAATAAAGGTGTCGTCGTTAAGGCTAGTACACACTAGTAGACCATGTTGCGCGATTTGTCTGTAGGCGGTCTCGAGTCACGGTCTATAGATCGTCTAAGACACCGTTCTTGGTCTCGTCTAGCGTCCACACTACGATGTGAATTTCTCAGTCTCAACTTCGCAGTCCACCATGGAGGACGTTGTTTTGTTTGGAATGAGTTCCTGCTTAGTGCTAATTACAAGTGAAAGAACGCGAAAACGTAAGTGGACGCGCGAAGTGCTCGCAGAAGGACCTAGGCAGCCAGAGATTCCAGGGCCACTTTTCTTTTTACCCGGTTTTTCTAGTCGGGACTCTTAACATCCCACAAACTATAAGACGCATGGTAATCTTCAATTAGTCTTAAAAATTTCTCGTTAGACCACATACTTTCAAAAGAACTGTAAAATTTTGGAAAATAACTGTAGAGCCGAACCACACCACTCGGAAGCTGGAGACAGACTGGGACGTGTCTCGCCTCTAGACGCCGAGTGACGACCACACTGTCAAAATGTTGCGCAATATGTCTAACGTTGCATGCTGTCTCCCATTCCGATCGGGAGACTTTAGACCTGCGATTTTTGGTCTCGCAACAGGTCCGTAGACGGGGATTGGTCTATAGACATGTCTCGTAGACAACCTGAGACACGTCTCAGAGACCAAAATCGCGCAACATGTCTACTAGTGTGGACTAGGCTTTAGAGGGTTCTGGATTCACATATAAAATTTTGTGTCGATATATTAATTCTATCGGGACTTTTTTCTTCATATTTTGAATCTAGGTCGGAAAACATGAAATTCCGTCGAAAAAAAAAATAGAATGTAAAGAAAAAATAAAATGAAAAAAGTAGTAGGTGTATCACCGGCAATGTACTTCCCCAGCACGAAAAAATCGAATAAGTTCACGCTCTCCCCCAAAACTAATAGACTGTTTAGACTAAAAATCAATAGTTGATCAGCATCGACGAAGGAGATAGTTATAATAATATTAATATCATATTACTATAGAACTGTTATTTGATAATAGTGACCAATCCAGCACAAACATCACTCCCAGACCTATCTAAAGTTGATGATTTCTCTCTATAAATAGTTTTGATGTTTTTATTACTGTTACATAACAGTTCACTGTTGTGTTTCAAGACTGAAAGGTCTCAAGAACTAACAGAGAGAAGAAAATCCAGAAATTCGGTTAAAAATATCTTAGAGGACTGCTATCTAGATTTCTTGTTTATTTATTTCAGTTATGGACTTATAGGCCTTTCACTACTTTCCTAATATAAATAAATAAATATATATATATATATATATGTAGCATTTTAGTATTTATGTACGGTAAGAATCTTCGCTCAATTTTACATCCCTAGCTGTACGAAGTATTGGGGAAGTTACGTAATCGATCAGAAAATCTATGTTGAGTTTACCTCATAAATTCATGTTTTCCGACCTCTGATTCCAAAAAAAAACAGTGTGTGTGTTTGTGAACATGATAACTTCCGATAGAATGAAGTGTGTTATATGTGAATCCAGAACCTCATAAGGGCGACGATTTTCATCCAAATCGACCAAATTGAAGGGGGGATTAGCAGAAGACTTTACACAAAAACACAAATAACTGCCATTGTAATAAATGTATAGACACAAAATTTCATACGAAAATTCAAAACCTCAAAAGGACGACACCTATTCATTTTCATCGGAATCAGCCGAAGGAAAGAGCGTATCCGAGGGGAGGCTCATTTCAAAATAACGTATACTTTTTTTATGAAAAGTTTATTTTTTCTATATATTTTTATAACTATAATATGTTTTTATATTATAGTATGCATGTACAATAAGGTTTTTTTTTTTTTTTTTTTTTTTTTTTTTAATTTATTTATTGACAACAGCTCAATTACAAGCTATACTGTCATGTGAAAACAACAAGGAATCAACAGTAAAAATCATAAGTACAGTAATGAATTGTAAAGAAAAAATAAATAAATAAATAAAAAATAAATTAATTAAATTACTATTTCAATGTGCTGAAGAAAGTCTATTAGTTTTTTATATTTGTACAATAAGGTTGTAAAATACACATATTATGTTTCAAATATATCTATTTCACAATGATGTAAAGCGTAGAGGCGGAGAAAGACGGACAACGTGATTTTCTCCTTGAATAATACATAGGAAGGCAGAGGGTGATGAATAAAACATGTGGAGGCTAGGTGTCTGGTCAAGGGAGGAGTCCACAGGGACCACGAGGAGCTTGGGAAAGGGGGGATGGCCACAGATAGGGAGGAGAAAAGGGGCTCCTAAGGGCAGTGGGAACACAATGGCCTAAGCACACTAAGCTATAGGGAACAAAATGGGCAACTTTGATAATAGGGAGGGACACAACTTGGTCACTAAGAAGAATGTAAAATGGACAACAATAAAGAGGTGAAAAAACGGGCAACTTTGGGGTTTGTAGGGAGAACACAACTTGGTCACTAAGAAGAATGTAAAATGGACAATAATAATGAGCCAAGAAAACGGGCAACTTTGGGGTTTGTAGGGAGAACACAACTTGGTCACTAAGAAGAATGTAAAATGGACAACAATAATTAGGTGAGAAAACGGGCAACTTTGGGGTTTGTAGGGAGAACACAACTTGGACACAGAGAAGAATGTAAAATGGACAACAATAATGAGGCAAGAAAACGGGCAACTTTGGGGAATGACGAGAGGGAGGGACACAACTTGGTCACTAAGAAGAATGTAAAATGGACAACAATAATTAAGGGAGAAAACGGGCAACTTTGGGCTTTGTAGGGAGAACACAACTTGGACACAGAGAAGAATGTAAAATGTACAACAATAATTAGGTGAGAAAACGGGCAACTTTGGGCTTTGTAGGGAGAACACAACTTGGACACAGAGAAGAATGTAAAATGGACAACAATAATTAAGCGAGAAAACGGGCAACTTTGGGCTTTGTAGGGAGAACACAACTTGGACACAGAGAAGAATGTAAAATGGACAACAATAATTAAGCGAGAAAACGGGCAACTTTGGGCTTTGTAGGGAGAACACAACTTGGACACTAAGAAGAATGTAAAATGGACAACAATAATGAGGCAAGAAAACGGGCAACTTTGGGCTTTGTAGGGAGAACACAACTTGGACACAGAGAAGAATGTAAAATGGACAACAATAATGAGGCAAGAAAACGGGCAACTTTGGGCTTTGTAGGGAGAACACAACTTGGACACAGAAATATATTGATTTTTATTATTATTGCTAATTGCACGTTTGTCTTTTTAATAGCTGACACCCAGTCTTCTGCCAACAAGATCAGAACCAACAATTGTTGATGACCTTTCGGGAAACCAACCTAAGTATGTCCTCATACCCAGCTTACTGAAACACTGATTTGCCAAACCTACCCGGAACCCGACTTCAAGGACTTAAATGTCACGGAAGGAACTCACCATTTCGTAATTTCGCCTTACACAAACAATTCTTTAAGAGAATTTCAATATCATCTGACTTTTCATCCGCATAATAATCAATTCGCTTCATCATTTAGCTTATATAAATGAATATAAAATCCCTACTGTTAATAAATAATATAGATATATATGTCGGGGTAACAGGGCTCACGATGCAATTGGGCCTTGGGTAATTTCCGGACATAACGTTTGGATTTTTCAACTTTTAACAGTTGGTAGTTTGGTCCGAAAGTGCTAAAGTTATCAGACGACAGTCCCATCCTATTTTACCACGATATTGGCATTGTTACGAGTCTCAGAATTTTTATCCATTTGTATTATTCATAGTGCCTCAGATTTTATCGCCATAATTACAGCAGTTTTTTATTAGATTTTTTATGTTCTGATGTATATTTAAATATAATTTAAGTAATTTTCGGGGACCATTGTGGCCAAGCGGGCTAGAACGTATGGCTTTGGTCGCATGGTCTCCCATTGTTTTCGGGTTTGAACCCCTTCCGGCAAAGACTTTTATTTCGTAGATAGAACTCCCTCCCGGGGCCATGGATGTTGGAAATAACTAAATATAACATCGTTATAGAGACATGGCTAATATGCATCATACATAAGGCCAGTAAAAAAAATAAAATAATAATAATAATAAATGAGGTCAGAAACGAGTACATGTTCACATTTAATTCTAGAAGGTTTAGTACAGTTACCCCAAAAAAATATCAATAAATGAGGTTAAAAAATGAAAATGAAATGATGGCTGCTTGCAGCACTTCAGTCTTCAAGAGTAACGGATATCTGAACTCAGCTGCAAAATTATATAATCGGGAAATTTAATATTTTCCGCCCCATCAGTTCAAAATTAAAAATTTTTTTTTTTAAAAAGTCATATTTTTTTGGGGCAATTACGGGCACCTTCCTCAGGTCACAAAGAGTGAAGTATAGACAAAAAAGGCATGTTAGCCAGGAGAAAAAATATATCAATAATTAAGGCTTGAGGCCGGAAAAACTCTTTATGATACATTTAAATAAATACAGAAAGTAGAGTTGCACATTTATTTCTCATCAATCTTCTTGCTCCAGGCTTACCATCCGAAGCTCTTGAAGGGTGCCCCAGCTGAGGTTTGAATATTAAGACCGAGAGGACAGTCGAGGAGCTAATGACGTGGCAATGTTGCATGCATCACATCTGATGCAACTTAACCACTAACTGACCTACAGACTAGGGAGAAAGCTAATTTGAAAACCAGTCAAATGTTCCTTCCATCAATTACGAGGATTACACAACCAAACTGGCAAGGATTCAAAAATTTAAGAAAAAAAAAAACAGAAACACTCATTGTTAGTCACAAAGACCAAACCTAAGTGGAACCTCCTCAGGTCAGGAGGTTCCACTATGGTTTACACCTATCGGAACTGTTTTTAGCACATTTTTACAGAAGTCAGTCTATACGCTCAACCGGTTGATGAGACTAACAGAAACCAGCGAATTTCCATAAAAAATCAGTTTATACGCTCAACCAGTTGATGAGATCAACAGAAACTAGAGGGTTTCTATAGAAATCAGTTTTTACGCTCAACCAGTTGGTGAGGCCTACATCAACTAGCGTACTTCCATAAAAGATCATAAAAAGATCCCAACCAGTTGATGAGATATATAGAAACAAGTGGGTTTCTATAGAAATCGGCTTATACGCTCTTCAGGTTGGTGAGATCTATAGAAACTAGCGTAATTTCTATAGGAATTAGCGTAATTTAAATAGAAAGTAGCGTAATTTATATAGAAAGTAGCTTACACGCTCACCCGGTAGGTGAGACCTACAGAAACTAACATTGCAATAAGGGATTCCTTATCACTAACGCACCATTCTACATCACCAACAGCACCTACGTCACCCTTCGTTCCCACAGTTGTAACAGAGAGTTACAAAACTATCCTCGCAAAAATCGCCATTCATGCCAATCCTGTCATTCAAACACTAGCTTCAGATACCCACCTAGATACTAGACTTACCAACCACCAACCACATACACGACTTAAACGACAAGAACTGAATCAAAAATACGTTCCACCGACTATTTGGACCAAAATCAGAACTTATCGACCTAATATTCCCAGTGTCAATGAACTAATCCAAACATTCCATCTTCCCATTCAAATCCTCTGGTACAAGACTTATCTTCTCATTCACATCCTGACAATCCTCCGCACCGCTTGAGCAGGAGGTAGCCTGGCGATATTCCATCTGAAGATAGTTAAATAAATGTTCGATCTCCTTCAAAAACCGTTTGGGCTAAAAATCAATAGTTGACTTACAGAGGGTCTTCTGAGTCCTCATACTAACTTTTCAATACATTCGGCAGTTATTAGGGTTTTTGAATCGAAGCCCCCTTTCTCTGATAACCTCCTTCATTTCGGCCGATTTTGCAGAAATTAATAGGTGTCGCCTATATGGGGTTTTGAATTTACATATCAAATTTCATGGCAATACATTCATTGCAACAGCAGTAGTATTACAGTTTTTGAGGTAAGCCCCCCTTGATCACCCATTCCTTTTAACCGATTCTGTAAAAAATTAATAGATGTTGTCCTTATGGGATTCTGGGATATCTAGATGAAATTTCGTATCGATACATTCATTCTATCAAGTGTTCACAGACACACACAGGAATGTTTTTTCTTACATTTTTTGGAATCAGGGTCAAAAAACATGAAACTCCGGTTAAAACTATCATCGAATTTCTGATCGATAATATACTTCGAATAGCTGGGAATGTAAAAATAAGGTAATGGAAATGAGTTGAATGGAAAAAATGTTTCGGTTCAGAACTTGTTGCCATCATTTTGGCTTCCAATTGGTAGTAACCAGTAAGGAATTGCTTACAACTGCACATTTCCTGATAAATGAAACAGAGGAGATAGTTTATAGTTGTGCCTGCAATTGGTAACCAGACCATTTCCTATGCAGCTAGCAGACACCCAATACTTGTACAATATTTCCGCCAACCTGACACTCGGGACCTTGGCAGTCGGGGTTCATAGGCAAGGCCTGTCCGCTCTCCTAGTCTGCCGAGACCAGGGTCGCGGTTGGGAATAGAACCATAGAACTAACTCAAAAGGAAGGGGAAAAATATTGTGAAACGAAGCAGCAAGGTCTTCCAACATCACGATTGTTTACAACACTGACTGGGAAGGAATCGCTAAAACGAGTCGTTTGAATAAAACTGTCTTTACTACTCCAACTGTATATAGATAGGGGAAGCTATGTAATCTGTCAGAAATTCGATGTTGAGATTCCACTGGAATTTTTTGTTTTCCGGTCCCACTAATTCCAAAAACGGAGAAAAAAAGGTGACGATACGATAATTCCCGAAATAACGAATGTATCCAAACAATATTTCCATCCAGAACTCCACAGGGGATGAAGGGGACTAGGGAGGAGTCTCAACACAAAAACCCTAATAAGTGTCATTGTAATGAATGAATCGAGACAAAATTTCATATTAAAATTCAAAACTCCATAAAGACGAATCATATTAATTTTCCGTTGATTCGATTAAAGGGAAGAGGGGATCAGAATAGAGGGCTTAACTCAAAAACCCTAATAACTATCGATATAATGAATGTATCGACATGAAATTTAGAATGGGGATTCTGAAGTCCCTGAGTAATTCATTTGTTGATAAAACGGTGAACTGGTTTTAGAGGGAGAGCAAAAACTTGTACAAGTATATTGCCGGTGATTCACCAACGTCTTTCCTGTTGGTAATGATCACGAGCAGCACTGACGAGTGAAAGTGTTGAATCCGAGTGTGAGGAAGGCCACCTAGTGGCGTCTCTTCATGGGTTACTCCTTTTACAGGAGCCATCGGTTCCAGCTACTCTTCACTTCAACAGGGTTGTGCCCTTAAGTGTTTCTCGCATGTTCGTTTCTAATTTCGTAAGGTTTTTCTAACATTCACTACTCTTCATACACAGATCACAACAAACTATCTTACCTGAGGTTCGTTGGACAACTTCTCGTGGTGTTCCTCACTTCTCGACAGGGATCTTTTGTGGACATGGTTGTGTTCGAACAGGTAGTAGCTCTTCAGTGACCCAATCTGAAACAAAAATAATAATTCAAACAAATCGCTCTATTAAATAATCAAAACAGTGAACACACAAATTTGTAGACGTTCCGTGACTACATACAGGTTTCGTGACATAGTTTCACCCCTATATGGAACTTTTAATACATTTTTAAAACAACAATTTTTAGAAAAACAAGAATATATAAGTCAAATAGGTCACATTTTTGATTCAGATGAATATATAAAGGCATTCATCTGAAAACTTTGCAGCATTGGCTTTCCTTCTCATCTCAAACATATCGTCGCCAAGGCGGTTACAGCGTGGGGGTTCCACCATTGTCGAGAAAGGAATCAGCCGTTCGACTGGCGCTGACGATGGCAGGACGGTATTAAATTTTAAAAAGAGTGTTTTAATTGTTGGATAATCAGTTAAGTATTTCAAACATTCCATCCTTACTTCAACATCATGATCAACCTCAGTTTGAATGGCGCTTTCATGATGCAGTGTCATATCACAATATTCATCTTCAGATCATAAGTGGAAATCATCAAAACAGTTTTTGTACTCTTCAACATTACTATTATCATTGTATCCTAGAGGTCTCTTATATTCACATTTAACTTTAGAGAACTGACCGGTGCAAATAAAACTATTAAATTTCTCGAAATTATTTGGAACAGCAAGTAGTTAAACAAAAATAATAGTTAACTAGTGGTAGCTAGTAGTAGTAATAATAGTTAACTAGTGGTAGCTAGTAGTAGTAATAATAGTTAACTAGTGGTAGCTAGTTAACTACATACTACGAAATAAACTACATAATTATATTTAATGATTTTTTTTATTTAACTCAGGTCAGCGAATATTTTTTTAATTTTTCACTGATTTTCAATAAATATTTTGGTACGTACAACTATTACTTAAAATATTACCAAATATAACTATTTTCAAAGCTAGTTTGCATGGTAGTTAGCTACTTTTTTATTTAACTCAGGTCAGCGAATATTTTTTTAATTTTTCACTGATTTTCAATAAATATTTTGGTACGTACAACTATTACTTAAAATATTACCAAATATAACTATTTTCAAAGCTAGTTTGCATGGTAGTTAGCTACTTTTTTATCTAACTCAGGTCAGCGAATATTTTTTTAATTTTTCACTGATTTTCAATAAATATTTTGGTACGTACAACTATTACTTAAAATATTACCAAATATAACTATTTTCAAAGCTAGTTTGCATGGTAGTTAGCTACTTTTTTATTTAACTCAGGTCAGCGAATATTTTTTTAATTTTTCACTGATTTTCAATAAATATTTTGGTACGTACAACTATTACTTAAAATATTACCAAATATAACTATTTTCAAAGCTAGTTTGCATGGTAGTTAGCTACTTTTTTATCTAACTCAGGTCAGCGAATATTTTTTTAATTTTTCACTGATTTTCAATAAATATTTTGGTACGTACAACTATTACTTAAAATATTACCAAATATAACTATTTTCAAAGCTAGTTTGCATGGTAGTTAGCTACTTTTTTATTTAAAACATCCCAACTCAAGATGTAGTGTTGCCTTGGTCAGCTGGAGACTGTACAGCAGCCTTGCTCCAATTCCTCAAACCTGTTTCGTGTATCCTACATAATGCAGACTGAGGAAATGTCACTATATAGCTAATAGCTACTCTATATTTGAGGCCAGTACAAACTAATCCAAATATCCACATTTTTGACATATTTTTTACTTGCACATTTACAGTATGAAGTTATTTAATCAGTCAGAAATTCATGCAGACAAAAATTGAAATCCTGATCTCTAAGGCTTCTACATAACATGAAACGGATTTCTGAATATAAGAAAAAATCATTCCGACAATGTACAGAAAAAACTTTTATTTTTATATAATATTAATTCTCTCATTTATTTTTTGTATTTTCAAAAAATTGTGAATGCAAACGTTTCGGGCTTTACTCCCATCATCAGTGTAATACATCTGTTCCTTTTGTTACTTAGAATCTTCTTTTTATGGAACATCATAGTGTCTATTTCCATCATCGAACATCCGGTCATTGTCGATAATGTAGGTAGACACTAGTTAGTTATTATGTCGCATGCCCTGGCTTTAACTACAAGGTCCTATCGTCTACTACCTGAGCGCTGTTTAGTCACTCTGGTGGACACGAGCACTACTCTACTATAAAAGTCCTAAAATTTGCCTACTCAACATTTTTATTCACATAGGGTAGGGGTCTTTAACGAGTACCTGACATCGTACAGGCTCGGGACCATTGATTAACATCTCATCCGAAGGACTGCGTGCTTAAGTTTATTTTACCTCCCAGAAGTTGAGCTCAATAAGCAAGCACGCATACCACTAAACTACCAGCGCCCTCACTTTTATTATATATTTATCTATAGATTAATTAACAACTGAAAAGAAGGCGCCGGTAGCTCAGAGGTAACGTGCTTGCCAAATGAGCACGAACGGCAAAAGTAAAACAATCTTGAGCACACCGTCCTTCCGGTGGAACGTTAAGCGATGGACCCGAGCCTGTCCGATGTCAGATACTCCCAAGATCCTTTTCGGACAGTAGGTGATATGACCTCGTACATACCCAGGTATGAGTCACAATAACTAACCATAGTAGATTATTACAACCGTGTATCATAATTCTAAATGTTGTTTATTCCAAAGAGGCCTTTAACTTGATTTTTTTGACATCGAATATTGGAACACTTCTTGTGAACATTCCCCAACGATCTAAGTCTACTAAGTTTCCATTATTTTCCTCAAAAATGGTTGTTCTAACGTTCAAATTAAATTAAATTTGTATTACAAACAGTTACATAGAAAATAATTCAACCTTGTATTATACTACTTCTGACTGCATCTGATCCAGTAAACTTCAGATATAAGTACTGACAACTCCAACTTAGGCCTTAGGCACATCTTTGGTCTCAAAATTTAGGACTCCCATTGCAAAGTCGGGCTCATAACCACCAGAGCGCTCTGGTGGTAGACGATGTGACCTCGTAGTTAAAGCCCGAGCATGAGTCACAATAACTAACAACTGGTAAAAATGCCAATTAGCTATAAAGAAAGTGAAATTTTATAGTGGCCTGAGTGAGCCCTGTATCAAAATTTCTTGAGGGCTCTTTTTCGTGAAAATAAACAAAAACATTCCCATAAACAAAATGTGTTTGAAAATAACAAAAACGACACTACATATTAAAAGAATTAACTCAAAAAAAAATATTCTAGTGGTTAAATAGGTACTTATCTTGCCTTTTTTTCGGCGAACGTATTTATTATATCATCCATAGCTGAAGAAGTTTTTAGTTTTTCAAGCTCTTTTTTTTTATGGAAAGTATTGGATAAGTCCGATAACCGTTTTTGTCCCATAAATGTTCTAAGATAATTTTTAATAAGTTTTAATTTAGGCATTGCTTTTATCAATATGACTACGGGTAACATTTTACGATTTTTCGCTTACGCATGTTGGGGCCCCTCTAGCTCGGGGACCCTGTATCATTGCTACAGTAGTAGCTACGCCCCTGGTGTTCCAATTAATTATTAAAATCAAAAGCTAACAAGGGAATAGAAACAGTCATGACATAGAAAAAAAACAGAAAATTAGATAAAGTGAGATACTTGGTTTTAACTAAATTGGTATAATTAAACCAAAAATGGCCAACGTTTTTCAGTGAGACAGTTGCTAAACAATATTACCTACATGCGAAATGTATTTTCATCATGAAAAGGAACAGTTGCCATATCTACTGCAGAATTTAGGACACAGGAAAGTTTTCATTGTAGATGTAACGTTCGCTCTTCATTATTTCACCCTTCACGAAGGTACAAATTTTGCCCTCTAAGCCAATATTGAATGAAGTTATTAATTACAGGAGCTATACGAACAAAGCAGTTCCGCTCCTTCCCCCAATCCCCCAAAATGTTCCAGCGCCCATCAGATATGTAGCTACTATTTAAAAGGAGACTATTATACCTAGATCGAGGTTAGGTTTTATGACTCATGCCCGGGCTTTAACTACGAGGTCATATCGCCTATTACCCTGTGGTAATTACCCTCGCCTATTACCCTCGTCACTCTGATGGACATGAGTCCGACTCTACTGTGGGAGTCCTAAATTTTGCCTACCCTAAATTTTTATTCACCTAGGGTAGGGGTCTTTAACGAGTACCAGACATCGTACAGGCTCGGGACCATCCCTTAACGTCCCATCCGATGGACGGCGTGCTTAAGTTTATTTTACCGATATGAAGCGAGAACTTTCACTAAAGAAAATGAAATATATGTAAGTCAAGTACCAAAGACATCCATTTCTTCATGAAGACTTTTATAACTCGTTGACAAGAGTTGGAAGTCTAAATCAACACCTACAAACAAGATTCAAAAATTGTTTGTTGATGACGTTTACTGATGAAAACGTACGCTTTCGGACTCTCTACTCCCGAAAAATTTATCAATTCAAATAAATAATTTCCCTCATAGATATACACGGAAGAAAGAAAGTCATATGTAGATTGTTTTCCAAAAGAAAGCATCAAAAAGGCTTCCTGTTTCAGAGGTCGCACACGGCTGGTTGGCAAGAAAATAAGGTTCTAGTCGTGGGGTAGAATTAGAGAAAATAACAGGAGTGAGAGAGCTCAGAATGGACAACTGGAAGGAGAACGTGTCATTAAAGGGATATTCTTACTTGGAGTAGGTGGCTACCATGTAACTGTAATGGGCGGAGGACTGGACCTAGGAACCTTCACTACTGGGTCAAATGTTTCAGGCTACCTGCATGTGGGCTCACTGATGGTCTGCAATTCCAACAATGATCTTGCAGAGGTTTCGCTTCTTCTTCGACATTCCTAGCAACTATGTTTGAACTATGAACCAGCTAAGTTTCCTCTACAAATATTTAAACTACTACAAGTATGTGGAGGAACAAGGAGGCAAGTGTATTCTCTCTGCTTTCTTCAATATAACTTCGAACCAACCAGCTTATTTTTCGGCATGTAGCTCCTATGAGAAGGCACTAATAACACTATGTAAGGATATATAATCATATTGTAATCAGGAGGTTGGGATACATGATATTCCCTCTAAAACTCATAGAATTACGGTTCTAAAATACAGTAGACATTCAATAAAAACAATATTATTTAATTCATCCAAATGAATACAAAAAATAAAATAAAATGATAGCCGAATTCTGTTGTTTACCTGAGCTTCGAAAATATTGTTATTTCTTCATGACAACTAGTAGAATGATCCTATATCAATGAAAATTAGTTTATAAAATTTAGAAATAAACGGAAAGAAAGAACCAGATTATAGTTCAATAAGGAACATTAAATATTAAAAGTTGAATATAAAGGTAAACATTTGATCTAACTACCTATGCAGTGTTGCCAAAGCTGAAGAGGGCCAAAATTCCCTGCAGGATGATAAAGGAACGTTGCGTTTTAGTAGATACCCCCCTGCAATGGATACTACATATGAATACATATATATGCCTCTAATACCTCTCGGCCATATAAATCATCCAGAAAATCTGATTACACGGGAAGGCAGACAGCTATCACCATCAGAAACTGGTG
This sequence comes from Aradus depressus, assembly GCA_963662175.1. Classification (NCBI taxonomy): domain Eukaryota; kingdom Metazoa; phylum Arthropoda; class Insecta; order Hemiptera; family Aradidae; genus Aradus; species Aradus depressus. Next base: position 35,025,292 of record OY759215.1, read on the forward strand.
TTTTCAACGGGAGACGACGGAACTATCATCAACGCCAAAATGGCCAGCAATGCGGAAAAGGTCGATCTCCGCTACAGAATCACTTACCTACCTATACAGTAACATAATAGGGAAAGTAACCCAAGAATGTCCTCAGAGGTCCATGGGGTCTGTCACCTTTCACGAATTGCTCCCTGACCTCGAGATTCGTGGCAACAAGATGATAGCTTATATCGACGGCTTCATGCTCACGGGTTTCACCGGTCTGCCAATAAAACCATAAAGGAAGACGCACCATCTCAGTCGTCAAAGCGGGGACGGCATTGATGAGAAGGAGAGGTGTAAAAAGGAAACCTCATTTTGGGAAAGCGATTTTCGCTGCCAACACTGGCACTTTTCGAATTAATTAGCAAAAGTCTGATCGAAAGTCATAAAAGTTACAGATATAAAAATACTCACACGCGCCCACTATTAAGCACGTTCATCAAAACTAAAATATCATCTATATTCTTCATGTTGAGATAATCCTTTAAAGCACGTAAAAAACGTAAAATTGTTACACAACCCCCAAACTAGACATTGAGGAAATAATCTATGGAAGAAGAGCCGGGGAACAAGTCTAGCCCAAATGTTGATAAGAGAGCGGTAGTAGAGCCCGGAAGAGATAGTATCAGCAGAAAGACGAACTGAATAGTGGGGATGACGTAACCTAGAGAAGGAACCTTGGCATTCAGAAGACAGTGAAGGGGGCTGACTTTCTCCAGGTGTGGGACGGGAGCAGAGCGAACAAAGCGAGCAGGCAGGGCGAACAATGGCGGTGTGGCGGACAGTGAAAGAAATAACAATAACAGAAAGATGGTGTTTGCAAACCACACTGTAGCGGACGTTTACCTCACAATATCTAGAAAGAAACAAATCCCGATTTTAGCCGGCCAATTTTTTCATGTCTTATAAATCGTTTAGGATGTTCTTAACCGAATGGAATCTAATCTGAACAACATGCATTATAGGCTTGTTAAAATAAAGGAAATCTCGTGTTGTCAAAAATAATACTATAGTAATATACAGTCACTACTTTAATCAATTGTATCTATAGTAATTTTTTTTTTTTTTGTTGGAAGTAAATATCTCAACTCAGAACCCCCTCAAAAAAAAAAAAAAAATACGTACAGTAGTCTGTGAATTGTAAAATAATTTATTATTTCCAAAATTTTCCAGATTTTCTAATTGTGATTATATTCTAATTACACGACTATTGTATTGTCAAAAAAATTAATTTGGACAAATGAATTATGAATGAATAAATCCTCGATTCGGAAACATATACATACTTAACAGAAAACAAGGTATATATATGTATAAGCCATTTTTATATTAATTGTACGAGTAGAATGTCCCCTGAATTCATAAATTTAAACATACAACCAATAAAGAAGAAAACAGACTACCAGAAGCACATTGGTGTGGCACAGTTCAATGTAGGCATGTTCTTGAAATATAAAAAAATTAAAATTGTAATAATGAATCTACTATCTATCTAAAATCTACTTTAGCAATAATGAAAAAATATAATAATAATAATGGATACATTGTATTTTTTCTGATTTATACTATTGTTAGTTTCAAATCTTATATTGAGCCGGTGAATTTGCTTGAATATTAACAAATGTGGCAGTAGTATTCAAATATTGTCTAGCTGCCATGCTGTCAGGTGGCGTTATGTGAGAAAAGGGCACAAAAGTGAATTCTGCATTTCGAGAAAATCCACTTCGAAGTTTTTGATAAACACTTTCCAAATGATATTTAACACTTTCACACAGATATTGAGTGTTTGTTAAGTCGTGGCTGAACTTACCGAACTACTCCGAAGTAGTAATACGAAAAGTACTCCCATATATTTATATATCTTGTGAAATAGACAATATTTTTCAAAAAACATTCGTTTTTCTTTATACTTTTCAAATGATTTAAAAGTTATTATTTTCCCCTATTATGAAACTATGTAACACTAATTATTTACAAGTACAATGTAAAATACACATTAACGTTAAAGTTTTAATATGAACATTGAAAGCTTATGAAAATAATGTTGATATCATATGTCTTCTTCCCGAAGAACATTCAGGTCTTTAATTTTCTTTAAATGGCCATTGAATATCTTTCTTTTTTTTTTAAGTTTCACTTATAGTCGTGAAAAATAACACACATCAGTTTCGTCCAAGTAAAATCCTCTCTTGAGCTGTTCTGATGAGATTTAACTCATTTTTAACCCTTCTGACGAGTTCGAACTGTCACCACTCAGGAGAAAGTCAAGTCCTAAGAGTACCGGAGATTGGTAGTTAAATAACCCCACAGTCAATTTCACAGATGTTAAAAAGAAAATAAATAATATCGCTGCTGAAATATTACTTCAAATGAGAGAGAAAGAGAAAGAAAATTGCATTGCTGAAACCTTAAAATATTATAATAACGGTAGTCTCTCATCAGAAACAAGAGAGGTTTCGTTTACATTTAGGAATCTGCTATTTCTGAAATATTTACTTCCCTGTTTTTCAATAACAATGGTAAAACTAAAGGTAAATTAAAGATAGATAGTTTTACCGCAGTTGTTGAAAAAAAGGGACTAACAATTTCAGAACAAAAAAATTCCTAACTGTACAGCCACGAAGATTTCCTAATGGAAATTCCAACTCCTTTCTTACCTACCTTCGAACGGTTCGCACTCCACAAACTTGTCTTTCTAACTAAACCTGACGATGACGTAATGAAAACCGGTAGTTTATGTATACATTTTTTGTGAAATATATATTTAAAAAAATATATATATTTATACATTACGTATAGTTAGTTACTCGAAATGGCGTTGCCAATCTCGTTCAGCTAATATTTGTATGAGGCATCTAAACTAACAAATTCCTTCTACTTCCTTACACAAATTCCATATTGAGTTTTCATCAGAATTTTATTCAAAAAATGAAGAAAACATTTCCTGTCAGTGTATGTGTCTGTAACGAGAACTCCTGATAGAATGAATGTATCGTCACGAAATTTAGTATAATTTTTAAATAATAAAATTCGACGGGGAGTTTTCAACAGAATTTCATGTCTTCCGACCTGCTGATTCCAAAGCAGACAAATCAAAAAATGTTTGTCTCTGTGAACACGGTAAGGAATGAATACATCGAAACGATATCTTATATGTGTATCCAGAACCCCATAAGAAGACACATTGATTTTCAGCCAAATCGGGAAGGGAAAATTAGGGGGTGGATTACCAGAAAAGCTCTAAAAACTGCCGTTGTAATGAGTGTATACACAAAATTTCATATTTAAATTTAAAGCCCTATAAGAAAGGAATCAGCCGAAGGAGAGGGGGATCAGAAGGGTGGCTCAACTCAAGAATCCCAATAACTGCCGATGTAATGAATGTATCGACATGAAAGTGTACATTTAAATTCAAAACTCCATAAGGATGACATCAATTAATTCCGCGAAATCCGTTGAAGGGGAAATCAGCGAAATCGGTCGAAGGGAAGGGGGGACCAGAGAAGAGGGCTCGACTCACGGCCTACTAACTGCCGATGTATCGACGATGAATTTATCGATATGTAATTTAGTATGAGTATTCAGAAGCTACATAAGTCAATTTTTGAGTTACCTTTTTGAGTTAAACGGTCGATTGGCTTTGAGGGTGATTCACCGACGATTTATATATATATACAAATATGAATATGAGGTACTCTTAGCCAGGCTATATAATTATTGAAAAATGTCATATGTGGAATGCAATCCAGCTCTGAAAATAACATTAATATAAGGGAGCTGTCAGCTATTCTGATCCCCAGCCAGGTTACAAACAATATTCACATCCAGTTCCAATCAGACCTCCCTCCCCCCACCTCCCCACTCCACCAATACAAATTGTATTTCTATCCAATTTCCTCCGCCGCCCCCTCATCCACCTCATATTTATTTATTATTTACTTCCCCTTTATTCTGCTTCGACAAAAAAAAAAAAAAATCATAACGTTCTATGACATACGAACGGTAACTTCACAAATAGTTCAGGCAACGAAGACCAAAAAATACCAAATAGCGGAAATAATTCATGTAGAAGCCAAAATTGGTACAGTTGTAGGGGAAGGTGTCCTTAACAACATACTAAAAGTACTGAGGGGTGGGGGTGATGCTAAAGGTGGGGGGGGGGGGGGTCTCGAAAGGTCCTTTTTTTCAATTTTCCGTTAATAACTCAAAAACCACTGCTTCTATCAAAAAAATATATATACTAAATTAATCTACATAAAATTCTCTACAATAAAGATTCTCTACACTTTTTTGATAGGATCAAAGCTTAAGGAAATATGGAGGGGGTAAATAAAAAATAAAAAAACAGCTTTTGACATATGAATTAACTCCATACCCCCTGGCCCTGTTCAGCGAGGGCGGAATGTGAAAAGGGAAAAAATCATCACTCAATGATGTTTTTCCTGTAGAGGACAACGCAACTGTGGATCTCACCCACAGCTTCAATGTGGTAGACGGTGGTTTCCTACTCCATCGCATGAAATGGAAACAGTCTTCCAACATATTATCAATTTGCCATCAGTACACTGCCTACGTACATAAGCATTACGGTAAAAATTGTTCGATGGTTTTTGATGGATATGGTGATGACAACACCGCCAAACGAGCAGAGCAGAAGCTCCTTAATCTACATAAAATAGCAGAGATTAATTTTAATCGAATTCAAAATTATCTTTTTACTTTCTTATACCTATAGTTACATTTTCACGATTATGTCTGTGTGTATGTGATAGGAACTTTGTGAGCGCTGTAACGCAGAAACTTGAGATTTAAATGAAGATGTGCTACTTACATCTAATTAGATTTTGGCCGAAATCGGTTGAAAAATAAAAACACTTTACTCTGAGGCCTAAGTACATTTTACAACGTACCACTTATATTTATAACCTAATCAAAAATCTTTTCAAATAAACGTTATTTGCGAGATAGATGCCGAAAACCGTCCTAAAATGTCATGTTTTTTAGACGTTTGCTTGATTCGCAATCGGAAAAATCTATTCTTACCAAAAATGTCTCTTATTAAATTTTCAACCTCAGGTTTGAGATAGAACCAATACGACCAATGTTACGGCGCCCCAAAGATTCTACAATAAATTTCTGTTTTAAATAATGTTTAAATTGTAGTAACAAATAGCAACAAAAATGTTTTTTACTATTAGTAGTTTTTTATTAAGAAGGATGAGAAATAAAGAAAACAGGACTTTCTTATACTAACCATCTTTCTACAAATCACTTTCCCTTCCCGTCTAAAATTAATTTCATACTGGCATTACTGGGTATATGAAAGTCACTCTCAAAATTACACTGTACAATGAAACAAAGAAAGCTGCTAATGCCAGAATATTACTTTCATAAAGCCAATAATGTCAATATGAAATGAATTTGAGAAGGAGAAGGGAAATTAATAGAAAAAAGTCGTTGGTATAATAATGTCCTATTATGGTATCATATATTTTTTTTTGATAATTTGAGAGACAAATTGAAATATTTTTAAATAGATCCAATTATTATTTAGGAGTAATATATTATTACAAAATGGAGGCGAAGGGCTTTCCCGATCTCGCACATTGGATACTAATCTTCAATACCTGCTACCTAATCGGTAATGTTTTCAGGACACGCTGAGGTATTTTTTTGTTATTTATATTTTTCGAAAAATATCACTTATTAAAATAAGCGTATTATTTTATATAGTTAACGAATTAAAATGGATATTGGTTGGCTTTTTGGCAGGCTGGATCGTAATTTTCATAGCAGAATTCAGAGATAAAAACTTTTGGCTACCTATATGGTTTTATTTTTTCAAGTTAGGAGTTCGGTCAATTAGTGAACACAATTTTCGATGTCATTGAGAAAATGGAAAATAATTCTCATTTCGTTTCCCTTTCTTGGGGACACTTTAGACTTCTGGTATAGACACTCCCCCCTTCTCGCAGCTTTCACCTGTCAGCCCTCCATTAATTAAAAATTCAAGCTTTAAACAATGGAGCAGGAGACACTGAAAATGTATTTTTTGAGTATAAAATAAAAAAAAATAATCAATTAAGGAAGAAATGTCTGGGCACAAACTGCAAAAAAATATATATAAGAAAAAAATGTTATCTTACCGATAACATAAATGAATCAATCACCGATATTAGAAAAAAATATATATATATACTGTGTGTTTAGACAGAATAATTGCAATTAGTTGTGATAAGGATAGATAACAAATAGTCTTATTACACTACATGTAATTTTAATTGTGGTGTAAAGTCTGTTTTTCATGAGATGGGTCCGGTCCAGACGAACAAACATAAGCACAGGATATATTACCCTCCATTTACAAAGTTCGTCAATTTGAGAATAGTATACTCGTACTTTTGAACCAATTTTGTAGACTTTTAATACCATCATTCAATATTTGTACACACAATCCGGTAAAATAATCTTACACGGAAGTAACAAAAGAAGTTACTTCATTCTTGCGCCAGAGTTGAGTGGATGGTTAGGTGAGGACACGGGTACCAAACTCTTGACATGGATAAACACAAGGGGATGTAACCTCGCTCCTGCTTCATAGTGGAACCTCTTTCTTCCTCATCAAATGGTTTTTCGTCTCAAAAATCAATTTTGAACAGTTCACATAATGCCTTTAAAACAATATGCTTGATTGAGGATGTCTCTCCACTCCATTTTTATAGTTTGTCAACTTAAGAATACTATGTTGTTATACTATTCTGGTTAAAACCTTTAAAAGCATAAATCAATATTTTTAGGAAAAATAACCTAGCACGGATACCCACAAAGGGAGGTTACCTCGCTTTTGCGTGATGGTGGCCGCATCTCGACAATGCTTGTCTTGCCTACCACCAAAAATATACTAAGAGTTAGTTAAGTTTAACATAATGGAAAAATTTCAAAAATACGTTTTAAATATGATCCTCAATTTATGTCTGATTCTGAAATGAATGGGAAACACCAATCGGATCGGAGAGACTTTTTTTTAATTTGATGGGTCTGACATGAATGAGAAGGTTGTAGCCTTTGGATTTCCTTGAGGATTTGATTAAAACATTATTATCACGTGGCATTGTTTTTCTCATTTGAAAATTGATATCAACTTTCACGCTGTTCAGGCATTCAAGAGTGGGAGGTGGACAATGAGGTTTGGTGATGAGATCAGCTCAGTGCCATGATTTCACTTTACGACACACATAGCAAGAGAAGTGCCGGTAATACTCGTTGTCACATCCCTCCAAACTTCCACGTAATGAGAGTACAGTATTCCGGTGGTCGTCAGGCGTTCCTTGCCAAATGGGGTACCGAGACTGTATGTCAGGTACTCGTGTATCTACCTTAGGTGAATAAAAATCTAGGATAGGCAAATTAAGGACACCTATTATAGACTCGGGCTCATGGCTAAAGAGCGCTCTGATAGTATGCGATACGACCTCGTAGTTAAAGCTCGGGCATGAGTCACAATGACTAACTACCCCCTTCAAAAAAAATATCCCAAAAGTATATTTTTTCCCCCATTGGAGGCTTTTGGTGAAGGTTGGCGTTGACCGTGAGTAAGGTTGAGTCCAAATAATTATAATTAAATTGGTCCTATTTCGGAATCGAAAGATTAATTATTACTAAGTATGGGAGAAGTTATGTAATCGGTGAGAAATCCGATGTTGTGTTTAACGGAGTTTCTGGTTTTACGACACTCTGATTGCAAAAATAAAAAACAAAATTTCTCCGTCAGGTATGAGCGTTCCTGTCCAATTAGACTGGAGTGGATCAACGTGTTTGAATTTTAAATCAAAATGACGCAGTAAGACGGACAATAAAAATAAATTCGGTAGTGAATCACGACATACTGAAAAAACCATTGTTTTGAAATGTATTCTGGATTGTACTCAAAAACTTTAATAACTGCCTATGTAAAGACATACCAACACGAAATTTTATGGTAGGATCCAGACATTTTTAAAAATCCAGATTACATAAAGGAATATTTTGAGGGCGCCGGTAGCTCAGTGGTATGCGTGCTTGACTTCTGAGCTCAAGATCGTGGGTTCGTAACCCGACCGAGGCCCTTAGTTTATTTTATCTGGGAGGTAAAATAAACTTAAGCACGCCATCCTTCGGATGGGACGTTAAGCGATGGTCCCGAGCCTGTACAATGTCAGGTACTCGTTAAAGACCCCTACCCTAGATGAATAAAAATGTAGGGTAGGCAAAATTTAGGACTCCCACAGTAGAGTCGGGCTCATGTCCACCAGAGTGACGAAAGAGCGCTCTGGTAGTAGGCGATATGACCTTGTAGTTAAAGCCCGGGCATGAGTCATAAAACCTAACCTAACCATAAAGGAATAAATACCAAGTAATCCATAATTCTCCTATTATATACAGTATATTTTCCAGAAATGTTTAGATTACAAAAAATATCTCACCTTCAACGACGTGCCAAATATAGGAGTTTGGAGAAAATGTAATAGATACTGAAGTAAATTAATCAGTACTGAAACAACAATAGTCCCGATGAAACATGACTAATTGATGTCAAGACAGAACAATGGGTAGTCTTATAAGGGACGAGGAAGTCCTAAATGTTACGTCCTAACCTGGGCGGACAAAGGTAAAGAAGGTCATCCCTAAAGGACGAGGCACAAAGGTCAGGAAGGAGAAGCGTCTGCCAAAATACATTTACTTCCATAGCTATACGCTAGACGAAGTATAGGGGAAGTTACGTAATCGGTCAGAAATTTGATGCGGAGTTTTCAACAGAATTTCATGTTTTCCGAACTGCTGATTCCAAAAATGAAGAAAAACAAATCTGTCTGTCTATATGCCTATGTATGTATAAGTGTCGGTGAATATGATAACTCCCGATATTGACACAAAATATAAGTAAATTCAAAGCCCTATAAGGACGACACCTATTAATTTTCAGCAGAATCAACCGAAGGGGAGAGGGGATCAGACAGGGCTCAACTCAAAAATCACAATAACTGCCGAAGTCTTTATAGAAGTAATTCCCGGCTCAATTATATTCGTTGAAGCCTCCACCACTCACTGAGATTCACCATTCACCAGTTCCTAGTTCAATATTTTAAATAGAAATTGATTTTTGTCGGGAAGTGAGTAAAGGAAGGAATAAAGTTGATTGTGACCCGAAGAAGATACGTGAATGTTTCCCGAAATATTGTCAAATCTGAAGACTGACCTGGAAAGAATCCTCCCAAAGAAACCTAGAACTCGATCAAACAAAACAAGAAATTGGCGGAAAGGAAACGAAACTGAAGCAAATATACTTTTGTAGTATATTTTACACATTTGTAGAAAATGCACGGATATTCTACATAATTTTCTATATACTCTATCATATTCTACGATGTCAATTTATATACAGAAAATAATATTCTAAAAGTGATGACCCTAACCCGCATAATTTTTTTTTTTTTCTGGACAATTTACTATGGAGAGATCGAATAAGAATTGTGAGCATCGGAATGGAACAAACAGTGGAGTGGACCCTAACAAGCTCCGATGGTTGGATCCGCTTCAAAAGATGGATAAATACAGGCACTCATGACCTGCTTATTAGACAAGCCGTGAAGGAAGTCGAAAAACGAACTCTGGCTCGATACCGTCAGACGTGGTGAATTGTATATAAATCCTGCAAAATGTACGCTAAAAAAATGTTAGGGGACACTTTTCGGATTTAAGGAAGAGAGGGGTAGGCGACAGTACTAGCTTCACTTCCAACTCAAAGTGAACTAACTAGCAGCCAGTGTAACTCAAAGTGAACTAACTAGCAGCCAGTGTAACTCAAAGTGAACTAACTAGCAGCCAGTGTAACGATAGCAGAATGTATTGAGTGTCAGGCAGACAAAACAATCAAGTACAAGTAATGAGTGCCCTTACCCGACGTGTAGATCTCCTTCTACCCTAATTAACAGCCCAAAAGTCAGGTCGGATAGCTTCATGCTAAATATAAATGTGAACGTTACTGTCAGAACGAATGACACAGACAGCTCGGTGTAAGCTGAAGCTGGACCCTTCTTAGGAGCCCGTAAAGTGGATGTCAGACAAATATAGGAACATATTACCGAAGGATGGCTGCTGTTATGTGATATGTTCCTTCAACAATTGCCAACAGGCTGTTATGATACTTTGGCTATTCCAGTGTCATACTAGCATATATTATAATAGATTTGTTGTAGAACCCTTTGTAAGAACGGTTTAATAACTTTTTATTTACGAGTGTAAAAGACACCTCGAAACTTCCTCAGCGAACCCTGCGAACCCTTCTGCAGGAACTTACCGAGTAGTGAATGAACCGCCTAATGCCTTAAGCACATGTCTTTATCCGCCAAACCTGCAGCATGTAAAGGTAGCTTCAATAAATCCTATAAAAAAATTATGTGGCCATAACGGGACGTACTTATACCAACCACGTATTTCCAGATCACAATCCCTTCGATAAAGACCATTTTTCTGTAGGCAGAAACTTGTAAAATGTATTTAGGCCCTGAAGTAAAGTAGTCTTAATTTTCGTTCGATTTCGGTCAAAATCTATTCAGATCTAAGTTCGCAAATGTGACATCTTCATCTCAAAATTCATTGCAACAATAGTTTTTGAGTTAAATTGTTCACAAAGTTCCAATCAAATACACTCAAACCTCATCGTGAGAAAGTTCAAAACATGTGAACATTTAATAAAACTCGATCTCGGATTTTCATACGATTACAATACTTCCTTATACTAATGGCCAAAGAAAGCAAAAATCATAAATGTGCCACTTCTATTAATTCATGGACGTTGTAGATGAAATTAACAAAGGAAAAAATTGATTGTGATTACTGATTTATTTATACCTAATTTACTAGAATCAAGTCGTAATTGTAACCAGGCAAGGATCGTAGGTTTCGAACACCCAAGATAATTTATCTACAAATTGTTGGAGCAGACTGACAGGATACTGAAACCCGGACAAACTTCGACCAAGGCCGCCAGTCTGTGTGCAGACCTTGTGTACCAGATAACTTAGCAAATAGACAAGTAAATATACCACATTCCTTCAGTGTTTAGCGTCCAAAGATGGCACTTGTTGAGCAACGTTAAGGAACACTTGTCGGTACTTTTATCTGAAGTTTACTGGATCAGATGCAGTCAGAAGTGATTAATACAAGGTTGATTTAATTTGCTATGGAACTGATTCTAATAATACTGGTTTCGAACATTCGATGAAAATAATTCACCAACAATCCAAATATTGAATTTAATTTCTATTTTAGAGCAACAATTTTTGAGGAAAAATACAAAAAATCATAAGGATTAGATTGTTGGGAAATGTTTACAAGAACTATCCCAATATTCGGTGTCAAAAAAATCCAAAATTATATCAACTTAAAGAGGCCTTTAAGTTGATATAATTTTGGAATATCCAGCATAAAAAATGAGTAATTTTGTTGAAATAGAATTGTCCAATTTCGTGTAAAATCTACTATTGTGTGTAGATATATATGTAATTCACTACAGTGAAACCATTGTTGTGACTCACTTTCATATTAATACACTATAGAGTGTACAAAAAACAAGAAGCCAAAATATATATTATTTATTATATAATATGATGTTGTATACACACAATAGTAAATTATTACGGAAAAACCTTGAGCCGTCCATCGGATAGTTGAGCAATGGTCCCAAGCCTATACGATGTCAGGTACTCGTTAAAGACCCCTAACCCCTACTCTAGGTAAATTAAAATTTAAGGTAGGCTAAAAGGGTTTAGGACTCTCAGAGTAGAGTCGGGCTCATCTCCACCAGAGCGACGAAAGAGCGCTCTGGTAGTTGGCAATATGACCTCGTAGTTAGAGCCCGGGGAGAATCACAAAACAAACTAGTATATATAAGACACTATACAATCCATATGTGATAGTAAGAGTTAGTTATTGTGACTCATGCCCAGGCTTTATCTACGAAGTCATATCGCCTACTACCGGAACGCTCTTTCGTCGCTGTGATGGGCATGACTAAATGTTTATTCCCCGTGGGTAGGGATCTTTAATAAGAACATAGGCTCGGGTGCATCGCTTCACGGACAAAAAACCTAAGGGTTTCGAACCCACAATCTTGAACTAAATAGGCTAGCACGCTACCTGCTACCGGCCTCTGTGATAGTAAGATGTTATGGGACGAGATTTCTCATAAAAATAAAATACGTCTTCCCACTCTTTTATCAGGCTAGTGCATCATCAACAGTGGCACATCCCATGTAGTATGGTATCTAATGAACGTCATTTATTTCTGTACATAGCTAGCACTATGGAATCTAACATCCTATTTGAAGAAGAAGAATGAGCATTGCTTGTGAATTCGATAATATTTTTTTAAATCCGAGAATATTCCAAGAAAAACACAACATTATCATATTATCCGGAATATATTATACTAAGCACCGGTCCGCAGGAAAACTGAATAGAATGCACATTCTAGATAATTGTTCTTCATGAAAATCGCATGTTCACCAGTGTTGCAAGACAAAAAATTAACGACTCGGACATTAGGTCACGTGTCATAAAAAAAAACAAAGAAATAATTTTAATACTGATAATAAAATAAGATACAATCGTGACACGAAGTAAAGAATTGCCCATTAAAAATAGTTTCTCAATAGAAGAATAGCTTAACAAATGAAAAAAAAAGAAGTCGGCGAATTAATCAATTACGTTTTCGCTCTCCCTCCAAAGCCAATCGACCGTAAGGGCTAAAACTCGAATATTTGACTTACATAATGGCTTCTGAATCTTCATATTAAATTTTGAGTCGATACATTCATTATATCGGCAGTTAATAGGGTATTTAAGTCGAGACCCTCTAACCTACGACCGATTTCGCGGAAAGTTAATAGGTGCCATCCTTATGGGTTTTTGAATTTAAATACAAAATTTTCATGTCGATTCATTCATTAAAATCAGCAGATGTTGGGATTTATGTGTTAAGCTTCCTCCCTAATCCCCTCCTTCTCTTTAGCCAATATGGCTGAAAATCAAAAGGTGTCGTCCTTAGAGGATTCCTGATACACATATAAAATTTCGTGTGAATACATTCTACCAAGAGTTGTGTTCACAGACACAAAGAAACAGTCAGATATTTATTTTGATTTTTGGAATCAGGAGGTTGGAAAATATGAAATTCCGTTGAAACTCCGCATCGAATTGTTCACCGATTATATAACTTCCACTATACTTCATATTGCTAGGGAAATAAAACACGTTTGACTTACTCCAATTAGCAAGTAGGTATATACTGTTACTCCATTTTCTACTTTTCCTACCTGTCGATTTACAACCAATAAGCAAGTATGTTTACATGTGCATTAGTCATCATGTGCTAAAGTGTTTTGTATAAATTTCCATACATCAATCTTATTACTACTAATGTGAGTAACATAATAACAAAAGAAAAAAGAAAGTCAATTGAATAATTACTTGTAATTATGTTAAATATTTAACATAATTTTATATATAGTACCTAGGTGGTTATAATAATATTAGTTAGTTGTTGATACATAAGGAAGAGAAACCTTTCAAATGTAAGTTGTGCAGCTACAGTTGTAGATAATTTAGCAAGTTTTTATCTAATTCTTTTGTAATTAACAAGTGTAAAGACTTCTTTTTATTATTATATATTAATAAATAAACAATTTTTTTTAAATGGAAAACTGCAACAATTATTTTTAACCTCTCCCTAGGACACAGGAAGTTCAACTCATGGAGAAAAACATGACTAACTATAATACGATGTCTCGAATCATATGGTGAGTATAGATGGGCTCTACTATGTATTCCTACAGATATAATAAGTTTAACCATGGACAAAGAAAAAAATTTATTTTTGACTGGTCCTAATACTACCAGCGTTGTGATGACCATGCAAGAGGCGAAAAAACTGGACAATCAAACAGGATAATTTAGGCATAGGGTAAAAATGAAAGCGTCAGTGAATCACAGGTAATTCCCAGTGCGAGTTAATCAAGTAAGTTTTGCTCTCCCTCTGAAATTAATTTAACGATTTGGTTAAAATCGATAAAAGTTTTACTCAGGAACTTCTGAATACTAAATTGTGTTGACCCGATTTAGTTGAAGCCCCCTTCTCTGATGGACGTTGAACATTCCCTTACATTGATTTGGCAGAAAATTGTTTGGTCCTTATGGGGTTTTGCATTTACATATAAAAGTTCGGATCGATACTTCAGCAGTTATTGGGGTTTTTATGTTAAGCCCTCCTCCCTTTGGCAAGTTTGACTGAAAAACAATAGATGTCATTCCAATGGGGTGTGGATATATCCTGTCTACGGGGAGTTATCATGAGACATAAACAGACAGAAAATTTTTCTTTCATTTTTGGAATCAGTCGGTCGGAAAATAAGAAATTCCGGTGAAACTCAACATCGAATTTCTGACCGATTACATAACTTCCTTTATATTTCGTACAACTGGGGAAGTAAATCAAACAGTAAAAAGGAGTGAGTAGTAAAAAAATTGTGTAAAAAAAGAAAAAGTAATGAAAAGGCATCAAAGTAAAAAATAGGTCTCGAGAGAATTGTTGGGGAAACTTGTTCCAGAAGATGGATGGCAATAAAACAACAGCAGGTTCTTTATATTTAGTTGTCCGGGACAGTACCGTACCTGTCAGGTTTCCAGGTGGGGAAAACCAAACTCCGAGAATGTACCTATTTAGGTGTAGATAACAAGCAGCCAAATGTTAACATGGAAGATGGTGTGGAACATGTCAAGAAGTGGAGGCTAACTGCGGAGCAGCTCAGGGGCAGAAAGCGAAAACAAGCGCAGAGACAGGAAGAAAGAGAAATTATACTTTACCTACTACATATTGTCATTGCCATCTTAAATTTCCAAAAATCAAAATTCCCTGAGTCGAAAAAAAAATTAATAATTGATTCACCTTTTTCAAAAAATGTATAATCACTTTCACAAGGACCAGCCATCTGGGAGGTAAAATAAACATAAGCACGTCGTCCTTCGGACGGGACGTTAAGCCTTGGTCCTGAGTCTGTGTGATGTCAGGTACTCGTTAAAGATCCCTCCCTATCCTAGGTGAATAAAAATTTAGGGTGGGCAAAATTAAGGACTACCATAGTAGAGTCTGGCTCATGTCCCTCAGAGTGACAAAAGAGCGATATGGGTATAAAACTCACTCTCGGACGGGTTTCGAACCCGCAAACTATGGTGAGACCATGCGACCAAATCCCTACGCTCTAGCCCGCACGGTCACCATGGCCTACAAATCATTGATTTAAAGTGGTTTAAAAAAAACGCACTTCTCGGTCTTTTGATCTCCAAAATTGTTTTAATCAATTGTTATCTATGACGTTTCGACACAATTCAGGCATTATCAAACTAAAAAATATAAAAATAACTAGGAAGTAAGCTTAACAATAAATAGTGAGTCAAATTAATAAACATAAACATATACATGACGAAAATTTGATGATGAATATAGTATACAGAAATGAGGGCGCCGGTAGCTCAATGGTATGCGTGCTTGCTTACTCAGCTCAAAACCCGGCCAAGGCTCTTAGTTTATTTTATCTGGGAAATAAAATAAACTTAAGCACGCTGTCCTTTGGATGGGACATTGAGCGATTGTCCCGAGCCTGTACGATCAGGTACTCATTAAAGACCCCTACCATAGGTGAATAAAAATTTAGGGTAGGCAAAATTTAGGACTTCAATAGTAGAGTTGGGCTCATATCCACCAGAGGGACGAAAGAGCGCTCTGGTAGTAGGCGATATGACCTTAATGCCCGGTCATGAGAAATAATAACTAACTGTAGTATAATAAACATTACATCTATTTTATGACATACGTATCTTCAACAAAATCAGTTTATTTATATTATTTTCCAAACTCCAACAAATCTTCCTATTAATTTCGAGATATTAAGACTAATTATCTAAATAATGGTTTAAAAGTTGTTAATTAAGATTAAATTCCTTAATTACAGTCTTGTAATTGCACGGGTCTAAAGCAAGAAATATTAATCTTCCACTCCAAAAATTAATTAAACCATTATTCCATCTAAGGTACAAGTACATTTTATTGGAAGGAGTTCAGCCAGACTTCATAAATAAAATAATAAAAATATAAATATAATAATAACTTATATTCTGAGTAGAAGCTCAATAGGTATTCCTCTTTATAATATACAGTAAAAATATTTGAAAGAAGAAATATTAGTTCAAAAGAGCCTCGGCAGGGTTTATTTTTTATAAATATTACAGTATAGTTAGTTATTATGACTTATGCCCGGGCTTTAACTACAAGGTCATATCACCTACTACCAGAGCGCTCTTTCGTCATCCTGGTGGACATGAGCAAAGTGTGTATTCCCCTAAGGTAGGGGTCTTTAACGAGTGCCTGACAGTACATGCTCGGAACCATCGCTTCCTAAGGACGGCGTGCTTAAGTTTTATTTTACCTCCCAGATAAAATAAACTTGTTATAGTACAAACTATAAGTATAGTATAAAATATAAATATATAGTATAGAATATAAGTAAAATAAACTTGTTATAGTACATTTATACTAATATATAATTGCCTAACGTGTGTTTGTCTATCCATATCTTCCAAAAGCCCCGAAATGACCTATGAAGATAAAACTTTGAACACATATACCATTCATGGGATTCATTTTTTTCGAAGAGTTGTGGAAACTTAAAATTAGAATGAACTTGAAAGAAATAAAACTTGTTTATTTATGATATTGTCTAATTTCACCAACTATATTTACATGGGAGTACTTTCGGTATTTCTATCATCCTCAGCCAAAATCATAAGAGATAAGAGATAATGGTAGAAATACCGAAAGTACTCCCATGTAAATATAGTTGCTGAAATTAGACAATATCATAAATAAACAAGTTTTATTTCTTTCAAGTTCATTTGAATTATTTCACAATATCTCTGCAATAATGTCAGTTTTCATTAAAATTAGAATGTTAAGGAAGTCGAGGTTCTGTCGTGTAAATGAAACGTTTAGTGTCACACATCACTTACCATCACCATACACATTAACATGAGACATTATGAGGCCCTGAAGAAGGAAATAAATAGTTTCCGAAACATTGGCCAAATACTGTCGATTCCTTCAATTAATATATAATTCGACTGATTGATTGATTGATTTTCCATGAAATTTCTCATTTAGCATCTTTAAAAGGCCAGTTAAAACAGGCAATCGTGGCATCTCAACATTTTGAGCGGGGAGAAGGTTTGAGGGATGTGAAGTAAAAATAAATAAATAAATAAATAAAATGATTCAAGTAATTTAAATTTTGAAATAAATGTAACTAAAAAACTTTATTTATCTCAAGGTTGCATACGCAAGGGAACCATATTGATCTCACTTCGGTCTGTCTGTCACAACCTAAACTCTAGGAGCTACAATAACGAAATTTACATACATACATTATTATGCAACTAGATGGCCTAATCTTAATTAGTTTCCTAGCTAGAAGTATACGGGAAGTTATGAAATCGGTCAGAAATTCTATGTTGAGTTATCACCGGAATTTCATGTTTTCCGACCCACTGATTTCAGAAAAAAAAAAAAAAAAATGCGTGTGTCTGTGAACACGATAACTGCCAATAGAATGAATGTATCGACACGAAATGTTTCATGTGAATTCAAAACCACATAATGACGACACCTAATGAATTTCTGCGTAATCGACAGAAGAAAAGGGGAAATTAGGGGAGCTTACCAAACAAACTCTAATAAGTGCCGTTGTAATGAATGTATTAACACGATTTGATATATAAATTCAAAATCCCATAAGGGCGACACCTTCCAATTTTTTCACAAAATCGGCCGAAGGGAAGGATATCAGCGGCAGGGAGCTCGACTCAAAAACCCTTATAACTGCCTGAATATAGCAACACAAAATTTAGAGGATCCAGAAGCTCCTATGTAAGTCAAGTACAGATGTTTAGCCTAAATGGTCTCGAGAGAGAAGGAGAGAGCGAAAATGATTAATTGATTAATAATTAACATTGAATAATTCTTGTCAGAGAATTACGTTAACGATGGTTCACCGACTTATTTGTAATAATTCATATTTTGGGGAATTTCCCAAAAATAAAGTTAAAAAATCAAACATTTCTGAAAATAGCCATATGGGGTGTGTCGTGTAGTACCCAAAAATATGGATATTAATTGTTCTAATATATTTAAACGAAAATAATGAAAATGGAAATATAATAATTGGAGGCTAACCAAGAACTTGGTAGGATGTAGTGAGAAAACCATGTCAGCGATACAATATAAGGAAGGGATGAACTGGGCAACCAGTAGAAGCTCAGAGAAGTCCCGGCGCGAAAAATGGAGGGAGCCACACCTATAGCTGCAGCTAACGTTCACTTTGTCAATTACCTCCGCAGAGGGAGGAGCCCACTTCTGGATTCACCATCGAGGAGGGAGATTCACACTCTGGAACCAGCCCTTGATTCTTTAACACCCCAGAGCTAGGACTCAGCCGGTCACCTTACTAGAGAAGAAGATGCTCCCTATTATTTTGAGACAGACAGGAGAGGTTGAACAGTGAAGAAATCCAAAGACCAGCAGAAATCGCGATAGCCAATAAAAAGGAAACAAGGTACTTTAGACCACAATAATTTATCAATATATCTTAGGATAATAGTAAATTTTAGAAAGGATTCTGAGTAACAATTAAGAATGTTTTTAACAATTAAGCATGGAGTAAGTTTTCTTTTATGAATTTTGCACCTCATGTCATCTTGATTTTTCAGAACTGTTGAGTCTTGGCGAACTCACGCAACGAAATAAAAGTAAGTAAGTTATAGAATCAAATAGAACAAAAATTATTTTACAAACAACTTTTAATTAACTTTACAGTCGATAACAATATTTTTTTAATTTTCAAAATGGCGTAGTGAAGGGGCCACAAAGTGGCGTAGGCAGCTCGAACGGTTAAGCCCCGACCTACACCAGGTAAAAGTTGGCCGACTCCTTTACGTAACGTTACTTGCCACTTTCAAGGACCACCTCACCTTCTTCTCTCTGTCCTCACTTTCTATTTCATTTGTTTCCAAACCAGACATAATATTTTTGGTCAAAATTATAATGACAGATGGATGAGTAAAAAAATATTATTATCCCACAAAAGGAATAAAAAATATTTGTAATTGAATCACCGCCAATGTATTTCCCCAGCACGAATTAATATTGTTAGTTTATAACTAAACCTGACGATGTAACGCCTTTAACCGGTAGGTTATATATAAGTTTCTTGTGGAATAGAAAATATTTTTAGAAAAACAAACAAATCGATGTGTTCGCACGCCCTGTAAAACCAATCGATTGTTTTGGCTAAAGATCAATAGTTGACTTACAGACTCTGAATTCCGTTTCTTATGTACACATAAAATGTCGTTGAGGTCTACTCAGCTCAAGTTCGCGGATTCGTAACCCAGCAGAGGCCTTTTCGTTTTTTATCTGAGAGATAGAAAAACCTTTCACATCATCGTCTTTCGGATGGGACGTTAAGCGATGATACGATGTCAGGTACTCGTTAAAGACCCCTATCCTAGGTAGAGGAAAAATTTAGGATAGGCAAAATTGTCCGAAGCACTCTGATAGTAGGCGAAATGTCCACGTAGCTAACGCCTGGGCATGAGTCAGAATAACTCTTTTTTTTTTTCTTTTTTTTTGGGTGCTCCTGACCCCCTGATGGGGGGCCGGTCACATCACTCTAATTTGGTCGGCGGGTAAATGGGTAACCTTTCACCTTTCTCCATTTTATTCACATAAACTATTTTGGTGCTGTGGACGACTGTGGACCGACTCAATGGAAAGGAGAGGTGCGCCTGGTGCTCAGCTAAGAACCACAGCGACAACAAGTGTGATACCTGCCCGACATATATCCGGGCGATAGAGGCCCTGTGTGTATCGACACGAAAGTTTATTTGTGAATCCAGAACTCTTTAACTACGACACCTATTGATTTTCAGCCAAATCGGCCAAATGGAAGGGCGCCCTTTTTTATTTTGGAATCAGGAGGTCGGAAAACAAGTAATTCCTGTGTAAACTCAACGTCACATTTCTGACCGATAACGCTACGGAAAAAACCAATTGAGGCGTGATATGAAAACATAATTTAAGAATTTCTCTAAAAATAATTTATAAATTTCTAACTGCTGATTGCAGTTTGTCTTGCGTTACTTCTCATTTTTCACAGAACACGTTCCTTGAAAGAAATATCCAGAAGCTAAATCAAATTGGCTAATCACAGTAAAATAGTTTCCATAAAAAATATTGAAAATTGTGATAACTTACGGACATTAAACCCAAACACTAACGTATGAAATAATTGTAGAAGTAATGTTTATGTATGTACTGTGAAATCTTTCAGTTCCATTAGTTTATCTGTGTCTACTAATATATGTGAGTATGACAAAGTTGTTTACCAAAATTAAATTAAACAAGATACATATGTATCTAGTAGGCACGAAATATCTGTTACACGTGACAATAGATATGATAAATAGATGCAAATTGAGAAAAGAGATATCTTTATTCGTTCATTTCCACCAACTTCCGTACTCTCATTTTTGTCAACAAACAGAATGGAGTAAGTCAAACGTGTTTTACTTCCCCCAATTAAACTAAGTATAGGGGAAGTTATGTAATTCGTCAGATGATTTTTCACTGAAATTTCAAGTTTTCCGACCCGAATTTCAAAAATGAAAAAAAAAAAATTATTCTGGGACCACGATAACTCCTGATAGAACTAATATATCAACATACACTTTCATATGTGTATCCAGACCTCATGAAAACGACATTCATTTTCTGCCAAATCAGCTAAAGGAAAAAGTGAGGGAGTTGGGAGAGGAAGGCTTAACATAAAGGTCCAATAACTGCCGTTGTAGTAATAGACACGAAATTTCATATCTAAATTCAAAACCTTATAAGGAGAACGTTTAATTTAAACCACCTTAATCAAGACAACAGCTATAATTTTCAGCTGAATCGGCCGAAAAGAAGGGATGGTCAAGAGAGGGTCGAACTCAAAACCCCCAATAACATTTTTTATCAATGTACAATAGAAGGAATTGAAGGTTCTGTCGTGTAAATGAAAACTCAATATTTGGCCAACGTTTCGGAAACTATTTATTTCCTTCTTCAGGGCCTACAGAACACAACAAACAAATTAGTCATTATGGAAAATGATATAACTAGATACCTACCTACTTAATAATAATGTTAAAAAGAGATGGAAACAATTTTTTATAAATAAATGAAAGAGAGAAAAAAAAATTAAATATAAATAAATAATAAAAAATATTTTGAAAGTAGTAATAAAATAACCTATATATAACAAATAAATAATAAATAAAAAATTATCTTATAACGACTTGAGTGGATGTGTGTGAAGGTGTTGAGAGTTTGTGTCCAGTATAGACCTATGGTATCGAGTACGTAACGGTCGAGGGCTACCTGAGTTTACCTACGTTACCTGTATGGTGGAGGGGATGTTGCGTGGAATGTAACCAACTCAAGTAACATTATTTACATTGTAAAAAATAAAAATAAAAGTTTAAAAAAATATAAAATAAATAAATAAATTGTATATAAATATATATAATTGTATTGTAAATTGTATATGCATATATATCAAAATGATGAAATTAAGATTAAAAACAATACAAACCAATAAATAATTTTTTTTGCATATAATAAACACAACCTCGAATTCCTTCTACAAAAGATACTGTCGACTCTATTAATCATTATGAATTTTTTTTTTAAGGCAATTCAACCGACTTG
This sequence comes from Aradus depressus, assembly GCA_963662175.1. Classification (NCBI taxonomy): domain Eukaryota; kingdom Metazoa; phylum Arthropoda; class Insecta; order Hemiptera; family Aradidae; genus Aradus; species Aradus depressus. The sequence continues at coordinate 35,047,208 of OY759215.1, forward strand.
GTCACGGCTGCCCCCAATAACTGCCAATGTAATAAATGGATCGAAAAGAAATTTGATATTTAAATTCAAAACCTCATAAGGACAGCATCTAATAATTTTCCTCCAAAAGCAGCTGAAGGAAAGAGGGGAGGGGATCAGAGAAGGGAGGTTCGATTCAAAAACCCTAATAACTGCCGAAGTAATGAATGTATTGAAATAACATTTAGTATGAGGATTTAGGAGCACCTATTCCCTATGTAAGTCAACTAAAGATTTTTAGCTGAAACCACTGTGTGAACACCAGGATTACCAACCATTAGTCAATTTGACTTGTTTTTGTAGAAGAACAAAACAAAATGGATTGGTTACTTTACACAGGAATGGTGGAGTGCACTCTTTTTAATTAAATTTGCTGCTTATATTCTGAATCTTGGGTGGGCCTGAATAACAAAGCTACTTGATTCATTGAGAGGTAAAAAAGAATAAATCCTTCTTTTGAAAAGTAAAGAATTGGATTAGATATCCTGAAACCCTGGATATTGGACTGGTAGTTCTACGCATTTAAGGAGGATTGGATGACACTACAAGTGAAACTCCATACAATAAGTGAAATTTGTATTAGAAATCCTGAAACTCTGGATTTTGAGCTGCTAATTGTACGCTGTTAAGATAGAATTAGATAACCGCATACAATAAGTTAAATTTGTATTAGATATCCTGAAATTATGGATTTTGGTCTGGTAATTGTACGCAGTTAATGTAGGCTGGCACGACACTGCAAGTGACACACAAAACAATAAGTGAACTTTGAATTGGATGTCCTGAAACACTGGAGTAGTAGCACGATTCTAAAGTGTGCTTGGTTAACACTACATAAGTGAAATTCCATAGCAGCTCCGGTCAGACAAGTATACACTTTGTCTAGAAACACCTGACTTAGGGCTGATAGCGATAGTAGTAGTGGAGCTTGGAGAACATTACACTCAGTTCACTGTAAAGTTAGCCTAAAACTAGTACCAAAATGAACCGCTGCAGCACACTAATTTAATTAATAGCCAATCACAGCAAAATTAAATGCCGCAACGCCGCCATTTTTTCATTTTATTATCTATTGGCTATCTTGATGTAACAAATGGTGATAGTCGGTTCTTAGACAGAACACTATAGATTACAGTCCGAAAGATCTGCTTTTTTTATTTGTTTTTATGTTCGCCACAATGTTTCTCTCAGTTGGTGGGACATGAGTGATAGATCTGCCGACACCATCCCCACGTTTTGGTGACAGAGATTTATTTCAGAGACGACCTGAACGGTAGACATCAAGAACCTAAGATAAATGAAGGGACTGAACAAGGAAGGAAAGTACAAATAATGTTACTAAATACTTATTGATGACATTTTATTTATAAAATGATAGTTGCACTGAAACAAACCAGTAATTCAAACCTGTGTCATGACTGATATGGCTAACTTTGGGCCTATGTTGAAATAATGTCTTCGAAAATAAACATGAATTACTTTTAAATCCCCAGCTAAACCAAATATAGGGGAAGTTAAGAAATCAGTAAAAAATTCGATGTGGAGGAACTGTTGATCGCGAATGAAAACATTAATGAATCAATAAAAAATAATTTTTAATTTAAGACATATTTTGTTCTATATATTTTTTGGCAAAAATTAAAAATAACGTAGATCAGCTCACACTGTTTACTGATTATTTCCGTTAAATTTAGAGGTAAATATAACGTGAAAATATGATAATCTAATAATTGTCAATTAAATTTTGATCTGATTTCACGCATATCTCCCCGTCAAAGACAGGTAGCAGCTAATTGTCTATATTAATAAAGCTGAAATGGCGTTTGTGGATTTATGGGTGTCCCACATCACGCCTAAACGGCTGATCGGATTATCATGGGATTTCACACGTCCACATCCTTGTAAGCCCGATTCAAACAAACATGGGCCTCTACAGTTTGAACGAAGAGGACCTGAAACAAAATTAGTTCTGGTTCTCCAACGCCTGATCGGATTTTCAGGAAATTTTACATGCATCATCCTTATAAGCCCGGTGATGTTCACATATCAAAGTAAAAGATTAGTGGCCCAGATTGGAACCCCGAATCTCCACCTTTCCAGGCCAATGCTACAGGAAAAAACCTATAGTAGAAGCGATATGAAAAAGGAGAAATAGGTATTTCCATTCCCATTCAAGGTTTTTTCAAGTAAAAAAAAACTGAGCAACGGCTGTTACTCGAGATAGTATGAGCAGGCCAACGGTGAGTACGACACCCCTAGCACACATTTCTATGTTTTCCACATGACGACAGATGAAAAACCTCCCTTTGTGGTTATCGGTGTCAGGTTATGTTACCAACTATGTTATCAGTACCCTCCCCTAAACACCGGTCACCACAGGAGCGATCACCTCTTTCTGTGTTTAGCCGAGTCATGTTATGTTACCCACAACCCACTCTACTCGTCACTCACTAAAATTGCCCAGGGGCACAGTAACCTCCCTCTGTGGGTATCAAACCAAACCCGCCACCATGACGCCAAAGGGGTAACCTCCTTTTGTAATTATCCACATCAGGTTAAGTTACACGTTTATGTTATCCGCAACCCACCCTGACCACTGCTCAACATTATGATGCAGAAGCCTAAAGATGTCCTCATTTTGTGATTATCCATGTCAGGTTATAGGCGCTCTCCTTACGATTCACTGGTTTGATTGTTCGGGCGAATTCGTCATAATGTGCTCATAAGGTAATCTTATCATAGAGAAGTAAAAAAGCTAAAAACAAAGCTTTTCCACCTTGACAGAGAGAGAGAAAGAGAGAGAGAGAGTGATGAGGGTTGTCCTCCGGTAGAGGCAATCATCTGTTACCAACTAATCGTGGGTAGCCGAGCAATAACAATAGTACGGTTTGTTATTACTGTAGGTTGAGAGGCGACAATAGGCGCACTTCTGTTTATCAATGAGAGCCATCCGATTTCATCTGTGCCATTGTGTGCCGCCTATGAGGCCTTCCAGCCTTGGTCCACTTCCCCAACACCAAACGGTCTCTAGTATTCAGTTTGATATCTAAATGACCAATCAGTTCATCCATTAACATCTTGTAAAGGAAGGTCTCTATAACAGGGAGCAGCAGCCCTATTGACAGTCGGCAAGCCAGGAACTACCTCTGAGGGAGGTCCCAGAATGGCTAAGCTCCATTCTAGCTCTGAATCAAGGTATAACAGGGAGCAGCAGCCCTATTGACAGTCGGGAAGCCAGGAACTACCTCCAAGGGAGGTCTAGGTCCTAGAATGGCTAAGCTCCATTCTAACGATTACGATACCAGGAAGAAAGTCAATAGATACAATAAAAAAATTTTAATGTCAACTAAAAATGTTCATGTTAGAGGAAACCCTATACACGGAAACGGAATTTTATTCTTACTGTTCAAAAAGAATAATATAATCACAATAAAGAATCGTGTTTTATATCCAAAAACATTATCTGATACAAAGTTTTCATTTTTATTTTCTGGGCAGAGTTCTCCCACACCTTAAAGGTCAGTCCAATGTACGTCATTGTTTTATTTATTCATTTATGCATTTTTATTTATTTAGACTTTTTTATACATTCATTTATAATTGATTAATCTATATATATATATTATTTTTCATATATTGTTATAGTTACATTGTTTTCTTTCTTTTCTATATCTCGCACATTGGGACCTGATGATGGGACGTAAGAACGTCCCGAAACATCGTTGGGATAAAAACCATTCCGAAGAGTTTTTTTTTTTGAAAAATAGTTACCTTAATTTTTATTAAATTGAAAAATGTGTCTACTTATTATAAACGTATATTGTATTAATTTTGTTTACGTACTCATATATTTTTAAGTATTTATTTGTTCAGTTTTTATTAATTTAATTTTACTTTTTTTTAAGTTTTGTTATTACTACTAATCATATATGTGTTAGACTCAAGTAGTTATAAATCTAATTTATAAGTTATCTTAATATATAAATTCTTTTGACGTATCCTATTACCATGTATTGGTTTAACGGAAATAAATTTATTATTATTATTAGCTCTGAATCAAGGTATCTAAGTAGTTTTCATTTTAAATTATTTTGAAGAGCTCAGGAGACTTCCAAAACTCAATTTTTTTAGAAAATTAAAAATAAAAACTCTCATTTACTTCATGCTCCAATAATCGGGCTTTTAAAAGTTTCACGGGAAATGTACCTACCTACTTTTTAACAAGTCCTTTAAGCAGATTTTTCAAGCTAATGAACTTCACGGGTCTTTAAATAAATATGAATAGGTGGGAGAGTGCTCTTCATTTCATTATAAATAAATTGAATTATTAAGGGATTTTCATGAGTTAATAGAATTCATCATGGTAGCAGGACATTTCATGATTTATTCCTTATTTATCAACAAAAAAAGGCCGTCAGTGAATTGATGATAATCGAGATGAAACAATATAAATCAATAGAAATAAGATGAATGAGTAAATAATGATAATGATAATAGTAGCTAATGAAAATATTTAAAAAAGATAATTTCGTGAGACCTTATAAAATTATATATGTGGAGAAGATCTGCCAAGAAAATAAAAATAAGTGAGGATTAATGTAATGAAACACGACTTTTATATCATGGTTATTTTATTCTTTTTGATCAATGAAAAAAAAATGGTAGCTAATAGATGGTTTCCTCTAACACAAACATTCTTAGTTTAAATTAAAATGTTTTTATTGTTTTTAAAAATACGAAAGAAGAACCTCGGAACCCCGGCGAGGATCGAACTCACAATTCTTTGCACAGTTGACAAGCACGCTATCTCTGTGCTCCCAGTCTAAATATTAAATTTCAGTAAATGAGTAACTAATGATTTGACAAGATTTGAGGATGTTGTCCAAACCATTAAACAAATAGGCAGCTCCCAACTTTCAAAAGCACCCTTTCACCGCCCCTAAGAACCACAACTCACTGTTGATCATGCCTCGGGCTTACTTTTACCAATAACACAAGTCATGCGGAGCACAGGGCACAGAGAACGCCGCTCTCCAAGTCAACTCGACTCCCTTCATCGCCTTAACGTCGTCGACGAAGCATCGGCTATGTACTTCCCCAGCACCAATAAATAAATTACGTTATCGCTCTCCCTCCAAAGCCAATCGACCGTTTGGGACAGAAATATATCATTTAGTTAAAAATTGACTTCTGAATCCTCATACTAAATTTTGTGTCGCTACATTCATTACATCGGCAGTTATTAGGGTTTTTGTGTTGAGCCTCCCCCCCACTGATCACTCCCTCCACGTTTCGGCCGGTTTCTCTGAAAATGAATAGGTCCTGACGGGGATTTGATATTACAAATTTAATGACGGAAGAGGACCTTATTGGAGCCGACCCTCCAATAGGGATCACGAAGGAGCAATGTAAAACGGTCCTCGAGGATTCGGCACTACGGAAAGAGGAAACTCAACCTGGTGTGAACAATCGGGTTGCCAACAGCCAAAAGATTAGCGGAGAGGGGAACAAAAGAAAAACAACTCTTTTGGACCAACCCCGGATGAGAAAAGTGATCAGGTATCTAAAACCTCTCCTTATAATGGGACTTGTTCCGGATCCTTTCTGTAGAAAACGTCAAGTGATGGAGGGATCTATGCTACACATCCTAGGCGAATGAGAAGGATATTCACATTTTTTTTTACTTTAATTTTCTATTTACAACTATAAATATACAATATATAATAAGCAAATGTGATACATAATAAATAATTGGATGTTGAAAAAGAAATCATTCAATAATGAGTTATCAGTTATTACAAATGAGGAAGAGAAATTAAAATATATATTAAAAAAATTAAATAAAAAATAAATGAAAGAGAAACATAAAAGGTTTGTAGATGATTAGTCTTTAATCCACCAGTAGGTCTCGAGGCCATTGCCGTCTCAGTCTCCGAACATGAACATTAAGAAGGGTTCTTGTGGCAAGTCTGCGGACTAAAGGATTAGGGTGAAAGGAAAGGGTAGAATGGAATTTTCTGTAGCGGGATTTAATTACATCCCTTACAAAGGGAATCTGCAGGTCATTGTGAAGGATAGCATTTGAGACGTAGAGTGGAGCATTTGTGATTTTACGAAGGATACGAGATTGTAGGATTTGGATTCTATAAGAATTCGAAGGTTTAGTTGAGCCCCAGAGTTCAGCTCCATACGCCCATATTGGCTTCAGTAATTGGTTGTAAATGAGTCTTTTATTACTTAATGTAAGTTTCGTTCTGTTGTCTAAAAGTCGTAATAAAAGTTTGTTCTTGACTTTTAAGTCTAGTATGAGGATTCCATGTCAATTTACATCTACGATAGAGAATCTTCCATGATGTTCCTCAACCCAGATGAGTGTAGGAAACAGAGCTTCGAAAGGATCCTAAGCTTCATTAAAGCGGTGGAAGAGTATAAATTTGAATACTAGCGAGCTTTGAATAACATGAGTACAATATCCACCCCTGCAGTCAATCCATTAGGGTTTTTTAGATGAGTCTCCCTTCTTTTCAGCTGATTTCGCGGTAAAGTAAGAGGTTCTTATGGGGTTCTGGATACACATGTAACATTCTTACAGGATAAATAAAACAAAATTATTTATTGAAATATTGTCTATTCCACTAAAGATATTTATAAAACTACCAGTTTCGGCCTCACACCATCGTCAGGTCTAGTTATGAACTAAGTCAGTTTGCAGAGTGCGACCCCTCCAATATATCTCTGGTGAAAGGTGCCACTTCAACTAGGGAATCCCCCGGCTTAACCGTTAGCTACATCATAAATAATTTGACACAACACTAATTTTTATTAATTTACATAAAATAACATCCTTTGACTAATAAGTAAAGAATAAAACTAAAAAACATAAAACAAATATGTGGAACCAAATAATGATAACAGATAATAACAAACATAGGTATATGTGGAAACCTATAATAATAACAGATAATAACAAACATAGATATATGTGGAAATAGAACCGGTTCAGGGTGTTAACAAAGGGGAATAGTTAAAATAAATTTGGTCATTCATACAAATGTTCCTTTTGGTAGCTCGGGGATTCCCTAGTTGAAGTGGCACCTTTCACCAGAGATATATTGGAGGGGTCGCACTCTGCAAACTGACTTGGTTCATAACTAGACCTGACGATGGTGTGAGGCCGAAACAGGTAGTTTTATCAATATCTTTAGTGGAATAGACAATATTTAAAAAAATAAGTTTGTTTTATTTATTTATTACAAATTCCACAATATGTCCGCGTTCCTCAACTTAGAAATTCTTACAGGAGTTACCGTGTACAGACAAAGACACACACACATATATATAGGACATTTTTTTATCATTTTTAAAATAAATTGCGGTGGAAACTGGACTGATAACATAAGGAAAGTTATCTTATGACAGAGCTTAAAAACTAAATCATTCAACTGCTAGAACACAAAAAACAAACGAAATCAGAAAAAGTATGACCAAAACTTTTTGCCAAAGAAAATGTGTACATTGCTTCATCGCTGTAGGACCAGCCGCAGTACGCTATTAGGCTCAAAGTGATGAAGAGCGTTAGTTGAACAGACAATACAAGTAGCAGAAGAGGGAATACAATAACCAGGTGAAGGGAACCTGAGCTGAGATGTGGCAACCACTCTTAGTGTTCTACAACATCTGAATAACAAAACAAGTTCAGGGAACTGAGGATATTTCAAACCTCTTAAGTCTCCTGTTTCATCATAAATATACATGTAGGTAAAATTAAACAATCTACCAAAATCCCAGTCAAAACCAATCGATTATTGGGGCTAAAAGTCAATAGTTTTCTTTCATACGGGCTTCTGAATCCTCATATTAAATTTTGTGTCGATACACGCATTCTATCGGGAGTGATCTTGTTCACAGGAATACACAGACAGACATTTTACTTTCTCAGCTTTTCAAATTATAGAGAAAGTTATGTAATGCGTAAGAAATTCGATGTTGAGTTTTCTCCGGAATTTCAAATTGTTCGACTCCCTGATTCCAAAAAAGGAAAAAAGAAAAGTTGGTAAATCCTGGTCCATATACTTCCCCAGCACAAAATAAATGAACAATGTTTTCGTTCTCCCTCTGAACCTAACGATTTGTTTAAAAATCAATACATGTCTTACATCGATAGTTATAACAGTATTTGTGTTAACCTCTTCCTTTGCTTTATATTCAGCGGATTTCACAGAAAATCTTCAATTTCATCATTATGGGGTTCTGGATGCACAAAGAAAATTTCGTGCCAATGCATCATATCGGCAGCTATTAGAGTATTTGTGTTAAGCCCTTGCCTAATCCCGCCTTTCCCTTCAGCGGATTTGGCTGAAAATTAATAGCATTATTATTATGGGATTTTTGATACACTAAAGATAGAGAAAATGTATCGGGAGTTCGGATAACATGAAATTCTGATGAAAACTAACATGAAATTGCTCAAGTACTTCGGAATAACTCCCTCTATATAATGACTGCTGATGTACCAAATATAAACATATATTAATGACATATTAAAAAATATAGGCGATAGGATATTTTTGTTCATAAATAGAAATGTATTTCCTGTATCTAGGAGGGCTGGTGGGATAAACAAAGAGGCGAAATTTTAAAGGGTAAATTCCAGATTACTAGAGATCCAGACAGGGAGGAGGAATTCTGGAGAAACAGCTGTAGCCTCACATAACATAACTTTACACAACATACCTCTCTGTCCAGACTATACCCATGGAATATGACTACAACATTACAGATGTTGCGACCTCAAAACTAGATTGAAAACCGAAACCAATAAAAATTACGGAAAATAGGTTCATATACACTCACAGATAGGATTTTTTTTAAATTTTTGTTATCAGGAGTCGGAAAACATTAAAATTTATTTTCAAGTTAAAAAATGTTGACAGCATCACAATGTTTGATCCAATGTTTTAATCTAGGAAGACGACAATAATCCGATGTAAAAACCGCAATAGAAATATTATTATAATTAATATTTTACGGTTTCCTTATCAAACCATAACAATTGAAATATTCAGTTCAATAAAGTTAAAAAAAAATTGAACATGAATATTTGGACAAAAAGCGGTGAAGGACACAGGAACTAAGTATTTTGAGATTTGAGTGGGAAAAGCTTAAAAGGGAAATATTGGAACAGGCTTCACTCTACTCAGATCAAAACCTAACAACATTATCATACTGAAGTGGAGAGTAAACAGAAGATTGTGTTGAGGAAACATTGATCCGGATCTTGGTAAGACGAAGATTCACCGACTTCATCAGCCTTCTTCTCATCAACTAGATATATGGCACCTTCCCTACCAGTTACCTACTAACTTTATGTCTCATGTTTTAGTGAAAAGAAGCTCATCAAATCCGGAGTTCCACAGGGCGCCATTCTGAGTCCCATTCTATTTAACTTCTACTGCCACGACATGCTAGATACCCCAAACTCACAGTCAGTTAAATAAATAAATGAAACAAACTTCGTTTTTTTTTTTTTTTTTTTTTTAATATTGTCTATTCCATAAAAATATACAACAAAAAGTGTACCGGTTTCGGCTTACGCCATGACGTAAGCAAAAACTGATACACGTTATGTCTGTATATATTTTTGTGGAATTAGACAATATAAAAGTTAAACAAATTCTCGCAAATTTATTTTGACAATGCCATTCTTTGTTGTAGATATTCTTTATACAATTGTAAATATCTGTTTATTCAGAAAATATATACATATAAATAGGTACTATATATATTAGTAAACGGCATTTTTTTTTGTAGGGTAAACGAGTGTTTACGTCTAAAACAAAACAACATTACGAACTATTGCCGGATTCTTGATTCTCAAAATCATGAAAAAAACTCGCGTGACGAAGGATCTAGCCGTTTTCGACATCTCGCCCTGACACAGTCTAACTGGGCCACTCCGTATGTAATTACAACTGTACGTTTGTCGACCACCAAAAACTAAAAAATAAACTTTTTAAAAAGAGGGGAGGAAGAGATGTACTACAGGACTTTCTTATACCCAGTAATGCCAGTATAATATGATTTTGAGAAGAGGGAGAGGGAGTGAAATTGATCTGTAAGTGTGGTTGGTATAAGAATGTCCGAATGTCCACATCACTTATATTATATTATAACGGACTTTTTTATACCAACCACGCTTACAGTCTCTCTTCCCCTTCACCTTCTCAAAATTATTTCATACTGGCATTACTGGTTATATGTCTACTAAGATTACGTACAAAGTAACAAAATTGAAATAATAAAAAAAAAATTATATAATAAAATAATAATGGTTTATATGCAAATAATATAATATACATAAAAGAAAGAGAAAATTAAACCGGTAAGCAATCAAAAAATTAGACAGGAGGACAAATCAATTTTTATTACATCCCCCGCCAGGGGCCATTCATAAATTACGTAAGGCTTTTTTAAAGCTAATTTGAACCTCCCCCCCCCCCCCCCCCCCCCACCACCATTGTAAGATACCATAAGATTTCAACTAAACCCCCCCCCCCCCCCCCCCCCCACCTTGTTAAGAAAGAAATTTTCGTAAGAAATTATCGTATTGATAAAATAAAAGACAGTTTGAGCAGCTTGTACCCAAGCTTTAAATAATAGTGGATGTAAATATCCAGACATGTCAGGTATAATAAATAAATGATACTAAAATGACAATTATTTTTCAAAATTCAAGCAATAGGGAAATCCCTAGACAGCGAGACAATAGAATAAAAAAATGTCTAGAAGTACTGAGACCATATGATTTCAATACTGAATTTGAGAACTAAGTACAGACACAGGACGTCACTTATTAATTTTCAGCGGAATCGGCAAAAGGGAAGGGGGATCAGAGGGGGAGCTCAACTCAAAATCCCCAATAACTGTCAATATAATGAATGTTTTGACATGAAATTTCATATTTAATGTCAAAACCCAATGAGGACAAAACCTGTCAAATTGCAGCAATATCGACTGGAGGGAAAAAGGGATTTAGGGGTGAGGGCCCAATTCAAAAACCCTAATAACTGCCGATGTAATGAATTTATCGACACCAAATTTAGTGTGAGGATTTTGGAGCCCCATATGTAAGTCAACTATTGAATATTAGCGCGAACGGTCGACTGGTTTTGGAGTGTCCAGGTTTTGGATAGCGCCATTTCTTAGCGCGAAAGTAGTAGATTTTTAATTCAAAAACTTACATAAGATCAAATTCTTTACCCCCCTCCCCTAAAGTAAGAATTAGTGATATTGAGCTTATCCCCCCCCCCCCCCCTTTAAATGCCTTACGTAATTTATGAATGACCCCCTATGGAAAGTATACGGAAAGTTATGTAATCAGTCAGAAATTCGAATAGCAATATGTCTTCTGCTAGCCTGATACCAAAAATGAAAAACAAAAAAATGCTTGCCTGTCTATGTGTCTACGTTTGTGAACCCGATAGAATGAATATATCGACGGAGATACCTATGAATGTTCAGTCAAATCGGACAAAGATATCGTGGGCGTACAAGGAAAATCAGGTAAGTCCAAACACTTCTAGCTGCACTTAATGGATTTTCTCAGACAGCAAACATTCCACATAGCACTTGATATGAAACCGTACTGTCATTTCAAGCTGTTCAGTGGATATTTTGGACCTGGAGAGTTTTTAAAATGATGAAGAAAGCAGTTTCGGACTTGGTAATGGTAAAATATGCATTTTAACAAAAGTGGGGAGCGAAGGATTTAAAAACCTTAATACATGTCAATTTAATAAATGTATCGACACAGAATTTTTATGAGAATCCAGAAGTCCCTGAGTAACACACCTATTTATTTTCAACCAAATCGATAAATTAGTGAAAATGCAGTTGATTAATGCTGGGGATGTACACTGCCGGTGATTCATCGACAACTTATTTATAACCCATTTAAAAAACATTTATGTAACAACTACTATATTTCCATATTAAATCCTTTTGTTATATTTTTTAGAACTAAAAAAAAATTATAGACAAAGAAAAAATGAAAGAATTAAGCAAGAAAAATTATAGTTGGTTAAAACTGATTTGTGATGGCTTCTAAAATATTCTCCAACAGATTTTTTTGTTTTCCTTTGGCTGTGTGGGCGTCGATACGTTTGATAATTTGAAATATACACACACATAAACATATATTATATTATATTTGTTTATATTTTCTAATATTAATAATATCTATGATAATATGACAGAATACTGGTCAGTTAACCTTGATGGCTGAGGATATGGCGGTAACTCATTGGAAGGCTAACAGCTGGCTCATCAGAGGGATTATGTGCCGCCATTATATGGATTTAAAAAAAAATAAAATTAGACTTGGAAGTCTGATAACAGTCAATGTTATATAATATTATATACATATATAGAATGTCAACGATTGTGACATCCCCTCAACACATTTGCCCGAATGTTCGACTGAATGCCGGCCTGGTAGGTCCAGTTCAGTTACGTAATGGAAAACATGTACGTAGCTTCTACTTCGGTTTTATGTGTATATAATTATTTTGACCCAATAAATTTTATAAATATAAATAAAATTTATTCTCACTGTTCAAAAAGGATAATATAATCACAATAAAGAATCGTGTTTCATACCTAAAAACATTATTTGATATAAAACTTTCATTTTTATTTTTTGGGCAGAGTTCCTCCTTAAAGGTCAGTCGAATGTACGTTATTGTTTTATTTATTCATTTATAATTGATTAATATATATATATTTATTTTATTTATATATACATATATATATTGTTATAGTTCATTGTTTTATTTTTATTTTCTATATCTCGCACATTGAGACCTGATGATGGGACGTAAGAACGTCCCGAAACATAGATGGGATAAAGACACTTGCGATGAGTTTTAAAAAAAATAGTTATCTTAATTCTTATTAAATTGAAAAACGTGCTAGCCTACTGAGCTAAAGATGGCGGGTACCCGAGGCCCTCAGGTTTCATATCTGGGAGGTAAAAAAACCATGAGCAAGCCATGGTCCCGAACCTGTGCGGTCAGGTACTCGTTAAAATAAACCTAGGCAGACAAAATTTAGGACTCCCAGAGTAGAGTCGGCCTCATGTCCTACAGAGCGAGGTAAGAACGCTCTGGTAGTAGGCGATATGACCTAGTAGCTAAAGCCCGGACATGAGTCATAATAACTAACTAATAAATGTAGTACATAATATGTATTACTACTAACTATATTATAGTTTTTAATTAAATTAAAATTATGATAATTATTTTTATAATTCTTCGGAAGGCATCATCTTTTTCGTAAATAGTGTATATATAATGCGTAACTAGTGAATATACTATTGCCATTGTTTTGAAACTACTGTCGAATGTTGTCACAGCTGATTGAGAATTAATATAATGCTATGCAAAATTGCGCTGAATTGTTTCATAGCAAGAAGCTAAGATCGAGCTAAAGTGCCACACGATAGTACTTTAAGATTTTCGGCGACATTACAATTATACAGACGATAGTACTTTGAGATTTTCGGCGACAATACAATTATATAGTCTCCACTTCTTGGTCGAAATTTCGAGTCAAATTATTTGAAGATTCAAATATCAACATGCACTAGTTACTTTTCATTAACTCACTGAGGCCAAATTTGAATTATAGAAAAATCACTTCTTTTTTTGGAAATTAAATTTTATCTCGGAAGAGGAAGACACAAAAATGTGATTTAAAAAAAAAAAAAATTAAAAAAAGCGCTAGCAAAAAACAAAAATTTCCAACTGGAAGGAAGTCAGACAAGAAAAGTGACATTGAAGTCCAAGGTAAGTGAGGAGTGACGTGGAGGGGGTGTGGCGGAGCGGTGGAGGTCCTGACCCCTTACTGTAGGGTAGCAGGACAAAAGACATTGACAACCCGTAAGATAATAGGAACGATGATCTTTGTGCTAGAAACAAACGAACTCGTTCAATTTCTGCCAAGCATTCGACACTCAATGCATCTACTTCACCGCCTGAATTCACATATATACTGATACAACCGCTATGGGGTACTCTTACAAATAATCTCAGGGTTCTAATATTTTAATTATGTCGTGGGTTCTTGTAAGGAGAGGGTAAACATACCAGATGCAGAATCCTTCTTACCTGGTTTTGTAGGTAATACAAACATATTAATAAATATAATTTAAATTGAAAAGGGCGATTCAAAAAATTGAAAGAATTACATAAATTTAATTATTATTATTCATTTGGTTATAATTATTTCTTTTATATTACTTTACTTTACCCATTTTCCTGGGTTTCCAGCATGTGACAGGTCGTTCGAACCGTCACAATACATTAGTTTGTATGTTGTTAGTTATTGTGACTCATGCCCGGACTTTAACTATAAGGTCACATCGCCTACTACCAGAGCGCTCTTTAGCCACTCTGGTGGACATGAGCCTGACTCTACTGTGAGAGTCCTAAATTTTGCCTACCCTTTTATTCACCTAGGGAAGGGGTCTTTTACGAGTACCTGACATCATACAGGCTCGGGACCGTCGCTTAACGTCCGATCCGAAGGATGGTGTGCTCAAGCTTTTTTCAGCTCCCAGATAAAAAAACCTAAGGGCCTCGGCCGGGATTCGAACCCGCGATCTTGAGCTTAGTAACCAAGCATGCATACCACGGAGCTACTGGCGCCCTCTACGCAACTTCTATGTGTTTATTTATGAAAAATAAATACATAAATAACAATAAAAAGATAAAAGCCGCATTTTTGGAAACCAATTCCTGCGAGAATTATACTCAGCCTGTCATTTTGTCCAGGCCTTCTTGTTACACTATGTAGGTCCCTATAAACCTGGGGGAAATGGCAGGCTGAGTGGGACAATTCGCTGAAAGGTATCCAGCGTGCAAGAGTTAAGTTGTATCTAACTTATAGACTATCTTGATGTACACATTTTTATGACGTATCCTATTCATATTACCATGTTATGGTTTAACGGAAATAAATATAATCATTATTAACAAGACATAGAAACTGTTATCATTTTATAAGCTAGAGAGTGGTAGACATATGGGTAGCTATATAAACTATATGAACCGGAGTGACTTACATAAGACTGGCTTCCGCGCCGGTTTACGTAAGTAGGTAGGTTAACTCGAAATGTCAGCTGCTCCCCACACCACCCTCTCTGCCACAAATCTGGTTTTCATGCTCCTCACAATTATAACAGGCAATAGGGTTTGGATAGCGTGCGCTATACCAAATCATTTGTAGCTATTTCAAGGTCTAGCCTCTTTGAACAAGGGAGCTCAAGGTCTTTTAGGAAATAAAATCAGAATTTCCGATTTTCTATTCCATGCATGGTCTCTTGCTTAAAAAAAATCGATAAATCGACTCCATAAAGTTTTCGCTCTCCCTCTGAAATCGATTTACCGATTTGGCTGAAAATCAATAGATTCCTCTTCTTCCTCAAAGTCTTCTAAATCATCATAAAAAATTTTATGTTGATACATTACATGGGTTTTGAGTTAGGCCGATTTGGCCGATGTGAACATTGATAGATAACGTTCAAATATAAATATTCATATCGATAAGTAATAAAGACTTGGTTAGTAATTGGGTTTTTCTGTTAAGCCCACCTTCCTTTTGGTCTATTTGGCTACAAATCAATAGGTGTCGTCCACATAGGGTTTTGGTTACAGATATAAAATGTTGCGTCAATATATGCATTCTATTGGGAATTATAGCGTTCACATTAGGGTGGTCCAAAAATGACAATTAAAAAAACGTGCACCCTCTAGTTTGGAAAAACTTGACGAAAGAAAAATTTTGGAGCCAAAAAAAAGAAAAATATTTTAAACTAGCTGACCCGACAGACGTCGTTCTGTCAAAAGCTATTGGACCGGATTTTTTTTTTTTTTGACCACTTGGAACCACAGCTAGTTCCTACTATCGGGCACCTTAGCTAATATGTGCCTTGCTACAGCGGATGCCCTAGGTATTTTGTGCTTAAGAACGCTGCTGAGAGCTGTTATTTACCGTGCAACGGTGGACCTCCTAGGTAATACATGCTTAGGAAACCCACCGTATTAAAATTAGGGCTAGATCCCATCATAAAGAAAGCTCCATGTGAGATTCATTCTGCATTAATGCACCCCGCCCCTCCCGTCCAAAAGAGTCACATCCAATTTTTAAATATTGCTTTTGAAACTACCATTTAGGTATATGCTTGCCCCCCCATACCCCCCTCCTGTTGACAATTTTGAGACGTCACATATCCTTTTTTTGTTTTTGTATTTTAAGAATACTACATGTGAAATTCCTTGACATTCCGATCATCCGTTAAAGACCTATCACTATCTTTATATGTAGGCCTACCCCCACAACCCCCCCCCCTCCCGTAGTTAGAATGTTCAAAAAGTACCAATCACATATAGACACGCAAGAATACAAAAGTAAAGTGAAATTCCGTTGAAAACTGTGGAGTGATAGAGAGTAAAAAGTGACAAAAATGTTATGTTCCGCTATTTTGGCTGATCGCAATACTTTCTCCATAATAACTTCACCAGGAATGAAAAAGGGGAATGAAAAAAAAAAAAAAAAGCAATACTAATGTTAAGTACTAATATCCAACAATCGATAGTTTGAAGTGGCAACATCTCTCCTTCTGAGAGACGAGCAATAAAATGACAGATCACCATGGCCCTGCGCTCTCTCGAGGACAGGCTTGTCACATGCCTAGGACCAAGCATTCATCTGAAAATAACTCGAGGGGAGAGACAATAACCTTTTCCAAAATTTCATATACAAAAAGAACATATAGACAGATATCCTTCACCTCTCCCTAGGCTGTCAAGGTTAGAGCTCTACAACCTTTCTCCAGGGGCCACTCCCTGCTGGCAACACCAGGAAAACGGTATTCTCCACCGTTAAAAAAAAAAAAAAAAAAAGTAAAAACTCCAAGGACACACTGTTAACATGAATTTTGATAATTTTTTTAAATATTTCCAAAATACCAAAAACACTAATGAACAATGATCTACCGGCGCCCTTTAAAATCATCTTCAAACAATATGTATATACATATTTTTCAAATTGTGTATAGCGCCCTTTGCGCTGAACCAAGTAATTTTGTTTTTATTTTTAGCTAATTTTTAAAATTATACAAGCCAATTACAATTTGTCATTTTATTTAAATCCCCAAATGGAAATGTTAGAAGGGATCTCTCAAAATGTAACAATGAAGTGAACGCTTGTTTCATTTAATTTAAAATAAATTAAAACACAAATAAAAAATAAAATTAATAAATAAAAATAGAGAACATTTGGAACAGGAGAGTTGGGTTCTATATTGTCC
Organism: Aradus depressus; assembly: GCA_963662175.1. Classification (NCBI taxonomy): domain Eukaryota; kingdom Metazoa; phylum Arthropoda; class Insecta; order Hemiptera; family Aradidae; genus Aradus; species Aradus depressus. The sequence goes on from OY759215.1 coordinate 35,064,594, forward strand.
TTAATGATAACAGCTGACAAACTGTAAAATTAACTTTGATAGAATAAGTTTGAAGTTTATGGCTCTTTGTTTCCATGTGTCGGCCTCATCGTAACACCTTATGCATATGTATTATATGACATAGGTATCTTACAGCGGATATCGCATAAGAAACATTTTTCAGCCCCTATTTTTCTACACATGTTAACTTCGTTTTTATCATATTAGTGAAAAATGATTTTTTTTATTTTAATTATAATTATTGTTATTAGTATATTGTCTCAGAATATGATGTTAAAAACTCATTTTAATACAAATGTCAAAAAACCTGTCATTATCATTTACTTTTTTCAGAATCACGGTTTTTTGAGTATTATCATTGTCGACAGCTGTCAAGTGTGAAAATTATTTTTAGAAATTGATTAAATATCGAAACATGTTTTCCTTACATTTTTTTAATCGAAACTAGTAGACATTTTTGTTTAGAAACTGATAATACTAAAAAAAAACGTGATTATGAAAAAAGTAAATGATAATGACAGGTTTTTTGACAGCTGGCATGAGTTAAAATGAGTTTTTAACATCATATTCTGCTTCAGCGACCCCGAAAACCCCTGAGTACCATTTTCTACCTTGAGGCGATGGAAATCAACGGCTCAGTAATCGATCGACTGAAGAAAACATTGAAACCCATGTTAAATCCCATTTAAAATTCAACCTCGATGGGGAACGGATTATTCAATATGTTTTCTCGATTTTTCGGCGCCAAAAATTTTTTTTTGGGAACTTCTTTCGACCTAGGGGGAGCACGTTTTAAAATTTCAACTTTTTCACTTTAAGGACCACCCTAATATATATAAGCGGACGATGTTATGGGATGAGATTTATCATATGATACAAGCTGTCATCCCACTGTTTATCCCATATTGTTGATTTTTGGTTCAGTTAGCAACTCCATGCATCCCATATACTTTCAAAATACGTTACATGTATGCTAAAATGTCAACACTTCAATTACTCTTTACATTAGCCAACATCTGTTTCATAATGTACACAGTTTCAAACAGACTTGTAGTACAAACATTTAGTTTGATAAATAATGTTAGATTGCCTGACTGTTTTTGTGACTCATGCCCGAGCTTCAAATATAAAGGTCATATCGCCTACTACCAAGGCGACGAACAGTCCTCTGAGCCCGACTTTTCCATGCGAGTACAGAATTTCGTCTAACTGATTTAGTTATTGACCCTACTCCTGCCTTTAACAGAGTACCTGCACATTTAACATCCCCTTTGAAGGACGGGGGGTGCTCAATGTTTGTCTATCTTTCAGATAATAAATAATAGAAAAATAGAGTGAATAATAATAAGAAACAATAATAGTAAAAAATAAATATAAAAATAATAATATAGTTTTTAATTATAATTCAACTAATAATTAAATATTTTTTATGATTTTTCCAAAAGTGTCTTTTTCACGACGATATTTCATGTTGTTTTTATTTCATTTTCTCAGGTCATAATGAACAAAATAAAGAAAACAAAAAAAAAAAAAAAATTATAATAATAATATATTTTTTTACACAGCTTTATTCTTCTCTTGAATTTTTTTAGGTCTTTATAACCTGGCAATTAGACGTTTCGGGAAGAACTCCCAACATCACTGTCTTTAATTGATTTGCTGATCTAGTCGACTTAGAGTTTTAACAGGGAGGTCGATTCGGAAAGTTTGTTCTGCATAAAGAATATTATAATCAATATAAAGAAAAAATTGTTTACAATAAAAATCAGAAAATAAATTAAAGATACTCTGTTGGGAGTTTCCCCTGAAACGTCTATTTGCTAGGATAAAAAGAAGAAAAAAATGGAAAATATATATTATTGCAAATTCAGAATCTCCTATCACAACCCAAATGATATAATATAGATAAAAAATAAATATGTATATCAATAGAAATATAATGAGTAAATATTATAAAATCTTAATAATAAAAATATTTTAAAAAGGTAATTTCGATGCACCTTATAGGAAGATATCCGTGGAGGAACTCTGCCAAGAAAATAGAAAAGAAAGCTAAGTATGAAATAATATATATAATTTTTTATATGAAACATGACTTTTATATTATCGTTATTTTATTATTTTTAAACACTGAGCAAATAGAGGTTTTGTTTGCAGTTAAAAAAGGTTTTTTACAGTTTCTAATTATACGAAAGAAGAACCTCAGGACCATGGCGAGCATCGAACCCATAATTCTTTGCACAGTTGACAAGCACGCTATCTCTGTTACCGGCTCTCCCAGCCTAAATATTAAATTTCAGTAAATGAGTAACTAATGATTTGACAAGATTTGAGAAGGTTGTCTAAACCATTAAACAAATAGCCAGCTCCCAACTTTCAAAAGCACCCTTTCACCGCCCCCAAGAACCACAACTCACTGTTGATCGTGCCTCGGGCTTACTTTTACCAATAACACAAGTCATGCGAAGCACAGAGCATAGAGATGGCCGCTCTCCAAGTCAACTCGACTCCCTTCATCGCCTTAACGTCGACGATGAATCGCTCTCCCTCCAAAGCCAATCGACCCTTTGGGCTAAAACTCAATATTTGACATAGTGACTTCTGAATCCTCATACTAACTTTTGTGTCGATATATTCATTACTTCGACCGTTTTTACGGTATTAAAAGAAAAACCTCCCTTCAACTGTTAGGTGCCATCTTATGGGTTTTTGAATTTATATATAAAATTTCAGTTCGATACATTCATTACATCGAAAGTTATGAAGATTTTAAAGTTGAGCCCCTCTCTGATCCCTCTCCATCGGCTGATTCCACTGTAATTTGATTGATGATGTCCTTTTCAACATATTGAGTTTTGAACATGTATACCAAATTTCATATCAATAAATTCATTACAACGGCAGTTATCAATTTCTTGTCAATATATTCATTCTGTCGGCAGTTATTCGAGTTTTATGTTAAGCCTCCGCTTCCCATTGGCCGATTTGGCTGGAAATTGGTAACTGTCGTCCTTAGAGAGTTCTGGATACATGAATACAATTTCGAATCGATGTATTCATTCTAACGGGAGTTATCATGTTCACGAGAAACAGAAACTTTTGTTTTTAATTTTTGAAATCAGAAGGTTGGAAAACATGGAATTCCATTGAAAACTCCGCATCGAATTTTTTACCGATTACATAACTTCCCCTATATTTTGTATTGCTGAGGAAGTAACAGACTGTTCTCCATCACTGTAACGTATCTAGTAGCATCAGACTTCCTCAGAGAGTTAGAATGATGAGATCGTCAGAACTTAAAACAAACAGATCAAAAGCGCTATCAAAGAAAACTGGTTTACAGAAATATTCAGATTAACGTATGATGTTTATTATTAACATTTAATGTATATAACGCGACTGAAAAATCTAGGATTTTATTTATTAAGCATAATTTTCATTAAAATATATAAAACCAACCCTTTTTTACAATCACTCTCTCTCCCCCCTCGCAAATGCCCTTTATACATGCTGACATTACTGAGAAATGTTTTCTTTGTTACATTATACTATAAGGTGTCCTGAGTGTGACTTTCTTAGAATCAGTAATGCCAGTATTATTAAGGAAATTTGTTTTACATTTTCGAGGCATTATAACTTGCTAACTCAGGGCATTTCGTTAGTTAGAAATTTAATCAGGGAAATTTTTGGTATGAACCAATTTATCGATGATCCTAACAGTTTTCGCTTGAACCATGGCTTTTTTGGACGGTTTCCGGATAGGATCGCGCAAACCGAGCGACCTTCGAAAAAAGGATTTCTTATAAAATGTGTCTTCCAGGTTTCTCTACAACTTCTATTTGAAAAGATTTCTGATTAACTTATAAATATAAGCGGTATCTTTTAAAATGTACTTAGGCCCTCAAGTAAAGTGGTCTTATGTTTCGTCCGATTCCGGTCAAAATCTAAGTTCCAATCGAATATATATATATATAACGTATTCAGGGGATCTTGAAACGTGTCAATTCATTGATAACTCGATCTCGGATTTTCAAACAAAACTATAAGGTTTGGTTTTATGACTCATGCCCGGGCTTCAACTACGAGGTCATATCGCCTACTACCAGAGCGCTGTTTCATCACTCTGGTGGACATGAGCCCGACTCAACTGTGGGAGTCCTAAATATTTATTCACCTAGGGTAGGGGTCTTTAACGAATACCTGACATCGTACAGACTCGAGACCATCGGTTAACGTCCCATCCGAAGGACGGCGTGCTTAAGTTTATTTTATCTGGAAGGTTACCTTCCAGATAAAATAAACAAAGGGCCTCGGTCAGGTTTCGAACCCACGATCTATAGGTATAAGAAAGTAAAAATGGGATTTTAAAAACTTTCAGAAATATAAAGCTGAAATAACAAGGTGACCTTAAGAAGAGCTTTTAGTAAATAGGATGAATCTCTTAGTTTTATTGTGTTTGGCCACGATCAGCCTTGAGATCCAATCTTGGGAAAACCCAATGTTTTCAAGGAAATATTGTATTCTCTCTTCTCTATAGGAACAAGATAACTAGATAATAACTAGATAGCAGTGTTTAGTGCGGTACAACGCAGCTTCAAACATATCGCGGCTCCATATCATGCCCCGCCATCTTTGTAGAGAAGTAACACAGTAGTTAGTTATTATGACTCATGCCCGAGCTTTACCTGTAAGTTCATATCGCCTACTACCACAGCGCTCTTTCGTCACTCTGGTGAACATGAGCCCGACGCTACTATGGGAGTCCTAAATTTTTATTATACATCATACAGGCTAGGGACCATCGCCTTAAGTCCCATGCGAAGGACGGCGTGCTTAAGTTTATTTTACCTCCCAGATTAAATGAACTAAGGGCCTCGGTCGGGTTTCGAACCCACGATCTTGAGCTCAGAAGGCAAGCACGCGTACCATTGAGCTACCGGCGCCGTCCAGTAGTTTAGTTGTAAAAACTCTTGCCCGGGCTTTAAGGTCATATTGCCTACTACCAGAACGCTCTTTCGTCACTCTGGTGGACATGAGCCCGACTCTATTATGAAAGCCCAAATTAATGAATGAGTACCTGATATCTTACAGGCTCGGGACCATCGTTTAACGTCCCGAAGTACGGCATGCTCAAAATGTTTTCCCCTCACAGGCAGTGTTTTGATTTATTAATAAACATTTTAAATAAATAGATAGTTTGTAATATATTCTACCTAAGCCACTGCCATGGATACAAAACTCAAAAATTGACCTTAAATATATTGAAAATTTCAAATTACTTATTTCTAGAACCATGTAACTTAAGGTTACTAACCTGCCTAAAATTACTAAACTGCTTAAAGTTACTAATCTACTTTATCTCTAATCCGGGCGAAGCCGAGTTATCTCCTTGTAAATTATATGAAAATCGCTATTACTAATTTACGGTGCTCGGCCTTATTGAGTCATAGATCCATATATACAATTTCATATCGATATGTCATTACTAGGGCTGTGATTTGTATGTATTATGTATATATATATTAGAAAAAAAGTACCCATATAATAAAATAAACTACAGAAGTAGGTAATACAAAATCTTTATAGACATAACATTTATTAAATAAAAAATATATAAGCAAAAAAATAAAGTAAAAAATATAGTGATATGAAAAATTATTTCAACAGAGAAAAACTTAATCGTCTAAAAAACTATTACAATTACACACAATAACTTTCTTTAAATGTTCAAACAAAAAGGATCGCCTGCCTGGCCTCAAAATTGATTTGCATCGGCTGAATGAGCGCTCGACATCAATTGAATAATTGAAAACCCCAATATCCATTGGGCTCAATTCAACCCCTGACTCTTCGCTCACCACCTCCACTTCTTTTCACCCAAATGTTTAAAACAGAACTGTTCGACTTGGAAAAGAATAAGAAAGAAGAGGGGAAAAGGGCATAAAAAACAGTTCCGAGAATAAGTTATTAAAGTAAACAAACAGTCAGAATAAAAAGTTTGCAATATCAACACAATGAATTCAAGAGAAACAATGGAGTTCCTGGAATGCACTCATCTCAATAAAAGGCGCGTACACCTGGCCAAAACGAAGCAAATTTAGTGGGGAAAATTTGAAAAAAAGTGGAATTAATTTTTATTAATCGTCAGTAATAAAAATAAAATAAAAATGGTTTATAAAAAAAATATATAATAGGTATGAACCTACTTTACAGAATCTATCCTTGAACTCCCGAAAAAAATCAAAGGTTCATGTTTTCAAAAATATGTATTTTTAGCGTTATATGCAAAAATATGCAAAATAAAAATAGCCTAAATTGATTAAATATGAGCCAAAACGATAATGTTTAAACAGGATGCTGAAGAAAAAAATATGTAAATCCATATAAATCACAGCCCTAGTCATCTGGGGAAGAAACATGGAAGAGCGTACGATTTTGCCATAAACATTTCACAATGATGTCTTTCGTTGATTACGAAACTTGACGTCTGATACTCGAGGCCTCATCTCAGAACCGGTCATATTCCATTCCAACTGACCTCATTCACCTCGGTTGTGTGTGTCCAGTCTCGTTCCAAAATATCCATTATACCCACTTATATTCATCTCTGGCGGAGCACCTACCTTATAAACATGTAATAATTGGAGGAAAATTGATGATAATAACCCAATTCTGAGATAGGACTAAACTTGATGAATTTGTACGATGGCTAAGAAATCCTTCTGCCAACAAAAGCTCATGTAAACGCTAGGACTTATAAATATTGTTGAAACATGGATATTATACAAAAGCTCGGCGAGGCACGCAGCTCCAAAGCAAAGTATCGAATTATTTTTATTTTTTAAACATTTTATCTGCGAAAGATTTAAAGAATTTATTGTGTAAAACAAATTCAAATAAAATATAAAAATAGAAATATTGTTTTATTTATTTAATGTATATACATAATATTATAATGTATAAGTTTTATATCAATTGCTGGGTTTTGTATGATTTTCAAGTATGGAAATATATACAGCAGTTATATTATTCAATTTATTCCTGAGAAACAGAATATATTTATTTAATAATAGTAATAGTTTTGATGCAATTACAATTACAGACTTAATTAACAATAATAATTTATTACACTTATACTAACCTACCTGTGTTTTGGTCGTATATTTAATAATTTATAAAGTTTTATCCTCGCCCCTTCGACTTTTTCAGCACTTTCCAATGGAAACTAAGGATCATTATTATAAATTATTACTTAATTTTGATTTACATTGATTTCTACTTAAATAACCTTATATTTTTTCTAGTCAAAGTCTCATCAGTTGGGGTTTTGTTAGACAGCCATTTTTATCTGAGCACCTCGTTCTAAGATATATTTGATATTATTAAACGTAATGTGTGTCTTTTATATTTTAATTGTTTGAATTATTCTTTAATTTTTTTTATATTATTATGACAATAAATTATGTGGTTTATTTTTATTTCCTAGAATTTTTTTCTGATTACTGATCATTTTAAATATTCTATGACTTTTTTTAATATTCTAAAGGGGAGCCATGGTGGCCGTGCGGGCTAGAGCGTAGGGTTTTAGTCGCATGGTCTCACCTTGGTTTGCGGATTCGAATCCCGTCCGGGAGTGAGTTTTATTTCGTAGATAAAACTCCCTTCCGGGGCCATGGATGTCATAAATAATTAGGTAAAACACCATGGCTAATATGCATCGTACATAAGGCCAAAAAAAAAAAAATAGTTTAAATAAAACATTTCTGTTGTAACTTTTGTTGAGAATGGCGGACATATTGTGTATGAATAAATAAAACAAACTTATTTTTGAAATATTGTCTATTCCACTAAAGATATATATACATATATAACTACCGGTTTCGGCTTTATACCATCGTCAGGTCTAGTTATGAACTAAGTCAGTTTGCAGAGAGCGACCCTTCAAATACATCTCAGGTCAAAGGGGGCTATTAGAACTTGGGATATATGTTTGTATTATCTGTTATTAATATTTGGTTCCACATATATGTTTCAAGTTATCTAAATCTTAACATTGTTATTAATTTTATTTCTATTTTTTATTATTTACTTGTATTTGTACTTATTTATTTGTTATTTTTCCCGTATTAGTCTAGTGACATTGTTTTATGTAAATTTAGAACTAGGTTTTGTTAAGAAATATTTCATGAGTTAGCTAACGGTACAGCCGGGGGACTCCCAAGTTCTAATAGCCCCCTTTGACCTGAGATGTATTTGAAGGGTCGCTCTCTGCAAACTGACTTAGTTCATAACTAGACCTGACGATGGTATAAAGCCGAAACCGGTAGTTATATATGTATATATATCTTTAGTGGAATAGACAATATTTCAAAAATAAGTTTGTTTTATTTATTTATTACAAGTTTCCACAATATGTCCGCGTTTCTCAACTTAGAAGATATTGTGTATGCTTGTAATAAATAAATAATACGAACTTTTTTTTAAATACTGTTTTGCCACAAATGTTATATGTAATTTACCGGTTTCGGCATTATAGATATATAACTAAACCTGACGATGGTGTAATGAGAAACTGGTAGTTGCTTATGCATACATTTTTTTTTTTTTGTGGAATAAACAATATGGACAATTCTCCATTTTCGGACTCCATAAAAAACGTGAAAATCCGTTGAAACCTCGATTTTGGATTTTCGCACGATTGCAATACTTTCTTATACTATAGTTATAAAAATGTAAAACGGAAAATAAAACTAATTATAAGTTCTATTTTAAAACTATGTATCTTGCCATAGACTACCCATTGATACGATATACTCCATTTTCAAAAAAAAAAAAAAAAAAATTAGGTGACTGCAAAGTTTTACGAAATTTGAGAAAGTAAACTTGTTATTTTTGGAAAAGAAAGGATCCAATTTAGAATTGGTCATCTGATCCTTTTTGCCGTGTCAACATGGTAAATTCCACTGTTAATTCTGATATGATCTACGCAAATTCCACGGCTTAATTTGCTTATGTAAACACGTTCCATTAAATAAAACCTGAATCCAAAAAGAAGTGATATCAATACGTGTGAAACAGTAGGATTAGTGATTCAGTGAAATTGAGTTATATACACATAGGTAATTCATACACAAATACATTCTTTATAATATATATTTTCCACAACATTATTCTTTTCGAAATTTATTTTTGGTCTTTACAATCTAGCAAATAGTTTCTGGAAAAACTCCCATCATCAGTATCTATAATTTATTTTGCTGATCTTTAATTTAAAAAAATTGTTAATAATGAAGATGAGTAAATACAACATATAGATATAGATATTGACTGAGAGTATTCCCAAAGAGTCTATGTGTTGTGAAGACTAAAAAATAAATTGGGAGAAGAAAAAAGCAGTGGAAAATATATATTATTATAAATTGAGGATCTCCTTACACAACCCAAAAGTATTCAACAAAACTAAGAGGAGTACGCATAATAGACTTCCGAAAAGTATCGACTCGACGAAAAAAAATGTGAATAGCTATTAAAATAAATAAAAAATGTGCTAACCTTGGATTTTCGAGTAAGCTAACCACAATTTTGTTAATTATGCTATTAAATTAGTATTGAAATTGATGCCAATGACGTCTGTAGATTTGAAAAGTAATTTCAATATTGACCGTGTACTGTGAGGTCTTTTGACTTAGCACGCTTTGAGTTGTAACCAGTTGTGATATACAATGTATCGATATTCAGTCGCCAGTATTCTATTATAATTTACAAATTAGAGTGAACTATTTCGTATAGCACCTTATTGTACTTTGAGTTGTAACCAGTTGTGATATACAATGAAATCAATCAAATTCATTGCAACAAATGTTTCTGAGTTCAAGAGCACAAGGGTAAATCGGAAAGGAGACGTTACATCGTGAAACTCCGTTGAAAATTTGATCTCGAATGTTTGACTCGATTATAATACCTCCTTATACTAAGATACAAGAAAGTAAAAATATGAGAATTATATTACTTTCTAAAGTTGGTTTTGACAGAGGACACAGATTCCTGATATACAAAAAACATGGTGGCCTCTTTTTCTCAAGACCCAATTTCCCTGACTTTTCCTCGTTTTCCAGGTAATATTTGAGTTTTATCCCTCCATGAAACTTTTTGAAAAATAAAAAGTAAAAAAAAAACAGCCCATAAAATTGTATATCATAAACAACCTATGGTAAAAAAGGATTCAAAAATAAAATACGATGGAGACTTTACTGTAAATACATTCCGTTACTATTGATATGCATATCAAATAATTAATAGAAAAATTAATTAATTAATAATTATTAAGGGAATATTATCTACTATTATTTATTATTCAATCTGTCTACTCATTAAAGGATTTGCTGAAATTCATTTAACTTAAAAAAATAATATCTGATGAAATATTGAGCGTAAAGAGCTGGTTCAAAGTTCATTTTCTTCTTCTAACGATTCTGTAAATTGCTTTGATATTTGAATCAATAAACGAAGCGTATTTTTCGAAATATTTGAGTGAAAACAATTTTAAAAAATAGCGTTTTCTTAAAATAAATATTCATTGAAACAAAATAAAGATTTCCATATTTCAAGAACGTCCGAGTAGGTCGAGAATTTAAACGCATTTTGACTGAGCTAGCTTGGGATTTTCATGAGAATACAATTTGAATATTATGGATGAAAAAATTCCCTGATTTCAATGAAAATTTCCCCTGACTACCTAAATTCTATAACTTTACCCGGTTTTCCAAAAAGTTGCCACCCTGAAAAAAGCATGTATGTACTGGAATGAGGTCGGTCTGGGAAGTGGGTCATGGGGATGTCGGTTGAAGGGAATGACAACATCTTTATATGTAGCTATAGAGCTATGTTGCTAAGCTCGCCTCAATCCTATCTTACTGCTCTCACCTCCTCGGAATAATAATAATAATAATATTTATTTCCGTTAAACCATAAAATGGTAATTCGATACGTCATACGATTTTGCACATCAAAATAGCAACATGAAATATATACAACAACCGATATTAAATCTTAGAATACAAATACATAGTTATGAATTTTAAAAAAAATTTAAATAAATAATGGAAGATACATGAATATCGAATTCCTAGTACTTTAGGTACTATTTATGTTTTAATTATAAATATTTTATAATTATATATCTACTTTTAAATATTATTAGTGTTGTTTCGGAGCGATCATGGGCCCTCTCAGGTCACAAAAAGCGAAATATAGGGAAAAAAGCTTCGGTGAATCACCGGCTATGTACTTCCCAGCACGAAATAATCAATTACTTTTTCGCTCTCCCTCCAAAGCCAATCGATGGTTTAGGCTAAAACTCAATATTTGACTTATAAAATTTCATGTCGATAAATTTATTACATCGGCCGTTATTAAGTTTTAAGTCGAGCCCTTCTTCTCTGGTCTCTCTTCCTTTTGACCGACCGCGGAAAAGTAATAAGTGTCGTCCTTGTAAGGCTTTGAATTTACATATGAAATGCATTCATTACAAAACGGCAGTTATTAGAGTTTTTGTGTTAAGCCTCCTCCTAATCCCCCCTACCCTTTGTCTGATTTGGCTGAAAATCGATAGGTGTCGTCCTTAGAGGGTTCTGGATTCATATATAAAATTTCGTTTCGATACATTCATTCCATCGAGAGTTTTCGTGTTCACACTCCACACACACAAAAACAGATTTTTTTTTCAAAAAATGAAACTCTATTGAAAACTTCGCATAATATTTGTTTGACCTATTACATAAATTCCCCTATACATCGTATATCTTTCCCCAGAGAAGTAAAGAGATAAAAAGAGCGAAATACACAAAAAAAAATATTTCATTATATTACGGCAAAGATAGTAGATACTTATTTTGGCTGGTAGTCACTAACCAATACGTAGGCATATTCCAACACAAACAAAAGGTACACCAATCCTCGAAGCATACATCCATATGACTTTTAGTCTTTCGTCGCATATTTAAGGAATCTTAAATATTACCTAGCCTATTTTAAATACCCGTACAGGCTATGGGGCATAGCTTGATGTACCATTTGAAGGACGGTGTGCGCTCAAGATTTTTTCACCTACCAGATGGAAAACCTGTATATTTATGGCCGTGCAACGAGTATTGGCCGCCCGTGTGCAAAAACGATAACGCCGCCCCCCCCCCCCCCCCCACAATTAAAGTACCCCAATGTTTTTATGTTTTTCCCCTTTACATTCTGAATAAGTTAATGATTTTTATTTTCCAAATCGAGCAAGGAAATTAATAATATGTGTAACGACAACAATAATTTATTTTCAAACATTATACTATGAACTATTAAACATAATTATTACCTATGTGCATAATAATGATAGGTAATAAAATTTACTTTATATAATAAACTTTTATATAGGTAATATTAAAAAACATTATACATTTTTTTTGAGAACACAACTTTTAGTATAGTAAAGTAGTTTTTAAGGAACACTAGTCAATTTTTTTTTCAAATAAAACTAGAAACATTTATCACAAATAGTCATTTATTAAATAAAAATAAATTGCAATCAAAGCATGGCTCTTTTGGTCTTAATGGAAACAACATTTTCTACAGCACGTTTTGTGTCAATAGAATTCAAGAGATGACTTTCCATGGATAATAACTAAAGGCCCGTCAGTCTCTCTACAAAAGCAGTGTGGCAACCAAGGTTAATATAACAGTATTGTCTATATTCGACTTTGTCAACAATATATTTAAAATAAGGAAAATAAAATAAACGGCGGTATAGCAGTGGCCCCTATTATGGACTTGAATTTGGCCGCAACTTGGCTCGCACGCCTTTGCCATAGGGTCTGCACGGCTCTGATTGTAATGAATGATTCAATTTTATAGGGATGAACCCTTTAAACAATAAAATTATTATATGGAGTATGGCATATTTTATTAATACATGATTGAAATGTTTTATGGGAATATTCAAAAGTGTAACGTATGCTATTTAGACCATTTATGAATGTCCGATATTAATTTTTAGCTAAATCAATAGACAGAACGGCCAATTAGCGAATTGAATACTTCCGTACGTTCGTTCATCAACCTTCTATCTATTCTTATCTGAAAATTATTATTTTTATCGTGTCTATCGACTGATAAAAGCCTAATAATAACACAATGTTGGCGCTAATGGAGTCATTATATATATTTTTTACATATATATAAATATGCCACATGCATAAAAAATTCTGAGTATTACTTATAAGTAATAATTACTACTAAGTAATCGGTCAGAAACTGTATGTTGAGTTTTCAAGGGAATTTCATTTTTTTAGAGCTCCCTAATTTCAAAACTAAATAAAAAAAGTTCTGTTTGTCTTTGAACACGATGCATCCCAATAAAATGAATGTATCGACACAAAAATTTTATATTTAAATTTTAAAACACATTAGAACGACACATTTTTAATTTTCAGCGAAATCGGCCAAAGAGTAGACAAGAATCAAACTCAAAAAATTCTAATAACTACCAATGTATTGATACACAATTTATTATGATTCAGGTTCCTATGTAAGAGAACTATTGTTTTTTTAGCCCGGTCTGTTCTGAAGGGAGATCGAAAACTTAGTTGATTAATTCGTGTTGGTGAAGAATATTGCCAGTGATTTATCGACAACTTTTTTCTAATCTATTTTTTAATAGTTTTAAAAGCATTTACTTGATAAAAAGCAGTAAAAATTAGTTTCCAGACCATTAAATATGGACGCAATATAATATTTAGTATTATGGTATAGGAGCTATGTTTTTTTATTATCCCAAAATAATCTTTGTTATGCACTATAAAGCTTATAGCGTAATTAAATCACTATAGCAAAAACAATACAATAAACGTCACACAAAACACATCACGGAACCGTCATAGATAAGCAATTTTCAAAAAAGACGAGAGAGTTAGTTCTACATCTGCATCTTATGTCGTATACCGAAAACAATTTACACGGTATGGAAAAATTAATTTTTCGTTAGAGAAAAAAAATAGAAAAACAGAAATCTAAGTATGTAGTATTTCAAATGCTTACTTTTTCCGTACCTATATGACTGTTTTTATAGGCGTAAGGAACTCTTTCTTATTGATATTGACCTGTGTGGCAGTTCACAAAAACCGCACGTTCAAAACGAAACTTCTTTTGTTTACTAGCATTATGACTTTAATTTACTAAGTTCATTTCACTTCCTCAGCTATACGAAGTATAGGGGAAGTTATATAATCAGTCAGAAATTTTATGAGGAGTTTTCAACGGAATTTCATGTTTTCCGGCCAATAGATTCCAAATATGAAACAAAAAATTTGTGTTTGCATGTCTGTGAACCCGATAACTCCCGGTAGAATGAATGTATCTACATGAAATTTTATATATGAATTCCGAACCCTTTAACAACAACATTGTTTTTCAGTCAAAACGACCAAAGAGAAAGGGAGATTAGGGGAGAGACTTAACATAAAATCTCTAATAAATAGAATGAATGTATCGACACAAAATTTTATATGTATGACAAAAACCCTATAAAGACGATACTTATAAATTTTCAGCGGAATTGGCAGAAGGGAAAGGGGGATGAGGATGAACTCAATAACTGCCGATGTAATGAATATATCGACATGAGATTTCATATCAAAAGTCAACACCCAATGAGGACATTACCTGTCAAACATCAGCGATATCTGCTGAAGGGTGCAGGAGAGGGGCTGAATTCAAAAACCCTAATAACTGCCGATGTAATGAAATTATCGACACAAAATTTAGTATGAGGATTTAAGAGCTCCTATGGAAGTCGACTGTTGGAAATTAGCGCAAACGGTCGACTGGTTCTGGGAGAGTGAAAAGTTAATTCGTTCTGGGGAAGTACATTGCCGGTGATTCACTGAAAATTTAGCTTTTAATTTTTTTTTCAAGGAAAGTTAATTTATAAAATGAGAGCAATTTTATATTATCAAAGAAATATTAACATATTTTCGTTATTATTACTTTTTACGACTTTGTTATTTAAATCATTATCAGTTACAGGAGAATTAACTAATAATAAAACAATAGATTAAATTAATATAAATATTATAGAGGGCGCCGGTAGCTCAGTGGTATGCGTGCTTGACTTCTGAGCTCAAGGTCGTGGGTTCGTAACCCGACCGAGGCCCTTAGTTTATTTTATTTGGGAGGTAAAATAAACTTAAGCACGCCGTCCTTCGGATGGGACGTTAAGCGATGGTCCCGAGCCTGTACGATGTCAGGTACTCGTTAAAGACCCCTAACCTAGATGAATAAAAAAATTTAGGGTAGGCAAAATTTAGGACTCCCACAGTAGAGTCGGGCTCATGTCCACCAGAGTGACGAAAGAGCGCTCTGGTAGTAGGCGATATGACCTCGTTGTTAAAGCCCGGGCATGAGTCATAAAACCTAACCTAACCTATAAATATTATAACGGCTATAAAATGAATATCTGTTTTTATTATCAGCTGACCCCGTTGCACGAATGAAATTTCGAAACCCGTCCGAGGCCTTTAGGTCTTTTACCTGGGAGAAAAAAAACCTTGAGTACGCCATCATTCGGATGGGACGTTATGGTCGCGAGCCTGCACGAGCGTCCTTGTAGTTAAAGCCTGGGTATGAGTCACAATAACTAACAACATTATATATATATATATATATAAAATTATCAAAAATATATCGAATTATTTTCCCCTCCAGTGTCACCTATATATACCTATATAAATATATTAGGGTGTATCGAAATTTTTTAAATTTGATGGCCCTATGAAAAATTGAAAGTATTTGACATGTAAAGAATAACAGAATATCAAACAAACTATTTTCGATGCTTTAGGGGGTCCCACATTCGTCTCAAAAACACGATTTTCACGCTTTTTTGAGTAGTATATTTAGAACTGAAATATTTTTCGATTTTATCGTTATTTTTCTGTCAAATTCCAATTCCAAGTCGTGCCCCACTTGATTACAAGTAGTTAGGTATCATCATAAAAAAACATTATTTCAAGTATTTAGAAGTTAAACAAGGAATATTAATTATAGACAAAATGACATACGAGAAATAAAAATTATTCAAAATGCTACCATTGGGTCAGATTTTAATGCGGATAAATTTAGTATTTTAAAATTTGATGAAAATTAGTGTAAATTCTTTATATAAGTGAAATTGAAATTTTAAAAAGTGTGCAATTTTAATCAATATAGGACAAAATTGAAAAAGGAGTAATGACTCCTAATAACTCTGTATAATTAGTAGCTTCAAAATTTAGTTTGGGTACTCGAAAAACTCGGTTGTCAGAGTCCGGTGATTTTCTGCAGATCAAGATTATTTCCAACTCATCAATCCGCATGCATATATATATATATATATATATATATATATATATATATATATATATATATATATATCGCAATAATACCAATATGAAATGAATTTGAGAGGAGGGAGGACGAGTGAAGTGTACAAAAGTGATTCGTATAAGAAAGTTCTGTAATTATAATAACATTATATAGGTATGTTTTTATCCTTCAAAAAAAAAATATATATATATGTTATTTTATATTCTTTGGGGAGCTGTAACGTGGGTCGAATTTGTCTCATCTAAAATCTTAAGACACATTAACGTTAAGAAATTCAATATGGAACATTTTTGGTATGAACCAAAGAAGGACCATGCTGCAGTATTCATATATTTCAGAGGGATAAAAGGACTGAAGTTGAGTTCGCACTAGCTGTTACTGCCAGTTCTCGTGCGAGTCCTCCCTCTCCAACTAGCACCGTTTGAAGTCGATAATTACCTCTGGTCTAGTTAGAGTACACTCTCCACCATCGAGTCACCTGACACTCAAACAGCAAAGTTTCATAATTGAAAAGTTGGTCTAAGTATTGAAACTCTGATGGCTCACTACTTGCAAACTTACAACTTCACCGAAATTTACAAACTAACCTAATTAAAAATCATCAGGAAAATTCACCTACACAAATATCCGGATCAGAAATAATTAGTTCAACTTTAAAAGGAGACGAGAGGAAGAGTTTCTCATCTCAATTATATGATAATAATGAGTGTACGTTAATAACAAAAAAGTATTCCGAAAGAAACACCTTACAAGCAGCCAAGCAGATAGAAGAATAATAACTTACAAGCAGCCAAGCAGATAGCGGAATAATACCTTATAAGCAGCCAAGCAGATTTCTCACCTGGAAAAAAAAAATTACATTATTAATTTCATACACTACACATAAATACATGTGTATTTATACAAATACGAATTTTTACAATTTCTCTTCCCTAGCTATACAAAGTGCAGGGGAAGTTATGCCCCCGATCACAAATTCAATGTTGCGTTTTCGCCAGAATTACATACTTGCTCCTCATTTCAAAAATGAAAAATACATTTCCTGACTGTCTGTGACTGAGAACACAATAACTCCTCTGATAGAAAGAATGTGAGAGAATGAAAGACGAAACCTACTGATACTCGGATTAAAACAAAAACTTCAATAATTGCTGATGTAATGAATATATTTGCATGAAATTTCATATGTAAATTTAAAGCCACATAAGGACAATATATTAATGATTTATATTAATCATTACATTAAATAAGAAATCGGTCGAAGGGAAAAGGGGATCTGAGGGGAGGGCTTAATTCAAAAACCCTAACTGCCGAAGTAATGAATGTATCAACACGAAATTTAGTATAACGATTCAGAAGACCCTGTGGAAGTAAACTATCAATGTTTAGTCAAATCGATCGATTGATATTAGGAGAGCGAAAACTTAATTGATCAATTCGTGCTGGGGAAGTAGATACTGGTGTTTCACAGACGACAATTTTTATGCGACTTTATCCATCATTAAAACTATTACTTCTCAAGGGGCTACGCCCTCAACTCAAACTTTTTTTTTAAATTCTGAACTAGATTTTGTAAAGAAAAATTATATTTATGGCATAAGTAAGGGTAATTATTCCGATTCGGGCCTCCATCCCGAATTGCGCCCAATTTTTTTTTTTTTTTTTTTAAGTCGAATTGACTGCAGAAGAAGTTCTATAATAATATTAGTGTGGGGGAAGTCCTGTTTTTTGCGAAAAAAAAATTGTTTTCCGATTTTTCCAAATTTTTCTTTTTTTTACATTCGCTTAAAAATCCAGTTGATGTATCCGTAGAAATAAAATGTTGACCCTCCTGTTGGTCCTTTCTGTGAAACAGTCCAGGTTATCCTATAGAGAGAAACCTCATGAGAGAGCATAACAAAAATATCTAGTTCATAAAAAAAAAAATTATTACTGAATATAAACGATGTAAATGTAAATTAGATATTTTTTGTATCCCCCATGGGTTTATCCTTATCAGGAGAACCTGGACTGTTTCACTAAAAGGACCGACAGGAGGGTCAACATTTTATTTCTTAGGATACATGGTTATGCGAATTACAAACAAAAATTTGACGCGATTTGGGGTGGAGGCCCGATTCGAAATAATTACTTGAGTATTCAGAGTTGGCAAATTTCAATATATTCATTTTTCTCCCAGATTTTACATATAAAAACATGAAACAAATACGATTGGTGATAAGTAAAGAACTTTTTTATTGAAAACTTATATTCTCTAATTCCACATAAAACATCATTATTGTTGAACCTTGTGCTGACGATGGCGTAAGCCGAAACCGGTACACATTTCTGTCTTTGTATGCGGAATTAGAAAATATAAGTGTTCAATAAAAAAGTTCTTTATTTCTCACCTTTTTCAATTTATTTATTAGTATTTCCACTATATCGACATAAAACGCAAAAAATGTATTCGAACATAAATACGATTTTCATAAATTGTTCTTCTAATTGTACATCCGTGATTCAAACTTCCCCATCCCCTTGAGGGGGTTCTCCAGGCTTATTGAAATATGGACCGCCCTCAATATCTTCAGAAATACCAATCTATATAATTTTTGAAATGCCCATTTTAGTGAGTGGCCCGGCGCGCCGGTGTCTTTGTCCCCCCGCCCGGCCTACCTGTTCGTTGGTCGCCCTGGGTCCTGTGCTTGGCTTTCCTCTGGGCCCCCGGCCCCCTGTGGGATCCCACCGTGGCTGTTCTCGTCAACTGCATTTAGAGTTCGCTGGCTTAGTTAGGGTAAGGAACGTAACAAGATAGGGCGATAATAACCGAAGCAGTTGTTTGCCCAAAATAAATAAACCAACCAACCAACCTATATAATTTTTGTATTACTTCACTTTTACAAAAGTGGACGTTCTACCTGATCCACAGTACACTGTAGAAGAGAGTCACTCCTCCAAGTACTCCGCACTCTCCACTAAGACATGTTGGTATTCCATCCTTGGTGACTAGACCCATTTTTTTGTCCTTGCTATTTCACTTTCACTACAATTGATGATTACTATTCGCAAGGCAAGCCCAATGGATCGAGTTCTGCACTTAATAACAAATATGGAGGGGATACACGAACATAGATAGTGCCAGGCACCAGACACACCCAACCCACCTCTCTCTATCATTATATGTAAAAAACAAATATTGAGAAATACAATAGCAAACAATCGATCTTTCGTTAATAATAATTTAAAAGTTTGTATTAAGACACGGAGTGAAAAATATAGTAGATCAAACTACATATCTAGAGGGCGCCGGTAGCTCAGTGGTATGCGTGCTTGCCTTCTGAGCTCAAGAACGTGGGTTCGAAACCCGACCGAGGCCCTTAGTTTATTTTATCTGGGAGGTAAAATAAACTTAAGCACGCCGTCCTTCCGATCGGACGTTAAGCGATGGTCCCGAGCCTACACGATGTCAGGTACTCATTGAAGACCCCTGCCCTAGGTGAATAAAAATTTAGGACTCCCACAGTAGAGTCGGGCTCATGTCCACCAGTGTGACGAAAGAGCTCTCTGGTAGTAGGCGATATGACCTCGTAGTTAAAGCCCAGGCATGAGTCATACAACCTAACTAACTACATATCTAACTATATTTCCAAGTTGAAATTTCAACCCCATTCCTTACCTAATGTATGACAAGGGTTGGCACTCAACACACTGATTTAGTTTAGAACTAAACCTGATTTTAACCTGGTGACAACATTTCAACAAGAAGTTTTATTTAATTTATTTAAACATAACATAAACATTACATATACCAATATTTAGAAGGATTACTAACGATGTAATAATAGGAAGGGAGATCAGATTGTGGTCGATAAAAACAAACTCATAGAATTTGCCAAGCTTTCGGCACTGAGTGTACCTTCTTCAGGGCCTGTATTCACATATACACATTAGCAATAGTTTATATAAGCTACAATTATAAGTAAACCTAAAACAATGAAAAACTAAAAACATAACTGAAGAAAATCTCGTTTCTAAAATATAATAATAATATGGTTAAAAATTTAAAATTGTGTAAACCACTTGATTATATCAGGAAATCATTTATCCAACGTAGGTATGATGGGTAAATAGCTACTTTACGAAGTGAGTTTACTCAACTTAAATTGTTGCCATATTAAATATATCATATTTTGTTTTATTTAAAATTGTTTAGAATGTTTATTCGCTTCTGATGTAAGTTTTGTTCAGTTGTATTTAGTTTTTATTCATTTATCATATCTTGTTTTATTTTAATATTTGTATTCACTTTTGATGTAGGTTTTCTTTAGTTATATTTATTTTTTATTATTTTATCTCTATTTAATTGCAGCTTATATAAACTTATTGCCAATGTATATACAGTAGAACGTCGATTAACCGTGGTGTGTAAGCAGTAAGTATAGGTTCCTAGAAAGTTCCTAGGCTGATTCAGAAGGCGATGAGAGTGACAATGATGACAGTTTTGTCGCTAAAGAAGAAAACATTCAGATAAGTCAAGGAATGTAAGCAGTTGATGTCCTCCTCAACTTCCGCGAACAGGAAAATGTTGATTTCCATGACGTCTTGAATTTGAGAAAAATTAGAACTGAAGTAAGGAAAATCATTTCAAATCGCAAAAAACAAAGAAGGATTACTTCATATTTCAAGCCCTGATAACATTATAACATGACAATGTACACACATATGTATGTAATTCGTTAAATAAAAAGTGTCTCGATTAACCGTGGTTTTCATTTATCCGTGCGACCTCTCTCCCCCTCTCCCCCCCCCCCAAAAAAAAAATCCGGATAATCGAGGATCTACTGTATGTCAATTCAGGCCCTGAAGAAGGCACACTGTTTTATTTATTTATTTTTATTATAAAATTATTTAGTTTTCATTCAAAAAAACTTTAAAAAAATGTAATAACCATTATTTAAAAAAAAAAAAAAAAAAATGTTTAACTTTTTACAATTTAATATATTTAACTTTGTTGCCTTTATATTATATTAAGAATGGTTTCTTTTGTAGACTGCCTGATGATGAGGGAAACCTCGAAAGCCGGCTAGCTACTTCTAATAAAAATCTGTGAGAGGTCATACTTTATTTTATTTGACAACCTCTGTAATAATCACTTTTCACTACATCAGCCATCTTTATTTTAAGGCACACTGATTGTCGAAAGCTTAGCAGAAACTCTATGAGTTTGTTTCTATCGACCACAAGCCTGGCCTCCCCCCTTCTCATTACACACCCCCCAAACATACATTATTATATACAATATGACGTTGGCTTTGAATGGACTATCAGAGCACATCCGCCAGACTAAAACCTTGAACGTTCCGACCTCTTCTTTTATTGATAAATTATACGTATATTTACATATATATGATTTTTATCAATGAAATATGTATAATAACAAATAGATAAGGGAAGAGGGGTTTCATTCAAGGATGTGTTGAGAATGAACAAAGTGCAATATGACATATGTCACTGGGAGGTCAGTCCATTTCCGACAGGCCACATATCCGACCACCACTGACCCGTTCAATCAGTTATGAATGATATGATAGCTCCGTATCGTACCTTATAAAGCGGGAGGGGTGGTTCCATTCAAAGCTATTAATGAATGAACAAAATGCAAGGTGACAAGTGACATTCATTGAGATAAAGATAATAAACAGTGAACTATCGTACACATTGAGATAAAGATATCGCATTAGCTCCATTTAATTAATTAAATGTCAGAGTTGACGAGTATCTTTATTTTATGTAATTGGCAGACGTATTTTATTAAATATTTATATTAAATTAGTGAAAGATTAACCTCCGTATTTCTAAATCTTTACAAAGACAAGGGCTACGGTCTCCCCGGTTAATGATCTCGTAGCAATAAAGATCCCGAAACTAAAATCCATAGTCCAAATAACTGATTTTGATTAAACCATAGGGATTAAACTGTAACGTAATTATATGTTGTCAATAAGCTCAGATGTAGCGTGCTTACCTACTAAGCTCATGATCGCGGGTTCGGAATCCGGCCGAGGTCTTTAGATTTGTTATTTGGGAAGTAAAAAAAAACGCCTGACTTCGGATGGGACGTTAAGCGATGGTTCCGAGCCTGTCAGGTACTCGTGAAACACCCATTACCATGGACATAAGTCTCACGTCAATCACAAGAAAAACAACAATATTTCTTGCTGATAATTCTAAATTGATAATATAAATGACAAAAAGATAGTAACCAGTGATATGGATAGGGACATTTCTGTATCAACATAAATTATATTAATTGAGTATTCTTGTGCTATGCCCAATTCACTCAGCTCATTAGGATACAAACACACTCATTGGAGAAATATTCGTCATTAATTTTAAATGAGAAATTTCCCTATCTAAATTTTATTGCCGTCATGATGTCAGGTACAGTGTATTCTTTGCAATAAATAAAATAAATGAAAATACATTTTTAAATACTCATCGCCTGATCATCATTTAGTCACAAAAAGGCGGAAGCAATAAATTGGAGAGAGTTTAAGTTATGGACTTCTGGTTATGGAAGGAAATAACAAAAATTCTTCCAGAAAAACTACGAATTTTGCAGGGCTTCCAAGAACGCAACAATTTAAACTAAAAACTATATAGATACTTATGTATTTAACACACCAATAAATGTTTATAAAACGAACTTTATATAAAACTGAGTGAAAAAATCCCAATCAGTGAACAGGTCTTTGGACCTAAGTACATTTTATAAGATACCAATTAAGATCTAATCAAAAATCTTTTCAAATAAAAGTTGTACAAAAAACTAAAAACCGTATTTTGTATGATATACGTGTTCTCGAAGGTCACACGGTTTGCGAGGTATACGCCGAAAACCATTCTAAAGTTATGTTTTGAAAACCATTTTTTTAGAAGTTTGCTTGATTTATGTGACAAAGATTCGTCTTATCGAAAAATTTGAACTCATCGAAAATATGGTTTTTAACTAACGAAATGTTCTTTTTGAGATAGGTCCAATACGAACAAAGTTTGTACAAAGTTGTTTTTTAAAACTCCTCTAAGTAGGGAAATATACATCTAATGTTTTCATGATTAACTGTCATTTTGACAAAAATGTGGACCCTGCTTTATACCAAATGAGAATTTCGGGGAGGAAAACAATTAATTAAAGCAAACCTTTAAATTAATTTCCAGAATATGCTTAGGGGTAGTTTTTTAGATGATGACAAAAAATGCATAGGTACTAAATTTCATTCGAATTGAACAAAGTTTTCTATAGGGAAATTTTATATATATGTTGGACTTTCAGAAGAGCGTAACCAAGCTTCCAGAGCTAGCCTAACTCAGTCCCCAGATGTAAAATAAAGTGAATAGTCTGAAAGGGGATATTTTTAAGAAGTCTCTCCGAATATGAAATTGACAGGGCACAAATAGATAGGTCGGTATGCAACATTAGGACACTGCATGTGTTGCAAGTTCTCCTGATGTCCCAAGAAAGGTGTGCCAATCCTTGGATAGCTCCCCTGACTAGCATACATACATGATATACTTACTGACACTATTTCAGGGACCCTGAGGTAAGTGCTTGCATACCAAAACATACTTAAAAAATTCGACAGTGAATCATCGCAAATGTACTTCCACAGCACGAATTTCGCTGTCGCTCCAAAACTAATTGACCGTTTGGGCTAAAATTCTATAGTTAACTTTTGTAGAAGCTTCTGAATTATCTTACTGATACCAAATTTTTTATCAAAACATTTTTTACATCGGCGGTTTTTCGTTTTGAGTCTAACCCTTCACCTCTGATCCCCCTCTTCCGTTCAACCGATTTCGCGGAAAATTCAAAGGTGCTGTCCTTAAAGCGTCTTGAATTTAAATATAAAATTTCATGTCAATACATTCATTACATCGGCAATTATTGGGGTTATTGAGTTGAGCCTCACTCTGAACTCCCCTTTCACTTTAGCTGATTCAACTGAAAATTAATAGATGTCGTCCTTATGGGGTTTTAAACTTATAAATGAAATTTCGTCTCAATACATTCATTACAAGTAGTTATTAGAGTTTTTGTTAAGTCGCCCCCTCCATACTTCCTTCTGGAAACAACTGCAAACTTCCGTTTGTGTCGTCCTTATGGAAAGGAGATATACAAAAAATTTCAATAATTTTGGGGCATTTATGGTGATGTGTCACCATACCCAAAATAAATAAAAATAATATTTTAAAAAATATAAAAATAATGAATCCCTTAGCACACTGCTCAAGGCCACACTAAATAAATTTTAAGCTAGTAAAAAATAATTATAATGATTGTTAGTCCAATATAACTGAGATAACTGATGCCTAAGTACCTAACACTGCATAAATTATCATTTACATTAGCACTTATTACATGCAAGTGCATTAAAATTGAAATGTCCAAAGATTGATGGGCCAGATAATTCAGGAGTAGCAAGGACTGAATTGACTCGTTTGGTAGAAATGAATTATAAAAATTGAAAAAAAAAAAATAAAAAAAAAATGACTGGATAATCGTTGATTTTTTTCGGTGGAGTGGCCTTGTTACAGAGGGTTCGTGGAGCGTGAAGGACATTATCATTTTTAGATATTTTCAACTTCCTAGCAATTATTTATTATCAATTCACTGAAAAAGGCACTTTCAATTATAAATATTTTCCATAACTACGGATTTTGACGGAATAAAAATTTTAAAAAGTGACAATAACTTAAAATAAAATGTTTTTTTATAAAATTCATATGTAAACGAAAAAATCTTGATCATGCTGTCCTTCGGATGGGACGTTCAGCTATGGTTGTGAACCTGTGCGATTTCAGAGAAGAACCCACAAAGAACCCTATCTATGTAACTACAACAGACAAAAGACCTAGCTCCGACCACAGCAGTACAGTGGGGCTTATGTCCACCAGTGACGAAAGAGCCCTCTCTGGAGCAAGCACGGGCATGAGTCACAATAACTAATTGAATACAGGTTTGTGATGTCTGTTGCAGTCTTTAGGTGGTTTGATTTGTTCAAATGGTCGAAAAACATAAAATTCTAGTGAAAATTCAACATAAAAACGTATTCAGGGGACCTTGAAACGTGAAAATCCGTTGAAATACTTTCAATACTTTCTTATACAATAGGTACTTTCGTACAAGAAAGTAAAAACATATTCTCATTAAATGCTGGGACTACATTACAAAAGCTGTTCTTGCAACTTGTTTTGGGATCCTACCATTCTTGTACCATCAAATGTGTCGCCCGATGTTGCAGTACACGTCTCCCTCCGCCACAACTTTCATATCATTCTTTGACATGTACAGATGTAATTTACACAATAATAAATAAAATATACAAAATAATAAATAAAATGTACAAAATAATATTTTAAAAAAAGCAGGTATGCCTCACCCACATAAGGCGCACGGTTGAAGTGTAACTTCTTTTGTCTTCATTAACCATACGAATTAAATAAACATAATATATATGTATATATATTATTTTATTTTTATTATAAGTATTAACCATTTTAAAGTAGGTTAATTTTGGGTTAATAAAAGACAATAAAAATATTACTAAAGTGCGATATAAATATTCTTGTATCAACTTTGTGGAGATATCGTGTAATAAAATTTAATCAATAAGGAATCAATAATTTTTATGAATTTCAATCATTTAAAACATAAATGTAGCGTAATTAATAAAAATTACCTTTATGTTGACTTTCTTGTTGCTGTATTTGCTTTTGACGCACGGAATTGTCGAACACTGTAGAAGTTTTTGGCATTTTTAACTATTAAACACTAACTCAGAATAAAACTAAACGTATTAAATTAATAATCAAACGCATTATTTGAACGCATAAACCGTACACGTAGCATACAACAGCTGATACATCGACACCGACCTAAACTCGTAGTTGACTTGTACGCATCCACTACTCATCACTCTCCTTAGCGTTTCTTTTTTTGATTTTTTATGTCGAGGTCATTCCGATTTACTAGTCTCGCTAAAGAAGTTTCACTTCAATAAAATGTACAAAATAATAAATTAAATATGTACAGATATATACAAGATGTAAGTAAGAGTTAATTAGTAACAAAATATAATAAGTAAAATATAAAAATAGTAGAAAAAAAAAAAAATGATAAACAATATAATATATAAGTATATTTTTACTGGGACTTTGAAATGTCAATGTCCAAAATTTTCAAATTTAGTTAAATGCACGAGTGAAATCATGGTAGGATCTACTATAATTGTTTAAAGGGCCAAAGTCCTCCCATTGTTACTTATTTAGATACAATTTTTGTCAGGGCCATTGTCGATTTAGAGTTAGTGCAAAAAGGGCCAATTGATGTTTATAATTGATGTTTCCTGAGGCGGCTAAAATGGACTTTGGCCCTTTTTGTTCCATACATATACACATATACATACACACATACATATAATAGATAATAATAAAAATATTAAATAAAAGTAATTATGATAGAAATTATAGGATATTGGTGGAGGACCTCTGCCAAGAAAATAAAATGAAAGCAAAAATTAATTTTTTTTTATAGGAAACGTTGAGAATCAAACTGGGATATGACTGCGGGCATGTAGTCCGGCCATGTTAACAAGACGAACGCCTGCTACTGGGACTACTAAAGTAGGTTAGTTAGTTACATCACCACAATCACCAGCTGAGCATCACAATCATGTTATCATAACCAGGTCATCACTCACTCCTCTTTCTCCAGCCAGCTATCTTATATAACAAACCCAAACACCTCTAATATTGCAATTATTTATTTACTGGTCAAATATACTCCACACAAAATGGTGAATCACCAAGTATGTACTTCCCCAGTTACAATTGTTTGTAATAAACTGAGTTTCCGCTCTCTCTGTAAGTCCTCCACCTCTTTTCCTCCAATTAAGGTCCCTCAACCTTATGAACCCCAATAACTATCGATGGAATGAATATTTTAAAAAGACATTTTATATCAGGATTCAGAAGTCCATAAATAACGTCTGTGCAGATATTCAGTCAAATCGGCCAAAGAGAGGGAAGCATCAGAGAGAGAGAGAGAGCGAAAACTTTGTTTATTCCAATTCGAGCAGGGAAAGAACATTGTCATCAACAACTTTTTTAAAAAATAATACTAAATGAATATGATTTTCATTTTCAATCAGTTCTTTACCCATGAACACAGATTTAACATTAACTTTTTAAGAAATCCAAAAAATAATAATATCTCGAATCTTAACCAAAATAGCGAAAAAGTTTACTTATTTTTTTTTTTTTTAATCTATTGTATTATATTATAATACTATCACATACAGTATACCTACAATACAATCACGTGGACTCATTTTCTTATGCACTTCTTTCTGCAATACCGTTAACTGCATTCAATGTAAAACTGTTCCAATTAGATAAATAATAAAATAATTGAAGACAAATAAGGTTAAGTGAGGTGAGTTAAATAGATAGATTCGATTCATTATTGACTCTAGTTCATTAAGTATACAAGTCTGATGATGATGGCGCGTCATGGCGGGAGGGATTGGGCGGGGGCGGGAAAGGAAGAACATGTCATTAGATAATTATCAATCAACAGGGGACAAAGTCCAAGTCCCAAGACCACTTTGATATATAATCATGGCTAATTGATCATCAGTATCTAATCAGACGTTGGTTGTACAACACACTATTGATCACAAGCGACCTGACCTGATTGAAGTAGAGATGAGCAGAACTTCGCAATCGAGATCTCGTTATTCGAGTATCAAGTGCTCGAATAATTTTAATAATAGAATATTTGATATTTAGTATTTTCTCTGTACTCTTTAAAGAGTGTAAACAGCTTCAAATAAGATAAACTAGGTAAATTTATCATTTTTGAATATATATATATATATATATATATATATATATATATATATGTTTATATAAGTATATATATATATATATACCTTATCCGCCATCACTAAACAAATTAAATGAACGCTATGCATATAAGACCTCCCTCCCTTCCAACCTTCTCCATTCTACCCTTAAATGAAATGAAAAGAAATTTTATTATTCTGGGACCGAGGTCCCCTTAGAATAAATACATACAGAGTAAAGAAAAGGAAACAATGAAATATAGTATCAGTATGACGTACAAAGAAATAAATAAATTAGTGCTACATTGCGGAAAACTAGAAATTAAAAATATATACTTAAATATACAAAAGATTAACATGAAATAACATAAAATTAACAGCTTAATTATGAAGAAAAAAATAAATAAAAGTACCTACTATATAAATAAAAGAAAATATGTCAAAAAAAAAATAAAATAAAAAGAGTATATAAATAAGAAAAAAATTAATAGATTAATAAAATCGACAGAGCATAATACTGTGATGGTTGATTATCAAAAAAATAAAAAGGAGGGGAGGATGCCCAGACATGGTTTGAAATAAAATTAACTTTAGACAGTAGGAGCTAGAGAGAAAAGTGTGAGGAGAAGAAGAAAATTAAAAATACATAATAAAATAAGATAACATAAAAATAAATAAACGCTTGATGAAATATTTAAATATAGAAGAAAAAAATATATATATACACATATATACAATAAAAATAGAGAGGGAAAAAAATAAATAAAAAAATAAAAAATAAGTAAATAATTTAAATGATTACAATAATGAGGTTGACTAATTAGAGAATACGGGGGAGGAAGATGAAGACATAATGAAAGGGGAGTGGATTGTTTAGTGAAGAGGAATTGGAATAGTGAGGATTTGATCCTTGGTGCTCGACGTAGCTATCAGTTATATCATTTTTGTATTACCTACTTGTAATTGTATATAAATTATAGTGTTTTACTGTCTTCAGATATAAAGGTTGTTTTTAAAAAGCTAACTAGTGGTTGGGGAATTTTAACTATACATAAAAAGAGCTTGAAAATAACATAAATTAGACAAATCTATCATTTTTGCTCTATATATATGTAAAGATGTTAACTCTCCAGCTCCCTAGTGACGGTCCTAGGAACGACTTTAGTGACAGCTGTAAGAAGTTTTAGTTTGTTTGTTGACTTGTAATTTAATTATTCCTTGAATAATAAAATCTTTAAAACAGACTTACAAATTAAATTACATCAGCATTTAGACAATAAAAAATTAAAAAGAAAATTTATAAAATGGCTAAGAACGAAGAATCTAAAATGTTTGTACATATTGTCAAGAGAAGTGAAGGATTGTTTGAATTAGTGGGCGTATCAGAGGATAAAGTGATATGGTATGGATTTCCTGAGGAATATCAAGATCTGAGACAACATAAGGTACTGTACTCTAAATCTATTATTAAAAGTGTTATAACAGCTATAAAACCAATCAATGGTTATAGAAAGGTTAGTATTAAGATAGACAATGACTTAAAAAGAGAATATTTTGATGAAGGAGATAATCTATGTTTTAAAAATCTACCTTTAGAAGAATTGGATACAAGGGTACAGATAGGTATTGCTGCAGAGACATCGGATGCGTTTTTTTTAATAAGAAGAATCAAAGAATTAGAAACTAAATTAAGTCAAAACGACGAAATTAAGCTGAATCAAATTGAAAAACAGTTTGTATTGGGAAAATTTGATAGGAAACAGAATTCGATTGACTGGCTAGTACAGTTTGAGACTGAATGTAATCGACATAAGATCAATGACGACACAAAGAAGGTTGAGGCTCTCAGATTTTTTCTCGAGGGTGCCCCAAAGGATTGGTACGATGCTAATTTACGAAAGATTGGTCTCTGTAGATGGTCAGAATGGAAAAGTTCGTTTTTATCAGTATTTGTTGATAAAGGTTGGTCCCAAGTTAGAAAAGCTTATAACTATAAATATTTAGGGGGCTCCTTGATTGATTATGCATTGGCAAAAGAAAAACTTTGCCTTGAAGCAGAAACGAATGTGACTGTATTGTCAAGAATTAATATGATAGTCGTTGGTTTGCCCATAGAGGTCCAAGATGCACTTGATAGGGAAGAAATATCAACAATTGAAAAATTATTCGTTGCATTGAGAAAGCTTTGTGATTCTTTTAACAAGAAAAAAAAAGATCCTAATACATACAACTTACAATCAATTGAGAGAAAGAGTGATACAATGAGGGAAAGGAATGAAAAAGAGAAAAAAAAATCGTATAATACAGTGAAACCTAGAAATCCTTGTTTTATGTGTGAAGCATTAGGCTGGTCCAACCGTTTCCATCCTTCATCTGAATGTAGAAATAAGGCTGCATATTCTTCCAAAATTGCTGTTAACTACAACGCTGGGGAAGCAGACATGATGAAAATTGAAATGAATGAAAGCAATTTAAACTAGAATACCCGGGGAAGTTAAATCCATTGATTAAATTGAATGTATTAATTGATAATCAGAAACAGATAAAGGCAGTTTATGACACTGGTTCAAATATTAGTTTAGTAAACCAGAAAGTGGTAGATTTCTTGAAATCAAGTTTAAAAAAAAGTAAAAATGTTTTCAGGACTATAAATGGATTTAATTTCAGTTCTGCCCGGGCAAATATTATTCTCAAAATTGGAAATTTAACAGATAACCTTGACACGTTTGTAATTAAAAATAGTCAGTTTTCATATGACCTATTATTGGGGTTGGACGCAATAAAAAAATTTAAACTGCTGCAAGATGAAAATTTGCATATTTATCAGAAAGATTCAAATAATCAGATAATACAGATTACAGAAAAAAACAGGAAAGATGATTTTAATGAGGTTAACTTTACCCAACATGTTGATGTGAACAATATCCAGGCTCTCGTGGAACACTTAGAAGACAAAAATAAAAAGAAACAGATTATAGACCTAATAGAGAAGCATAAACGATTGTTTGCTAAAGATAAATTTGATGTTGGCCGTGTGCATTCACGAGAGGCTGAAATAAAATTAATTAGAGATGAATATGTAACTTCTCGAGCATATAAATGCTCAATTCCAGACGAAATAGAAATAAAAACACAGATTAAGAACTTATTAGATGCTGACCTCATAGAGGAATCTGATTCGCCATATGCTTCACCAGTGACGCTCGCATTCAAAAAAGAAGACGGTAGAAAATCAAGGTTATGCTGTGATTTTCGTAATTTGAATAAAATCGTAGTTCCAGAGTGTTATCCATTCCCCACTATCAATGACGTTATTGATAAGGTGTCAAATTGTAAATACTATACTGTACTGGACATCAATTCTGCATTTTGGTGCATTCTTTTGAAAAAAGAAGACAGAGAGAAAACATCTTTCATTACGAAATATGGAAAATTCATGTTTAAAGTACTACCGTTCGGGTTGAAAAACGCTCCGGCGATTTTCCAGCGAATTTTATCTAATATCATAAGAAGAAATGGTTTAGATGACTTTTGTGTCAACTATATTGACGATATTTTGATATTTTCCAGAACGTGGGAAGACCATATTATGCATATTGAGCGATTTCTCAAAGTTATAGAATGCGAAGGTTTTAAACTAAAGTTAGCAAAATGCACTTTCGGTTCACACTCTGTAAAATACCTTGGCCACCTTATCCAAGAAAATAAAGTATCTCCGGCACAAGAAAATTTAAAAGCAATTCGAGATCTTATACGACCGACTGATAAATCGGGCGTACGTAGCATATTAGGATCAATAAATTTCTACTTAAAATATATTGAAAATAGCGCTCAGAAGTTCGAGCCGTTACATAAATTACTGCGCAAAAATGTCGAATTTGTTTGGACAGAGGAGTGTGACAAATGTTTTACCTTAATTAAAGAATACTTGTGTTCTTCCCCGATATTGGCCATATATGATATTGGAAAAGATGTATTTATTGAAACTGATGCTAGCTTTAAAGGTATAGGGGCTGCGTTGAAGCAACCACAACATGATGGACAATTACATCCTGTTGCATATTTCTCTAGAAAACTTTCAGAAAGAGAAAAACGGATGGATATCATTCACTTGGAATGTAGAGCTATCAAGGATGCTATTAAATACTGGCAATATTACTTAATTGGTAGGGAATTTACTGTTTTTAGCGACCACAGACCGTTGGAAAATTTAAAAACGAAGGCCAGAACAGATGAGATATTGGGGGACTTAATTCATTTCTTATCCCAATTTAATTTTAAGATTGTTTATAAGAAAGGTAAAGAAAATATTTTGGCGGACCTTTTGTCACGTTATCCCGTTCTTGAGTACTTTGAAAATGAGGATGTTGTTCAAGTTGTGAATTTAATACAGTTACAGGATATCAAAAATGATCAACGAGATAATCGCACAGAACTACATGCCGCAAAGAAAACGGAATCTCGCCAAAATATTACTTTTAAAAACATA
Source organism: Aradus depressus (assembly GCA_963662175.1). NCBI lineage: Eukaryota > Metazoa > Arthropoda > Insecta > Hemiptera > Aradidae > Aradus > Aradus depressus. Next base: position 35,097,375 of record OY759215.1, read on the forward strand.
CATGGGAAATCAAGAATATTTGTCTCGGCTGAGTTAGGAAAAAAAATAATTCAACTTGTGCACAATAAATATGGCCATATAGGATCTGCGCAGTTGATTGCCACTATCAGACCGATCTACTACTTCAAAAATTTAGACCAACTGGTCAGTGAATTTTGTAAGAACTGTTCTGTATGTTTGGAAAATAAAGTTCGCAGGGGCCGAGCCATTGGATTTATGTCAAAACTTGGACCTGCACTCAGACCATACGAGATTATGTCATTAGACACGATAGGGGGTTTTGGTGGGAATCGGTCACCTAAGAAATATATACACCTTCTGGTGGACCACTTTACGCGCTATGCGTGGATTCGCACATCAAGTACTCAATGTGCCAAAGATTTCATCCAACTTATTGACCCAGTAGCAAAAGCGAACCAAATTACTATGTTGTTGACCGACCAATATACAGGCATACAGTCTGGAGAACTAAAAAAATATATGGATAAGATGAATATTCAACTTATATTTACGAGCGTTGACTGTGCAAAGTCGAATGGACTTAATGAACGGCTTAACCAAACGCTTGTGAACAGAATACGTTGCCAGATAAATAGCTCTGATCATAAAACAGCTTGGTCTACGATAGCCGAGAAATGTACAGCTGAATACAATAGTACATTTCACAGCTCTACAAAGTTTGCCCCAGAATATCTCCTTCTTGGAAAGCGGTCTAGTATTTCTCCCATTGATGTTCCTACCTACTCTACCAATACACTGGAAGATGACAGAAAACAGGCATTCTTGAACTCCATGCTCAATTTTGAAATTAACAAAGCGAGAGTAGACAAAACACGACGACAACATTCCTTTTGCGTAGGAGACTTAGTGTATATTGAGAATGGAAGTAAACTTAATAGAAACAAGATGGATCCAGTAAGGATAGGGCCTTTTCCTATTGTGCGTCGCATCTCGTCCTGTTTCTACGAAGTTAACTGTGGACGTCGCAGAAAAAACTTGAATTTTTTTCACAGCAATAAGCTGACTCCTGCTGCGTGCTGACCTTGGAGGGGGAGGTGTAAAGATGTTAACTCTCCAGCTCCCTAGTGACGGTCCTAGGAACGACTTTAGTGACAGCTGTAAGAAGTTTTAGTTTGTTTGTTGACTTGTAATTTAATTATTCCTTGAATAATAAAATCTTTAAAACAGACTTACATATATACGTAAAGTTCCTCAACCACTAGTTAGCTTTTTAAAAACAAAATTTATTTCTGAAGACAGAATTTCACTCAAAATTTCATATATGAATTCAAAATCCCATAAGGATGACATTTCTTAATTTGTGGAATCGGGAGAAGGGAAGAAAAATCAGATGGTGCTCATTTCAAAAAACCTAATAACTGACGATGTAATGAATTTATTAACACAAAATCTAGTAAAAGGATCTAGGAGCCCCTTTGTAAGTCAACTGTTGATATCAGTGCAAACTGGTCGACGGTTTTGAGGGGGAGCGAAAAGTTAAATGATGAATTCGTTCAGGGGAATTACATTACCAGAGTTTCACCAACAGTATTTTTTATAAATCTAATCTATTTTTTTATAAATCTAATCTATTTTGTATAAATCTAATATATTTTTTATAACTCTATCTAAAAAAATTCATTAGGGAGACTTGCTAACATGGAACTACATTCATAACTTCATTCCCATGTTTTCATTTTCAATATTCCTGTGGTAAACCAAATTCGAGACTATGAAATCATCTAATATTCAAGACTCAGTTCAGTAATATAGCCAAATATAATAATAATAACAATATAATTATTAAATGTGTAATAAAACATCAATGCAATGTTCACCTACGGTACCCTTCAATGTAATATTTTTTTCAATTTTTTTCTTTCTTCCTGTTCTAAATTTATGAACATGTACAAATTGCCTTTCATAATAAATTTTGATAAACTATGAAATGGACAGCCTCCTTTTAGGAGTTAATGAATATAAATGATTTCATTGTAGCCTGCCTTATGGCCATTGGGAAATTTGGGTACAATGTTTGAAAATTAAGAAAAATTACACCATCGAAATTGCAACGGAGACCTTTTTTTATATATTGGCTATATGGGCAAAAATGTACAAATATAAATAAACAAACAACTCATATATGTTTATTTTATGTTATTTATTTATTGAATTATTTGTTTATTTATATTTATTAATTTTAGCGCCTGCAGCCGATGCTCCAATGTGTTTCTTTTGCCAGTTAGAATTTTATAGCTTTTTTTACTAAATCGTGTTTTTTTGTTGTAGACTGCCTGATGATGAGGACCACCTCGAAAGCCGGCTAGCATAAAATAATAAAATTTGTGAGGTCAGACTAAATTTTACTTGGTGTAGGGAAGTAATGTTATCGGTCAGAAATTCTCAGCCGAGTTTTCAACGGAATTTCATGTTTCCGACGACTTCAAGTTTTGATTCCAAAAATGAAAAAAAAAAATAATAATAACTACGGTTGCTATATTTACTACAACGAAAGACCGCTTTGGCAATAAGCGATATGAGCTCGTAGTTAAAGCCCGGGCATGAGCCACAATAACTAACCACTGTAACGGATTCCTTTGTTATCCTACCTAGTTAACTTATTTTGGTAACTGCTTATAATAACTATGCACTACACATATAATAACTATAACACTTAAATCGCACTTCTATGGTGTAGTATCCTAAATACTTTAGAATTGCCAACAATTTACAGTCCATTTGTAAAAATAAAATGTATGTTTTCAATAAATCCTATTCACCATTTTATTGTAATTTTTAAAAATTGACTTTTTCATTTGTTTGTATTTATTTAAATGTATCAATTTCCCAATAAACATTTCTCAGAATAAACAACCCTTTATACATACATATTTATACACCCTTTTTATAAAAAGAAAATAACTGACAATTTTTGCCAAATATAAGAAAAATATTATTGTCATTAACAAGTTTAACGATCGTAAAGCAAATATTTCATGTTTATGGATGGTTTACGTAAAAATTATTTTCAGTAAAAAGCCGATAAAACGCAGCTATTCTCAATTTAAAAATGACGCACCAAAAATAGAATTATGAGATACAGATCTACTACCAGAGCGATGAAGGAGGTGGGCATGAGCCCGACTCTACAGTGGAAAATTTTGCCTACCTAGGTTTATTCACCTAGGGTAGGGCTCTTTAACGAAAACCTGATATCGCACAGGCACCATGGCTTAACGTTCCATTCGGAGGATAGCTTGCTCAAGGTTTTTTCACCACTTTGCAGGCTTTATAGTAGCCACCCAGTTTCCTCTTCTTATGCATGTATGGTCGGAGGAAGAATTATATATATACTTTTTGTATTTATTTTCTTAAGCTACAACTATACAAAAACTGCACAAACAGCGGCTAGGTTGACATATCTGTACCCCTGAGGTAAAGGACACTATGTCCATTTTCTTATGAAAAGTAGTTGGCACCACGTCCGCGATGTAGATTTTTCGATCTATAAAGTAGTATAAAGCACGTCCTATTACTATAAATAGCGAATATTGCAAAGAGCGATTCTTATTATCAGCGAAGAAACCTGAAAATGAAGTTGAAAAAAATCAAAAACTTGTTTTCTTGAAAAATTACATTTTTGTGACATGGTGTCCTTTACCTCCGAGGAACAAATATATACTATAGAGGAAAAATAAAAAATATTAAGATGAAAAAATGACATGAAAGGCTGAGGAAAAACACCGAGCGGTGAACTCACTTCATAACAGATCTCTATGCTAAACGCTCTTTAATTTTCTTGGAAGATTGTAAGGTACGTTTGGACGTGAAATTTTGTGAACTTGGATTCATGTCAATGTTGGTGTCTAAGCATAAAGTAAAATTCATACAAGAGGTCCACACTAAATTGAAACTTTGATTTAGAACATCGATAATTTTCAAATTTACCCATGAATTGTTTTTCATGTTTAAGTATGTTTGGTTGTTGTTCCTGTACAGATATTAAACTCTCCGAGAGTGGTGCATTCTTTGTTTTTCATTTTTCCCTCATTTTTCACTAAAACCAGACTAATAAAAAAAACCGAGGTTTGAGGTTTAATACGAGAACATATTTTATGAATACTTAACTGTTCGCAGAGTCTGCATTTTAAGACATGGCATTCCGCCTTCCTATTCTCCTTTACGCTGTACTTGTACAATTAATGGCTGATTCTTTAAAATTATCTAAAGAAAAAAATTCGTCGGTGAATCATTGGGAATGTACTTCCCCAGTACGAGTTGATCAATTTTGACACATAAAAATATCAGCAGTTATTGTTTTTTTTATTTGAGCTCCGCTCTTCTGATCCCCTATTCTTTTCGGCCGATTTCGGTGAAAATTAAATTAAAATGTCAATACACTCAATCTATAGAGGTGTTCACAGGCATACACACTCACACAGATAGGACATTTTTTCCCTCATTTTTGGAATCCTCTGTGTTGGAAAACATGAAATTCCCGTGCAAAATTTGCATCAAATTTCTTACCGATTACATAACTTCCCCTATATTTCGTAAACACAGTAGGTAGTTAGTAATTGTGACACATGCCCGGACTTTAACTACGAGGTCATATCGCCCACCAGAACCCTCTTTCGTCACTCTGGTGGACATGGGCCTGATTTGGCAGTGAGAGTCCTAATTTTTGCATACCCAGGTTTATCTGATCATTAACGAGTACCTGACATCGCTCAGGCTCGGGACCATCGTTTAATAACGTCCTATCCGAAGGACGGTGTCCCCCCGATTCCGTACACCCAGATTCAGTACAGCTAAAAAATCTCCCAGACTCCGTACAAATTAAAAAAAAAATAAATAAATAAAAATCATCCCAGATTCCCTACAACTTTTTTTATTACTGTAGGATCACTGGATTTATACCGGGTTGGAGAATGACTTTTATCCTTTTATAGTATTATGGAATTGTTATGGACATAGAACAAATAATGCAGCAGAAGGTAAAAATAACAGCATCAGTGGCTCAATCACGAGATACTATCCAAAATTCAAAGTTTTGCAAACTGAAAAAGCAGAGACAAAGCTGACAAGAATGAAACTTAATTTAGAAGGAGTGAAAAGAAAGAAGAAATATATCCAATTGGACGAAAGAGTTAAAAATAATACTCCAAAATATGAGCAAGATGGTGATATTGGAAAGTTTCTGAAAAAAATTTCCTATGTGATAAAGTTAGATTAATAATCAAAACAAGAAAAAAATAATAAAAATAAAAATAAAAAAATAATAAAAAAAATTAACATTTTTAAACAAACCTATACTATTGTATATTTATGCAATAGTATAGAGAGTCCAAAGTCTCTACAAATTGTGATGGAAAATGTCTACAGTGATAAAAAAAGTTGTACGGAATCTGGGATGATTTTTTTTTTTTTTTTTAATTTGTACGGAACCTGGGAGATTTTTTAGCTGTACGGAATCTGGGTGTACGGAATCTAGAGACAATCCGAAGGACGGCCTGCTCGATTTTCAGTTATTGTTCGGAATTGGGGCTCCTGGCGCCCAGCCATCCTAGATTTTTTTAATATTGAATGAAATAATCTAGGATTTGAGCATCAAACTGTAAACCACAGTAAGAATTTAAAAAATCCGGCTGATGTATCCGAAGAAATAAAATGTTGACCCTTTTGCTTTTGGTCGTCAGTCCTTTTAGTGAAACAGTCCAGAATCTCCTGATATAGAGAAACCCATGGGGGAGCAGAAATTTATATTTCATAAAAAAAATGTATTTCTCAATATAAACTATATAATGTCAATTAGATATTTTTTTTATGCTCCCCCATGAGGTTTCTCTGTATTAGGAGAATCTGCACTGTTTCACTAAAAGCACCGACAGGACGGTCAACATTTTATTTCTTCGGATACATCAACTGGATTCTTAGAATATGATTAACAGTTGACATATTATATCGTTTATCTAGAGAAATACATTTTTTTTAATGAACTCGATTTTTTTTTATGCTCCCCCTTCCTTTTTTTAATTAATTTTATCAGATAAAACATGAAAAAAATATTTAAAAAATTCTAGGACAGTTGGGCACCACAATCCCCAATTCCGAACAATTACCCGTTTTTTTTTACCTTTCAGGTAAAAACCTGAAGGCCTCGGCCGGGTTTCAAACCAGCAATCAGTATTCACTGTCCCTCAATAGACAATAGGGTTAAGCGAAAATGTGTCGTAAACTACTGTTTCTTTGTACAGTAGACATAGGAAGCTAACAAATCTCACTCTGCATTAACATTTCTTTGTCTTACAAACTACTGATCTCTGCTTAGAATTTTTATTTTTATTATAACTAATCAGATAGGAATTAGAGCTTAGAATTTTAATTTTTTTTATAACTGACGAGATAGTAAATAGAGCTTGATGACTACGAGCATCATATATCACAAGAAATGTGTAAACCTTGTAGCTGATAAAAAGAGGTTCTGCGTTGCTGCTCCTCCCTCAACTTGGGAGAAGGGAAGGAGAAATCAGAGGGTGCTCAATCAACAAAAAACCTAATAACTGACGATGTAATGAATGTATCGACACAAAATTTAGTTTGAGGATTTAGGAGCCGTATGTAAGTCAACTGTCGAATACAAACTGGTCGACTGGTTTTGAGGGGGAGCGGAAAGTTAATTAATAAATTCGTTCTGGGGAAGTACAGTACCAGTGATTCACCAACTTTTTTTGTAAATCTAATCTATTTTTTATAAATCTATCTTTAAAAAAATCAAAAGGGAGACTTGCTAACTTAAAACTACATTCATAACTTCATTCCCATGTTTTCATTTTCAATATTCCTGCGGAAAACAAATTCGAAACTATGAAATTATCTAATTTTCAAGACTCAGTTCAGTGATATATCCAAATATAATAATAATAACAATATAATTATTATACGATAACTCCCGATTGAGTGAATATATCGATACAAAATTTTGAATGTGCGTCCAGAACATCATAAGAACGACTACCTACCCTAGAAGGGATATTATATTCGAAAACCATAATCACTGCCTATGTGCCGATATGACATCTTATAGCCATTTTATCCAGGACTCAATAAGGAGGATATCTGTCGATTTTCAACAAAATTGGCCGAACGGAAGGGGAGAATCGGAGAAACAGGGGAGGGGGGGCGGCTGAACTCAAAAAAACATAATTTCATACATCGATGTAACAAATGTATCAACATGAAATTTAGTATGAAGGTTCAGATCTCCATAAGACACCATAAAAATACATCCAGAAGAACTATAAAAAATATTTATCATAATTTTAAGTGAAAAAAAAAAAAAAAAAAAACATTTTATTTGGACCAGTACTAAATATGTACTTTACACAAAATGAACATGAACAACAAAACATGAAAATTATAATTAAAACAAAAAGTCTTGGTACAGTCTTGGTTGCAGCCTGCGAGCTACAGGCTGGCCGAGACTGTAGTGAACCGCACCAGAGCAGGCTGGCAGACCTTGATGGAAGCTTCGGGTGAGTTTCTCAATGTGGGCTGCAAAAGGAGCAACTCCCAGTTCCCGATGGATTTGGGTGTTCCTGATAAACCAGGGTGCGTTCACCGCTATCCGGAGGACTTTGTTTTGGAATGTTTGTAATCGTGTTATGTTAGTGTGGCTAGTGCAGAACCATACGGGGCAAGCGTAGGTTAAGAGTGGAAGTATTAGTGTTTTGTAAAGTAAGGATGTGCATGAGTGTCTGAGTGGTGTATTCCTGTTTATGAGTGGGTAGATGAGCCTGAGTCGTGTGTGTGCTTGTTGGAGTTTTATGTTGATATGTAGGCGCCATGTTAGTCTTGTGTCAAGATGCACTCCAAGATAGCGCACACCCTGGTCTTTAGGATTCCATGGAATTGGGAGTTGGTCGATTTGCAGCCTTCTGAGGTGTTCTATCGAGAAGCGGCGTAAAGCGAACACCTTCGCCTCCGTCTTCCCACCGTTCAACTTAAGCTTCCATTTTCCAAACCACTGGCCGATCTCATCCACCTGGATTTGTAGGGAGTCGATGGCCGCTTCCAGAGCTATGTTTTGGCTGAGGATCAACGTGTCGTCAGCGTAAGTCGCCAGGGTTGCAGAGACTGGTTCTGGCATGTCGTGACAGAACAGATCAAACAAGAGTGGACTGAGGATCGCACCTTGTGGGACTCCCGCTGATATCTTCTTTCTGGAGCTCAGTGTGTTGTTCACTCTTATTTGGAATGTTCTGTCACGAAGAAAAGAGCTAATGATGTTCTGGATGTATTGCGGAGGCCAGGTCTGTTTTAATTTGAAGAGCAAGCCCTCGTGCCAGACGGTGTCGAAGGCAGCTGCGACGTCCAAGAAGGCTGCTACTGTGTACTGCTTCCGCTCAAAGCCCCCCACAATGGTCTCAGCAACTCTCTGTAGCCATTTTATCCAGGACTCAATAAGGAGGATATCTGTCGATTTTCAACAAAATTGGCCGAACGGAAGGGGAGAATCGGAGAAACAGGGGAGGGGGGGCGGCTGAACTCAAAAAAACATAATTTCATACATCGATGCATCAGTATTAACAAATGTATCAACATGAAATTTAGTATGAAGGTTCAGATCTCCATAAGACACCATAAAAATACATCCAGAAGAACTATAAAAAATATTTATCATAATTTTAAGTAAATTAATAAAAACTGTATCTACTGTAGTTATTAGTCTCATTATTTTTGTACACATGTGATTAGTATTAACAATAAATAAACACTTGATAATGTGATTAGAATTAACAATAAATAAACACTTGATAAAGTGATTAGTCTTAACAATAAATAAACACTCGATGTTTGTCCGATTCGATGAGTTAGTAGCTGATTATGTATCTAATTTATAAGTCATTATGACGTGTCCATGTTATAGTTTAACGAAAATACTATTATTATTATTGATTTTCACCAATCGGTGGATTAGTTTCGGAGGGAGAGAAAAAAACTTACTTGATTAATTCGCGCTGGGGAAGTACATTGCCAGTAATTTACCGACGATTTTTTTTTTCTTTATAACTATGTAGTGTTGTAGTGTGAAGAGATGTGAACATTGAATGTTCTAGACATCATTAGAAGTTTAGAACGCCATTGTAAGAAAACGTCCTAAGAATTTGTAAAAGCAGCCAAGTTGGACAATTTCAGAATGAATGTCTCCAAGGGACTGAGAAAATAAACCTGAAAAGTCTTTAAACCGTCCTTGGCTGGGTATTTCTAGAGGCGTAACCCATTCATCAGCAGTTAGAGAAGCGAGGAGCGAAAATGGATCCTAAGGGGGCGGGCTCTTCATCAAGAAGGCAATGGGAGAACTTGGTCCCAAAGGAACATGGGAGAGAATCCTGATCTGGGGCTAGACACTCAAGGATCCTGAAGGAGAGGACTGGAGGAGTAGGGCATAAAAGACTGGAACTGTTCATAGACCACTTGCAGATAAATAAGCAAACCTGACGGACAAATGTATGACCAAAACTTAATATTACGATGGTCCCCAAGAAGAAAGACGTTATTCAGAAAGCGCGTCAGAAAACATACGCTGTTCGAATATTTGGTCAATCAGGTCGTTATTCGCAAACCGCATCAATAACATATGTTATTCGAATAGTCGATCAATAAGGTGGTAATTTAGAGGAAATAAATAAAATCAATAAAGTAGTTATTCAAAAATGTGATTTACAAAAGGTTGGCAACACCTTCAGAGGAAGAAAAATGTGATTTACAAAAGGTTGGCAACACCTTCAGAGGAAGAAAAATGTGATTTACAAAAGGTTGGCAACACCTTCAGAGGAAGAAAAATGTGATTTACAAAAGGTTGGCAACACCTTCAGAGGAAGAAAAATGTGATTTACAAAAGGTTGGCAACACCTTCAGAGGAAGAAAAATGTGATTTACAAAAGGTTGGCAACACCTTCAGAGGAAGAAAAATGTGATTTACAAAAGGTTGGCAACACCTTCAGAGGAAGAAAAATGTTTATTATTATCTGATAGTAATATAATTATTTATAATACCTTATTGATCTATCAAAACCAAAGAGATTCCTTTCTATTTTATTTTTTTTTAATTATTTTTATCTTCAATTTTTTTTTATATTTCTGTATTTTTTTAAAAATAATCATCAATAAATATTTTTTTCAATTATTTCAAATTATACATATTTTTTCATCATTTATAATTATTTTTGATAATAGTAATTACGTTCTAATTATAATAACACGTTCGCATTATTAAAAATAATTATAAATGATAAATAAATAAATATATAAGTAGGTATATATATAATTTGAAACAATTGAAAAAAATATTTATTGATGATTATTTTAAAAAATTTCAAAAATATAAAAAAAAAATTGAAAATTATAAAAATCTATCAAATCAGAAGGAATCTTGATAGATCTTTTGATTTGATAGATCAATTAGATATTATAAATAATTATATCACTATCAGATAATAATAAACATTTTCCTTCCTCTGAAGGTGTTGCCATGCCAACCTTTTATAAATAAAATTTTTGAAATACTATCTTATTGATTTTTCCTCTAAATTACGACCTTATTGATCGATTATTACTATTCGAATAGCGTATGATATTGACGCACTTTCTGAATAACGACTTTATTCTTAGGGACCATCGATATATGAGGATTCAAAAGTAACTCTACCGAATCCGGGTTTTCATCATATCCGAATCACTCCCACCGACATTTGTCCGGATATGGGAGTGTCTGCGTGTATGCGATTCCAATTGTCCACAGAACAGTGATAATAAACATTATACAAACTTAACAGAAGAATGAGAGAGACCTATTTTCATTGAATTACATGGAGATTTCCTGGTTTCTGAGAAACAATAAGAACTGAACTTTCTAATGTAAATAATGAGATGGTAATCTTGTGTATTGTTTAAATGAGAAAGATCAGTTTCTTTTGAAAATTATATTCAAACCAGAAGAAAAGACTTATTTTCAGGAGACACGTAGCGTCCGGCAGAAGCCCAGAGGTAGCGTCCTCAAGATTATTTAATCTGGAAGATAACAACCTGAGCACGCCATCCATCGGAGGAAAAGTTAAATGCCTGTCTCGACCCTGTGCGATCTCACTTACTCGTTAAAGACTCCTCCTGCCCTAAGAAGAAGCTATATAATCGTAAATTGCATGTCGTTTTCGATGGAAGCTCATGTTTTCTGAACCACTGAATTCGAATTTAAAAAAAAATGCTGTCTGAGTGTTTGTCTGTGAACACGATAACTATAAATAGAATAAATTTCTCGACACAAAATATTATAAGTAAATTCAAATATTTATAACGTCGATCTATTACTTTTCATCGGAATCAACCAAAGAGGAAGGGATGAGAAGGGGCTCAAATCAAAATCCCCAATAACTCTCGATGTAATGAATGTATCGATACAATATTTATTGTGAGAATTGATGAGCCCTATGTAAATCAACTACTGATTTTTAGCCCAAAGGGTCGATTGGTTTTTGAGGTAACTGATTAATTCGTGACGTAGAACATTGCCGGTGATTCATCGTCTACTTTTGTTCATTTCTTTATATCAACTCATTATACACATTGCCATTTATTATTTTACTTTGTCCTATTATCCATAATTTTCATCAAATTTACATATGATTTTTATTTATTGTAAATGTTCCATAAATTCAATTACTCTCCAGTCCGTTATACATGAGGTGAACAAGATTCGAAAGCCATGAACTCGTGGAATTTTCATGACAATGCAGTGACATAGACAGAAACTATATTAACATCAGAGCAATGTTTCTATACGGAACATTTCAGTTTGTGACCTCATTGCACTTCACTATTTTTACTATTATTCAATTTGGTAAAATTAGGCAATTAGTTGTATTTATTTTCAATAATACTTTATTTCATTACTAGTAGCTAACGGTTAAGCCGGGGGATTCCCTAATTGAAGTGGCACCTTTCACCAGAGATGTATTGGAGGGGTCGCACTCTGCAAACTAACTTAGTTCATAACTAGACCTGACGATGGTGTGAGGCCGAATCCGGTAGTTTTATTTTTATAAATATCTTTAGTGGAATAGACAATATTTCAACAAATAAGTTTGTTTTATTTATTTAAAAAGGTAAGGTTGTGTGGGTAGCGGTCCTGATGGATCTATTTTGGAAAGCAGGATGAGTAAACAGCTGACATTATTGTTGGTTCCCGACAAAAGGAAAATTGATTAGAGAGAGAATGAGTTAGTTTGTTACAAATAATTCAAGATAAAAAGGTAAGGTTGTGTGGGTGGGTGAGGTCCTGATGGATCTATTTTGGAAAGCAGGATGAGTAAACAGCTGATAATATTGTTGGTTCCCGACAAAAGGTTGGCAAGAGAGGGACCTGTTTAACTTGTCATAGTGTAGAATGTGGAGTGAAAGTGTGTTGTCACCAGATCGGCGCACCGCGACCACCAGAGTACAATCAACTCATCACTCTCCTTACCTGTCACATAGCCAGCCTTTCCGGAGCTGGCCGCCTTCAACAACACATCTCATCCCATCTCAAATCTACTACTTGAGGACCACCGGTACCGTGCCAGTCTGCTGAACTCAAGATCGCGGTTACGAAACCCGGCCGCGACCATAATAGTACACGTTTTCCAACCCCCTGATTCTAAAACTTTAAAAAACATTGATGCCTGAACCTGCAATGAACAGGCTAACTCCAGGTAGAATGAATGTATTCACGAAATTTTATATATGTTATTCAAAACCCAATAAGAACGACATCTACTAATTTTCCGCGAAATTCCCCGAAGGGAAGGGGGTAAGAGGAGGGGGCTCAACCCAAAAACCCTGATAACTGCCAATATAATTAAAGTATCGACACGAAATTTAGAATGATGATTCAAAAATTCCGGTGTAAGTCAACTATTGATTTTTAAACAAAACGGTCGATTGGGTTTTAGAGGGAGAGCGAAAACCTAATTGATTGACGAGTGAGTAGCTGACATCGGGACCACCGCTAGACATCAATCCGAAGGACCTCTGAGCTACTGGCACCCTCTTGGTCACCACTCAGGAACTACACTCCTAAACGTTTATTGAATATATTGTTGTAGGTAATACATATATCTTGTACCAAGCAAACAGGTTATCAGGACGTAACTTCCGCATTTATCATGTTGATATATATAACATTACATATCTACCATATTGTATTGATTTTTTAAAAAAATAATAACTTTATGATTATGGATATCAATTCTTCAGATTATAGCAGTGTCTATAAGATACCATTAACATCCATTATATCGTGGATTTAGAAGAAACATAAAACTGAAGATTGCAATTTTACACACAAAAAAAATTTGTAAGTTAAAAATAGTTGAAACGAAAAACTGATAATTCAAAAAAAAATTCTTCTTCAGACTATAACACAAGTTAATTTGCTCTATGTAAGAACTCTTTCCTATAGAACCCTAGCGAGATCTGGAAACATAAGAAAATAAAAAAAGTAGTCAGGTGAATCAGCGGCAATGTACATCCTCAACACGAATTAATCAACTAAGTGTTTCTCTCCCTCTGAAAGCAATAGACCGTTCGGGTTAAAAATCATTAGTCGATTTACATAAGGGGGCTTCTGAATCCACAAAATGTTGTGTCCATACATTCATTTCATGGGTAGTTATTAGAGTTTTTGAGTTGAACCCCCTCTTAAGTTGGCAGATTCCGCTGAAAATTAACAGGTGTAGTCGTATATGCAGATAACTTTTTTTTTGGAATCAGTAGGTCCAATAACATGAAATTCCGGTGAAAACTCATAGTAGAATTCCTGACAGATAACATATACTTAATACAGCTGAGAAAGTAATACTCTTACTTCAAACAATGTGACTTTTGAAAACAAGTACTCCTGTGAAGAAATAGAATTAGCGAAGTATTGGGAGAGTATAACGCACGAGTATCTATTCAACAGATGTGGAGAAAACTTTCAGAAACCACTTAAAACTTTATAGGCGTATCTCCAAGAATACTGAAAGGAAAAAGTTGGGATATATTGAGTCTTGAGGCTACGCGAACAATTACAGGACTAGCTGCAGGCTACGAACAATGACAGGACTAGCTGCAGGCTATTGTTATAAAAATGAAAACCGGACTTTCGGGATCTCTAGAGCTTACTTTTTAGTTCTTTCCCTGCATTTTAAACCTATCATAGGTTTTATTTAACGGCTACTGATTAATACATACATTTTTTTTAAGTAAAAGAAAGAAATCTTTGATACGCTAGGCTCGTAACTCTGTGCAAGATGGTCCTACTTCAAATTTGACAGAAATTATAAGGAACAATTTTTGTAATTGTCAATTTTTACATAGAAGAAAATGTTTTCGATGGAAAAGTTACGTCATATATGACATGCAATGGATAGACCAAGAACCACTCGACTGATCTTTCGATATAATGTATTGTGACTGGATTGAGGCATATATTATATATATATATCAAGTATCAGCCTTATATCTCTATTAAAGGTGACTGAAAAAGCGACCGGCAGATTTAATGTCACCAAACCCAATTAATATATATGAGGCATATAAGAGAAAAATGTAGTACAAACCACCTAAAAATGATAAAATAATGAAACTCACCTGTCCAATGTTGGTGAAGCCGTGTTTGTCAGCGATCCTGTCAGCATGCTCCCTTCCGTCAGGAATGCGCACAGCGAACTGATTGGTGAACAGGATGGGCTGTCTGGAACTTGCACGGCTGGCTGGAGTGAGTACGGCGAGTGAAGCGAGCACAGGCACCAGGATAGCTTGGACCAATTTCATCTTCTCCAATCAGTCTTCTCTGCCTTTCCACAGTTCCACTCCTCTGTGACAGAACAGACCACATTTCTTAGTAGAGGGAAATACATCTTAAAGGACAGAAAAATGAAAAAGGGAAAAAAATATTTACAAACAGCTTACATTTCATATTAAAACTATTTGCACAAGAGATGGATCCAGTAGGAAATGACACTTCGGTAGGTGAAGTCTCAATATCTTTAGCGATTGAGGTGAGGAGGTGAGACGCAGGCGCAGTTCAAGCAACTTCTTACCATCTTATCTTTCTAATAAATATAGAAACCAGGTGCTTAGTAATTTCTGGAAGTTTAGTTACTAAACTTACTTCCTATATATATACATAATGTATCTCATATCATTTTACATCCGCAGCTGCTTTTTTTTTATGGAGTGCCCCCTGTTGTTGGACAACATCACCCGGTCGTGCGTCAAGAGAGCTCGGGATCAAAGAAGGTCAGGTTTATAAACCTTATGATAATCAATATGAGCCTGTGACGGGCTGGGGGCAGCCCCCGGTCGACCAATCTGCAACGATCAGTAGATGTCCCAAGCCCGTCTTAAATTGCTTTTTTCATATTCCGCGAATCGGCTGAACATTGGGGTAGCTGGTTTCCGTCACCAGCTGCCGCAGATCCATCCCCAGGTATGATCCGGCCCCGCGAATATACAGCACTAACCAAAGTTTTGTGAAATAGTTTCTGAGTGAATTCTAGAGACCAAAATAAGAAGAAAAAGAAAGTCGTCGGTGAATCACCGGCAAAGTACTTCCCCAGAACAAATTAATCAATCAACTTTTCGCTCCCCCTCCAAAACCAGTCGACCGTTTGTGCTAATATTCAACAGTTGACTTACATAGGCGGCTCCTAAATCCACATACTAAATTTTGTGCCAATGAATTCATTACATCGGCAGTTGTTAGGGTATTTCAATTAAGACCCCTCCCTGGAACCCCCTTCCCTTCAGACAATATTGCTGAAATTTGACAGGTTATTTCCACATTGGGTTCTAACTTTAAATATGAAATTTCATGTCGATACATTCATTACATCGGCAGTTATTAGAGGTTTTAAGCTAAGCCTCCCCCCTAATTCCCCCCTTTCCTCTTTGACAGATTTGGCTGACCAAAATGAAAATCTGACTTTTATCTTACGTATGTAATGATTCTATCGATATTCCCGCCAGAGGGTAGGGGTTTGGAGGGAGAAACTTTCCCTCCCGCCCACAACAAAATGACATGACGCACAGTTTCCATTCACTCATTACATACAATTTTCGAGATGCGGAAGTAGGAACATTTGCGATGATACATCCGTAGTTTTTCTCTTCCACACATACATTTATGTACAAAATGAATGAGAGGACCTTCACCTTCGGTCTGCTATATTTAATGAGAAATTTAATATTACATTTAATTAATTAAATTTAATAAGACATTTAATGAAATACCAACATTTTGGTCCAAAAATATATATTTCAATCCTTTATGGCATTTTCATCAACAAAAAAATCAGCTAAGCCTTCACTCCTGCGTCCAAAGTAAAATAAAAATGTTAGAAACATGATTATTTTTAATTTAAGAGTGTGTAAAACCTATTTCAAGCCTGTTTTCAAAAATCAAGGTCTCTTATACCTTACCCAAGACTATGAAAATTAAATATAGATGAAAACATGGCTAACTTTGAAAGTTCATACAAAAAAAGTAACAAAAATATCGTCAAGACAGATTTTATAGTGTTAGATATCCATGAAGATTTTAGTACATTTACAGATTTTTGAAAATGTATACTTTCGTTGAGAAATGGCATGTATTAAATGAAAAAAAAAAAAAAGTTAAGTTTTATATTTTGATTGTAAAGCTAAGGGTCTCAGGACAAAATGAATTCAACCCCAGGATCTGTCGGAGTACTACATATTAGGTTTAGGTTTTATGACTCATGCCCGGGCTTTAACTACAAGGTCATATCGCCTACTACCAGAGCGCTCTTTCGTCACTCTGGTGGACATGAGCCCGACTCTACTGTGGGAGTCCTAAATTTTGCATACCCTAAATTTTTATTCACCTAGAGTAGGGGTCTTTAACGAGTACCTGACATCGTACAGGCTCGGGACCATCGCTTAACGTCCCATCCGAAGGACGGCGTGCTTAAGTTTATTTTACCTCCCAGATAAAATAAACTAAGGGCCTCGGTCGGGTTTCGAACCCACGATCTTGAGCTCAGAAGGCAAGCACGCATACCACTGAGCTACCGCCCTCTCTCGGCTTAAATAATACGTCTTGAACAAAGATATTCACTAACAAAAAATATGACGGTCAGTTAGTGAATTATTGGACAAAAACAAGGATATATCATCTATCTAGGCGATGTAAACACACCTTGAACGATCGAATAATCGATTGGACATGAGCCGAATCAAGTCAATGCCACGAGGTAATGTTGTATCGGTCCATTGGTCATCAGTCAGACTAAATGCACTTTTGGAATTTTTATTAAAGTTACTTAAAAATACTTACCAGAGTAAAAATGTATGTTGACATTTTTAGTTCACCGTCTATTAGGTGTTAAATGAACTGTTGTATAACATTGCAAAAAGGGGTAGAATCGCAGTCCTACAAAAAGCCGACGGTGAATCACCGTCTATGTACTTCCCCAGCGCGAATTAACCAACTAAGTTTTTGCTCTCCCTTTGGAATGAATTTACCTTCTGAGACTTCTGAATCATCATACTAAATTTCAAGTTGATACATCTGATTCCCCATTTCCCTTTGGCCAATTCGGCTGAAAATTGAAGGATATCGTAGTGATGACATGGAGCATGACCAAATATGTAGAAGTAACATGGAACATGGCGACAATGTAGGGTCAAGCCAATGGGGTAGGTACTAGTCCGGTATGAAGTATGAGGACTCAATGCTATCAGTCAGAAAGTAGATTCGGTGCGCCATAGCTCCATGTGTCACGCAATTTGACATTTTACACCTCCTCCCTAACGATCGATTTTCGTGAAACTGAGAATGTAACTAAGTGTACGAAATATATGTAGATATATAAGTAATAAGATGTATCAGTCCAATATTTATTAAACCACGACTAGTTTCGTCAGTAAACTGACTTCTTCAGGTGGAATCTAAACATACATAAACCAAAAATAATCTAAGAATTTTCGAGTAAATTAAAACTCATGTCAATCATTAACAATATTACAATATTAAAATTTAAAAAACAACAGTACAATAAGTTAAAATATTTTGAATTAAAATGCAAAACCAGTATCAGGGATCAGCTGGACATTGGCTGACTGGAAGACAACCAGATTGTCTCCCACTCCCCAAAACAAAGTTCAAGAAGTTCTCCAAAATTCTTAGATTATTTTTGGTTTATGTATGTTTAGATTCCACCTGAAGATGTCAGTTTACTGACGAAACTAGTCGTGGTTTAATAAATGTTGGACTTGATACATCGTATTACTTATTTAACAAGTTAGTCCTTCTACATCTGCCTACCACCAAGAAATGTATATGTAGAGTTTTTCCAGAATTTCATATTTTCCGATCCCCTGATTCCAAAAATAAAAAAATAAAAAATTATTTTCTCTATGTGTATGTGTATCTGTAAACACGAAAACTCCCAATAGAATGAATGTATCGACACGAAATTTCGTACGTATAAGAACTCTCTAAGGATTTTGCCATAGTCCGTAATGAAAGTATTGACAAAAAATTTGATTGATGGTACCTATTAATTATCCGCGAAATCGATCAAAGAGCAGGGGGGATCAAAAAAGGAAGCTCGATACTCTAATAACTGCCGATGTAATGAATGTATCGAGACACAATTTAGTATGAGGATCCAGAACCCATTATGTAAGTGAACATTTGATTTTTAGCCCAAACGGTAGACTAGTTCTCGAGGGAAAGCAAAAACTTGATTGATTAATTCGTGTAGGGGACGTACAATGGCGGTGATTCAACGACGACTTTTTTTAAATTTTATTCATTCTCTCAGCTCTAAATAAATGAAAATATACATACAAGGTTTTAGTTAACCTTTAAGCAAAACTCATTTAGTACGTTTATAAAAAATAATCTTTCATCCCTTCTGATATAATAGCCATGTGCCTACAATATAATTAAGTTATAATACTAAAAATACCCCTAATTACCTCTAGTATAATCCACTGCTAAGTCGGAGCGTCTGATTTCAACTTGAAGTGAGGCGGTAAAGAGTAATGCATGAAGAACGTTTTTTGAACTTTATTTTAAAACAAAATTAAAATAAAAAGTTAACTTTAATAGAAACATTGAAACTAAAAAGATGAACTAGATTCCTTCCTACGTGTGATTTAGTGTACGAAGCAACTATTTAAAGAAGTATTGTAAAACATATGTTCCATGGAACACTTCATTTTAATATATAACAACTGTGCTATACGAAAAAATCAATAAATGAGGGTTTGCGGGTTCGAATCCCGTCCGGGAGTGAGTTTTATTTCGTAGATAGAACTCCCTCCCGGGGCCATAGATGTTGGTATGTAAACGGTAAGAAATTCACCTTGTTAAGGTTAGAGGTGAGATTTTGTTGAAATATTACCATAGTAGATATGATACAAATAACAACTACTGATGTATCGACATGAAATTACATATTAAAATTTAAAAAAAACAAAAAACATAAAGACGGCGCCTATTAATTTTCCATTAAGGGGTGATTTACCGACTTTTTTTTGTTTCATTTTTGGAATAATGAGGGAACAGGGTGATGTCTTGCGTACGTCAGAAAACAAGTTGATCTGTCCTTCAGGGACAATAAAGACAATTATCGATAACTAAGCAAGGAGCCCCTGACTCAGAGGAGCACTAGAGTCACAGCAACCAGATTCATACATCAAGGACCAACTCAGTGTAACTCACATAACGAGGTTGATACAGAAAATCTATAGAAATATGAGGCAGCTAACTCAAGTTAACAAGATATTCCACTTTCCGTCCCTAAAGTGAATCACTCGGCTGTGTGCTTCCCTAGCTCAAATTATTCAACTAAGTTTTTGCTCTCCCTCTGAAGCCAATTTACCGATTTGATTGAAAATCAATAATCCCTTACTCAAGCA
This sequence comes from Aradus depressus, assembly GCA_963662175.1. Lineage (NCBI taxonomy): Eukaryota > Metazoa > Arthropoda > Insecta > Hemiptera > Aradidae > Aradus > Aradus depressus. The sequence goes on from OY759215.1 coordinate 35,117,349, forward strand.
TACTAAATTTCTTGTTGATACATTCGTTACAGTTAACAGGTTTTTTTTTGAGCCTCATCCTCTGATCCTCTGATCCCCACCTTTTCCCTTCGGCCGATATCGTTGTGAGAAGGATCAGTTCACTTTTCATTAATGTTAGTTTTAAAGCAACTAAGCCTCCAGAAGGAAGGCACACAATGATGAAGTGGAGATGGGCCGGGCATGTGACAAGGATGGATCCTCGACGATGGGCTGAAGTCTGCACGGAGTGGATTCCTAGAGACAGAAGAAGAGGAAAAGGAAGACCAGGACTGCGGTGGAGTGACGAGATAGTGGAGAGAATAGGGGATGGATGGTGCACAGTGGCCAGGAACAAAGAAAGATGGAACAAATGTGTTACAGTACTATTTAAGAAATAATCCTCCTTTTTACTTTTTGCTTTAGTTTTGTTCTATCTTGTTTTATTTTAATTTTATTTTAATCAAGAAGTAACAGTTATACTTAAGAAATAATTTAATTTAATTTTGGAACATTCCTTAATTTCTTTTCTGATTTCTTCTGTTGAAAGAGCAGTAGACTCAAAACCTCCAAAAGGAGAGGCTTTTGTTCTAAAAGAATGTCAATAAAGCTATTTTATTTTATTTAAAGCAACTATTTTATATACATATATATATATATTTTAAATATATTTGTTATGTATATAATTAATTTCTATTATTGTTAGATATAATAAAATATTATTAGTTTATTTAGTTATTTTGTGTAAATTATCAAGTATTTGTTTGTTTTTAAGAAAGATGTCCGACCAAGCGTGCGATGCTATCTTCAGTATTGTAAAGTGCATGGACCAAGATTAAAGGTGACAGAATTAAACTGTTAGTTATTTTATTTAATATACGATCGCATAGAGTTTGGCGCTCGAAAAGTACAAATAAAAATGCGGTTCGTCGCAGATGAAAATACATATTCATATTGAATCCTGGATTCACATATGACATTTCGGGTCGATATATTTATTTCTTTGGTAGTCGTTGAAGTTGAGTGTTAAGCCCCCTTCCTCCTCTTCTCCTGACTGACTTGGCTACAAATCAGTTCGTGTCGTCCGTAAAGGTTTCTGGATAGACATACGAAATTTCGTGACGATATATATGCATTCAATTGGGCGTTATCAAGACACACACAGACACAATGGTCCCGAGCTTGTACGATGTCAGGTACACTGTACCCTAAGTGAATAAACCTCGTTAGGCAAAATTTAGAACTCCAACCGTAAAGTGGGGCTCATATCTACCAGAGTGACGAAAGAACACTCTGGTACTAAGCGATACGACCACGAAGCCCGGGCATGAGTCACAATAATCGACTAACATAGTCGGACATATTTTTTTTTTAAATATTGACATTTAGTTGTCGGCAAACATTAAATTCCGGAGAAAAGAAGATGGAATTCACCTTTCTGACCGATTAAATAACTTGGGTATATTTCGTGACGGTGGGGAAGTAATAGTGTACAGTCTTCTTAGAAACGTTATCAGCATATATGTAGCCATAAATATTCAACCAATCCAATAACTAAAATTTAGAAGGATTAAAAAGTTTAACAGTCCTCTTTCAATTTCTTTATAGTTTCAACATTGCGATTACTTCAGATAAGCGACAGAATAATGAAGACATCATAATGAAATTTCTCATTCCACCAGTCCACCTCTTTTCTTCTAATTGAAGACTCTCATTCAACCAGTCCACCTCTTTTCTTCTTAATGAAGACTCTAATTCCCCCAGTCCACCTCTTTTCTTCTTAATGAAGACTCTCATTCCCCCAGTCCACTTCTTTTCTTCTTAATGAAGACTCTCATTCCCCCTGTCCACCTCTTTTCTTGTTAATGACGACTCTCATTCCAGCAGCTTATTTAGTAGCAGTCAATCATAAGAAATCATTACATCTTCTCATTGTTGTTAAATGTTGTCCTGAGGAAGAAAATTAAATTGTGCCAAGCTCGGTGATACAACTTGTGTTTCATCGACCTCTGCCCGTTACCTTCTTCCAACTCCTAAATATATATGGTAAAGAAAATAGGGAAAACTCAGAGAGGGAAACACAAAAATATCCGTTCTCGATTTTAAATTATAATCTCTGTTTTTGAATGTTTATTAATTTATTTTCTATTAATTTCCGTTACTTTATATTTGTTTTATTCTTTTTCATTAAGAGTTTTTTTTTAATTTACTCTTAAGCTGTACCATTGTTTTTAATTTAACTGATTATTTTTGATTTGTATTTAGTGTATAAGGGTAATGGCTAAGGAACCTTATTGTATATATGTATTGTAAATGCGACTGTTATAATAAACTCTTCTTCTTCTTCGGAGGGATCTGGCAGTACAGTGATCTAGAGTGTCTACTTCTTCGATGGGAGTGGGCTACAAGATAACGGTAGGTGGAAGATAGGAAGATAACTCAAAACCACAGATAACCGTGTCCTTCTTTACATTCCTTCGGGATAGTTTATTTTAATATAAAAAAAAGTCGTCGGTGATACGATAGCAAGGTATTTCCCCAGCACAAATGAACTAAGTTTTTGCTCTCCCTCCAAAACCAACTTGTCCTTAGTGCTAAAAACCAACCTGCCTTTGTGCTAAAAACCAACCTGCCCTTTGTGCTAAAAACCAATAGTTGACTTACATAGGGACTTCTGAATCCTCATACTAATTCATCGACAGTTATTAGTCTTTTTAAATTGATCCCCCCTCTGATCCCCTCCTTCCCTTCGGCTGATCCAGCTAAAAATTAATAGATGTCGTCCTTAAAGGGCTTTGAATACACTTACCAAATTTCATGTCTACACGTTCATTACAAGGGCAGTCACATTAGAGATTCGTGTTAAGCCCCCTCCCCCCAAATCCCCTCTCTTCTTTGGCTGATTTGTTTTAAAATCTGGATATATTTTTAAAGAGGGTTCTGGATAACCAAACAATTTCATGTCGATACCTTCTATATTCTATCCTGATTTATCGTGTTCACGACACACACACACACACACACACAGACAGGACACGTTTCTTTCATCTTTGAAATCAGAGGTTCTCAAAACCTAAAATTTCGTTGAAAACTCAACATCGAATTATATAACTTCTTATAGCTGGGGAAGTAAAAACTTCAGATAACTGTCATCTTTCCAGGAACTTCTTGATTATTTCTCGGAACTGATAATAATTATCAGACAGTCGTGACTAATTTTTCACAGTTGGTAAAAACCCAGGTTCAAAATTCTAAGAAATAAGCAAGTTCTAGAGAAATGGGAGTGGAGGAGATCTTCTTTGAAATTTCAATATCGTTGTTAAGATTGTTGATTACGAACCCACTAGTGCGTCATCAGATATGTGCATTGCACGGAGTCGGTGGAGAGGGGGGCACCAGGGATTCCCCCAATTGTTCCCTATCTCCCCCTCCCCTTTAAATGAAAAACAACCCCGTATGTCTCACATTTTCCTGTGCGTTCTCTAAACAAGCATATACAATTTTACAAAGAATATAAAATTTTACAAAGAATATAAAATTTGACCAAAAAGGGAAATCAGATCTGACATTGAAGGTTCCGTAAGTAAATATTGTATCACGGGAAACGTTTTTATGGAAGTAATTCAAAAATGTTCGTTACACGAAATCATCAAATAAAAGATTTACGTAGAGTTATTGACGATAATCCTGTCCATAGGATGGCCGCCCTCCTATCTGTGGACCACTTGGCCCTCTCTATCTCTACCTAACTAAGGCTCTCCAACATAGGAAAACAATACTGGCTAGCACATAAATATTATTGGATTGTACTGATTTAGTTTATTCTACTTTAGTCATTATTATTGTTTTTACTTATGTTAATTTCCAAGTATGTTATTTATTTTCCTTTTTCTTTCATTAGTCCCAAGCTAGTCATTTATTCTGTATGTTATCCTCAACCATAGCGCGTATTAACGTATGGCACCCCATTTCCATTTCTATTATTTATAAGCAAGAAAGATCTTCTTTTTCTTCTCCTGAGTCTGCTTTTTATGTTCTCAATTATTTACTTTGTTTTTTGTTTATTTTGCATGTCTATAAGGTCACTATTGTATATAAGACTCCACTCTCTTGCAATAAAATCCATGTATCTTCTTATGCAATAAAGAATTATTATTATTATTATTGACGATAATGCGACTTTTGGCTAAATAATTATTAATTAAATAATAATTAGTAATCGGTCAGAAATTTTATTTTGAGTTTCCATCGAAATTTCATGTTTTCTGACCCCCTAATTCCACAAATTAAAGAAAACATTTCTGTCTGTCTGCGTCGGTGTGTTGTGTGAACACGATAACTACTGATAGAATGAATCTATCAACATGAAATTTTATATGTGTTACCAGGACCTCATAAGGACGAGCCTACTGATTTACAGCGCCAGGTTGGTCACAAGGAAGAGAGTTTGGGAGGGAGGAGTGAAGAGGAGGGGAAAGGGGCCTTTACACAGAAACTCCAATTAACCATTTTTGGGGTTTGCTTAATTTGGCAAAAGCCTAGCGATCAACCCCTTCGCCTTCGCCAAACACAACCACAGCACGGTCAGTGCACAGCAACCTATGTGTGAATCAAAAGTAGCCCTTCAATGCAATTATAATAAGGCAACCTTTACGACATTCAAACCCACAGCACGGTCGGTGCACAGCAATTTATCTGTGAATCAGCCTTACGTACTCCTAGTACCCATACGCACACAGATTTTGACCTACGGAACACTAAAAATAATAAGTAATAATAATGTGAAATGTAAAACACTTACGTAAGCAGTATTTTGTAATGAGGCGTTCTAGAAAGTGTGCTGTGAAAGGGGTCCATTTAAAATACTTCACTGAGCCTGTACACGATACAAGGAGGGCAAGCAAGGCTTATAACTTCACTCTCAATTTAAAAAAAAATCTATAAAACTAAAATTTTCTACCAGAAGTGCGGAAAGAAGAAAAAACATAGAAGCATATGCAAGCATAGGTGTATCGCGATAAAGGAACTGCCGAGCGTAAATCTGTTTTCAGTATTCGTTTTCGCTTAGATTTAAACAAGAACAACCTCGCTAATAATTTTCGAGAATAAAAAAAAAGGTTTTCCAATAATAAACCTGCTACTTAACGTAACACTCACTGGTCTTCACCAGGCGAGTGCAAAAAATAGATTTAGACAATTACACAACTGTGACATAGTCTGATTTGACAGGACCATCACTATATAGAAAACGTCGAGACACAGATATATGAAATATCCAATCGATGTATTCATGTCAAACCGAATTGCCAAACTATTACTATTATCATTATCGAACAAAAACCATTGCAATCCCTCAACACGAAGCCTAGCATAGAATAATATTTAACAGGCAGATACTGTCAAACTTACACGTTCGTTGCTTCGTGTTTAACCTCAAGTAGAACTCACGCATAAGAGTGGAAATATGGATTTCAAGAACATGCCAAAGACGAAACTCACGAAATTCTTTGGCACGCTATTCACTGTCAGTCGTCCATTCTGATTCCAACTTAAAACTGAAATAAATCCTTGTAAGTAGTTTTCAAAAGAACATTGTTTTGTAAAAAAAAATAATAAAAAAACTGTTTTTCTATCAGAGCTAGTTTCTGTTCAAGCTGTTTACAAGAAAATGAGGTGACCATGATATGACTTTCTCACATCAAGTTTTTACTGATCACTCTCCCCCCCTTTTTTTAAAAAAAAAAATCATATCACGAATTTGAAACTCACATTAAATGGAAACAAGAGTCAAAACAAGGGTCCAAACAGGTATAAAGTAATTCTGAAAGTGACTTTCTGTTAGCCAGTAATGCAGTAAAGAATTCGGAAGAGAGGGAACGATCTGTAAAAATATGGTGGGTATAACAAAGTCATATTGGAGTCACATTTCATCTTCCAAAAACGTAGGTATGTTTTTAATTTTTTTTATTTTCATTTTATGCGTATATTAGCTACATGAGGAGGGCATATTGTATTCCAAATAGGAAACAATTCTACATTAATAATTATTTTAAACAAATATTTTGAATACTTCATATGGTGAAGTAAAAGTCTCATTTCTGCAGTCTGGAGTAAAACCTTTTCTGGGGGAAAATAGACAAGCAACGCTCATTATTATTTAATTAAACAGGATTGCAAAAATAAAAAAAAAATATATATATATATATATAAGCAACGCTCATTATCCTTTAATTAAACAGGATTGCAAAAACAAAAAAAAATATATAAGCAACGCTCATTATTCTTTAATTAAACAGGATTGCAAAAATAAAAAATATATACATATATAAGCAACGCTCATTATTCTTTAATTAAACAGGGTTACAAAAAAAATAAAATAAAATAAGCAACGCTCATTATTCTTTAATTAAACAGGATTGCAAAAATGAAAAAAAAAAATACATAAGCAACGCTCATTATTCTTTAATTAAACAGGATTCTGGAAAAAAAAAAAAAAAAAAAAAAAAGGCTCATGTCTGTTTGAGTCCGTCTGTGAACATGATACACTTTGGAATGAACGACATCTAATTTTCCGCGAAATTTCGATCGATAAGAAGGGTGCTCAACTCAAAAACCCTAATAACCACTGATATATTGAATATATCGACACAAAATTTGGGACAGCGTAATTGATTGATTCGTCCACGGATGTACATTGGCACTGATTCACATACTAATTTTTTCGCACACTTTTTTTTATCGCCTATCTATGCCATCAGATGGTTATCCTGGTTGTGGATTGTGTCACTCATTTCCTCAGGTCTTTTCAAACTGGATGGAAGGTAAAATATAACATTTTCTGGATTATGACAGGAAAAAATTTATCCGCAATCACAAAAAAAAAAAAAAAAACTTAGAAAGAGCATCAAATGAACAATCCAAGAAATTAAACGGAAATATATAAAATCCTCATTTTCCCGCAGAAACTTCACTGAAGAAACGATATATACCTATAATATCATTTAAATACGAAAAAAAATTGTAATTTATTTGTTTAAAATTAGGACATTTCCCAGTTGCCAATAGTTGTTTGACCTGAAAATGTTTGTTTTCATCTCACAACCGCTTTAGCTTAAAAAAGCATTTTTAGCAAAACTTTTATTGTAGGTTTGCACTAACTGTAATCGTGTTGAATAAATTTAATTATTATTTAAATCATACAAAAAAAGACAATTGACAACCCTTTTTTTAATTCATTTTGTAAAATTATTATTAGTTTCGCCACAAAAAAAGGTCCATTTTAGCCTCTAAACATAGTAATTTGCATACTAGTAAACGTAGCCAGCTCCATAAGATCTGACATTCACCCAAAATCATTCCCGGATATCTCCACTCCTTAGATCTTACAGTATAGTAATCAAATCACCCATTGCTGAATTAACATTCGGAGAGAAGCAAATAATTAATTCTCCAGTAAATATAATAATTAATACAAAATGCTTAGTACATAATTTTATTTATAGAATTTAAGTAAGTAATGTATTACAACCAAGAAAACTGCCAGGCATCTCATTTATTCATTTTAACATGAAAAATATCCCCATACAACTTCCGCTCTACAATTAGATAAGTCCCATAGCCCTTCGTTAAAATTGCAGGAGCAAAACTACTCATAAATAGTGATGATATATAGAACATTTTTTTTCAACAATCGTTGCAAAGCGTTGATTTTTAAAAACAACCTCATAAAAAATCATACAATTTACTGACACAATCGCAAGAATTAGAAAGAATTTGAAAATTATAAATATCTTATAAGGTCAAGACTTCTTTGGGTATTCAGTTACTGATTATTAACAAAAAAAAAAAAATCATTACTAAAAAAAAATATCAATAAAAAGTGACAATTAATAAAACAAACAAAAAATATACATAAACAAGTAACTACTTACCCCTAAATGAGAATAACTTGAAATTGAATTATTATAAAAATGTAACTATTAACTTTTTTGTCCTCAACAACATATTGTCAAAAAATCACATAAAAAAAATATTAAAACGCACGCACATTTAACGCCGTCAAGAGGATGGAAATTCGCAACCAGCGCAACCTATGCACAGCAACAATACAAACCGTACTGATTACCACCCCCTCAAATCTATGTCTTTGAGCAAAACTCAGCTGACTTACAGTGCTGCCATAAACAAAACTGAAAGTAAAGAAAAAAAGTCCCCTGTTTATAATTTTTCTAGTACTTGTAATATTTAAAGAAATATACTAATAATAAATTTCTGAATGCAACATATTTTCTCTGAAATTGATAATTGATAATGCATAAATATTATATAAACACAGTTACATTAACTTAAATATAAATATACTTCATGAATGTGCAGATAAAGAATTGATAGATATTAATATTGATAGAATAGCATTGACGACTGCAAACATTAGAAAATTGGTATTTTTATTTAAATAATAGAACAAGTCTGAAAGGTGTGTTCAGTATCCACTGAGGAACCGATCCGCTGAACCTAGAATAGTTATATGTGCAAATTGGCCAATGAGGGCAATATCGATTGCTTTTCAATTTACCGTATTCTTTTAGTAACAAAAAATTGTAATCTAATGTATCATTATTTTATCAAACCGATGTTTTAATACTGCAGAGACTTGCATGTTACAAGAGATTATACAGGTTTAGAATGATGAACTTAACGGTAAATACTGGAGCATGCCCCGAAATAATTGGTTAGGTAGCGCTCCTAGTGGACTATGGGAGGTACTAAATTTCTGTCTGTAACCTTCCAGTTATATAGATATAGTTGAGTTTCGTTTGAAACATTATTTGTTGTGTAGATTAATGAGTTTTTTTCTTTAATGTGTTCTTTACTTCAGAATGAAGAAAGTAAAACGACAAAATTGAATTTTCGATAAGTTTATTCTTATATTGTTTAGTTTGTCATTATTGATGTAAAATGAACCTAAGTAGAATTAATTATTCTTAATAACTATATTATGAACTATGTTTCTGGCCTTTGAAATAAGATCAATTAGACGTCTTATAAAATTCAAATGTTATGTCCTTGGATTGAGAATTTCAATGTAATATTTGGCGGTGGCATTTAGATAAGAGTGATTCAGATTTGTAACGAAACAGTCTGCTTCAAAAGCTATAGATGTATCTCCAACCGATTTCATAATAAAACTAATGTATAGGGGTTCACATTTTGGTTGATGTCTGAGCTACTAAAATAATATGGTATGTTCCAAGTCTGTCCAAAAAAGATTTATATAATGTAGAATTTGTTGGAATACAATTTTGTACAAGGATTCGCCAAAATCTTCGAAAATCCAAGATTTGGCTCAATTCGATCAATTCATCTTCAAGTTTAAGATTCGAATATTTTTAAACGACGCAAACTAAAAACCTTGTGTGTGGTCAAAATATTATTTAATATTTTTGAAATTTCTCTGTATAATACTGGTCGGGGTTTTCCGGGGTTTTATTTTTTATTATATTTATTAATTTATTTATTCGGTTGGTTTACTCATTCTACATTTATTATGTCATTATACTCGGTGGATAAATGACCCAGAATAGAAATTATTATGTATTAAAAATAATGTATAATATTTTGTCATTTGTTTCAGTTGCTGCCGCCGTCGTAAAATGTCATATTTCTTCAAGCCGACCACCAAATGGCTAAATCTTGCTTTTGGCTTTCTCTTTAGATTGGATTTACCCTGTAAATGACTTCGGAGACGGACCCAAAAAAGTGGAGCAGATGTAGGTGACATTTGAAGGAGGAATGAAAATATTGAGAGAACTGAACTCGCTGGAGAGGACCCCAAAGAAATTATCCCAATGAGAGATGAGAGGATTGAGATCCCTGAAGATTAACTAGCGGACATTCCCGAAGGAGATGAGACATGCTGACAAATCATGCATTTTGTTCAGATATAAATTCACGCTTGCTTACATATGCATATGCAAAAGGATGGGCTCTGCAAGCTGCCATCCTTCTCTAATTTCAGCAAAACTTGTTAGAAAATATTAAAAATAAAATAAAAACCCTATAGCAAAAAAAAGAGTTTCAGTTTACAATTAACATTTTTTTTTTGTCTTTATGTACGGTACATATTAGCCATGTCAATATGTTTATCTAGTTATTTACGACATCCATGGCCCCGGGAGGGAGTTCTATCTGAAATAAAACTCACTCCCAGACGGGATTCGAACCCGCAAACCATGGTGAGACCATGCGACCAAAGCCCTACGCTCTAGCTCGAACGGCCACCATGGCCCCCTAGAAGAGCTGAACTCAAGTATATTTTAGCTATTCAATAACAGTTACAGGACCTTCAGATCACTAACTTTTAGGATGTAGTCGAGCACCCTATATGCACACAATGGTTACCGTATGTGAACTGTACGTACAGTTGTTACCACTTCAGGGTGCGCGATACTATTTTTTGTCGGAAAACTCCGGTGAAATCTCAATTTCGAATATCTGGCTGATTACATAACTTCCCCTATACTTTGTTTAAAAAGAAATGTAAGCTGAAGACCATGCTGTCTGTTACCTTGCATTCCTAGAGATTTATTATTTTTCTTTCTTTTGTATATTTCGCACATTTTGAACTGAAGCAAGAACGTCCCCATAATATAGACGTGAAAAATACAATGAAGAATTGTATAAAATATTTATCATAAATGAAATTATAATTAAAAACTGTATCTGCTGTATTTAATAATATTATTATTTGTGTACTCATTTATTTCCTAGTATTTATTTATTACAATTTTTTGTACAAGCATAAAGGTACTGTGCCGTTCGGTCTTTAGGGTTCCAGGGGATGCGGAGTCTATTCTGGTCTTCTGGTGCAGTTTTAGAAAATATCAATAAACTTCACGATCATAAACATCATGGCTTTCTTAATAATTGTGAAATAATAACAAATTAAGAAGGCTGTACTAAATGTATGGAGCTAAAAATCCTTATGCCACTAGCAAAAACTATATGTGAAGATGGCTGATATAGTGACAAGGGATTATTTCACAGTTTCCCAAATAAAAAGTAGTCGGTGAGTCACCGTCTATGTACAGTCACCAGCCCAAATTAATAAATTACGTTTTCACTTTCCCTCCAAAGCCAATCAACCTTCTGAATCCTCTTTCTAGATTTTGTGTCGATCCATTCATCACATCGACAGTTATTTGAATTGAGCTCCGTTTCTGGTTCCCTCCGAGTCTTTAACGGATTTCGCGGGAAATTGATCGTTACCAATTCTTATTGGGTTGTGAATTTAAATATGAAATTTCAGGTCGACACATCGGAATTTTTGAGAATTGTAAGTCCCCTCCGGCTGATTTCGCTAATAATTAGTATATGATTTCCTTGTGGGGCTTTGTATATTCCTTATTCATGTCCCAATTAAATGTTTACAAAGTTTTACATATTTTCTTATTTATTGAAGGATTTTATTTATTCACTTATTTTAAAAAATTTGCACTTTTTTTTTTTCAATTGTTTTACTAGATTGTCTGATAAGGAGGGCAACCTCGAAAGCAATCTAGAATAAAATAAAATATGTAAAAAACTTATTTATTTTACAACCTGTAAAAAAAAGTAAATTGTAGTTGTAAAAAAATATATATCTCTTTACCACAACTCCTGGATTTATTTTGTACAGTCACTCCTACTCTACTTCATAACATTCTTCTTTACTTCCTCAGCCATATCCAAGTATAGGGGAAGTTATATAATCTGTTGAAACGAAAAATTAAACAAAAAAGGAAGGTTGGACCTCGTAACTTTTAAGAAGTCTATGCGCTTTGGGAAGTGTTCACGATTCGATTAGATAAATTTCAGTTGATTAAGACTAATTGCCAATGGTAGCAGTTCCTGTCATTCTGCTTTATTCTTTTACATCTTTACTTTCACATAACCGCTGAAGTTAGGTATGTTTAGTGAACCATCTTCAATATACCATTTCGTAATAATAATGCGTAATTTGATTCACTCAATTCTGAGACCAAATAAAGCACTTTTTAAAAAAGTAATTCAAGTTTCAATTTTAGTCTAAAAAGTATGGATTTTTTTTTACTGTATAATGTACTTTTTAAAAAGCCCGTTTTTTACTTTCTTCAAATGTTTACTCGAACATATAATGAGCCTATGAAGCTGCTAAATATCAAAAGAACCACGTTGTTAGTAGACGGGGTTTTCATTCCGATTTAATCTTCAAACTCATTTTTAAAAAAAACCTCTGTGAACTGGCTAAATCATATAACATGTATTTATACATAAAACAAAACTTTATACATATCTGTATATTAGCTATGCAAGAATATACTACGTTTTTTTTTAATTTGTAGATGTCAAACCAGTGTTGTACTTCCCCCCTCCCTTTATGCGTTCTTGGCATTCGAATAAATAAAATACTGGAAACATTTTATTTATACATTCCTAAAGTGTTTATTAAGCCCAAAAATTAATAAGTGGAAGGTTCCAATGGTATTTATTAAAAGCCATAATAGATGCTAGTTGCTAAACCCTTTAAATGGTACTGTTGGCAGCCCTATAAGTTTCAATTTGTTTTGAAATCACATTTACCTCATGCATTTGAAAGAAATCATCTGATATGATTATCATTTTATACCGATTTTTTGATATGAACTGGCTTAACTTTTGATGTATCCTCTTATAAAAATTAATTAGCTGGAATATCCGAAGATTTCAAGCAGAATGTAAAGTGAATGTGTAGAAAAAATGTCGAATTATTAGTATAAGACTATGAAAAAACAGTGCTAGGGTTTATAAATAGAAAGAAATAATATTATAAAAAATTAAATTTTGTCTTATTAGCGGGATGTGTGACAGATACCAGCCAGTTAGTTGAATAATAACATTGAACTTTTTCTTTGACATCAGAAATATTGGAATTAACAGTTTAACACAAAATATTAATTTTATTTTGTAACCAAATTACCAACATTTCCGTGAACAGTTGCCATAGTTGAAGGATACTAAATTGCGAATATTTCCAGATGGTTTCACAATTTTTCAACAAATAAAAATAAAATCATACTTTAAAATAAAAATTTGTGATTTATTCGTTTCGATATTGTTAGCACGTATAATGTACTGATATTTCATTTGTTCATTATCATAAACATAGTTTCAAAAAGTGCGCCATTCGTCCCTAGCTGTCTATTGCGAATGCGCCAAAACGTATTGTGCTCCGGTCGGGCTACTTCGTATTCAGCCTTCGTGGTGCACGGTCGGTTGTTTTCAATACGGCTTTTTTTTTTTTTTCTTTTCGTTGTTGGGGTTAGGTCAAATCGAAGCAAATAATATTTTGCATTTACCCACTATTACTTTTGTAGTTTTTTTTAATTGTATTCTCAATTAGTGCTATTTCGAAATAAAAATGGAATGTCCTCATATAAATGAAAATGTAAAAATTGATACACCTATCTCAACTCAGAGGGACACAAAGGAATGGTTATGCGCAGGTGAGTCTTCAATATAACGTATTGATTTGAAAAAATCTATTTTTACAAATATATATTTTTTAAATTAACATTCATTAATTTATTCTTTATTGTTTACTTAAAACTTTTGTATATTTTTTCTATACATGGGTGTTATTAATATAATATTACATATGACATGAACAATATTATATTTTTAATGATTTATGCTTAATTATAATAATATAATCACAATACATTTGGAATACATAAAAGTTATAGTTTATAATTGTAACCTGGAATAGTTTAACCTCAACTTGCTCTGGGCTTGTTCAAAATCAATAATTGCTTATCTCAATGGTCAATTATTTATTATTGTTAAATTATTGGCTCCTTATCTCTATCCTTACCCTTACCAATTCTCTACACTTTTAAGAATTAATGACCATATCAGTACATACTTATTTATTCTTAAATCATATGGTATTCTTGAAGTTTAATAGTCATTCTGTTCAGAATTGATTAGTTATTTTTCTCTGCCTTTTGTTCTACAAACTAATCAAGGTTGTTTGAATGTTTATGTGTTCTGTTTGCAGTTTGCTCCTCGACTCAACAACCATGGATGTGTTTACACTGCGGTTTGGTTCATTGTGGACGATACGTGAACGGACATGCTCTTAAACATTCAGAAAAGTTCTCTGAACACAAACTATGCATGGACTGTGATAATTTGTCTGTTTATTGGTATGTTTCCCCTGATATAATAATGTTACAGGTTATTCAAACGTGGGTTTTGTCAATCAAAAGTATTTATCATCAGTTTTTAGTTTATCACATCCTAAGTTAATGGGATAGTTCAATGTTTTCTTTAGTGGTGTAAGGGCCGATCCAAATCAATTTAACGAACCCTTAAAATCGAGATACATGTTTAGAGCTGGGAAGGGCAGCAACCTAGTGAGCTCATCCTTTTTGCCCTAATTGTGAGTACATGAGGACGTTAATAACAACTTTAAAAATAACAATTTTTGACAGATTATTTTGAAATTTTCATGTTCAATAATTGAACAATTATTCTACCCATCACTGAAGCTAACACCAGTTGGCATAATGTTAACATGGTTTAATCTTGCATTAACTTTGAGCTAGCTGTACTATATGTCCTGACTGGATGAAACTGGTTGAGTTGGAGTGCTATAGTTGTTGTGACTCATACCCGGGCTTATCGGCGTGTCATATCCCCTACTACCAGAGCGCTCTTCCGTCGTTCTGGTGGACATGAGCCCGACTATATTGTGGGTGTCCTAAATTTTGTCTATCCGGGTTTATTCACGAAGAGTGCGCGTCTTTAACGACCTGACATTTTATAGGCTCGGGACCATTGCTTAACGCTCCATTCGAAGGACGGCGCTTGCTCAAAGTCTTTTCGCTTCCCACATAAAAAACTTAAGGGCCTCGGCCGGGTTTTGAACCCGCGATCTTAAGCTTAGTAGACAAGCACGCTCAGCTATCGCCGCCCTCATAGTGCTATATTAGGTTCATCATAACAAAATATTTTGTGAGGGTGCAGCTAGTTCAGAGGTTGCGTACTGTGATCAAGATAACTGGTATGTGTCTGGGAGGTAAGAATCCTTGAGCACACCGTCCTTCGGATGGGAGATTATGCGCCTGTTCGATGTCAGATCCTCGACCCCTACCCTAGATAACTCGAACTCATGTTCACCAAAGAAACGAAGAAGCGCTCTGGTAGTAGACGATACGGAACTTTTAGTTAAAGCCAAATCATGATTCACTAAAATTAGCAACAAAAATATTCAGTGATAATGTGCTTTTGAAATGTTTTGTGTATGAGGTATTTATGTTTGTTTTTTTTAGTTACATGTGCAATGAGTTCATAATGAACGACACGGGGACGGGCCTGATAGACGGTGTCCGGAGTGTGATGATGGACTGGGGCTCTGGCAAGGACAACGTGCCCCCGTGGAGTTCCTCCCTCACCGAGACTCTACCCATACAGAACACCAGGCAGCTCAGACCTCGTCCGCAGATCAGGAAAAGGTCACTTCATATAAATAAATATTTACAAAATCTACTTATCATATGCTAAATCAAGGAGTAACATCTTCATGTGGGTCTACAGACGTCGAAGGTGCCTGGGTGATATTTTATTATATTTATTTTTTTCTGATAAATCTTAGCCTTTACTTTTTGATAGTCGGTACTGTTCCCCATTGTGGTTCATTATTGGAGACATGTTGAAAGACATAATTTTCGACTATCCTGAAGTGCCAGGCCAGGACCCTGATATGGCGTGGTCAAGTCATGTGTGGTAGCCTCCATTGGGAGCGTTATTCGGAAAACTGATTAAGACCGAACCTCAATACACACTTTTCACATGCAAGCTGAAAGAGTGCCAGCCTGCCAACTTAAGGTACCTACGTGACTGAACAGATCGGTACATAGAAATTGGAAAGTTAAAAAAAAAAAGGTTCTAGCAGGAGTTGGAATGTTTAGCTCAGCTTAGCTTCCCTATATAGTGGTCCTCCCTGAAAACCCCTTCTGGCGACGACATTGATAATAATCTTGGTTATTTTTCAGATCCCATTCTGCAGACAGTAGGACGGGTGCTGAGAATAGGTGTAGCAGCAAAAATGAGAAAGAGAGGCGGAAGACGAACAGGAACCGAACCAACAGCCACAGAAAGAGCCAGAAGAGAGAGAAACGGGTGGTCGGACTCAGGAACCTCGGAAACACCTGTTTTATGAACGCCGTCTTACAGTCGTTAAGGTATTTACGTACATTTATTTAGTTCTTGATTTAGAACTTACACAGTTCGGCTTCAACTCAAATAATAGTTTTAGCGAAATTTGATAAACCTGGTGTTCAAAATGCGGCTAGATTAGAGATGGCATTCTTGCCTACTGTGAACACGTCGTGCTTTTCTGGTGGGATTTAAGGGATGGTGTTGAGTCTGTGCGAAGTCAGCCTCCCTCTACTCTGGGTAACTAAATCTTGGTAGGCAAAATTTAGGAGTCCCCCCAGAGTAGTGTTCACCAGAGCGACGAAAGAACATTCTGATAGTAGGCGATATGACCTCGTAGATAAAGCCCGGGCATGAGTCACAAAAACAACAAGCAGCAATCTTAATATTTTGAATTCTACTGATCGTGGGAATTTATTAGAGGGTATTAGTGGACCTACTCTTTCTAACTACTTCTGAAACTTGACTCAACCCACCACCAGAGGCGCTCTACGCATCTTCAGTAAAATTATGCTTCATTTCAGAATTCCTAAAACAAAATCAACTTTTCGAACATTTTTTTGGCTTTTACTGTTCTGAAATGGCTGTCCATTGAATTGGAATATCGCTATTCTAAAAGCCCTTCAAATGATCACCTTATGAGGAGGGCCAGAGCTTTTAATGTGGTTTTGTAATACATTGTTAACTTTAGGATCTTTCAGAAACTAGAAGAGTTTTTTGTTTATCCATTTGGGTTGAGAGAAGAATTGTTAAAAAAAGCTATATTCCATATCGTTCAAAAGTAGCTTCCATTTGAAAAACCTTTAAAATGAGTTACGTCCTGACCCCACTTTCCGTTCGAGATGTTGCGTGTGGAGCATCCCTGGTGGAGGGTTTTTATTAATGTCGGACTGAATTAAAGTCCAATTAACATATATATATGAGACAATTTGAAAAAAATAATAAAAGATAGAATTACGAAAAACGTGCTTTACTATTGAAAAATTATAGATAAGGACGAAGTCTAGCAATAGCGTTTCTTATATTTTATTTATTTTTTATTTTGCAGTAATATTGAAGAGTTTTGCGTCTACTTTAAAAAATTACCCTCCCTTGAAAATTTTAAAAATAAAAGTAAAATGTATCAATCTCGGAGCATTAAGGAGTTAAAAGATGCAATAATGGCTGAGGAACTTAGGAAAATATTGATAAATTTAACTGATCAAGGAGCAAAGGGTGCTATTTCCCCGGAGTCGCTGTTTCTGGTCATCTGGAAAGTGGTGCCTCGATATAGGTAATATTTGTTTGATTATTTATACTTTCCTTAGTTGATGCTAGCATGTTTATCTCTGTGTAGAACTTCTTCCTTGGGAAAATATCTCCCATCCTTATTCTAATAGTTGAAAACATATAAAGATACGAGAGAACATATTAAATTGTACGATGCGAAACTTACGATTTCGAGTTTTTCTGACGGGTGAAAAATAGGTTAGAAATAATAAGTTGGAGTATAACTAGTAAATTGTGTTATGTAATATGAAATGTAATCGTAACGTAAGCCTCAGATAATGTTTTCCTGGCCACAGGAAGTATAACCTTCGGGCGCTCGCATGTAGTGACGTTACACCAGCGCTCGCGTGGTGACATTTTCACCTCCCTTCAGGGATCACTAGTATTTCGCTGACAAACCACACACACTTTCAACTAAACTCGTTTAGAACCTTTAAGGCCTTGAATGCCCGTTTATTCCAAGCAATGAGATCAGTGATCTTTGTCAATAATGGGGGTTATGTAATCAATCAGGAATTCTATGTTAATTTTTCACCAGAGTATCATCTTTTCCGACACCTTCATTCCAAAAATGTAAAAAAAATATCCTGTCTGTGTCTGAACAAGATAACTCCTGATAAAATGAATATATCGGCACGAAATTTTATATGCCCCTTAAGGAAACACATTGATTTTCAGCCAAATAAGGTCTGGGGGAAGGGGGCCCAATTCAAAAGCCTCTATTAAACGCCGATGTGGTGTGTTTATTGACACGAAATTTTATGTTTGGATGGTTAAGTCTTATTTCACTTCAAATTTCCGTATTTATTTTATTTATTTTTTCATCTACATTCTTTTATTTTTTTCATCAGTTTTTCTTAAATTAATTTTATTACAAGCCTGGTCTAGATTTCAACCTTCTTCTACCTATTTATTTAGATACATTTATATTCGTATGATTTCTTCATAATGAAGCTGTTAATTTAATTATTTTTGTATTATTATTTTATTGGTGGGGGGGGGGGGGGGGGGGTTAAGTATGTTGACCTAATAACTCAATATAATGGATGTATCGATACGGAATTTTGTTCGAGAATATTTCCTTATGTTTTCACCAATAACCCATAACCTTATGTTTTCTGAGATAGAGCGAAAAACGTAGTTAATGTGCGTTGGGAAAGTACATTGCCATTTCACTTAAATTTTTCCTGGAAATTTTAAAGATATTGCTTCTATTATTTTTCATTATACGAAGGGTTGGACAAGCAGAGTAGTATTCTATTAGTCTGCATATTGCACTATATATTCGTAGGCTTTCTTAGTCTATTTTATTGCCAAAAGCCTTTAAAACCTGGAGAAATAATTCCTGATTCATTTCTTCTCTTGGAGCCCCTACTATTTTCAGCACTCTATTCCTTGCGCAATATTATATATAGTTTGAAATCTATTTTAGTTTGTGAGTAAAAGCTGTTATATAAATTTAAGGTTTAATTTTCTTATCGTAGTTTAATTAAAATACCCTAAAAATAGATGTGTAATTATGTAATATCTACATAATTTTAGTATTGCAACGAAAAAAAAAAAAAAGGACGCGAAAAATAATACATATAAGCGTTATCTGACTTTATGTTAAGGCAGTAGTTTTGGACAGTCGGGCAGGGTTGGATGTAAAGTTCCTGTTTTGTGGGTTGTTTTCGTTTGATATGTTTTGAATCTGACCGGTTTGTCTCTAATTCGTTCATGAACGTAGCTAATGATTATTTCAGTCTGCCAAGTGTCGTCGGATACGTGAAAGTCTGAGTTGAGGTTTGTTATAAAAGGGATATGATTGAGTTTTAAAATTGTACGTTCTAACCGTAGAACCCGCATCCAAACTCAATTTTTCTAAATGGTTCAATAGGTAAAAATATAATTTTTTTTTCTTAAAATGGTAAAAGAACTTGAATCTAGAAATATTAAGGTCCTCAGCATAGCTTTTTAAATATTTTTCTAATTTCCGAAAATATGAATGTTATTGTGTATGATTTGTGGATTACATGTGACTCGGTTTCTTTTAAAAACTTTTTTGTATTATGTTACTCATTTTAATTTATAAATCAAAAGCAGGCTTCATTAAAATGAAATCGATATGAATGTTGATTATATAATCAATGTGTAGTCTCCCACTCCTTAGATATACTCTAGATTCAGTTGTCGAGGCTACTTTCTCTAGTGACCCTGGAACGCCTGCGAAATGTCATATACCAGTTTTTTAAAAGTGTGTTATTGAAAACGGGGGCGTAGCTCAGATGGTAGAGCGCTCGCTTAGCATGCGAGAGGTACCGGGATCGATACCCGGCGCCTCCATGAATTTTTTTCGTTCTTGGATTGATTGGTATTCTGCTAATTTTACCCTCCATTTTTTTTTTTTTTTTATAATTTATATTACTATTTATTTTTTTTTTTTACTTCCCTTAGTGTAGGAAATGTTGATTTATTTGTTTTTATTATTCTAAAAATATTGAATAGGATCAGTTAAATCAGTTTGCTTTTCTCCACCTTGTAGGGGTTACCAGCAGCAGGACGCTCACGAATTTCTGCGCTACATGCTGGACAGACTTCACACGGAACTTTTACATCTTCTGCCTGATCTCACCCTCAAAGATTTTTCACATAAAAATAAAACTTCCATTGTAACTTCTGTTTTTGGAGGCATGCTTCAGAGTGAGGTACTCTTCAAAATTAAAATTCTTACATAAGATATTGATATATGAATCTTCGCAATACAGAAGTAAATTAAATTACCAGAAGGATTTTGGAATGATAAGTAAGAATAACAAAGTTTCCGAACCAAAAGCTTTACAAAACTAATATACATAGATTTCTTTCTGTCGGCGATTAGAAGGGCGGCTGTCCTCACCCTTTTTTTTATTTCTACTGGCAAGCTAATTAACCATGCATTATTTTTTTTTTTTTTTTGTGCGGAGGGAGATGAAAAACTCACTAAAAAACACCTCCCTACTCTTCTCCTGCCTCATTATCCTCATGGAGCCGCCATTACGCATTCCTTCACGGGGGAGGCTCTAGCTGTCGCTTTTCCTCAAAGATAATAATCATGCATTATAATGATAATTATCTAACCTGGGTGGTATGTATGCTCGCTTACTGAGCTCAAGATCGCGGGTTCGAAACAAGGCCGAGGCTCTTGCATGCCCCTTCGAATGGGACGTTAATCGATGGTCTCAAGTCTGTACTCGTTAAAGATCCCCTACCCTAGGTGAATAAAAATGTAAGATAGGCAAAATTTAGGACTCCCATACTAGTGTCGGGCTCATATCCACCAGAGTGACGAAAAAGCTGTTAGGAGGCGATATGTCACAATAACTAACTCTAACCTGAGAATATTTACTTGTTTATTTTTTTATTTTATTTTATTTTATTACTTAATGTTCTATAGATACATATCGATGGTTGTTTGGTAAATCTCAGTTAGTTAACATGGTAATTGTTCTTACTAATCTGTGAAACGTAGACTTTCGTCTAGCAGTAATCACTAAAACCTTTCTGTATTGGATTACACATAAATTTTCCAAATCAATCAAACGAGCAAGCACTTTACCAATTTTATGAACTTTACCATTAATATAAAAAATAAAGAAAAACGTATGTTTTTAAAAATATTGTCTGTTTCACAAAATATATAAAATGTGGGAGTACTTTCGGTATTGCTACCATCTTCAGCCACAACAAACACTAAATGGAAGTTCAACAAGATTATAATCCTAACTGTCCCTTTTTCCATTCCCCACGGGGTTTTTCCCTGTCCCTCCTTTACAGTAACGTCAAAAAAACATGGAAAACATAAAAATAAACAGGAATCTTAATAATAAAAGAAAATTCTTTTAAATATTATGTGCTGATTAAAATAAAAATGTATGAAATAAATCAAAGATGACAATATTAAATATATGAATAAAAATACACAGTTTTTTGAGGAAATAGGTACGTACACACAGAGACCGAAGGATTAAATTATGAATGAATATTCGAGAACGTTTTATTTGTTTAGTTGTATTTGAAGACTGAAAAAATGAAGTTTTTAAATTCCTGAATCGGTGACGCGCTAACCGATATGTAAGTTATTACTATTATTATCAATTAAGTGTTGAATATCAACCATCATTAACTATTAAATAAATATAGGTATAAAAGGTCTTTGATTTCTTCTCTGATGAAGCCTAAATAAAATAAGACGAAAAAATAATTCCATCATATTTTTGAAAATTCGAATAGGATACAAATGAGCAGTTTCCGTTCATAAAAACAATGTCAGCACTCCCCTAGTTATTTTTCCAATACATTGACTAAAAAACTTTAACTTACGAAAATGAAATCATACTTATACTTACTATAATTGTAATAATAATTTCTGGAAAAGGTAGGATGGAGAAGGCTAGTATTGCTTCTTCCTCAGTGCAGGTTCCTATTTTGAATAGAGTATCTTGTTCCTTTTTTAATTGTATTATTAATTTATTTACAGGTTCGTTGTCTTAACTGTGGAACAGAATCTAAAAAACACGATCCATTTCTTGATCTCTCTTTAGATATCCCCGAAAAATGTGTTAATCAACGGAAAAATAAAGAATCGACCGAAGAGGTTCCTCCTTGTAATATTTTTGGTTAGTATTGTGTAGCTTTTAGAAAAATTCTACATAAAAAAAAAACTTGTAACCAATTAAATTTGAATATAATTATTAACGGATAATTGTATTAATTATAATTATTAATCAGTTTTGTTATATGATAAAGCAATTGGAGGTATATCGTGAGGCGTGTTGCGTTGATTAGAATACTCCAAAGCTGTAGAAAGGCTCGGAGTTGTGAAGAGCCAAAGAGCAGCCGTTGATGTCTTCTTTCCGACTGGAAGGGTTCCTCTATATAATAATTAGTGACTGGTAGTAATAAGGGTTAAAATATAATATATAATCAGTATTCAAATAAATATGTAATCAGAGTAAATGTTGGCTTACAAAGCTTGTGTTTTTAGATAAAGGCTATCCGTTTATAATTTATTATAATGTATATTTTTTCACAGCTTTATTATTCTCTTATGTATTAAATTTAATTCTGTTTTTTAGATTGTTTAACAAGTTTTATTGAAGTAGAAGAGTTGGCTGAAACGGAATTATACTATTGTAGCTATTGTAAAAGTAAACAGCGCTCCACCAAACGATTTTGGATTCGACGACTTCCAAATGTTTGTATAATTTATTTATTATTCACTTTTTGATTACAATATTGCCCAATATCTCTCAACAAGATATATCATTTTATAAACATGTTCAATGCACATGTCAATGATATATATTGGTGAACATCATAAGATTTTTACAGTGAACATTGAGTCTAATCATTAGCTTTATATCCCACGTACCTAGGGAAAACTGTCATAACTGAAAAAATAAAAAGTTTCCATGAGAAACAAATGAAAATTAACAATTTTCAGATTAACTAATTTTCAAGATGTTATTTATTATTTGTTTCAGTACATACGTATATGTTGATATTGTACATATTCATAAGCTTTCTTTAAAGATGTTAGCCTCCTCAATTGGGCATTTACTACAATTTTCTTCTATAATGTGAGGATATCTGAGTTTTTTCCCCTCTAATTGCCCCATCAATTAAGAGTAATTCATGACCACAAATTGTCACAATAACAATTAATTAGGTGAATAACGAAATAGCGAAGAAAAACGTATGTTTTAAAAAATATTGTCTCACAAATTATTATAACCGATAATTTGTGAAATAGACAATATTTTAAACATTCGTTTTTCTTTATTTTGTATAAGTGTATCAATAATAAAAATGTTGAATTTATGAGAGAAGTGCTTCAGTGTTGTGGAATATTATACCGTTAATTTGTTCTTAGGTCCTATGTTTGCACCTGAAGAGGTTTCGATGGAACAACTTCTTCAGGACCAAGGTGGACATCCAGGTGGAGTTCCCCGTAATAGCACTGGACATGTCTCAGTTTGTTTTGTCAGACCTGCCGGACACCCGGAGCTCGGGGACCCAGCTCTACGACCTAGCCGCTGTCATTGTCCATCATGGAGGCGGCACTGGCTGCGGACACTATACCGCCTTCGCCATTCACGATGGTAACATATTGTACTTTTATTTGAAATAGTGGGTTCAAACAAACAAGTAGTTAGGGTTCAGTCAGTAGAATATTCGATGTACTTTACGTTAATCTATATGTACATTCTACGTAGAGTATGTTACGTATTTGGTTTTGTTGAATAATCTACTCGTAGAACATTAATTAGGCCACTCCGACTGATGTCTTTAAAACTTTTTGTGGGGTAACTTCTGGCTCACTATTATTTAACACTTTCCCCATTGGTTCTTAATTATTGGCGGTAAGGAGAGGGGGATGAACCAACCTTTCCTGGTGTGTACAAAATGTAAGTTTTAGATTCAATTTTGTCCCTTATTTTAATTGATATGACTCCCAAAATTAGTCTATAAAAATCACATGATTTCAGTTAAATATTACAAAAATAAAACAAAAACACACATATATTATACATACTTATTTAATTTGCGCGTCCGTTCTCAAAATTATCAGAACTCGACTAGATTATGTATAGCGAATAACAGATATCCAAACAGTAAGGAGACCATTTTAAAAGCCCAGAAATCTCACTACATTGTTGATAATTTCAGTCCATGAAACCATCTTCCCCAAGAAGCGCCAAGAACTTTGTTGCTATACTTGAACCGTGTTTGAGGTAACGCGGCTAGCTTTAGAGCGTCCGACACCAATTTAAATTTTATTTATAAGATCGAGAAAATTGAGTTGGTATTAAAAAGTATTTCCGATAATTCTAAAACGTACGAAAAGATTTTTTATTTTAATAAAGTCACTGAAAATGTTCTCAATTACCTAAATGACCTAAATTGACTAGGAAAATTCCCTATTTTTTTTATTTTCTTGTTTTTGTATTGAGAATAAGAAAATTTCGAATCAGATTCATTTATTTGCTTAAAATTTGACAATCGTTGCGAGATTTCCTCGCGCTTGGAAAGAAATAAGGTGAATAACTACACTCAACAATAAAACACAGTTACAGCTATAGTGGGGGGGGGGGGGGGGGGGGGGTGAAAGGGAGTTAGATAGGTTGGATAAAGTAGGATTATTAGGAAGGAGGAGACATTAGGATTGTGCTCGATAAAAACAAACTTGTGAAATTTTTGCCAACCTTTCGGTACTGAGTGTGCCTTCTTTATTTATGGCCTGTATTGACATTAAATTTTATACATTAATAATGAGTTGATATATGCTAGACTTGAGTAAAAGATATGACATTAAAACTAATTGTGACTAAACCAACCTATAAATTATTTACACCAAAACAAACTAAAATATTATATCTAAACATAACGTTTAAGGATGGAAGTTAATTTCAATCCCACTATAATCAGGGTTGGTCGACGACGATACACCCAACTGCAAAAATCCGGATTTTATTAAATAAAAAAAAAAAGTCCGGCCTTTGGTGTTTTGATTAAAAGTCAATTTACATTTCTTTTTGTTCATTAATTTTTTTTTACTGAAACTTTGGTGGGTAGGGCTTTTTTTAGTTTTAGGGGGGGGGGGGGGGGGGGGCGTGGAGGGGCTTGGCCTTATAAACTTTTGAGGTCAAACTCCAAGTCTCTAGCTGTAATAGAGGCCGAGATCCCTACACAAGCTCTGATGAAACCTGAAGATCTTGGAAACGTCATACCCGATTTCCACCAAACATGGCTAAGAATCATCTCGCAAATACCAACTTTTGAAACAAAAAAAAAACGAAATCGGTTCAGCCGTCTTGGAGCTATGAGGCCACAGACAGACACACACACAGATAAAGGATTCAACTTTATCATTCCTCATTTAAAAAAAGTTTATCAATTTTTTTTGTTTAGATAAAATATTTTATTTTGTTTTGGTGTAAATAATTTATAGGTTATTTGTTGCTCTGAAGAAGACAAACTCACAATCAGTGCCGAAAGCCTGATCTCTCCTCCTTCCTATTACATCGTTGGTTAGTCCTTCTTAATTGGTTGAGGTTAAAGATCTCACTCCAAATGCTTGGCGGACATAAAATTAAATAGAATTTAAGTTAAGCTAATGGAGAGGATAATAATAAGTTGATTGTTATACTGTATTGTATTTGTTAGGTGAGTGGTTCCATTTCAACGACAGCATGGTTCGTCCAACAGAGACAGAAGTGGTGGCTCGATGTAAACCTTACATCATGTTCTACATCCGGAGAGAGTTCCGGCTCCCCTCGGTCCGCTCCTGAGACGTGAGACAAGACACCGCACACTCTCCCACTCTCTCTCTCTCATATCACTCCATCCCATCATCCCTCGTACAGTTCCTTACCCTCCCTCCTTGTCTATCACACGAGCTCAATTGTTAAATGAGTTGATTTTATTTCATACAATAACAATAAAAAAAATAATAAAACGAGAAAATAGGAAAACTCTACAAACAAAAAAAATCTATATAAATAATAAATGCCCAAACCCTCTTCCCCCAGGGATCGTATATAGACTGTATATGTAAATAACTATTATATAATAATTGATTTTTATTATTATAAACGAAGAAAATAATTCAGTTGATTGTTTTTATTTTGAACGACTCAATTACTTATTAATTAACTCGTGATATTATTTTTTAGTAAACATATATTCCTTAACTGTACTTGACTTATTCTTTTTTTTTAAATTACTTCATAAAACTAATATTTAAAGAAAAATAATAGTGAACTAGAAATATTTTTGTTTTATTCAACTATGTTTTGAAACCAATTGGGTATTGTCAGGAACTAACTACGCTAACTTATTGTAGTACTAGAGAGAGTAGAATTTACATTTACATCGCTGTTCATTAATAAGTCTGTTAATGGTCTGAAAGTCATTTTCAAATTAATTTTTATTTACATTTGTTTATTATTATTTTTTTAACAAGAACATTATGTAAATAACTTAAGTTCCTAACTTTGTGGAACATTCATAACAATTTACTTGTCATTTTTTAAAATACATATTTAATGTGTACTTTTCTATTTTGATACAACTGGTTATGTTCGTCAAGTCATTCTCAAACAAACCTAACCATGTATAAGATTATCGGAGTTTATATTTAAAAGAGGTGTACATACAATAATAATAAATAAGATACCATCAACTATTTTTAATTGAACAAAATTAAGAGAAATACCATAAAAATATTAACAAATACGAAGTGGTCCATACAGGAGTGGGCTGGGCTATCTTCGATAGAAAAATTAAAGTTTTAGGTACCTGAGACTGGTTCAGCTATGTAGTGCCTAGGGCTATCCCATCGGAATACTCCCAATCCGACATATAATCCTTCGAGTAGGCCGTTGAGCAATGGTCCCGAGCCATGAGGTGAATAAAAATTGATGGTAGGCGAGTAGAGTCGAACTCATATTCACCATGTTGGTAGTAGGCGATATGACTTCGTAGTTATGCCTGGGCATGAGTCACAAGAACTATTTAATAGTCGGCTCTTATATTGATCTTCCTCATAGTTTCAAAAGGTACTTCGAGGAGTTTATGAGAAACTAACGAAACCAATACCTAACACATGAAACCGAAAGTAATTCATGTTTTTTTTTATTTATAGATAATTGTCCAATATGTACCACAATCATGTGGTTTTGTTTTTTGTTTGCCTTTAGCAAAATTAAATGAATTTTGTACAAAAATTGTCAATAAATGAGTAAAAAAAAACAATATCTACCTACTAAATCTGAAAATTATTTAATTAGAAAAATGTTTTTATCTGTTCCTCTTCTTTCTCTTATTCGCCGTGGTTCCTTTTCAGATATACCCCTGGGGTGATTCCTGAATCCTATTTCTGCAGTTAGATGGCGAGGGGGGGGTTGCTGTATCTATGACATTTTTGTATTATATTTATTTTTTAAGTCTTTTATTCGTGTCGTAGTGGTTCTTAGATCATTTTGTTCACCTTCATTTTTTAGATATTGGAGATTCAAATTTGGTATTTTACTCATCAAAAAACATTACGGATTAGGGAAATACATGTTACGTTTGTTTGTGAATGCCGTTACGATAGGTAAGGTTTATAAATAGTTGTACTTGGACAATGAAATTAAATTAAGTACTTAACATTCATTCTATAAAATATCCGTATGCAATTTGTGGTGAATGTGTCACGTTATAGCTGCTTTATGGAGTTCGTAATTTTGTTGAACTTTTTATAAAAGCGATTATATTTAAAAGTGTGAAAGGCTAATGGCTGTTCTAATAAAACGGAAAACATACTGCTTTTAACTTAAAAAATTGAGTGCTCTAGGCTCAAGCCTGGCCAAATTTTTTCTTTGTAAATTAATTTTAAATTGTATGTGATGGTTTATTTATTTTAAGATTGTCTATTGGTTTTTTTTTTTTTTTTTTTTTCATACAGTAAGAAAATATTGTCCTAAGTAAGAAACTATTATTATTATAAGGAAAATACAAATTCGATCGCCTTTGAGTAATATCCAAGACAAGCCTCGTTATCAATCATTGGAAGGAAGTTAGCATAGACTGTATGAGAAACATTTTTATTACAAAAAAAATCACGGAACTACAATTATGAATATATTAATTTTTTTTTTTTTTTTTAAGTCATCTTGAGAGGAGTTGTACTACTTTCGGAGTGGCGTATTGTCATTGTTTTATTGTTTTCCTTAGCTGGGGTCCGGCAGAGCAAAGCAATAGTTTCGGTACTAAAACATGTTTTGAATGTTGAATAAATATAAATGTGAACAGTGTTATACAATAAAACAAGCTTCAGCCATTTTTGTTGATTCCGTTCAAAGTTCAGTTACCACTAGTCCTATCTTAGTAAAGTATAACTGACTAATTACAAATGAAGGGAGGATCTGGCCTCGAGGCTGCAGTCAGGGAAAGTCATGAATAAATTATTTTTCCAATGTATTTACTCTTCAAATTAATTTATTTTGTCCGAATACATTTCTACTATTTGTGTCGATATAGTGAAATCTAATAAATTATATAAAACAGAAGTTGCTTAACTTTTATATTGTCTAAATCCACAAAAATATGTACGCCATCGTTATTGACCTCACTTTCGAACTTTGTACCCACCGGTACACTTCATGTATATCTTTCTGTGGAATTAGACGATATAAAAGTTAAACAATTTCTTTATTTTTATTTATAAGTTATTTTGGTACCTGAAACTTATCTTACGCCTCTAGGGTCGCAAATAAGAAATCCTGGTGTGATAGCCTCAATATATGAAGGAGGGAAGTTTTAAAATTAAAATCAATTTTATAATTGGTTGTCCTGAAAGACGTATG